>JAPQWV010000114.1:0-1200000 GCA_027422505.1 Craterostigma plantagineum
AAGACAAAAATACCATCACTTATTTTTTGAAAATAAGGATTTCATTTCATAAATCCAGATGAATACAAAAATAAAATACAATAGAGCAATAACCAAAATGCTACAACATAATTGAGTATCCCTATTGCGTTAATGCCCATTGGTAGCTCAGTATCCGTTCTCAGAGCCCCAAAAAAGGGGAAATAACCCGAGAGGAACTCCACGAAGGGGGAAAATGCTCTGGGAGGGGAAATGCTCCCACAAAGGGGAGGAAAAAACTCCTACGAAGGCGAGGAACCTCGAACAAGGAGGAAACTCCTCCGAGGAGAAAACACCGCACGACAGAAACAGCCGAGTGATAGTGGAGGAGCGGGCCGGCAGCAGACGGCGGCAGATGTTGGGCGGAGATCCCTCCCGACGGTTGATAACGACACTCGGCCGACCTCTGCAGCTGACCTCATAGCAGGCTGGGCGTGGCCGCGTCGGGTAGCGGGGGGGGGGGGGGGTGTGGGCTTGGCATCGGGGCGACTGGCGAGGCGGGCGACGGGGTGGCGATGGGCGGCTATGGGGGCGTGTCGTCTGCAGGCGTGAGGCGAAGGCAGGCGTACGACAACGGTGGCTGTAGGCGGTGGTGGTGGGATCATTTTTTTCTTTTTGTTTTTTTATGACGGACAGAAAATGAACTTACAAACTATAAAACATAGTAGAGCTCCCCCTACCTCCATTAATGGAGAAGGGGGAGAGGGGAAGACTGTGGCATCTGTTTTTTGGGTTGGGGAGGAATTAGGGTTTTACCCTTACTATCATCTAATTAAAAAAAGCCCTAACTTATTATCATCTAATCAAAAAAGCCCTAACGTGCAGGCTCATCTTTGGCTGCGATGAGGAAAAAGCAAGTACGGCAGACACCACACAAGGTCGACAATGGCCAGAGACGAAGCCTAGGAAATCTCGCGAGGTAGAGAGCAGACAGACTTAAGATATAAATGAGTTAACGACTGCGAAGTTATTCTCCAAAATCTTGGGTGATCGAGCCTTTGTTATTGTTATCCCCATAATCTAAGAAATCTAATTGCTACAAACCCACAACCTTTAGGGATTTTTCCGACAGAGCATTACCCAGGCTTCGTCATGGCGGGCCAAAGAGGTGCAGTTCCCGTATCTAAGATGTATTTCGCCTGTGAGATTGTCCTGCACCATCAACACTTCGTCATGGCATCGCAAGAGTCTTCTTCAAGGTCGTGGGTGGCCAATAAAAAACCCCGAAAGATCCTCTCAATCGATTTACGTTGATGAAAGTGAGGTTAGATTTGTAAATTAACACATTACACTAGAGATAACTAATTTTTTTTAGCATGGTAACTAACGTAGATAATAATCTATTCAATGCTATTAATAATGGAAAGTGAACATCATCATCCTATAAAATCCAATATTATCTCAAGATAAATTTGTATGTTGTTTTCTTTTCTTGTGCACTAAACGCAGTTTCTTACACACAGATGGTCACACAGATGGTCAGACAAAAATAGGGCACCGACTATGACGTAGCAGCTGAAGTCAAATACAAAAAGTTTAAGCATCATATCAAAATAAAGTAAACAAAATGAAGGTGAATTAGGATCTTTTTTCTCATATCGACTCAGGCAAGAATATGTAGGTCCATGAATCCAACAGCAACCAATCAACTCATCAAAAAGTTAGCAGCATCAATTTCAATGATGAGAGCAACCATCAAATACTTCACAGCTACATAAGCAGTCACTTTCTTCAAAAAAAAAAAAACAACTTAAAATATCAGCTTGGTCAAGAAATTTCTAAGATAACACCGTCATAGCTAAAAAGCATCTAATAGCTGCCGTGTAAGAATGAGGAACAACGGCAAACTATTGCAGAATAGGTAGGTTTCAAATGCCAAATAAGTCTTATATCTCCACAGCAGCAGCTACTTACTTTACAAGGAGACTCATGGAACCTCAAGTGATCGCACAACGAACATAAGCAAGAATTTGAACCATATTTCCCACTGCCCATTTCCCTTCTTCACCAGGACAGCATTAGCCAACCAGGTGGGGAACTGGATCTCCTGGATGTGGCCCGCTTGAAGTAATTTGTCGACCTCTTCCTTCAAGGTCTGCGCCCTTTCAGCCCCGCACAATCGGAGTCTCTGCTTAACGGGTTTGGTTCCAGGTAGGACGTTTAGATGATGTTTGGATATATCAGGGCGGATGCCTGTAATATCCTTCGGGGAAAATGCGAATAAGTCCTCGTTCCTCTGCAGACACCCGACAAGCTACTTCGTGGCTTGCTCCCCTAGATGTGTCCCTATTTTGGTAGTCCTCCCAGGTTGGTCGGGGTACAGCTCTACATTGACTAGCTCCTCATCTGGTTCGGGCTGCAAGCTCGTAGGTCCCTCTCCTTCGATCTTAATCCTCTTGTCTCGACCGCTTCCTTCTCTAACGTCCTCTTTTCCCTTGGTTACTGCCTTGACTTCATTGGCGTAGCATCGGCGGGAACTTTGCTGATCCCTCACTATCTCTCCGACATGCTCCCCTACGGGGAACTTAATTTTCAAGTGGTAGGTAGAGGGGATTGCTCTGAACTCGTTGATGGCGGGTCGTCCCAGAATGACATTGTAAGAGGAGGAGATGTCAACCACAAGGAAGTTGATCGTCTTCACAACCCGAACGGGATCTCTTCCCATTCCGACTGGTAACGTTATTTCTCCCATGGGCTGTATCCCTGGTCCCCCGAATCCGTACAAGGCAGTGGAAACGGGTCGTAGCTCCACTCCCAGGTCCATTTTTCTGAAACAGTCTAGGAATAGGATGTCAGCTGAGCTCCCCCCGTCTATAAAGACTCGGGATACATTGTATCCGGCGATATCGGTTATGATGACCAAAGCATCGTTATGCGCCCTACAAATGTGTTCTTCATCCTTTGGCCCGAATTGTACGTTCGCGATGGCCTCCGTGTGCCCTACCAATCCCCAGGGTCGGAATTCCCCAGTTGTCCTGGCATAAGACTTCCTAGCTCGATTGGAATCCCGGCCACTGGGACCTTCGATAATAATCAGGATGGGGGTCCTGGGTTGTCCTGGAGGACCTTTGTCTGCCGGAAGTGGCAGCGGTTTACCCTTATTCGGCGTAGGTCCCCCCTCTTCCTTTTCGTTCTTCCGGGGGATGGGCTCAGGCCCCCGCTTAACAAACTCCTTCAAATGTCCCGCCTGTATAAGTCTCTCTATCTCGTCCTTCAAGTGATAGCAATTGTTAGTATGGTGCCCGTATTCATTATGGTAACGACAATATAAGTTAGAGTAAGGTCTAGAGGGTCCTGAGGATCCAGCGAGGGGCTTCCTTAAGGCTGGGGATGTCGTCCTGCTACAGCTAAGACCTCCTCAGGATTAGCACGCAATAGAGTGAACCTCCGTGGGGCCCTGGCCGGAGATCCCCAAGGCTCTTTGTGAGGCAGACGCAGAGGTGGCCTCGTATGTCCTTGGCTTCTCACGGCCCCTTCCTTCTTTGGCGTGGTTATCTGCTTTTCCTCTTGTGCCTTGGCCATCTTGCTCTCTTCCAAGTTAATATACTTGTCCTCCCTCAGCAATAGGTCCTCAAAAGTCGGCGGTGGTCTCTTGGAGAGAGAAGCGAAGAAGTCCCCATCCCGAAGTCCGTTTATCAGGGCGCTAACCTTGACAGAAGGCGTAGCCGTCGGTACCTCCAAAGCTGCGATGTTGAACCTGCTTATGTATGCCCATAGACTCTCATTTTCCCCCTGACGTACTTGGAAGAGCGACATATCGGATTTAGGCTGTTTTCGGGCGCTGGCGAACTGAGTGATGAATATCAACTGGAATTCTTCAAAAGATTTGATAGATCCTGGTGCTAACTGGCTAAACCATTGTTGGGCCGCCCTTACTAAGGTGGTTAAGAACACTCTGCACTTGACCCCATCCGAGAAATCATGAAGCAGGATGGTGTTCTGAAAGCGCAGGACGTGTTCCACGGGTTCCGTCGTCCCATCGTACTCATACGGCAACTGCTTGAAGTTAGATGAGACCTCCCCCACTAGTAGCTCCTTTGCGAAAGGCGTCCCCGCTACTAACCCTTCTCCTATCCTTGGCGGCATGGTTCTGCTTCTGACACCGTCCACTACCTGCTTAAGGTCCGCCAGTTGATCCCGCAGCTCTTTTTCTCTTTTGGTCCAAGTTTCCTCTTTTTCCTCTGGGCGTAGCGTGACCTTTTTCCTTCTTTTAGAGCCTTCGGCCCCCTTAGCGTGGTCCGGGGCTTTGCTGACGGACTCGACAGAGATCAGCGTGGTGGTTCTAACATCCTTTTCTGGCTGATCCGCCTTGTTTGGCTCCTCTTCCTTCCCCCGAACCTGTTCCGCAGCTCCCCCACGTCCCTCGGGCTGCTTGGGGGGGTTCTTCTTCCTTCCTGGACTCATTCTCTGATCCGGACAATCGCTTGCTGTGTTCAGAGGGCGTTGCCTGGGGTTGCGGCTGCGTCTCGTTTTCCCCAGTTACTTCTATGAACTTACCGTCTACTTGCTCGGTCTCGACACTTGGCTGGGCCCTTTTTCGTTGTCTCCTTTTCTTTCTTCTCCAGCTAGGGTACTATTGACAGTGTTGCGCACCAAGAGGTCCAACTGTGCGGCGGTCAAGGTGATTGGTGTTTCCGGCGATATCACAACAGGAGTAGGTGCCGGGGTGGCGTCTTGCCTTGCCGTATCGCCCCCTGCTACCTCCCTAAACTGCGGGTCCAAGTTTTTCAGTATAGAGGAGTCTCCCTCCATCAGCGTCCTCACGTTTCTTGTCTTGTCCCTGTAACACGAAAATAAAAAACACACGAGAAATTTTTCAACGCAACCTCGTACCTTGCTCGAGAAATTTCTCACGCCTTTAACTCCGGTTTCCCACAGACGGCGCCATTTGATATGGGGCAAACCCAATCAAAGATATTTTTATATGTGGGGGCTCTGAATACTTAGTTAGCGGTAGATCGGTTATTATGCTATTTGCTAGGTATGTGAGAGTTGTTGATGCTGGGACGTAAACAGAAAGAACACAGGGGTTTACGTGGTTCGAATCCTATCGGATTCTACGTCCACGGGGCGCTGGGAACTGTCTTTCACTAAGTAGCAACACGTTACACACTCATATAATCCTTACCTTCACTCTTGAAATGTGGAAAATACGTCTAAGATATCTAAAGAGAGAATGTTATGTGAATGCTTCTGTAGAGAGATGGATCCCTCTGAAAATATGGCCAAGTCCTCTTTTTATACCAGCTCCCCCCGTTTGTTTGCTGCCAGGTTCCAGGATTTCTGGGGGGACATACCACCTAGGGTGCTTAGGAAAGCTGACTGATTGCTTGGTGGAATGACTTCTGCGATAGTAGCAGTGATTTGCCAGTAATATCTTCTTGTAACAAAGCGACACGCGTCCCTGCAGCTGTCTTTCTTTCTTTCCATCATTCATGTACTTTTATACACAACAGTCCTTCTCCCTTTGTGTTCTCCAACGTCGTTTCTCTCTCAAACCTTAACGTTGGTAAATCTCAATCATAAGTGTTCGAATTCTTCAGATTTACTATCCGATTCTTCGTAATTCGATCTAGTTTGGATATTAGGGGTCCTAACAGGCGGAGCTAGGCTAGGACGAGGGTAGGCACTTGTCGGACGCGGATATCATGTCCCACATATTGTCCGATAAATTGTCCCACTAATACACGTGTACCAATAACCGATTGATTAGTGTGGCCCATTTACTGGCACGCTGGAAAGGATCGATCCAATATAAAAAAATCTTTATAAACCCTAATTAATTAATTATTATTTATAATCACATAATTTCTTCTTCATCAGAGAGTCTCTCAGCGACAAAGCAATTCAGCAATGGATCATGTGAGCTTTTTTCCATATTGCGTATTTTATCATTCTAATATGTTTTCAGTGGTATCTTCAATAATATATATGAATAATTCTGTTATTTGATTTATTTGCAGGATGAAGAGAATCCATATTTCGCGCCGCAAGCTCGATTTTGAAACTGGGGACGATGTGTAGACGGCCATGAAAGGATAGGGCTGCTTGGACCAATTGAGCTTGACGATATCTCAAGACCGGTAAATGAGCGTCATTCTTCTATATCAAATAAAAAAAATTCCAACTCTTGGTATGGAATTTGAAAGCGAAGAAGCTGCCTATCAGTTTTACAATGATTATGCAAAGGAAGTTGGATTTGGTATTAGAAAGCATAAAGCACATTATGACAAGATTGATGGTAGGCTTTTAGATAGGGTATTTTGTTGTTCTAAAGAGGGTCACAAAGGAAAAGACAAGCGAGACGTAGATGCTAAATCTGGTCGTCCTGAAACGAGAAACGGTTGTTTGTGCACGGATGATGATAAGTGCGCGCAAATCAGGTAACTATAAAGTAGTGAAGTTTATTGTCGAACATAGTGGTCATGAACTAGTTAGTCCGAGTAAAACCTCTATCGTTCGCATCGAAAAATGACTGCTAAACAAGCAGCTCAGGTTGAAAACATAGATAGATCTGGCATTCCACCTAAAGCTGGTTTTGAGTATCTGGCTAATTAATTGGAGGACGTGGCAATGTCGGGTTTATTATTGAGGATTATAAAAATTATTTGCGATCGAAGAGGATGATAATGATGAAATCACGAGATATTGGAGGGGTGTTGCAATATTTGCAACAAAAGCATATCGACGACCCCAATTTTTTTATATGCCATTCAAGTTGACAGTGAAGATTTAATAACAAACCTATTTTGGCTGATGGACAAATGATGATGGATTATGCTTACTTTGGAGATGTCGTATCTTTTGACAGCACATATAGAAAAAATAAAGATGGCCGCCCTTTTGCACTATTTGTTGGTGTCAACCACCACCGGCAATCTATTATTTTTGGAGCCGCTTTGTTATATGACGAAACTACTGAATCTTTTATATGGCTATTTGATGCTTTTGTCTGCTCTATGGGGGGGGGAGGAAGAAACCAGTTACTATTCTTATAGACCAAGATCCAGCTATGGCAAAAGCTTTAGTTGCAACATGGCCTCAAACATGTCATCGTCTGTGTATTTGGCATATTTATCAAAATGCAGCGACCCACCTCAGTAGCGTATTTTCGAGCTTCAAAGATTTCTCGAAAGATTTTACTTCATGCATATATGATTGGGATGAAGAAATTGACTTTGTTAACGCGTGGCGAGAGATGTTAAGCAAATATGGTTTAGAAACTAACGAATGGCTTGAAAGGTTGCTCAAGATTAAAAAAAAGTGGGCGCTTGTTTATGGGAGACAGGTGTTCTGTGCGGATATGACTAGTACTCAGCGAAGCGAGAGCATGAACAACGCCATGAAAAGGTATGTAAATTGCAAAATGGAATTGTTACAATTTTTCAACATTTCGAGAGATTAGTCGATGACCATCGCTATGAAGAGCTGAAAGCTGATTTCGATGAGCCAAATAGTCTCGACGACTTACCCTATTCAAATTTGAAACATGCTTCAAATATTTACACATATGAAGTGTTTCAATTATTTGAAACGGAATTCTGGAAGGCGCATGATTTGTTAATTGAACCTTTGAACGAGTCTGGGACATTGTTTGAGTATAAGATCACTAGTTCTAGTAGATGCAGGCAACACACGGTGAGATATGACACGTCGAGCGAAAGCATCTCTTGTAGCTGCAAAAAGTTGGAGTTTGCAGGAATTTTATGTTCGCATGCTCTCAAAGTACTCGGTGTAAGGAATATATTTGCAATTCCTGAAGCTTGTATAAAGAAGAGATGGACCAAAAAGGCAAAGAAAGGAGTAGCAGCAGTTTCGTCACAGCCTCTTGACAACATGAGTTCTGGTGGAACGAGTGAGGACCATGCTGAAAAAATATTAATTGGTGGGAGGTATAACGAATTATGTAAATTGCATCATCAGTTAGCTGCGAAGGCTGCATTGACTGAAGAAACATATAAGAATGCAAAAGATTCTCTTATTAAGATGATCGAAGAAACAGATGAGACGTTACACATGTTTTCTTCCTCAAAATCAGCTAAGACTCCAAAAAATAATGTTCAAGAAATAACAATGGAAAAATATGGTGCGCGTGGAATAGTTGAAAAACAAATTCCTGGTGGTGGCGAAGATTCTGCTTTTACGATAAAAGGTTGGAAGCAAAAAGAAAGCTCCCGGGACAAATCTGGAAAGAGACCGAAGAGCGGATTGTAAAAAGTCAAGAAGGCCAAAACATAACGAGAAATCTACAGGGAGATCTACAACAAACGCTAAGGTAATTTGTGCGAATTATTTTATATGTGAACATGGCTAGCTCATAATATTTTGATTTAATACAGGATAATGAATACATTATACATGGCATGGGTTTTAGTCATGCTACTGGTGAAACGTCTAACCAGAATGGTTAGCCTTTTGTCATCTTGCCAGAGGTAGCTCGATTTCTCAGTTCCCGATGTTTCAAGCATTGCAGGTCTGAACTTCAGATATAACTATATTCGAAACATACTATCTTTATAAATACTAATTAACTGATTTTATTTTATTCTACAGGTATCTGATTCAAATCTTCTGCAACAAAATTCTCTGTGGGGGATATAATTCACAATACCAACAACATAACACAAGTTTGACAAGTTTACTACAGGTAAAATATAGACAAATATTTGCGCTAAATATCAATGTTTTTTTTATATTTGGACGCTATTTTATGGTTGTAGTATGGCAGGAACAAATGCACCAACCAAACCCTGTGTTTTCTTCAGTAAATCAAGTAGACGACAGATGAGTGATGCTCAAGAAAATCAATTAAAAAAAGATTGAAAATGATATGTGTGGGATCTTATGTAATTTTTATTGTCCGATTTTATTTTATTGTCATTGCCAGATTTTTCTTTTCAATTGTTATTTCTTGAACACTATTTTATATTCCAATTTTTTTTTTTATTTTTTTTGTCGTTGGCAGATTTTATTGGATTGTCATTGTCAGATTTTATTATTCTGAGAACGTTTTTTCGGCAAAATTCTGAGATCTTATGTGCATTTATATTGTTTTTATTATAAAATTATATGTATGGATGCCCATTCAAAGGTATGGATGCCCATAATTGGTTAGATCTATATTTATTTTATTTGTTAGATTTGCATTAATTTGATTGGTTGATTGGTGTTAATATTGGCCTATAAATATGGCCTCATATTGCTCATTTGGATAAATGAATGATATACAAAATTTCTCTTTGAAATCACACGTTGATATATATTATTATATAAATATTTTATAACACGTTATCAGCACGAGGCTCTGCGACGACGCCGATCTCCGCCGACGACGCTAATTTCTGCCGAAGATTTGTACGAGCATAATTAAGGTATAATAATTTTATTGCATCAACATTATACAAATTTAAAATATATACAATATACAACAAAATGTCATAGTCCGACTCGTTCGCGGAATACCGTCAAAATCTAAGTGATGGGAGGTCCAGATTTCGAATCCCAGCGGTGGCATATTAATTTTTTTTATCCGACTAGCTTGGTTCGGCTTATACGACTAGCGTGGTTCGGTTTATCCGACTAGCTTGGTTCGGGTCTGTTCGACTAGCTTGGTTCGATTTATACCGCCTATCATGTGATGGTTTGTACCACCTGATACCTGCCGGTTTATACCGCCTATTATGTGTATGTTTATAACTCCCGCTAGTAACTACGTCTAATTATATATTTGAAATAATCGGCTATACCGACTATATTTTTCAAATATGATTTTTATTAAGATTAGTTATACATGTAATATTTTGTTATATTACCATTGTTGAAATGCCTTTTGTATTTTATAGTACTATGACGAATTTGGCGAGCCTTGAGTTTGTTGCACTCGATATCACTGGCCGAATTATCTATCTTGGGCACTAGATGCCGAAATTCATTTGAAAAGGTCTAGGTGATACCATCAAATCAACCAATGTGACATCCGAGCAGGACAAGGCGAAGGGAATGATTTTTCTTCGCCACCACATTCATGAAAGTCTCACAATTGAGTACTTAACAGTGAAAGACCCGAAAGACTTGTGGAAAACTTGGAAGATCGATATAACCACTTAAAAACTGTTATTCTCCCAGATGCAAGGTATGAATGGGTGAATTTACGCTTGCAAGATTTTAAATCGGTAAGCGAATATAATTCTGTTGTTTATAGAATTACTTCTACACTGAAATTATGTGGAGAAACTATTACCGATGCGATTATGTTGGAGAAAACGTTCACCACATTTCATCCATCAAATGTTATTCTACAACAGCAATATCGAGAGAGAAACTTTGAGAAGTACTTAGATCTTATTTCTTGCTTACTATTGGCTGAGCAAAACAATGAGTTGCTGATGAAAAATCATGAATCCCGACCGAATGGTACTGCTGCACTCCCTGAAGCGAATGCAGTCAATGCTAGTAATGATAATATTCGAGGTAATGGCCGTGGACGTGGTCGTGGGGGACATCGTGGTCGTGGACGTGGACGTGGCCAAGGTCGTGGTCGTGGCCGAAGTTGTCATGGTGGTGGTTATCAATATTTCCGTGGTGGTTATCATATATATCGTGGCGGTCATCAAAATCTTTCCCAGAAGAAGAAAGTTTACGACGGTAAAAATGAAACGAAGCAAACTGAACAAAAAGGGAATGACGAAAAATGTTGAGCTGTATCAAGAATCAATGGGCAAATGAAAGAAAACTGAAACGAACTTTGTTCAGGGTACAATTGCTTCAACTTCTGGTGAAGAAGGTGTTAATTTCAATGCCGATGATTTTTTGCTCCTCAATGAAGAAATTTAACCTGATATCATTTTATAAATTAAATGCTTTTTTATTGTGTGCTTTGGTGTGTATCGTTTGAAAGCTAATTATGTTTCTATGATTGTTATTTGGATGTTATTCTCGTGTTTGCTATGTATTAGTTATTTTCAATAATATCGTTATGTTTGTTATGATTTGGATGCTATTCCTGTGTTTGATATGTATTGTTTGTTTTCAATAACATGTATTCATGATAATTATATGTTTGTTTATAAAGGATATTATATGATGGACACGAGCATGTGCAATGGAGAATTATGTCTTGTAGACGTGCAACAACTAATACAATTCTGAAAAATAAAAAAATATTTCGAGCATCTTGATATGAAAGAAACCGGTGTGATTACTATATCGGGTAGCACAAATATAATTGAAGGCTCCGAAAGAGCTAATTTATTATTGCCCATAGGAACAAGCTGATTATTGAAAATGCTTTATATTCCCCTAGGTCTCAAAGAAATTTATTAAGCTTTAAAGCAATTCGAAATAACGGATATCATGTTGAGACTGCACAAAAGGAAGATATTGAATATATGCACATTACAAAAGTGATTTTGAATGAAAAGAGAGTCATAGAAATATTATCGTCTTTTGACTCTGGGCTATACTGCACGTATCTTAGAACGATTGAATCATATTATTCAAAAGTTAGCAATGACAGTACATTTAATTTTTGGCATGACCGGTTGGGCCATCCCGGTACAATTATGATGCGAAAAATAATTGAAAATTCACGCGGACATCTATTGAGGAACCCGAAGATTCTTCAGCGTAAAGAATTAGCATGTATTGCTTGCTCTAAAGGAAAGTTAATTATTCGACCATCCCAAATGAAAGTAAACACTGAATCTATTGCATTTTTAGAGCGTATACATGGCGATATTTGTGGACCGATACATCCATCATGTGGACCATTTAAATATTTCATGGTATTGATTGAAGCATCAAGTAAATGGTCCCATGTATGTTTATTATCTACGAGAAATGTGGCATTTGCGAGATTACTTGCTCAGCTGATTAGATTAAGAGCACATTTCCCAGATTATCCGATAAAGAAAATATGTCTTGGTAATGCTGGTAGGCATTTAATGATTATTGTATGTCTACTGGTATCGATGTCGAGCATCCTGTGCCACATGTTCATACACAAAATGGTCTTGCAGAATCATTGATTAAACGCCTGCAATTAATTGCAAGGCCATTGTTGATGAAGTCAAAACTTCCATCGTCTTGTTGGGGACATGCTATATTACATGCAGCAGCACTAATCCGCATCAGGCCAACAAGTTATCATGACATCTCCCCGTTACAAATGGTTTATGGTCAGGAACCAGATATTTCTCATCTAAGAATTTTTGGATGCGCAGTATATGTTCCAATTGCACCACCACAACACAAAGATGGGACCTCAAAGGAGGTTGGGAATATATGTCGGATTTGAATCTCCATCAATTATAAAATATTTAGAACACTTAACTGGAGATCGATTCACGGCCAGATTTGTTGACTGTCACTTTGATGAAACAAACTTTCCGACATTAGGGGGAGAAAAGAAACAGTTGGAAAGAAATATTAGTTGGAATGAATTATCGCTAAATCATTATGATCCTCGAACAAAAGAACGTGAACTAGAAGTTCAAAAGATAATTCATTTACAAAGTTTAGCGAACCAATTGCCAGACAGCTTTGCTGACCCAAAAAGAGTGACAAAATCACATATTCCAGCTGTTAATGCTCCTGCTAAAATTGATGTTCCTGCAGAACAAACAGATAACACGATTGAGCTTAAACCACAACTGAAGCGTGGTAGGCCCTCTGGTTCCAAAGACAAAAATCCTCGGAAAAGAAAATGAGCAAATAATAAGAATGGTCCAGTCGAGGATTTATCAACTAGGGAAGAGTCGATGGGCATAAATGAGGATAAGAATGAAAGTCATGTACCTGAACAAATTGAAAATAATGATAATGAAGAGATCTCGATCAATTACGCCCAGAATAAGATGGAACCGAGATAAAGTCAACGTTGACGATAAATTCTCATTTAACGTAGCGCTACAAGAAATGAATGAGATTAATGAGAATGAGGATCATGAATCAAGGTCTGTAAAAGAATGCAGACAAAGAAATGATTGGCCAAATGGAAAGATGCAATCGATGCTGAATTAAAATCACTTGATAGACGAAAAGTTTTCGGAACTGTAGTCCATATACCAGAGAATATAAAGCCGGTTGGATGGGTTTTTATCAGAAAGAGAAATGAAAAGTGCGAAATTACGAGATACAAAGCCCGGCTTGTTGCGCAAGGTTTTTCCCAAAGACCTGGTATTGATTATGGTGAGACATATTCTTCGGTGATGGATGCAACAACTTTTTGTTATATAATAAGTCTGGCAATACGTGAAAAACTCGATATGCGTCTAATGGATGTTGTCAGCCTATTTATATGACTCACTTGATAGTGACATTTCTATGAAGCTTCCTGAGGGATTTCTATTGCCTAAAAATTCAGGGCCCCATGATTAGTACTCAATTAAACTGAACAAATCGCTCTATGGATTAAAGCAATCTGGGCGTATGTGGTATAATCGCCTAAGTGAATATTATTAAAAGAAGGATACAAAAATGATCAAATTTGCCTTTGTATATTTATGAGAAGATGTAGAAATGATTTTGTTATCATAGCGGTATATGTTTTATCAATATAATTGGAACTCCTGAAGAGTTGTCAAAGGCTGTTAATTGTTTGAAAAAGGAGTTCGAAATGAAAGATCTTGGAAAGACAAAATTTTGTCTTGGCTTGCAGATTGAATACTTGAAGAATGGAATATTTGTATGTCAAGAGACATATACGAAAAAGCTATTGAAAAGATTTTATATGGATAAAGCTTATCCGTTGGATACTCCGATGATTGTTCAGACCTCGAGAAAATGATGAAGAATTGCTTGGTCTAGAAGTACCATATCTTAGTGCCATAGGAGCATGTATCTTACGAGTCATACACGACCTGATATAGCTTTCACTGTAAATTTATTGGCGAGACATAGTTCGTCGCCAACTCGTAGACATTGCAACGGTGTTAAACGAATTTTTCGATACCTTAAAGGAACAACTGATTTAGGACTATTCTATTCAAATGAGTCCAGGTCAGATCTAACCGGATATGCAGATGCTGGTTTTCTATCCTACCAACATAATGCTTGATCGCAAACGGGTTATTTATTTACATATGGTGGAACTGCTATTTCGTGCATTCAGTTAAACAAAGTTTAACCGCCACTTCATCTAATCATGCGGAAATTTTAGCGATTCATGAAGCTAGCAGAGAATGCGTTTGGTTGCGATCGATAATCCAGCATATACGACAAACTTGTGGGTTATTATCGGAAAAGTTACCTCCGACGATCTTATATGAAGACAATGCAGCATGTATTACTCAGTTAAAGGAAGGTTACATCAAAGGCGATAGAACCAAACATATATCGCCTAAATTCTTCTATACGCATGATCTTCAGAAGACCGGCGAAATTGACGTACAACAAGTTCGATCAAGTGACAACCTCGCAGATCTATTCACCAAAGCGCTACCTCCAAGATTATTCGAAAAACTTGTAGATCTAATTGGACTCCGGAGGCTCAAAGATCTTGAGTAATGTTTACATAAGAGGGAGACAATATAAGCTGCACTCTTTTTCCCTTCATTAGGTTTTTATCCCACTGGGTTTTTCCTAATAAGGTTTTTAATGAGGCAGTTATATAATTATGTGAAAATTTTTGTGATGGGCATTCAAGGGGGAGCATTATAAAATTATAGGTATGGATGCCCATTCATAGGTATGGATGTCCATAATTGGTTAGATCTATATTTTATTTGTTAGATTTGCATTAATTTGATTGGTTGATTGGTGCAAATATTGGCCTATAAATATGACCTCATATTGCTCATTTGGATAAATGAATGATATACAAAATTTCTCTTTGAAATCACACGTTGATATATATAATTATATAAATATTTTATAACAGTTTTCGATTTTACGTGAAACAGTACGCTAATATTTCAAATTGTATAATAAGACTGCTAAAGGACACGCAGGATAATATCGTCCCCATTAATCAATCGGTTATTGGTACACGTGTATTAGTGGGACAATTTATGGGACAATCTCTGGGACAGGAGATCCGAGTCCGCACTTGCCTACCCTGAGATTTTGTCAAATCCTATATTATATATTATAAGCGCGTATGGATGAATGAATATAGTATTCGTCGTAATCTACAAACTTCGTAATGATTACCTATGACCCTTGTAATACCAATAAAAGTTTAATACGGGGTTTTCGAAATAATTAGGGGTGTTAATCTTATACCTTAGAAATATTTATGGAAAATTTATGGGGTAGAAATACTTAGTAAGGAAGGTCACCAAAAATAAGATAGTAGGAATAATTCGGGCAAATAGGGATAGAGTGAGCTACATAACAAATCAATTAAGATCAGATTCAAATAAGACCTTAGAAATAATTTTGGGTGGCCATATGAATTTCGGGTAGCATTGGGAGATTCACTTTCGGGTAAGCTTATATGCTTTGGACTAATCAAGTGAAGTCAAAATTCAAGTAACTTAGCTTATTAAATTAACTTTTGGATCTTAACCAACGATTTTATCTCTTAGATTTTCGGACCATTTATGAAATTAATTTTGAGTGAGCTGTTCTATTAACTTTCGGGTAACTAAGGATTTATCTAGAGAATTCTTAACATAGAGGTAAAGGTATTGGCTTAGTCATCTACTTGTCATGTTACTCACAATTCCTAAGACACTCATGTATATCTAAATGTATAACAAACGAAACCCTGATTAATAATAAGAGAAAGTAGAACACGAGAGAAAAGGAGAACAAAGGCTTGCCTCTACACAAAATTTGTGATGGGATCCAGCCGCCCACGTTGAAGATAAATAAAAAATATTATAATATTTTATTATAATATAATATTATTTATATAATAAATAAATGAACGGTTCGTATTAAAGGGCGACGCGGCGGATTCTTGGCCACCGGTTTTGAGCGGTCCAGAAGAGCTGAAGACATCTATAAATAGGCTGAGGATTCTTCAGTTATTATCATCCCAAATCAACTGAGAAGTTCAGTGAGAAAGAAATAGTGAGAGGGAAACTTATCAGGGTTGATAAGGGTAAGAGCGGCTTTAGTTTTGGGGTAGTTGGGAGTAGGTACAAATACATTACCCGGGTGCGTAAGGTGTCTCGATTTTGGGTTTAAACACGAGTGTTAATTTGTACGGTGTAATATTCTCAATATAGTAAAGTTGGTGCTCTCCGTGGAGGTAGGCGGTATTGGCCGAACCACGTAAAAATCTCGTGTTCTCTATTGGCGTCATTTCGATTTTATATTGTCCAAATAAACTTGTCGCGGATCCAAAATTCCGCTGGGCCCGAAAAATTACCGCTCAACCCCAACAAGTGGTATCAGAGCCAAGCCTAATTGATATTCTGAGTATGCTCTGTGATTGCAGCTTTATCTGATCTTCTACATCAGAAAAGATATCATGAAGGTTCGTTACGAGGGAGCCAGTGTCGGGCCAAAAGCTGTTAAATCTCTTTAAGGATAATGGCGACGGAAAGCAGTTTCAAAGTGCGGCTATTTGATGGTACGGGGAGTTTCACTCTGTGGCAGAGACGAGTGAAGGATATCCTTGTTCACCAAGGTCTAGCTAAGGCTTTGAAAGGGGACACAGTAAAGCCGGAGAAAATGACGAAAGAAGACTGGGAGGATTTGGGATCAAGATGTGTCAGCACAATCAGTCTGTACGTTGCGGATAACATTATCAATAATGTTGTTAATGAGGATTTTGCACCAGACTCGTGGGCGAAGTTGGAGGAACTGCATCTCGGGAAAAACTTAACCACAAAGTTAGATCTGAAGCGGGAGTTGTACCGGCTGAAGATGGAGGAAGGTGGGAATCTCATGGATCACATTAGCGTGTTCAACGGACTTATGGATCAACTTATAAAAGTTGATGTAAAGTTGGAGGAAGAAAATAAAACCCTTTTACTTCTTACCTTGCTTCCTGATTCTTATGATAATTTGGTCACAACCATCTTATACGGAAAGAGGACGGTGAAGATGGTGGATGTGCAGTCAACTCTTTTGGGGCATGAAAAGAGAAGACAATCAAATTATGGGGATAGACAAAATTCAGTGTTGGCTATACAGGGGGAGAATTATAGAGGAAGGTTCCACGTCAGGGAATTTGGAGGTAGCAGCAGGTCCAAATCAAAGGATGGTGGGAAGGGCATCGTGTGCTACAAGTGTGGTGAGCCGGGCACATCAAGAGGAATTGTCCGACTTGGAGAAAGGACAAAAACGGCGTGAAATATTCCACAACCTGATAGCACATGATAGTTGTAGACGTTCTCACAGTCTACAATGATGGCGCTTTTTCTAAGGATGAATGGATATTTGATTCGGGGTTGAAGTACTATATTTGCTCCGAAAGAAAAGATTTTGACACGTTCCAAAAGTTACGAAGATGTTCGGTTTCCATGGCTGATGGATACCGTCATGCGGTTCGTGGTGTTGGAACTGTGAAGATCAAAATGACTAACGGGGGGTGCGAACTTTGGGTGGTGTGATCTTTGTCCCAGAGTTACGAAAGAATTTAATATCTTTGAGCCAGTTAGATTCCAAGGGCTATGGGTAGAGCCGTTAAAATGGCCCGCGGCCCGCCCCGCCCTGCCTATGGGGCGGGCTGGGCTGGGATTTTTAAGGCCCGCCTAGGCTAGCCCGCGCGGGCCGCGGGCTAGGCGGGGCGGGGCGGGCCGGCCCGCCATATATTTTAGCTAATTATTTTATAAATTAAATATATATTTATTTAAATAGATAAATTAATTAATGATTTTATTTATAATTAATGATGCATTTATTAATTAATACATAATTAATGTATATTTAAATATTATAATTAAATAATTAATGATACATTTATTAATTAATACATAATTAATGTATATTTAAATAACATAATTATATAAATTATTGTTAACTAATTAAAAAGTTTAAATAAAAAATATAAAAAAAAATAAAGGCGGGCGGGCCTGGCCCGCCAGGCCCGCGGCCCCCTGGCGGGGCGGGCTGGGCTTCAGTTTTGGAGGCCCGCCAACGCCCCGCCCCGCCAAACAGCGGGCTTTGGCGGGCGGCAGGCTAGCCCGCCCCGGACCGGCCCATTGACAGCTCTAGCTATGGGATTCCATAGCAAGGGGAGTCTGTAAAATCAGACGTGGCGAAAAAGTCCTACTGAAGGGAGAAGAGCGTGGAGGTTTGTATCGTCTGGACGAGAGTGTGGTACAAAACACTCTGACTTCGATGGGTTCACGAAAATCGCGCGCATGTGGTGGAAAGGCAGACGATCGTGAGAAGGAAAGTCCTGCTGGAGAAGGGGTTGCGTCGAAGTCCCTCTTCAGAATCGACAGGTAGAGTCGGTTCGGCAGCTGCACATTGGATTGGCCGCGGGTGACTCAAGTTGGTAGGACCTGAATTCTTGACTCGGATATGTTAGCTGGTACAAGGAAGGCCAATGGACGTTCGTGGTAATTACGAACGGGTTACTCTCAAGTTCAGACTCGCTGGGGATGGGCGCTTGGTGAAGAAGACGCCGAATGCGGCTAGAGGGGGAGAATTGATGGGATCCAGCCGCCCATGTTGAAGAAAAATAAAAAATATTATAATATTTTATTATAATATAATTTTATTTATATAATAAATAAATGAACGGTTCGTATTAAAGGGCGACGAGGCGGATTCCTGGCCACCGGTTTTAAGCGGTCCAGAAGAGCTGAAGACCAGGCACGGACCTACGGCGGGGCTCGGAGGGTCAGTTGACCCTCCGGCCGGCCAGATTAGCCCTTAGAGGTATGCTCGCCTGCAGCCGTTTTTCTTTTCTGAAATTGAAGTGCCCCCTCTGAGAAGACGCTAAGAAGGGCAAGGGGAGAAGATGATGAATAGTGGTGGGCTGGGGTTAATAAAAAATTGGGCTGAGTAATGTATTTTAAATAACAATTGTTTTGTCTTGGGCCATATTTATCATTTTTTGGGCTTAAAAGCAGTTTTGGGCTATTTTTAACCCTTTTTGTTGACTATGTTAAATGATTAATCAATTACTAATTTTCAAAATAAACACGTTGGCTGTGGTTCCAATTAGCTTCAGCGAGGGTTTCTCTGTTTTTTGTCCAACAGTAATCGAAAACTAATCTATTGAACGATCCGATCATATTAGGGATTACTATAATCACTCATTGCGAGGTAAGCGTCTACAATTTTATTATTTCTAGTTATTTGTTTTTGTAGTCTAATTTATTTATATTGAAGCTATCTTCAATGTTAAATTATTGAAATGCTAAGTGAATATTTTCAATCATTCGTAGGATTTCAATATGGATAGATGGGTTGTGAGAACAAAAAGGAATCTCCAACCATTTGGCGGGTCCTCTTCTAGTGATGCAAGTTCAAACGAGAACAAAAGAGGTAAAAATTGTGCTCTAGATGAAGAAGCATTAGATGATGATATTATCGGTGATCCGGCCCTACGTAAATCAATCAATAGCTACCCGGTTGAGGTAAGAGATGATATAAGAAGACGATATTTAGTAAAAGGCCCTTGTCAACCGGTTGCACACATTTTCCCGTCAAGTGATTTTAGTGGTTATGCGAGACGTTTTCAACATACATGGTTTACGAAACATAAGTGGTTAGAGTATAGCTCATCCAAAGATGCCGCATTTTGCTTTTGGTGTTTCTTATTTGCTAAAGGTCACAAGCATGCAGATGATGCTTTCACAATAATCGGTTTTAGGAATTGGAAGAAAGCGTTGGAAAAATTTGTGGAACATGAAGGAGGGAAAAGTAGCATTCATAATTATGCTAAAGTTCAATTTTTTGGATTTCGAGATCAAAGGCATAACGTGGAGGCCACAGATCTCGGGTGGGAGCCATGGATTGGAACAATCACATCCTAACTACGGGCGGAATGGACGGTCAGATCATAAACAACGACGTTAGGATCAGATCTTACGTCGTCGAAACCTATCGAGGGCACAGCCAAGAAGTATGTGGGCTCAAATGGTCGGCCTCGGGCCAGCAGTTAGCCAGCGGTGGGAACGATAACCTACTCCACATATGGGACAGAGCAGCAGCAGCTGCCCCCACTCAGCAGTGGCTACACAGGTTAGAGGAGCACACAGCAGCCGTGAAGGCTCTTGCTTGGTGTCCCTTTCAGGGCAATTTATTGGCCTCGGGCGGGGGCGGAGGCGACAGGTGCATAAAGATGTGGAACACACACACTGGTGCGTGCTTGAACACTGTGGACACGGGCTCCCAGGTGTGCGCACTTTTGTGGAATAAGAACGAAAGGGAGCTTCTGAGCTCTCATGGGTTCGCTCAGAATCAGCTCACGCTTTGGAAGTATCCTTCCATGGTTAAGATGGCCGAGCTCACGGGTCATACCTCTAGGGTTCTCTTTATGGCTCAGGTTGGAAATATGGCGAATTCGTATCATTTTTTTGTCTTGTGGGCTATAGTTATACGATTCATTTATGATATTTAATCTGAGGAAATTTGATTGAATTGATCGATGATAACTTTGTGTTTGTTGTTCTTTCTTCAGAGCCCAGATGGATGCACAGTTGCTTCGGCTGCTGGCGATGAAACGCTTAGGTTTTGGAATGTGTTTGGGACGCCCGAAGTTGCCAAGTCAGCGCCTAAGGCGAGCTCGGCGGAGCCATTTGCTCATTTGAATCGCATCAGATGATAATATGATGTGATCAGTGATGCAAGAAAAACACAATGGTTGATATTTTTCATGACATGAGATGCGATTTTTTTTATTTCAATTTTGGGTACATTTATAGGTTTTTCTCCAGTTACTCCCAAGCTTTCCCAGTTTCATGTATGTGATGTTTTGTTTTTGAGTTCACTATCGTGACAATTGTAAATATTATAAAGTTTTCTCACAAATTAATGGTTTTTATTATGTGAAATTAATAAAAGATGTTAGCCTTTTCTCGCACACTTGAATGTAATTTATCTTTAATATTATTTCTAATTTTGAGATTTATATTGTTAGTATTTAAGATGAAATGTTTAAAAAGAAAAATAATGTGTTCGTGCATATGTATAATAAATAAAAAATGAAAAGTGATATGAAAATATCTCAAATAATTAAATTACAAATAAATGAATTAAATTTCACATAAATTGACACATCAAATGCACCAGTTTATAGTCACCCTACACCAATTACATGAGTATAGATATAAATCGAAAACAAAGTTAGATTGACATTTTTAGTTCCGGAGGGGGCTTGGCACCTAGAACGGGGCGGGCCTAGGCAGCTTTAGGCTGAAAATAGACAGTAAATATGTTTTTTTAATGTTATTTATATATTAAATATGCAAACATTCTATTAAATAATATTACTCCCGCCCCAATCCCAATTTTAAATAAATGATGTCAATCACAACAATATAACAAACGTCCCCACATTGATGGAGAATCGCCATCACCGTCCCTAGGGGTGGTTCGGTACGGTAAACCGTACCAAAACTGTGATACCGTATACCGTACCGAAATTTCGGTATCATACCAATACCATACCAAAATTTCGGTATACCTTAAATTTCGATACGGTATCATACCGAAATTTCGGTATGGTATCGGTATCATATCTTCTATACCATTCACACGGAGGGTTTTTTACCATGCATGTCTCCAGGCACGGACCTACGGCGGGGCTCGGAGGGTCAGTTGACCCTCCGGCCGGCCAGATTAGCCCTTAGAGGTATGCTCGCCTGCAGCCGTTTTTTCTTTTCTGAAATTGAAGTGCCCCCTCTGAGAAGACGCTAAGAAGGGCAAGGGGAGAAGATGATGAATAGTGGTGGGCTGGGCTTAATAAAAAATTGGGCTGAGTAATGTATTTTAAATAACGATTGTTTTGTCTTGGGCCATGTTTATCATTTTTTGGGCTTAAAAGCAGTTTTGGGCTATTTTTAACCCTTTTTGTTGACTATGTTAAATGATTAATCAATTACTAATTTTCAAAATAAACACGTTGGCTGTGGTTCCAATTAGCTTCAGCGAGGGTTTCTCTGTTTTTTGTCCAACAGTAATCGAAAACTAATCTATTGAATGATCCGATCATATTAGGGATTACTATAATCACTCATTGCGAGGTAAGCGTCTACAATTTTATTATTTCTAGTTATTTGTTTTTGTAGTCTAATTTATTTATATTGAAGCTATCTTCAATGTTAAATTATTGAAATGCTAAGTGAATATTTTCAATCATTCGTAGGATTTCAATATGGATAGATGGGTTCTGAGAACAAAAAGGAATCTCCAACCATTTGGCAGGTCCTCTTCTAGTGATGCAAGTTCAAACGAGAACAAAAGAGGTAAAAATTGTGCTCTAGATGAAGAAGCATTAGATGATGATATTATCGGTGATCCGGCCCTACGTAAATCAATCAATAGCTACCCGGTTGAGGTAAGAGATGATATAAGAAGACGATATTTAGTAAAAGGCCCTTGTCAACCGGTTGCACACATTTTCCCGTCAAGTGATTTTAGTGGTTATGCGAGACGTTTTCAACATACATGGTTTACGAAACATAAGTGGTTAGAGTATAGCTCATCCAAAGATGCCGCATTTTGCTTTTGGTGTTTCTTATTTGCTAAAGGTCACAAGCATGGAGATGATGCTTTCACAATAATCGGTTTTAGGAATTGGAAGAAAGCGTTGGAAAAATTTGTGGAACATGAAGGAGGGAAAAGTAGCATTCATAATTATGCTAAAGTTCAATTTTTTGGATTTCAAGATCAAAGGCATAACGTGGATTATGTTATAATGAGAAAAAGTGAAGAAATTAGGTTTCTTATCGCATAAGATTGACTGCAATTGTTGATGTGATTCAGTTACTTTTAGGACTTGGTTTGGCTTTTCGTGGAGATGATGAGTCTCCGGAGTCGTTGCATCGGGGAAATTTTCTTGAGATAGTGAAATGGTATTGTGCACGCAATGAAGAAGTAAGTAAGGTAATGGACTCAAATGCTCCAGGTAACAATCAATTGACTTCTCCAAATATTCAAAAGCAAATCATTAGTGCTTGTGCAAATGAAGTGAAGAAAGTCATTCTTAAAGAGATTGGGGATAAATTTTTTTCGATATTGATTGATGAGGCTCGAGATTGTTCAGTTAAGGAGCAAATGGCGATTGTTATTAGATTCATAAATGATAAAGGGGAGGTGATTGAACGGTTTCTTGGAGTTGTTCATGTTAGTGATACTTCGGCTCACGCATTGAAATATGCTATTGATGATTTCTTTGCAAAGAATGGATTATCAATTTGTAGTCTTCGAGGCCAAGGCTACGATGGGGCCTCAAACATGCGTGGAGAATTTAATGGGTTAAAATCGCTTATTTTGAAGGAAAATAAGCACGCCCATTACATTCATTGTTTCGCTCATCGGCTTCAATTAGTTGTTGTTGCAACTGCAACGAAACATACGATGGCCAATAGTTTTTTTGAATATCTAACTATGATTGTTACTGTTGTTGGTGCTTCATGTAAAAGAAAAGATGTTCTTCGACAGAAACAATATGATAGTCTTGTGAAAAATATAGAAGAAGGTGAAGTTTTGACGGGTAAGGGGAAGAATCAGGAAGCAAGCTTAGCTAGAGCGGGTGATACACGTTGGGGTTCTCACTTTAAAACAGTTACAAGACTATTTTACTTGTGGAATCCAGTGAAAGAAGTGCTTGCGATTGTCATGGAGGATGGTCCTGATGGAAAAAGTCGAGGCCTTGCTACAGGATTGCTCGATAAAATGGAAAGTTTTGAATTTGTATTCATCGGGCGTTTGATGGAGCATATTTTGGGGATGACTAATGCATTATCACAGGTTTTACAAGAGAAGACTCAAAATATAGCTACGGCTATCGAATTGATCAGAACATTGAAAGACGACTTGAAGAAATTTAGAGATGATGCTTGGGATGATTTGTTAAGAGAAGTCACATGCTTTTGCTCTTCAAATGAAATCGATATACCACATATGGATGACTTCGTTAAAGGGCGAGCTAGAAAGACTGTTGATGGTCAAAAAAAGATATATTTGCATTACTATCGAGTAGATATCTTCTTACAGCTATTTGATTTATTTTAATTTCATATTCATAATAGTTCATCTTTCACCAAATGATTGATTATGCTTATTGTTAAATGATAGGTGGTAGATCTTATTTCTGAAGAGATTAACCATCGCTTTACCGAAACAAATTCAGAGTTGCTTATATGTCTAGGTTGTCTTGATCCTAGAAATTCATTTTCTAGCTTTGATCATGGCCGATTGCTTCGTCTTGCTGAATTATATCCTGAAGACTTTACTACTGGTGACCTATCTGCGCTGAATCACGAACTCAAGACATATATTTCTCACATGAGATCAACTGTGGCGTTTTCTGGTATTAACGACATTGGGGATCTTTCAAAGAAAATGGTCGAGATGAAGCGTCATGATGCATTTCCATTGGTTTACGACTTATTAAATTAGCATTGGTCTTGCCAGTTGCAACAGCAACCGTTGAAAGATCTTTTTCAGCGATGAAAATTATCAAGACGGACTTGCGCAACAAAATGGGGGACGAGTTTCTCACAGATTGCCTATTGTGTTATGTTGAGAAGGGAATATTCGTAAATGTTGAAACGGAAGCTATATTGCAAGAGTTTCAAAGCATGAGGTCTCGTAGGATACAACTGCCACCGCTTTGACGTTCTCGTAGTGTTTCGGCCGGTCAAACTTAGTTTTAATAGTCATGGACTCGAATGTATTGCAAATTATTATTTTGAAATGAATTTATAGAGAAATTCGAGATTATTATATGTTAATTTTTTTTTTGCGCCCCCGCAGTGTTGGATTCCTAGATCCGTCCCTGAGCCTAACATGTCTTAAAACGTGATTATAAGGGTTTTCAAATTGTCTCAAAAATCTTTAAGGATTAAATCTGCACTAATTCTAATAAAAAAATTACGTGTCTTACAATCTTTAAGTATACTACTAACTAAATGAAATTAAGGTAAGATATACCTACTCCCAAGCTCAGCTCGACTTGTTTTTGGTTTTCTTCTCAACACTAGGGTTTTCAAGAGTCTGTTATGAAGTGTTTCGTGCTTCTTTCTTTATCCTTGTTCAAATGCTTCATTAATCTTTTTTTAATGGGTCATGATATGCACCATTTGTTCTTTCCTTATTTTTCCTTGCGTGCTATAGTAGCTAAATGACGTTAGTTTATTTACTTTATTCATACTTATCAATTTCCTAAGTAATAGCCCTTACAATATTAGTTTACTCGTTTTCTCCTTTTGCTAAGTTGTCGAGTCATGTGCAAATATTATATCCTAATCCCCACACACGATGCTCAATATGTTATTATGTACATTTTCGTATAGCTAGGTAGTCGAACCCACTTATTTAATTTCCTAAGTCCTAAAAATCGATTTTAACCTCCTTCGATATTTATTCTATCATTTTGAAAGTCACTTATGTTGAAATCTTAACTAGTGCCTATCAAAGGCTTCATGCCTTAAACAAAATTATTTCTAAGTTTCAATTTAAGTTTCTGACCAAGTTAATTATCCTAGGATCACATAATTAAATAAACACATGACATAGAATCACGTAAACATATCATATGCAGTCATATAATCATATAATATGCATGCATATTTATTGGCCGGTTTACTTACGGGACTCGGATATTACAAATATGATATAGTTTAACATATTTCGTTAAGTTATTGTTTTATTTATTACTATGGTTCTTGTTTTTTGGAATATTTTTTTATGTCAACCGACTGTATAAGTAACGAACTGTATAAGTGGTTCAAATATTACTTCCATATAATGACTTTAGAAAACAAATACATATTTAAAATTTTTGTAAAACCAAATAACAAGGAAAACCAGGTTTCTTGTGAATTACTCAAGAGGACCATGGTTTTCGCTACTAAACAAAGATATAAAAATTTTAAAACTAGAAAGAACCATAATTTATAAGGTAGGTTTTATTTGATTTAATTTATTGTGTTTTTTTATGTTTTGTTTTCTCAAAAAATTTAAATATTTTGCCTACTCTCATATAGTTCTTTGGCTCTGCCCCTGTATATGCATAGGGGTGGTTCGGTACGGTATACCGTACCAAAACTGTGATACCGTATACCGTACCGAAATTTCGGTATCCAAAAAAATCATACCAATACCATACCAAAATTTCGGTATACCTTAAATTTCGATACGGTATCATATCGAAATTTCGATATGGTATCGGTATCATACCTTCTATACCATTCACACGGAGGGTTTTACCATGCATGTCTCGTAACTCGTTAATTCGTTGCTTTGGAATTTTTAATCAATTCAAACTCCTTAGGCCCCAATAAGATAGATTGTTAATACCAAATTTTTCGAAATAAAAAGATTTTTTAACCTTAAATGATTTACATATTTTAGCCAGTACCCTTAGTAAGGCAAAAAACTTTACTTCTCACAAAATACAAATTTGTATACAGATTAATTAGAACGAAGCGGCTATATTTAAAAAATTAGTGAAGATTAACAAAAAGTAATTGCATTGCATCTTCACGCTTTCAAAATCGTGAAAAAAAACACACATTAAAAAGGCAAAAATTATACGTTACTTGAGTTACATAAGTAAAATATGGTAGGCCGAATCTTAGAAAGTTGTGTATAAGTTAATAATTTATGGACTAAATAAGTTTATGAAGATCCTTAATTTTTCATTTTATATTTTTTGAAATAATATAATATATGTAGGTGCGTATATATATATAAAATATATTAAAAATTTTAGTATTTCGGTATTCGGTATAATCGGTATACGTAATTTTAAAAACTTTCATACCATTACTGTACCGAAAATTTTCGGTACGGTATCATACCTTACCAAAAACTTCGGTATACCAAAATTTTTGATATTTTCGATACGATTCAATACGATAAGGACGGTATTTCGGTATTTCGATATTTTTCCCCAGCCCTATATATGCATATAACGTACTACAATTATACATATACCGTACCAAAAAATGAAAATCACAATCCTAGTCAATACCCAAAAGCGAAACTTTAATTTCAATTCCAGGATCCCTAATTGAACAACACCTAAAAAAGCCCCAAAACCACCCCCAAATTTAACAAAAAAAACTTCGGATTAAGCATATAAAAGTCTTAATCGAAACATAATAACCAATATCGCTACCTAAAAAAACTCTTATTGGGCAATTAACTAACAAACTACACAAATATACAACCCAATAAAATAATTTAACGAAAAATATAAATTACGAAACTTACTAGGCCGTTAGCGAAATAAAACATTCCAGCACCCAAGATTGCGACGATTCCTTGGGTGTTTGCTCGTAGGATTAATTTGTATTGGGTGCTTCGATTTGAGGCTCAATTGAGATGGAGACTTTGATTTTTCATATGGGTTTTCTTCTTAACTTTTGAGTTCGTTGTTTCATTTGCATTTGTTTTATTTTTGTTTGATTTTTAACTTAAATTGAAAATCTTGGTAAAATCGTAATAATTTAAGTTTTAAGGCGTATTTTGGTCCAATTGGTCTTTAAGTGAAAGATAAGTTTCTATTTGGTCCTTAAGTGATAAATTTTCTGACATGAGAAGTTATGTGATAGAATTTTATGCTGATGGGGGGATTTAAGTGAAAATTTGCCATCTTTTATTTTTTATTTAATAAATTATAAACAATATTTAAAATATATATTGAATTATAATATACTATATTTTATATTAATTTTTTTCGAATCAATTATTCGATAAATATTCAAATCGAATATTGTGATATTTTATTCATATTTGAATATTATTCGAATAAAAAATTATTTATTTGTATTCTTATTTGAATCTTAAAATTTCGAATCAAATAGCGAATCAAACAAGAAAGTTGGATTCATTTGCAACTCTAAATAGGTAGTTGTCAAAAGATGGACCCAAATGGTTGAATGGACACACATAAGCCCAAGAGCCCCAATATGTTTCGTTGATACTCCGTCCGAAGAAAAATTAGGGGTTAGCTAATTTACCAATATACCCTATGCTTTCAATGTACAGATGCTCGTCGAAGGCAAGAGTTCAACGGCTGTCTCTCACGCAAATATAGCCGTTACAGCCCAGACCTATAAACTAAAGAACCCTAATTACGAGTTTCATCTATTATATAAACCCCCTTTCAATTCCTCTCATTCAATAATCGCTTTTTCAATCTTATCGTCTTGCTCTTACGCTTGCATTCATTCTAGTGGCTTGTTTGTTTATTCCGTGCTTCCTTTGATTTGATCTTTAATTGGCTTACCTGATTCTCCGTTTTGCAGGCTTAATTGATCCTCTGACGTTGACTTATTTTGCTTAATTGTTTTATTGAGACTGGTTGCCAATCTCCTTTTTGCAGGCTTAGATTATCCTCTGACGTTGGCTTATTTTGCTTAATATTGAGATTGTTTGTTAATTAACTTGTTATCTTTATCCGTGATATTTTGCATTACCCCTGTGTGTGGTTTTTTTTTTGTGCTAACAAATGGATACAGGAGCTAAGAATCAGTTGCGATGCCCGCTTCAAGAACAGTTCTTGCACAGAAAGAATTCTCGGGAGAACGTAGGCCATTTGCTTTTCCGATTTTGTTTTTCTTCCTTTGCTGGTGTAATCTGCTTGATCTTTTAATATCCATGCCTCACCGAATGGTGGTATAGGGCTGAAATTGAAGTTTATTTCCAATTGAATGAAATCATGTTTAGATTTGATTTCTGATGTCAGAATTTGATGAGTTAGTAAGTTATCCAGTTTCTGATTCTGATTGATTATTTGGCAGTATTCCTCGGTTAATATGTAAGATGAAACTTTCCCTGCTAACATTTGAATCAGAGTAACAAAAGATCAATAATTCGTTGTTCCTGTCTTTAATGCAGTTGGATCGTTTCATACCAAATAGGTCGGCAATGGATTTCGACTTTGCACAGTACATGCTCGCAGAAGCAAGAAAAGGTAAGGAAAATCCAGTGGCAGCAACCTCTTCTCCTTCGAGGGAAGCATATAGGAAGCTACTTGCGGAGACATTCAACATGAATAGGACACGAATTTTGGCTTTCAAGAACAAGCCACCCACACCAGCTGAGTCCATCCCCAACGAGTTTACATCAACCACCTACCAGGCCAAGCCTTCGAAGCCACGCAGACACATCCCTCAGGTATGAATTCGCCTAAACAATCACAATTTTGAGATAGTTACTGTACTGTATTTGATCAACTTGTGATTGTAATTGTATTGACTCCAACAATTATCTTCCAATTTCAGACTTCTGAGAGGACTTTGGATGCTCCTGATATTGTGGACGATTACTACTTGAACCTACTAGACTGGGGTAGCAGTAATGTACTTTCTATCGCCCTTGGAAGCACAGTGTACCTGTGGGATGCTTCTGATGGATCGACCTCAGAGCTCGTCACGGTCGACGATGAGAGTGGGCCTGTGACTAGTGTCAGATGGGCCCCCGACGGTAAACATATAGCCGTTGGTTTAAACAATTCTGAAGTCCAACTATGGGATTCCACAGCTAATAGACTGGTATGTGTTGGTTTATATGCCTATATATGCCTTTTACCCACAGCTTCCGTGGTGGAAATGATTTTTTAACTCTCATGTTGTATGTTGATTGGTTCCAAACAGCTGAGAACTTTGAGAGGAGGCCACAGATCTCGGGTGGGAGCCATGGATTGGAACAATCACATCCTAACTACGGGCGGAATGGACGGTCAGATCATAAACAACGACGTTAGGATCAGATCCCACGTCGTCGAAACCTATCGAGGGCACAGCCAAGAAGTATGTGGGCTCAAATGGTCGGCCTCGGGCCAGCAGTTAGCCAGCGGTGGGAACGATAACCTACTCCACATATGGGACAGAGCAGCAGCAGCTGCCCCCACTCAGCAGTGGCTACACAGGTTAGAGGAGCACACAGCAGCCGTGAAGGCTCTTGCTTGGTGTCCCTTTCAGGGCAATTTATTGGCCTCGGGCGGGGGCGGAGGCGACAGGTGCATAAAGATGTGGAACACACACACTGGTGCGTGCTTGAACACTGTGGACACGGGCTCCCAGGTGTGCGCACTTTTGTGGAATAAGAACGAAAGGGAGCTTCTGAGCTCTCATGGGTTCGCTCAGAATCAGCTCACGCTTTGGAAGTATCCTTCCATGGTTAAGATGGCCGAGCTCACGGGTCATACCTCTAGGGTTCTCTTTATGGCTCAGGTTGGAAATATGGCGAATTCGTATCATTTTTTTGTCTTGTGGGCTATAGTTATACGATTCATTTATGATATTTAATCTGAGGAAATTTGATTGAATTGATCGATGATAACTTTGTGTTTATTGTTCTTTCTTCAGAGCCCAGATGGATGCACAGTTGCTTCGGCTGCTGGCGATGAAATGCTTAGGTTTTGGAATGTGTTTGGGACGCCCGAAGTTGCCAAGTCAGCGCCTAAGGCGAGCTCGGCGGAGCCATTTGCTCATTTGAATCGCATCAGATGATAATATGATGTGATCAGTGATGCAAGAAAAACACAATGGTTGATATTTTTCATGACATGAGATGCGATTTTTTTTATTTCAATTTTGGGTACATTTATAGGTTTTTCTCCAGTTACTCCCAAGCTTTCCCAGTTTCATGTATGTGATGTTTTGTTTTTGAGTTCACTATCGTGACAATTGTAAATATTATAAAGTTTTCTCACAAATTAATGGTTTTTATTATGTGAAATTAATAAAAGATGCTAGCCTTTTCTCGCACACTTGAATGTAATTTATCTTTAATATTATTTCTAATTTTGAGATTTATATTGTTAGTATTTAAGATGAAATGTTTAAAAAGAAAAATAATGTGTTCGTGCATATGTATAATAAATAAAAAATGAAAAGTGATATGAAAATATCTCAAATAATTAAATTACAAATAAATGAATTAAATTTCACATAAATTGACACATCAAATGCACCAGTTTATAGTCACCCTACACCAATTACATGAGTATAGATATAAATCGAAAACAAAGTTAGATTGACATTTTTAGTTCCGGAGGGGGCTTGGCACCTAGAACGGGGTGGGCCTAGGCAGCTTTAGGCTGAAAATAGACAGTAAATATGTTTTTTTATTGTTATTTATATATTAAATATGCAAACATTCTATTAAATAATATTACTCCCGCCCCAATCCCCATTCTAAATAAATGATGTGAATCACAACAATATAACAAACGTCCCCACATTGATGGAGAATCGCCATCACCGTCCCTAGGGGTGGTTCGGTACGGTATACCGTACCAAAACTGTGATACCGTATACCGTACCGAAATTCGGTATCCAAAAAAATCATACCAATACCATACCAAAATTTCGGTATACCTTAAATTTCGATACGGTATCATACCGAAATTTCGGTATGGTATCGGTATCATACCTTCTATACCATTCACACGGAGGGTTTTTTACCATGCATGTCTCCAGGCACGGACCTACGGCGGGGCTCGGAGGGTCAGTTGACCCTCCGGCCGGCCAGATTAGCCCTTAGAGGTATGCTCGCCTGCAGCCGTTTTTTCTTTTCTGAAATTGAAGTGCCCCCTCTGAGAAGACGCTAAGAAGGGCAAGGGGAGAAGATGATGAATAGTGGTGGGCTGGGCTTAATAAAAAATTGGGCTGAGTAATGTATTTTAAATAACAATTGTTTTGTCTTGGGCCATATTTATCATTTTTTGGGCTTAAAAGCAGTTTTGGGCTATTTTTAACACTTCTTGTTGACTATGTTAAATGATTAATCAATTACTAATTTTCAAAATAAACACGTTGGCTGTGGTTCCAATTAGCTTCAGCGAGGGTTTCTCTGTTTTTTGTCCAACAGTAATCGAAAACTAATCTATTGAACGATCCGATCATATTAGGGATTACTATAATCACTCATTGCGAGGTAAGCGTCTACAATTTTATTATTTCTAGTTATTTGTTTTTGTAGTCTAATTTATTTATATTGAAGCTATCTTCAATGTTAAATTATTGAAATGCTAAGTTAATATTTTCAATCATTCGTAGGATTTCAATATGGATAGATGGGTTGTGAGAACAAAAAGGAATCTCCAACCATTTGGCGGGTCCTCTTCTAGTGATGCAAGTTCAAACGAGAACAAAAGAGGTAAAAATTGTGCTCTAGATGAAGAAGCATTAGATGATGATATTATCGGTGATCCGGCCCTACGTAAATCAATCAATAGCTACCCGGTTGAGGTAAGAGATGATATAAGAAGACGATATTTAGTAAAAGGCCCTTGTCAACCGGTTGCACACATTTTCCCGTCAAGTGATTTTAGTGGTTATGCGAGACGTTTTCAACATACATGGTTTACGAAACATAAGTGGTTAGAGTATAGCTCATCCAAAGATGCCGCATTTTGCTTTTGGTGTTTCTTATTTGCTAAAGGTCACAAGCATGGAGATGATGCTTTCACAATAATCGGTTTTAGGAATTGGAAGAAAGCGTTGGAAAAATTTGTGGAACATGAAGGAGGGAAAAGTAGCATTCATAATTATGCTAAAGTTCAACTTTTTGGATTTCAAGATCAAAGGCATAATGTGGATTATGTTATAATGAGAAAAAGTGAAGAAATTAGGTTTCTTATCGCATAAGATTGACTGCAATTGTTGATGTGATTCAGTTACTTTTAGGACTTGGTTTGGCTTTTCGTGGAGATGATGAGTCTCCGGAGTCGTTGCATCGGGGAAATTTTCTTGAGATAGTGAAATGGTATTGTGCACGCAATGAAGAAGTAAGTAAGGTAATGGACTCAAATGCTCCAGGTAACAATCAATTGACTTCTCCAAATATTCAAAAGCAAATCATTAGTGCTTGTGCAAATGAGGTGAAGAAAGTCATTCTTAAAGAGATTGGGGATAAATTTTTTTCGATATTGATTGATGAGGCTCGAGATTGTTCAGTTAAGGAGCAAATGGCGATTGTTATTAGATTCATAAATGATAAAGGGGAGGTGATTGAACGGTTTCTTGGAGTTGTTCATGTTAGTGATACTTCGGCTCACGCATTGAAATATGCTATTGATGATTTCTTTGCAAAGAATGGATTATCAATTTGTAGTCTTCGAGGCCAAGGCTACGATGGGGCCTCAAACATGCGTGGAGAATTTAATGGGTTAAAATCGCTTATTTTGAAGGAAAATAAGCACGCCCATTACATTCATTGTTTCGCTCATCGGCTTCAATTAGTTGTTGTTGCAACTGCAACGAAACATACGATGGCCAATAGTTTTTTTGAATATCTAACTATGATTGTTACTGTTGTTGGTGCTTCATGTAAAAGAAAAGATGTTCTTCGACAGAAACAATATGATAGTCTTGTGAAAAATATAGAAGAAGGTGAAGTTTTGACGGGTAAGGGGAAGAATCAGGAAGCAAGCTTAGCTAGAGCGGGTGATACACGTTGGGGTTCTCACTTTAAAACAGTTACAAGACTATTTTACTTGTGGAATCCAGTGAAAGAAGTGCTTGCGATGTCATGGAGGATGGTCCTGTGACGACCCGCCATCTACTACTATTTTCTTACGCTAACTTACGTGACTAAATAAAATATAAAATATATTACATAGGAAACATCGATAGAATTTTTCGATTTTACAAAGCACAGCACACCCAACTATTTTACACTACAAACATTGTTCAGATTTTACATACAATACAAACGTATTTTACAAAAACACACATAATTAAACGTAACGCCCGCCGCACAGGTCGCATCCATGTACACATCACCCTCAAAAGTCACCGGAAGTTCCAGAAGGACCAGCCTCGTCATCTAAACGTTTACGTACCGGATTCGCTACGTCTACAACACATAAAACATGGGATGAGCTATAAAGCTCAGTAAGTGAAAATATGCATGTATGCACGTGTCCAAAATAGCAAAGGCATCCGCGCCAGTGCTTTCTAATACTATCCTCACATCATACTCATTCATTTCTCATTTTCATCAGGGCCCATAGCTACTTACTAACCGCACCATCATATTATGAGCTCAAATCCTCTTCGGATAAAAATACGATAGTGGCCCACACTAGCTAGGATAAAATTAGGATTTATCTCCAATCTTATCATTCACCAGGTCGCCCCTCTGTCAAATTACTTTCCTGGCACTATAGTTATACTACGTGCCTTCCCAATACCTAAATAATTTAGGTAAATATACTCGACGGTTTTACCCCCGTCACGGTGCCTTTGTAGAAGTAGCTATATTCTCATCTATCTCCATTACATATAATTCGCTTTCCACTCGAGTAATATAATGCACGCTCATTCCTCAAAATACTCAATATGATTCGTGCGTGCACATGATCATGATGCATAAATAATGCAACAATAAACATTCCAAATAATCGCATATAACAGATAATTCACATACCACGTATTCATCGAAGCAATTAGTCATGTAGTAATACACATATCAATCAATTTATGTGTTGTAGGTGAAATTCCCACTTACCTGATATCCTTAGCTTATCGTACGGTTAAATCGCTAACCTTCAAACCCTAATTATAGAAACATACAAAATTAGAGGTTGTTAATTTAATTATAATTTCATAAAATTAACTTAATTTGAAAACCCTAATTTCGACTTTTATAAATTTCGAAACCCTAAAATTTATAACTCGACCTAAATTGGGAAATACCATTACAGAGATAGATCTCGACATTATACATAAATCTCGATATCATTAATAAAATAAATGTCGATATGTATGTACAAAGGTTCGACATCTTTATTTAAAACTTCGACATCATGCATTCGAAATCCCACATAAAAATCTCGAGATCGTCTTACTCAAACACTCGACATTCTTCTCAAATATTCATTTAATATTCATGAAAGTCGAATCACAACAATATCGATATTATCATTCGAAATTATCATTTCCCTTCAGACTTCGACATTTATATATAAATCTCGACACTTTCATAAAAATTTCGAAACCCTCTTTGATAACTCTTCGACATTTTACCCGACATTCCATGATAATCTCGACATGTATTAACAAATAAATCTCGAAATGAAGCCGGAATTGATCTCGACATTTCATGATAAAATCTCGAAACTACTCTATACCAACACTCGACATTTACTCGATATTTTTTTAAAAACTCGAAACAATACATTTCAAAACCCTACAAAGAAAAATGTCGATATCTCATGTAATACTTTTATAAATGTCGAAACAATTCTACACACACATATCGACATTGTAATCTATTTCGACATCTTGTTTCCCAAATTCCATCATGACAAATATCGACATCTTGTATCAACATTCTTAAAAATTTCAAACCCTTACACACACACATGTCGACATCCTTCCCAAACATTCATTCGATATCTTCACTTCTCAAAAATGTCGACATATTACTCACAATCTCACTTCAACTAACCAATCGACATTCTTATAACATCTTAAAGCCTCTCACTCGACATCTTACTCAACAATTTAATTCGACATTTTCATTCGACTTTTTCAATATTAAACAAACCTTAATCTTTCAAATCACAAACACTATTTACTTCTAAACCCTTAATAACTTTCGATCAAAACCTTAATTGTCAAGAACACTTTAAATATCATATCAAATCTAAATGATGTTCTTTCTTTTCAAAAATAAAAAACCCTAAAAACATAACCTTACGTGATTTGCAAACTCAATAACTCTTAGACAAACCAAAATCTAATTAAAAATATAAAAATTATAACAAGAAATCTTACCAAAACCAGGTTGCGTTATATTTACTAGTTGTATTCTTCGTCTGCTTCCTAAAATTGTTCTTGTTGCCTAATAACTCATTTCTTTCTATATTATCTTATCAACTTGAGTATAGTAATAGATAATGACAAAGAACTTTACCTACTCTCAGCTTTATTCACGTAAGAAACTATAATATTTCTCAAGTGATTTTCCCCCTTTGACCCTATATTAGACACTTAAATTCTAGAAATGTCGAGATCTTATTTCCACCCATCTTAAAATTTCGCATCTCTCATTTCAATTCCTTAAAGATTTCGACATTGATCTATGTATATATAAAATGTCGATACAAAATTTCCAAGTATTATTTTAACATGAATAAACTCATGTCGACATTTTAATTCAACTCGACATTTCCATAAAGAAACCCTAATTTCTAATTTATCATATTTCGAAATTACCTTACCCACACAACCTAATTTCAAAATTCCTCAAACTCGATATCTAATTTCCAAATAATGTTAGGTATCATGTAGTCACAAAATTAAATAAATACTAAATATGATATCATATAAACACATAATATGCATGCAAATTTATTGGCCAACTTACGCACGGGACCCGGGTATTACATTCTTCCCCCCTTAAAAAGGATTTCGCCCTCGAAATCAGATTGGCTGAAACAATTCTGGGTACCGATTTCTCATGTCATCTTCACGTTCCCACGTAGCTTCTTCAGTTAACTGGTTCTGCCATAACACTTTTACCAATGGAATCTCTTTATTTCGAAGTTTCTTCATTTCATACATCAAAATCTCCACCGGCTTCTCTTCATAACTTAAATTTGGCTTGAGCTGTTGATATAGAAATTCATTTCTCAAGACATGATTCGGGTCAGCGACATATTTTCGCAATGTCGATACATGGAAAACATCATGAACTTGTGCCAATGAGGATGGTAGTTCCAGTTGATAAGCTACTTCACCGACTCTTTTAATTACGCTAAAAGGTCCAATGTATCTTGGGCTCAATTTACCCTTTCGCCCAAACCGTTTCACGCCTTTCATCGGAGATACTTTGATAAATACCCAGTCATCAACTTCAAATTCTAACGGTCTACGTCTTTGATCTGCATAACTCTTTTGTCGACTTTGAGCCGTTTGCATTCTTTCTCGTATTTTTGTTATTGCCTCAGTCATCTCTTGAACCATGTCAGGTCCTAACATCGCACGTTCACCAACTTCATCCCAATGTATGGGAGATCGACATTTGCGTCCTTACAAGGCTTCATACGGTGCCATCCCAATAGTTGCATGATAACTATTATTATAAGAAAACTCGATCAGTGGCAAATATTTGCTCCAGTTTTCTTTAAAATCCAAAAAACATGCTCGTAACATGTCTTTCAAAGTTTGGATAGTTCGTTCTGACTGCCCATCAGTCTGAGGATGATAAGCCGTACTGAAAGATAACTTAGTCCCCATTGCTTTCTGTAAACTCTTCCAAAAATTAGATAAGAATCGTGAATCTCGATCCGAAATAATTGATAACGGAATCCCATGGAGTCGAACAATTTCTTGTATATATATTTCTGCATATCGCTCCAGGGAAAACATCGAGCTTATGGGTAGAAAATGAGCAGACTTAGTCAATCGGTCGACTATAACCCAAATAGCATCATAACCTTTTACATTCTTTGGTAGGCCAACAACAAAATCCATCGTAATATGATCCCACTTCCACTCAGGTATTGGCAAAGGCTGTAATGTCCCTGCCGGTCGTTGATGTTCCGCCTTTATTTGTTGGCAAGTTAGACATTGACTTATAAATGTCGCAATGTCTCTTTTCATTCCTGGCCACCAATAATTTATTCGAAGATCTCGATACATTTTTGTAGCTCCCGGATGTACTGAATATGCCGTCGCATGTGCTTCTGCCATTACTATTCTTCGAATCTCCGCATCATCAGGTACGTATAAACGGTCCTTGTAATATAGACTTTCATTTTCCTGTATTTTGAAATCAGTTGAAGTTTGCTCCTTCTGTGCTTCTTTGATTTTTAAGTATAACTCATCATTTCCTTGCACCCGTTTGATTTGTTCCAGTATTGTAGGTTGCAAAGTCAAAGCTGCTAACTTTGCTTCAACTTCTCCCAATTGCACTACCTCCACTTCCAACAATTGTAACTCTGCGCTTACCGCTTTTCGGCTTAATGCATCAGCCACCACATTTGCTTTTCCTGGGTGATAACTAATTACGCAATCGTAGTCTTTAACAAGTTCTAACCATCGTCTTTGCCTCATATTTAATTCCTTCTGAGTGAAGAAATATTTCAGGCTCTTGTGATCCGTAAAAATTTCGCATCGTTCCCCATATAAGTAATGCCTCCAAATTTTTAGAGCAAAAACCACAGCAGCGAGCTCCAAATCATGAGTCGGATAATTCTTTTCATACTCCTTTAATTGTCGAGAGGCATAAGCTATCACATTTCCATGTTGCATCAATACACATCCCAGACCATTTCTTGACGCATCGCTATAAACTGAAAATCCTCCAGTCCCTGATGGTATTGTAAGAACTGGAGCTGAAGTGAGTCTCTTCATTAATTCTTGAAAACTTTGCTCGCACTCCTCACTCCAATGAAATGAAATATTCTTCCTTGTTAGCTTCGTCAGTGATGACGCAATCTTTGAGAAGTCCTTAATAAACTTCCTGTAATATCCAGCTAAGCCAAGAAAACTCCGTACTTCTGTAACATTGGTTGGTTGAGGCCAATTGTTGATACCTTCAATTTTGCTAGGATCCATAGAAATTCCTTCTCCAGAAACAATGTGGCCCAAAAATGCGACTTGACTCAACCAAAACTCACATTTCTTGAACTTGGCATATAATTTATTTTCTCGTAATATCTAAAGAACTATCCTCAAATGTTGCTCATGTTCTTCCTTCGTCTTCGAGTAAATAAGAATGTCATCAATGAACACAATGACAAACTTGTCCAAAAATTGTTTGAACACTCGATTCATTAGATCCATAAATGCCGCTGGCGCATTAGTAACCCCAAAAGGCATAACTAAAAATTCGTAGTGTCCATATCTGGTCCTAAACGCCGTCTTCGGAATGTCTTCTTTTCGAACCTTCAATTGATGATATCCCGATCGTAGATCTATTTTTGAAAACACCGTTGCGCCTTGAAGTTGATCAAATAAATCATCTATTCTTGGTAATGGATATTTGTTCTTGATTGTGATCTTGTTCAGCTCCCTGTAGTCGATACATAGTCGCATCGACCCATCCTTCTTTCGCACGAACAGAACTGGCGCTCCCCAAGGAGAAAAACTGGGTTGGATAAATCCCTTCTGTAACAGATCGTCCAACTGTTCTCTTAACTCTTTTAATTCAGTTGGCGCTAACCGATAGGGAGTCTTAGAGATTGGAGCAGATCCCGGTATTAAGTCAATTGTAAATTCAATTTCTCGATCTGGTGGTAATCCTGGTAAATCTTCAGGAAACACGTCAAGAAAATCACGCACCACTGGCACATCCTCTAATTTCAGAGATGAACGTTCCTCTGATTTCACTGCGAAGACTAGATAAACTTCGCATCCCGCCTTCATTAAACGTTGTGCTTTTGTCGCTGAAATTCTAGAAACATTTCTTCCTTTGTTTGTTCCCACAAAAATAGAAGGCTCATTCTTTTCTGTTTTAAATGTAACTGTCTTGCGATTACAGTCAATGACAGCTCCGTATTTCGAGAGCCAGTCCATTCCAAGAATCACCTCGTAGTCGTTCATTGGAATAACTATTAAATCAACGGAAAATTCTCTTCCATTAATTAACACCGGAGAATTCCGTAAAACCAGATTGGTTCGCATCGCAACTCCGTGTGGAACAGTCACATTATATTCATAATCAGACAGGGTAGGTGTAATCCCGAGTCTCGTCACGTATTTAGTGGATGCAAATGAATGCGTGGCTCCTGAATCTACTAAAATGCATGTCGGAAGTTTGTGAATAAGTAGAATACCTGCCACCACGGACGGATTAGCTTTTGCTTCCTCTGTAGTCAATGTATACACACGTGCTGGCACAGTTGGTGGTTTCGCTTGAGCCAGAGCTTGATTTCCTGGTGTCTTCTCTGAACATGATCTTGCATAATGCCCCGTCTTTCCGCATTTGTAACAGATAGCATTCTGTGAAAAACAGATACCCGAATGATGTCGTCCACATCTTGGGCAAGCTGGCATTGGGACTGGGGGTCTCAATTGACTAGGATTTTGTTGCTGAGGTTGTCCAGGCCTATTCTGAAAATTTGGCCTCCCACCTTTTTGAAAGAACTGTCGTTTCTGATTACCCCCACTCCACTTTGCTCCTTGCACAAACTTTCGCTTTGCCTCTTGAGCACGAATAATTCGTGTCTCCGTTTGTTCTGCCACCATCGCCCGCTCAGCTACTTGAGCATATGAAGCTCCTTGTAGTCCGGCCATATTAACGTCACGATACAACTCTGGCTTTAGACCCTCAAGGAATCGTTCAACCTTCAGAGCATCAGTACTCACCATATGAGTGGCGAACCTTGACAATTGTTCAAATTTTCTGATGTATTCCGCCACAGTCATCGCCCCTTGTTTGAGATTTATAAACTCATTCAGACGTTGGGCTCGCACAGGTGCAGTGAAGTATTTATTTCGGAACAGTTCCTTGAAACGTTCCCAACTCATGTTGATTGGATCCTCGATCGCCAAAATAGTGTCCCACCAATGCCCTGCACTTCCTCGCAGTAGAAATGCAGCACATAGAACTTTCTCATTCTCAGGAATTCTGCTATATTGAAACATACTCTCTAATGTTCTGAGCCAATCTTCAGCAGATGTTGGATCAATAGCATCCTCAAAAGTCGGTGGATTCAATTTACGAAATCTTTCACCCACTGCTTCAACCCTATCAGCCTGAGAGATTCCGTGTGTTCTTGTCCCCTCAGAGTTTTGCTGCTGAATCAATTGTCGAATCTGTTGAGACTGCTGACGTACTAATTCAGTAAGCTGAAGGATAGCCGAATCACGATTGTCAGTCGGGTTTACATTTTCGCCTTCATGATTGTTTCCTCCACTGCCTTCTCCTCTAGTTCTAACCATATTGTCTCTCTTACCCTATCAGTCCCTAAGGCCAATAAATTATGCAATACAAGAAATTCATAATACCACATAACTTATAAGCAAGGCTGTCTTCCACGCTTTTGAGTGTGTGTACATGGACAGTCTACAGAAACTGCAACCGAAGCTCTGATACCAACCTGTGACGACCCGCCATCTACTACTATTTTCTTACGCTAACTTACGTGACTAAATATAATATAAAATATATTACATAGGAAACATCGATAGAATTTTTCGATTTTACAAAGCACAGCACACCCAACTATTTTACACTACAAACATTGTTCAGATTTTACATACAATACAAACGTATTTTACAAAAACACACATAATTAAACGTAACGCCCGCCGCACAGGTCGCATCCATGTACACATCACCCTCAAAAGTCACCGGAAGTTCCAGAAGGACCAGCCTCGTCATCTAAACGTTTACGTACCGGATTCGCTACGTCTACAACACATAAAACATGGGATGAGCTATAAAGCTCAGTAAGTGGAAATATGCATGTATGCACGTGTCCAAAATAGCAAAGGCATCCGCGCCAGTGCTTTCTAATACTATCCTCACATCATACTCATTCATTTCTCATTTTCATCAGGGCCCATAGCTACTTACTAACCGCACCATCATATTATAAGCTCAAATCCTCCTCGGATAAAAATACGATAGTGGCCCACACTAGCTAGGATAAAATTAGGGTTTATCTCCAATCTTATCATTCACCAGGTCGCCCCTCTATCAAATTACTTTCCTGGCACTATAGTTATACTACGTGCCTTCCCAATACCTAAATAATTTAGGTAAATATACTCGACGGTTTTACCCCCGTCACGGTGCCTTTGTAGAAGTAGCTATATTCTCATCTATCTCCATTACATATAATTCGCTTTCCACTCGAGTAATATAATGCACGCTCATTCCTCAAAATACTCAATATGATTCGTGCGTGCACATGATCATGATGCATAAATAATGCAACAATAAACATTCCAAATAATCGCATATAACAGATAATTCACATACCACGTATTCATCGAAGCAATTAGTCATGTAGTAATACACATATCAATCAATTTATGTGTTGTAGGTGAAATTCCCACTTACCTGATATCCTTAGCTTATCGTACGGTTAAATCGCTAACCTTCAAACCCTAATTATAGAAACATATAAAATTAGAGGTTGTTAATTTAATTATAATTTCATAAAATTAACTTAATTTGAAAACCCTAATTTCGACTTTTATAAATTTTGAAACCCTAAAATTTATAACTCGACCTAAATTGGGAAATACCATTACAGAGATAGATCTCGACATTATACATAAATCTCGATATCATTAATAAAATAAATGTCGATATGTATGTACAAAGGTTCGACATCTTTATTTAAAACTTCGACATCATGCATTCGAAATCCCACATAAAAATCTTGAGATCCTCTTACTCAAACACTCGACATTCTTCTCAAATATTCATTTAATATTCATGAAAGTCGAATCACAACAATATCGATATTATCATTCGAAATTATCATTTCCTTCAGACTTCGACATTTATATATAAATCTCGACACTTTCATAAAAATTTCGAAACCCTCTTTGATAACTCTTCGACATTTTACCCGACATTCCATGATAATCTCGACATGTATTAACAAATAAATCTCGAAATGAAGCCGGAATTGATCTCGACATTTCATGATAAAATCTCGAAACTACTCTATACTAACACTCGACATTTTACTCGATATTTTTTTAAAAAACTCGAAACAATACATTTCAAAACCCTACAAAGAAAAATGTCTATATCTCATGTAATACTTAAAACGTGATTATAAGGGTTTTCAAATTGTCTCAAAAATCTTTAAGGATTAAATCTGCACTAATTGTAATAAAAAAAATTACGTGTCTTACAATCTTTAAGTATACTACTAACTAAATGAAATTAAGGTAAGATATACCTACTCCCAAGCTCAGCTCGACTTGTTTTTGGTTTTCTTCTCAACACTAGGGTTTTCAAGAGTTTTCTCTGTTATGAAGTGTTTCGTGCTTCTTTCTTTATCCTTGTTCAAATGCTTCATTAATCTTTTTTTAATGGGTCATGATATGCACCATTTGTTCTTTCCTTATTTTTCCTTGCGTGCTATAGTAGCTAAATGACGTTAGTTTATTTACTTTATTCATACTTATCAATTTCCTAAGTAATAGCCCTTACAATATTAGTTTACTCGTTTTCTCCTTTTGCTAAGTTGTCGAGTCATGTGCAAATATTATATCCTAATCCCCACACACGATGCTCAATATGTTATTAAGTACATTTTCGTATAGCTCGGTAGTCGAACCCACTTATTTAATTTCCTAAGTCCTAAAAATCGATTTTAACCTCCTTCGATATTTATTCTATCATTTTGAAAGTCACTTAAGTTGAAATCTTAACTAGTGCCTATCAAAGGCTTCATGCCTTAAACAAAATTATTTCTAAGTTTCAATTTAAGTTTCTGACCAAGTTAATTATCCTAGGATCACATAATTAAATAAACACATGACATAGAATCACGTAAACACATCATATGCAGTCATATAATCATATAATATGCATGCATATTTATTGGCCGGTTTACTTACGGGACTCGGATATTACAAATATGATATAGTTTAACATATTTCGTTAAGTTATTGTTTTATTTATTAACTATGGTTCTTGTTTTTTGGAATATTTTTTTATGTCAACCGACTGTATAAGTAACGAACTGTATAAGTGGTTCAAATATTACTTCCATATAATGACTTTAGAAAACAAATACATATTTAAAATTTTTGTAAAAGCAAATAACAAGGAAAACCAGGTTTCTTGTGAATTACTCAAGAGGACCATGGTTTTCGCTACTAAACAAAGATATAAAAATTTTAAAACTAGAAAGAACCATAATTTATAAGGTAGGTTTTATTTGATTTAATTTATTGTGTTTTTTTATGTTTTGTTTTCTCAAAAAATTTAAATATTTTGCCTACTCTCATATAGTTCTTTGGCTCCGCCCCTGTATATGCATAGGGGTGGTTCGGTACGGTATACCGTACCAAAACTGTGATACCGTATACCGTACCGAAATTTCGGTATCCAAAAAAATCATACCAATACCATACCAAAATTTCGGTATACCTTAAATTTCGATACGGTATCATACCGAAATTTCGATATGGTATCGGTATCATACCTTCTATACCATTCACACGGAGGGTTTTACCATGCATGTCTCGTAACTCGTTAATTCGTTGCTTTGGAATTTTTAATCAATTCAAACTCCTTAGGCCCCAATAAGATAGATTATTAATACCAAATTTTTCGAAATAAAAAGATTTTTTAACCTTAAATGATTTACATATTTTAGCCAGTACCCTTAGTAAGGCAAAAAACTTTACTTTTCACAAAATACAAATTTGTATACAGATTAATTAGAACGAAGCGGCTATATTTAAAAAATTAGTGAAGATTAACAAAAAGTAACTGCATTGCATCTTCACGCTTTCAAAATCGTGAAAAAAAACACACATTAAAAAGACAAAAATTAAACGTTACTTGAGTTACATTCAATACGATAAGGACGGTATTTCGGTATTTCGATATTTTTCCCCAGCTCTATATATGCATATAACGTACTACAATTATACATATACCGTACCAAAAAATGAAAATCACAATCCTAGTCAATACCCAAAAGCGAAACTTTAATTTCAATTCCAGGATCCCTAATTGAACAACACCTAAAAAAGCCCCAAAACCACCCCCAAATTTAACAAGCTCCTTAGGCCCCAATAAGATAGATTATTAATACCAAAATTTTCAAAATAAAAAGATTTTTAACCTTAAATAATTTACATATTTTAGCCAGTCTCTTAGTAAGACAAAAAACTTTACATAACCACAAAATACAACTTTATATACAGATTAATTAGAACAAAGCGGCTATATTTAAAAAATTAGTGAAGATTAACAAAAAGTAATTGCATTGCATCTTCACGCTTTCAAAATCATGAAAAAAAGGCAAAAATTAAACGTGACTTGAGTTACATAAGTAAAGTATGGTGGGCCTAATATTAGAAAGTTGTGTATAAGTTAATAATTTATTGGCTAAATAAGTTTTAGAAGATCCTTAATTTTTCATTTTATATTTTTTGAAATCATATAATATATATAGGTGTGTGTATATATATATAAAATATATTAAAAAATTTTAGTATTTCGGTATTTCGGTATAATCGGTATACCTTATTCTTAAAATTTTCATACCATTACCGTACCGAAAATTTTCGGTACGGTATCATACCTTACCAAAAACTTCGGTATACCAAAATTTTCGATATTTTCGATACGATTCGATACGATAAGGACGGTATTTCGGTATTTCGGTATTTTTTCCCAGCCCTACCCGTCCCCGCGAACCAAACTGGGAAAAAAATTGTCCTCATCCCTGTCCCTGTCGGGTCCCCGCCCCCGTCGGGATTCCCCGTCCCCTCAATTTTTTTTAAATATATGATTAAAATATATTTGAGTTATTATAATAATAAAAAATGGGTAAAAATATTATTTTAAACTATAATAGTATAAATTATGTATAAGAAATAGTATTTATATACTAATTTAGCTATAAAACATCTTAGTCTATAATATTAATCCCGCCCCATTTCCCCGCCAATGGGGAAAGATCTTCCCTAATTAATCTTCAGGGACTCCCCATCCCGTTTGGGGCGGATCCCCGTCGGAACGGGAATCCCCACCCTATTGACAAGCCTGCACATCGGTTACCCATAAAGGAAGTTAGATCTCATATATATCTATATATGTGTGTATGTGTGTGTATATATATGTGTGTGTGTGTGTGTGTTGTGTGTGTGTATATATATATGTGTGTGTGTGTGTGTGTGTGTGTGTGTGTGTGTTGTGTGTTTGTGTGTGTTAGGATATGCGGAAATCCCCGATAACTATTGCCCGAGAAATGACGACAAAAATAGAAGAGATGAAAAATAAATTTAGACAGTAAACAAGAGAGTTATGTGGTTCATTTAGAATAATCTACGTCCACGTGCGGGAGGGTAGAACTTCGTGGAGATATTACAGACACATACAGTGACGTGATACAAAAACAGCTACACAACTAGAAGTAAGCTACAACAAATAATCAGAGGAGAAGATCTGTGTTGCTGTGGTGGTGTTTTCTACTGCCTCGTCGTGTGCCTATTTATAGGAGAGGTATTGCCTTGAGATGCAGTCTGAACACAGGCATGTGTATATAAAAAAAATAAGCAGCATAAATAGGCAACCCACATGAAAAATTTGCAAAGTATTAAATATTATGAGATAATATTAAGATGTGGATGTTTTTGGATTGTTATTGAATTATTGATATTTGGAGGTATTATATTGAATGTTGTAAAAATTAGATGAGTATTAATTGATAAGTTGATGTGTATAATTGTAATAAATGTTTTAAATTTTAGCTGTAATAGTGAATTTGTAGTAGTATAAATATGTGATTTGGGGTTGTGTAAATGTAATAAAGAAGTTATTATCTCTCTAGTTATCTCTCTATTCGTAATTAATAAAACACTTAATAGTTATAATATTTTCATGACACGTTATCAGAGCTCTAGCCAACCGCGGTTCGCCGACGTCATCACTCCGAGCACGGGTTCCGACCGTTGTGAATTTCGTCGATGTCATCACGCCACAGTATAATATATACATTTTATTTTCATATCTTACAACACAAAAAGCCTGCTAGCTCTCGCGGTAACCACCACAAACTTGTGGCGTGAGCACCAGATATTGAATCCTAACTGGGCCGTTGACTTTTTAATTATGTCATTTTATTCAAATTGACTTTTTACTTTTATCACAATAACGTTAATATTATTTACGCTTCGAACTATTTTTCTTAACCAATTGTTATATTCTATGATAGTAAAATATCGAATCTTCAAAATCTTGATATTGTTGCTCTGGATATCACGGGCAAGAACTATTTGTCATGGATTTTGGATGGCGATATCCACCTTGAATCGAAAGGCCTGGGAACTACTATACAAGCTGATAATACGACATCTAGCCAAAGACAAGGCCAAGACCATGATATTTCTCCGTCACCACCTTCATGAAAGTTTAAAAGTGGAATATCTCACCGTGAAAGATCCACTTATTTTGTGGACTAACCTAAAAGAAAGATACGACCATCAAAGGACTGTGATCCTACCAAATGTCCAATATGAATGGACAAATTTACGCTTCCGAGATTATAAATCTGTAAGTGATTATAATTCTGCTATGTTCAGAATTACTTCTCAATTAAGATTGTGTGGACAGAAGTTACAGAAGCAAGTATGATGGAGAAAACCTTCACCACGTTCCATGCAGCGAATTTGTTCTTACAACAACAATATCGTGAAAAGGGTTTTAAAAAATTTCATAATTAATTTCTTGTCTCCTCGTTGCTGAACAAAATAATGAGATTGAAGAACCATCAATCACGACCAACGGGCTCTGCTCCCATTCCGGAAGTCAATATGAACACTTATCAAGGTGAACGAGGCAATAGCTTTTGCCGTCGTGGCAGGTATAATAATCGAGGTCGTGGAGGTGGTCGTGGTCCCGTAGCCGACAACATTATGGTAATTATGATAATTTTCATCAGAAAAGGAAAAATGATAACAAAGAGGAAATCGGCGAACAATCAATAAGGTGATTCGATGAACCATGTTCTCGTTGTGGTATGAAAGGTCATTATGCTCATACTTGTCGTGTGGCAAAACATCTTGTTGAGCTCTATCAAACATCGCTTGAAAAAGGAAAGAAAGTTGAGACAAACTTTGTCGAAGATGAAGGAGGTTCTAATCTCAACCTCGACGATATTCCCCACATGGATCTTGAATTTCTCGCCGATCATAATGAATAAAAGACTTATTATTGTGTATCATATTGATATTTTATGTACGTGTGCTATGGATTTTATGTCGTATGTGTGTTGTATTATCATGAATTTTATGTACGTATGTGTGCTATGAATTTTATGTATAACTAATAATCAATGTGTTTTTATTATTTTCTTAAGGAATGAACACACGTGGAGATATATGTCCTGTGGACAGCGCAACGACTCATATAATACTCACGGATAAGAAATATTTCATCCGATTGATTACTCAAGAAGCAAATGTTAATACTATTTCGGGAATTACAAAATTGATTGAAGGCTCTGAAACGGCTAATATCTTATTATCCGGAGGAACAAAATTGCATATTGAAAATGCATTATATTCTTTGAAGTCTCGTAGAAACTTATTGAGTTTTAAAGACATCCGTAAAAATGGATATCATATTGAGACTACAAAAGAAGGTGAAAATGAATACCTTCAAATCACAAATGTGATTTTAAATAAGAAATGCGTTATAGAAAAATTATCCGCATTATCCTCCGGTTTATACTATGCGTATATAAATACAATTGGGGCAAATTTTATAAACAATGATTTGGCGAACTAAGCTTCTTCTTAGGCCTCCAGGTTAAGCGGCTTCACGATGGAATCTTCATCAGTCAATCCAAGTACATTCACGACATACTCAAGAAGTACAACTTGGACAACTCAAATGCTGCCAGCACTCCCATGTCTACCTCATGCAAACTTGATGCAGATCTATCAGGAAAATCTGTTAACCAAACGATCTATCGAGGCATGATATGATCCTTGCTTTATCTTACGTCCAGTCATCCTGACATCATGTTCGCCACGTGTCTCTGTGCTCGCTTTCAAGTTGATTCGAAGGAGTCTCACATGCTCTCTGTCAAAAGAATTTTCAAATACCTCAAGGGAACTCCAAATCTAGGTCTATGGTACCCAATGGAGTCTAGTTTCGAACCAGTAGGATACACCGACGCCGATTACGCGGGATGCAAGCTGGACAGAAAGAGCACTTCTGGAGCTGCTCAATTTCTCGGGGGTAAACTCGTAAGCTGGTCTTCTCGAAAACAAAATTGTGTCTCAACCTCGACAGCAGAGGCAGAATATGTCGCTGCTGCGAGTTGTTGTTCACAAATTTTGTGGATGAGAACCCAGCTGCGAGATTTTGGCATAACGTTAAATCGTATTCCCATTTTTAGTGACTCAAAAAGTGCTATAGCTATAACAAGTAATCCAGTACATCATTCACGCACAAAACATATAGACATTAGATATCACTTTATCAAGGAACATGTAGAGCAAGGTATAATCGAAATACATTTTGTCCGCACAGACCTTCAACTAGCTGATTTATTCACTAAGGCGTTGGATGAAAAGCGATTCCAATTCTTGGTGTCTAGGCTAGGCATGTTGAACCATAGGACATGATCGATTGTCCCTACATGAAATTTATATTGTGTAAATAGGTCACTTAATTTTTTTTCTATATGTTTTCATATGCATGTCGAAAATCCTACTATCATATCTAGGGGGAGTCCCATAAAAATTTATGCACTAATCTAGGTGGAGTCTTTGAACACCTTGCACAAATTAAGGGGGAGTTTTTATGATATTTCATCGAATTTAGTTTCAGATCGAATTGTGGGGTAAACTTATGAGATAATCATTTCTATAATCTTAGACAAAAATTTTCTCGGCGAAACTCAAAATTTGATTGAAACTGAAATATACAAACCTCTAAAATCTTTTCTCGGCGAAACTGAGTATCGCTCGAAACTCGTTCAAATTCAATTGAAACTGAATATTCAAGTATTTACAATCTTCTCTCGACGAAACTAAGTATCGCCCGAAACTCCTTTACATTCGATCGAAACCAATATATTCAAATACTTTAAAATATTTTCTCGGCGAAACTGACTATCGCCCGAAACTCGTTTCGATCGAAACTGAAAAGTTTTTTTTCTTAAATCCTTTTATAATTTTACTCGGCGAAACTGAGACTCGCCCGAAATCAGTTTCGATCGAAACTCAACCTCTATATATAGTGTTTCGCCCGAAACTCAGTCTTTCCTCATCGTTTTTCCCAAATCCACTTTCAAAATACTGCAATCGCACACAAATCTCATCACCGTCCCACACAACTCTGTTTTTTCATGATTTTCGCAGCTCCAAACTCACTTTAGGTAAGGAAAAATATATAATTTGCAGCTTTTAACTGATATTGTTCTCGTTTTTGCCGGTTTCGTAGATTAGGTTTTGAGTGAGTTCGCGCGAATCGATCTTCAATTGCGTTTCGATTTGGTTTAAATTCGCCCGAAACAAAACCCCAAATTCAATTTCACATTACAATCGGCCGATACTTTCATTTTTAATTATCCTGTGATTTTAAATCGAGAGATTCACTACTTTCGGCCGAAACTGGCTATTACAATTTTATCATGATTTCAATCGTCGGACTTAGGACTTTCGGCCGAAACTATCCTTTAATCATACCATGTTCTTAAATCACTCTATTAGTTTCGATCGAAACCGAAGTATACCAAACTATAATTTGAATCGATCGATTGAACTTCACTTTCATCCGAAACTGGATCTTCTAATTTTTCTATGATTTAAATCGACAGACTTAGGACTTTTTCAAAATTTCCGCAGTTTCGACCGAAACCAAAGTATGAAAGAACTATGATTTGAATCGATTGAACTTTCCTTACCCAACACTTACATCAAAATGCTCTTTAAATTCTAATCGCCCGACTGAAGAGCTCATCAATTGATTGATTAAATTTTACAACGCACTTTCGTATCGACTGATTCCAATTTTAAAATTTGAACTTATGAAATTTTTTTTCTAAGTCCTGAAACATTCCAACTTGTGACCTCGACTCTTATTTTACATTATAAGTCCAAACGTTGTAATGATTGGTTCCTACTAATCCTTTGCTCTTATTTTACAGACATACTAAAATGGTGCGACCGACTGAGGAGATTTTTGCTTCAAAGGACTGGGCACAGAGATCACCCAACAACTTCCAACTTGACTTTGACAACACCTCGTGCCCAGATCCTATTATTATCAAACTTCTACCAAACCACCCTCTGAAAACAGCCCTAAATATCACCGAGGTTGTCCCATAAGTCTATGTCCAACAATTTTGGTCCACCCTTCAGAACCCAACAAATAACCCAAAAACAACCCGTTTTTCCGCTAAAATCGACAACATCATAGTTGTTTTTACCCCAACCATTCTTCGATCAATACTAAACCTGCCATACTCACTACTATATGATCCCCATCCCTCTAACGATGACTTGATCAGGGACTTCCTATTCATGGGCCACAAACCAAACGCCCAAAACTCCATTGACCTCCCTAACTTCACGGCCAAAGACATCCCTGGACCTTGGAGGACCCTATTTCTGATCGTCAACAAATCTCGCCGAAGCACGCAGGGTCTGACAAATGCAACCGCAACATCATGCTAATCTTCCATGGGATCGTCTTCAACAAGAATTATGATGTCGCCCAACTTATCCGGACGGACATCCTTGATCAACTACGAAGGCGAGGTCTCGGATCCACGAAGCCAGTTCTTCCTTACCTACTGTGGCTCCTTGTCATCGTCCAACACTTCGTGGATCTTCATTCCGAAATAGAGCGCCAACCCAGGACCGAAGGTTGTCAAGCTCCAAAGCTCACCAAAGTTCAATCAACAAAAAACAAGCTTGATCAGGAGGCCATGACCATAAATGACCATCTACTTCAACTCCTCGATCCAACTGAGCCGGAGCTCCTCAAATGCCTATGAGCCAACAACCTTGATGATCTTCCCATGGTTCAACACATCCCAGTTGAACCTAACCCAGGGACAAGCCAACCCTCACAGCCAAATTTAGGTCTAGGAAGCTCTTCATCCCCAAGGCCAAAACAAAAGAAAAAATCCAAAGGGGATGATAGAAGCAGTCAACAGAAACGGCATACAAAATAGAAACACGATCGTACTACTCAGTCTACTAATCCACAAATAAGCCGGACCGAGCCAATAGGTGCAGGGGATGACTTTGTCTTCCCCCGAGTAGAAGTCGCGACATCGGGTCCAATCGCACAAACTACCCCCCTAGCCACTCAATCATCTCCCAACGGATGATTGTTTCACATACACACGAGGTGCCACATCATCCATCACCACCTCGCTCGGAGGAGGTAGATATTAAGCAGTCATCAGCCTCAGACTGCACCTTCCTTGGTCACGACTAGTCTAGTGCCCTCACCATCCATAATTTTCCCATTTTCTAGGACACTTACTCTAGTTTCTGTACCTCTAGATCTTAGTGATCTAGATAGAACGCTCCATAATATCTCTGTACTAGAGTCTAGTACGGAACAGAGCGGAAGACCCAACGTAGTCAACATCACAGCAGCTACGGACTTGGGCCATCGATTTGAGCCTGTCTCAGTATCAATGTCAACGGTGAGCCTGAGTGGCCCCGGTTCTTCAAGTCCTGTGCAAACAGGCGGCACATCAGTACCTTCTACTGATGTTATGACGATGGAACGTCTTCGTGACTCCGTCAGGCTACTTTCCCCGTTCGTGACGGAGGCCAGGCTGATGATCGACTCGCTGAGTTCGGAAAAGATCTCGAGGACACCATCAAGACCAAAGTGTACAGCGCCATTGGTACATCCTCTCGATACAAAGGTAAAGCCCCCGTCACCAGAGAAATACCTTCTCAAGCCAATCCATCTCCAGACTCTGACGGCGGCCCGTGGAACATTCCAATCACGGAACTCATTGAAGTTCTGCTGGCCAGACTCCGCACTGCACCAAAGCTGACTGATTATGAAGCAGAGGTCCTCAGACGTCTCGAGCTTCCTTTCAACGCACCTAACCCAGGCGAGGCCCAGACATCGCGATAACCACATGACGACCCGGACGGTGAGGGTCGTCCCGAGGGGGAGAAGACACGAGACACAGGGCCTCATCCTCAACAGTTGCAGCCTAGAGCCACAGCCACCCAAACACCTACCAGAACAAATCACCTACTCCCACACAAACAAAAAAATCTACCCGAACTACCACCAAAACAACCCAACAGCCCTCCTCACCAGCTATGAGCCTCTCACCTCCTCTTCCCACAAGCCAAAAAAGCCCTTCGATATCTCCATCCTCTCCCATCCTATCCCTACAGACTAATGATCCAATCTCACAAACCGAAGAACTGTACAATCGACACAGTGCCGTGAAAAATTACATCTTCAATGAAGATTGGATAACCAAACCGATGGACCCAGACATGGCTAGAGGTTTGATGGAAAATGCCATATACTTCTTGATGAAGGCAAATGTTAGCTTGGCCCTAATCGACGATGCCGAACTCAAGAAAGTTGAAGATTACGAATCAGATATTCCAGAACTTCCCGAACTACTCCAACACACTGTCATCGATGAGGAATGTCCACCAATGAAGGCAAAGACAAAAGAAGTAGTGGAATTGCCGTGGGAAAACGTCAAGGTGACTGCCTCGTATCAAGAAGAAATTCGAAGGAGAATCTGGAGGAAGGAGGATAAAATCAAGAAGCTCGACGAGCTTGATCTTAGAGGACTAAGCCATCTTTCGAGACCTAAAGCAGTCCAGTACCTGCTATCTCTTCGCCGAATACTGATGTTCAGAGGAAAAGGGGGTGATGTTGATACTCTCAGAAGAGAAGAGGCGAAGAAACCTAGAATTAGAAAAATTTTGGGAGTTCGAAAGTGAGATTTGCAGATATGGACATGCCTATCTACATGGTACGGCGAAGAAATGAAGAATATGAAGAATTGAATTAAGCCGACCTCGCCTACATCAGAGGGGAAGATGTTGAGCAAATAGCGAGGGACTATAGAATACTTGGAGCACTCAAGACGCCAGAACTCAGACTTGGCTACTACGCACTAAAAAGATTCATTCTACGCCAAGTAAAGTTCAATGCAACACATGATCTCCAAATGGCGGTGGAGAGTAACATGAAGAAGGTGAATCGCACAAAGCCATCCTTCGAGGTCCCATATCCAAGTTACGGTGAAGGGCACATTATAAATGAAGACGGCGATCCATCAATCGTCTACATCAACTTCAAAGGAGAGAAGAGACTTATGAAGACGTTAGAGATTCACAAGTTCAGCGACGGAACCTTACTGATCATTAGAAACAAACTCAGTAGAATACTCGAGCAGCTAAAAGATGAAGAATACGAAGTTCAAGAGAAATACTCAAAGCTAATCGAGACCATCTCTTCAAAGATATCTTTTCGAAGAATGTTGCGATCGTTCGAGCACTTCTTAGGACTAAGGAAGTCTCCTTACCATTTGCAGAAACCCAAGAAGAAGAAGTCACAAAGGACGCCAAAACGAAAAGGATGTTAAGGGGGAGATTGTTAGGAATCTTTTGTAGCATCCTTTAATTAATGTAATCTTGGGTTTATATGTTTTATTTTGTGTGTTAATGTTGTTTGGGGTGACTTGTGATATTTAGTAAGAGTTTTGTACTGGGCTTTAATATACCAAATACATGTGGTATATAAAGCCCCAACTTACCCTAATTAGGGCTTTATCAAAAGAAATCAAAAGGTAAGCCACCTTGTACTTTTCCATAGTAAAACACACACTGACACGCACTCAAGGTGTTCTTAACGTTTTTCACATTAAATCCTTTCTTTTGATCCTTGTTTGGTAAAAAAAGGACCAACAGAGACTTATACAAAGAATCGTGAAAAGATTTTATATGGACAAAGTGTAATACCCGACTCCGTAAGTAAGCCGGCCAATTAATTTGCATACATATTATGTGACTGTATGACTGCATGTTACATGAATTTTGTGGCTATATGCTGATGCTATAATCTAACAAATAACTAGATAAGAGGAGTTTGTGAAGCATTAGGGTTTTCTAGAAAGAAAAAATAAAGACTTCAAAGTTAAAGAATGTTGAGTTGAGGATAGAAGAATGTCGAAATCTAGTTCCAACATTGATTCCGAAATTCAGTATAAATCTCGAAGTGAATCTCGAAGCATTAGAAGTATTAAACAACTCGATATCTTTAAAACTTACATTAAGATCTCGAAATCTTGGAAGCTCGACATCCTTGAAATTCGATATCTTAAAAAAAACTCGAGATCAAAAGATATTAGGAGATTTCGAAGGATGAGATAAGTATCGATTACTTAGTTGGGAAGGACTTACTGGTTGTCGATGTCATTTGTTGAATTTAACACTCAACCCATAGGATAAGGAAAGAATATGTATATACCATAAGGGAGAAACTAACGGAAGGCTGAAAACAAGGAGAAATACATATCACTAGATAAACTTTCGAATTAAAGAAAAGAGGAAAACGAAGAGCTCGACAGACTTGAGCTAAGGAAAGGGTATAAATTTTATCATAACTACATATCTTTTTATCTTCATGTGTATTAGAGATGTTAAACACCAAAGGTTACGTCTATGCTTAGGGTTTGTATAGATTTAATCTTGGAGGATTTTAATAATGAATTCTTATTGTTACGAGTTAGAAAGCTTGAATTGTATTAAGTATAATTCTTTTACTAGATTTTATGTTATATTCAAATAGTAGCATGCTCCAAGAATTTTATAAACACGAGAGTATTATGTGCTATGGTTTTGTATAAATTCGAGTTTTAAGAATAAAACTAGTCCTTCTGATATTCAAACGGTTCTTGGAAAAGATAGTATTTGATTGGAGGTTTAGATAATATATGATCGCCTGAGAGCGATAAAGATTCGCCGATATGGGTGTCTGATGTCGACTCACAGTTGAGTCACGGCTCTTCTATGCTACCATGGTGACGTCGTATGGCGTTACCGTCAAGACATGACATGTTCAATGCAAGACATGATTTTAGGCTAATGCCCTCATGGCGGATCGTGAAACCTGGAGGGTGCGAGCTGAGGGAGTATGCGACACCGAGGGTATCTCTGGTGTTGACTACCTCAGATTAGGCTATCAGTGTGAAACGTCCGCGTGGCATATGAAACCACCTTGGGACAGAAAAGGCGCCCTAGGGTTAGCCTCCCTTGAATAGGTATTGCCACTTATATGATTATTTATCCCTTAGGTATTCGAGCTCCATGATGGTGCATAGCAAGATAGCCGAGGGCCCTAAATGACAAGACAGGACAAGGAAAAATATGTGGTTTAGGGAGCATTGGCGCGGATGCCTTTGCAAGATAGGACACGTGCATGACATGCATGGCTTTCATTTACTGAGCTTTATAAGCTCATTCCACGAATTTATGTGTTGTAGGTTCACGGGATCACGGTATGTGATCTTTACGAAGGCGAGGTCAATTTTTGAAACGTTCGGAGGACTTTTGAGGTGGCAGTGTGTACATGGATGCGACTTGAGTGGCGGGCCAATAGACTATTTTGAACACGCATGCGCACTCTACCATGTATTTATGTCCTAGGAACATTTTGTATTGTACAGAAGATTTCTTTTATATAAAAGGAAAAATTTTGTACGCATTTTTATATATAGATTTCATTTATATCACATGCAGTCACATAAAATAGTAATAAGAATGGGCGGTAGAAGTCAGGGGCGCCACACAAAGCGCATCCATTAACTACACCAATGATCGTACGATCTCTTGATGTGAATAAAGATCCGTTCAGACCATGCGATAATAATGAAGAAATACTTGGTGTTGAAGTTCCATATCTTAGTGCTATTGGAGCATTAATGTATCTTACAAGTCATACTAGACCTGATATAGCATTTGCAGTGAATTTATTAGCAAGATATAGTTCTTCACCAATTAGACGACATTGGAATGGGATCAAACAAATATTCCGTCATCTTCAAGGAACTACGGATGCGGGATTATTTTATTCGAATGATTCACAATCAAGTTTAGTTGGCTATGCAGATGCGAGATTTCTATCTAATCCGCATAACGGACGATCGCAAACAGGTTACTTATTTACACATGGAGGTACAGCTATTCATGGCGATCGGTTAAACAAACCTTAATTGCTACTTCTTCAAATCATGCTGAAATATTAGCGATTCATGAGGCTAGTCGAGAATGTGTTTGGTTAAGATCTATTATTCAACACATTCAAGACACATGTGGACTATCTATTGAGAAATTACCTTCTACAATATTATTTGAAGATAATACAACATGCATATCTCAATTAAAAGACGGTTACATCAAAGGTGATATAACAGAACACATATCACCAAAATTTTTCTTTACGCATGAACTTCAGAAAAATGGTGATATTGATGTACAATAAGTTCGATCAAGTGAAAATCTTGCTGATCTATTTACGAAGGCACTTCCTCCAAGAATTTTTGAAAATTTGGTATATTCAATTGGAGTCCGAAAACTTAGAGATCTTAAAGGGCATTCTCATCAGGGGGAGTAAATACGCGTTGCACTCTTTTTTCCTTCACTATGGTTTTTTCCACAGGGTTTTCCTAATAAGGTTTTTAATGAGTCAACAACTAAAAAGCGTATCTAAAGAATGATGTACTCGTTTTCCTTCATTAGGTTTTTATCCCACTGGGTTTTTCCTAATAATGTTTTAACGAGGCATATTCTTTGAAAAACATCCAAGGGGGAGTATTATGAATATTATGAGATAATATTAAGATGTGGATGTTTTTGGATTGTTATTCAATTATTGATATTTGGAGGTATTATATTGAATTTTGTAAAAATTAGATGAGTATTAATTGATAAGTTGATGTGTATAATTGTAATAAATGTTGTAAATTTTAGGTGTAATAGTGAATTTGAAGTAGTATAAATATGTGATTTGGGGTTGTGTAAATGTAATAAAGAAGTTATTATCTCTCTAGTTATCTCTCTAACCGTGATTAATAAAGTACTTAATAGTTATAATATTTTCATAAAACAAAGCCATTTCTTTTGACTTGGATTCGTGTGCTTGGACGGTGACAAAGGTCACTCTCAACAATATGCATAAACACTTGGGCTTATAATTATTAATTACATCCATGCCACAATCTGAGGGCGGGCTTGTGATGGGCGTTATTAAGTTAATAAAATTTTTGTTGGGCTTTACTTGGGCTTCCATAAAACTTATTGGCCAATTAGTAGTCCGACTACTTGGTTGATCAATGCGATTACTTCCTCGATTAATTACTTTGTCGTTTAATTGGACGTATAGGCTATTTTCGGCAAGGCAGGTACCCGACTACCGCGTAGGCGGGCGAGCAGACCGAGTTTTACAACGTTGTTTCTAACTCCATATCATGCATGACAATGAATGCACGTAATACACATTATGGAAAGATTGACTACCTTGAAGCTGAGTTAAATGTGATGCATAATGATGCTTACGTGCGTTTAAGTCGAAGAAGATGAGTTATGAGGTTAAGTCAAGTAAAAGGAGATCGTGTGCTCTCACATGATAAATTCAGCCTAAGTTAGCAATTAAGTTAATCGTGGACCAAAACGGTCAAAAATCGGTAACATTCTGGACTAAACATGGCACATCTGAACATGTGGACTAGAATGCCCATGCCCTAACATTGGGGACTAACAATGTTATTGTCCCGAAACAACACTATTCGTGTTTTGTATGTATGTAAACTAGAATATTTGTTTGTTGTCATTTGATAAGTTATATACTGGTTCATTTACATAAAATTGGACTTTATGCATTGAAGGCAACAAAGAAAGGGAAATATATGACTACTTGGTTGATCAATACGGATATAAGAGAACACAAATATATATCTACCAAAAGCTATATGCTGCGTAGTTCAAAAAAAAATGTAGGGGAAGTTCGTCCTTGGATCACAACGTAGATCCGCCTCTGCATACCGCACGAACGCTAAGCGTCTCGTAACTAAACTCTTATAAAAATTATATATCAAGGTTAAAAGTATGATCGAAGCCGAATTGGCATAAAACTCCTCTCGCTCGGCTCATGCCTCACTTTCACCATGGCCGATCAACGCCAACAGCAGTTTCTCGTAGTCCCCAGTGGTATCCTTTATAATGGCTTGATCGAGTTGAACATCATTCTTTTTAAGGTACTCGTCTTTGATATTTTTCATGTCAACCTCGGCCCTCGTGATGATAACCCTAGTTAGGTCTTCTTCCTCGGTGCCTCTTCTGTCGATGGCCGAGCGCACGACCTTTTCAAAGTACTTCTCCGGCGAGACGAGGCACTTCACGGTGGCTCTGAGCATCACGAGGAACTCGTCCGTAGGGTCCGCTTTCAGATCGTATGGGAGGAAAAATAATTTGAACGCAATCCCACTTGAAAAGTGAAAACTCTAAGGTGTGTCTGGTATGGGAATTCAACGAAGAAAAGAAAAAGTAGAATTGTAAAGCTACATAGAACCATTATGTATGTTACGCTTCGTTCCGTATCATTACTTTTTTTTTTCATTTCTTTTCCTCATTGAATTCCCCATAACAAACACTCCCTAAAACTGCATGAAGTTTACGAACCTTGTTGATATCATTACCGAATTCAATCTTGTAATGATCCAACGTGGCACATACTTGGGCTTTGCTCCTAGTGGACAAAACTCTTATGACATCATCGCAATTGTATTCGTGTCCGAAAAATTTTTTCGCGGAGCAGATTGGCTTCGGATTTCGCAAGGGCCAAGTCTACGTCTTCACCGGCGTACCGGGACGTACTCACCAGTGGTAGCAAAAGCTGAGTACAAACTTTCTCGATCCATTACTAATAGCAAAATATCAGCAGAAGCAAATTTATTGTGTTTCAGGGCTATTTTCTTAATTTTTGTTGTCTCGTTCTTGTAACGAAGTGAAAGCCCACAAGATGTGATAATATTGACCAAGCAAGGCCAAAAAATTTGGTCCAATTATATTTAGTGGATGCGATTTTAGATCCTAAAAATTTGGCCCTATAATATATATTTTCATTAAAAGTTAATATGGGCCCATAAAAAATTGGCATAAAACTCTAGGGTCATGTGCAACAGACCATGATGCATATCCCCAAATCCAACACTGTAGAAAACCAACAAAACCATATTTTCTATGTTCAAGGTCGTCTTTTAATTTTTTGTGGCCTGGCTTGTTTTTTTTTTTTAATTAATGAGACCCTCAAGACGTGATAACATTGGTCACTAATCCTAAAAATTTGTTAGGTGTATGCGAATATTAGGCCCTCAAAATTTGGACCATGCGCAACAGACCAAGATGAACTGGCCAAAATCAGGCCTTGACTACGTTCCTGCTTTAATAATGAAGTTACCTTTCGGAAGTCGCCCAACGCATGGTAAGCAACATCCTCCTCGAGAGATCGCCTGTAGCGAGCGTGATAAGCGTCCTTTGCATGTAACAGCTCCTTCGCACTCCTCGCGCACGCTATCTCCACGAGGACGTGATTGCGTGGGCCCCACTTTTCGACGGCCTTGTTCGCCAGCTGCGCATCGCGGTCGGGAGGGTCCAACATCCACATTGTTATAGTTTTCTGTTGTAATAGGCGAATAACAACATATAAAAAAAGATCCCACATGAAAAGAATGATATATGATTATGGAGGGTCGAGAAATCGAACCTCAAAGTCATTCGTGAGCTCTTTGTCCAATGCTTTTAGGAGATCTTCGCCGTACGTCTCCGCATAGACCTGTCGAATGAGCCTCCTCTGAGGGGCGTCTCTATGGCCCAAAATCGATATGATCAACCCTTCGTTCGTTCCCCAACCTGCAAACCAAAAAAAATGAAAAAAAAACAGCGTTCGAAGCTTGATGAAAATAATAATCCGATATCGGCCCACTATGAATATAGTGAGTCGAAACGAACCTGCAAAAGCGTTTTGGAGTTGTTCGCAATCTTCTGCGACGGAAGGAACCTGGGCTGGAACAACAAGAGTGGACATTGTTTGAATCTGTATGTATAATGTGTTTGAGTGAAGGGTTCTTTTGGCTAGTTTTTAGTTTGTGCACGCAAGAAATTAATGTTGACTAACATTAACGCTGCTGCTATCATAATAAAGGTACCACAAAAAATTTTATTGGTCTCTTCGGAAACCAAGCGAAGTGCAATTTTCTGTATGGTTTTTCTTTTCTTTTCTTTTTTTTTTTTCAATATCAATACCTCCGTTAAAGGCCTAGAAAATCTCTCTACCATCAGTAGTCCCATATCGATCACAATTGAATTTAGGGGTGAAAGATGAGCCGAGCCGGCTCGTGAGCTCGACGAGCCGGCTCGGCAAAAGCTCGGCTCGAGCTCGATATAATGAGCTCGAGCTCATTTAAGTTGAGCTCGAGCTGGAGCTCGGATATAGTGGTTCGAAAGCTTATGAACAGGCTCACGAGTTTTTTTTTATATATTTTTTCTATTTTTTATATTTTATATTAATTTATATTATTTTTCTAATTTTTTTAATATTTTTATTAAAATCTCGATTGTTTTCTATTAAAAGCTTGAGCTCGAGCTCGAGTTCGAGCTCATCTGGCTGTAAATGAGCCGAGCTCGAGCCATGAGATGAAAAGCTCGACAAGCTCGAGCTCAGCTGTAAGGGCTCGAGCTCAGCTCGTTTACAGCCCTAATTGAATTGCATGCACGTAAGCTAGAGTCACTATTCAATTTTTATATATAAGGTCCATCAACCTTATTCCCACATTTTATTACTCCATTAGAATTATAACGCCATGGCATAATACGTTCGTTCATGTGATGCCACAAGTTCAATTTGTCTTCCAACGTCTACTTGAGCGAGTCTATCACACAAATATTTGTATGATTAACTCGTAAGCTTGATTTGCAGGGAGGGGCAGATCTGTGGGCCGCAATCTAAATATGTATATTAGCACTGGTGCACAATAAACATAGAAGATGCATGTCTTTTTTTTTTCTTACTTTCGAAAGTTATTAAATCAATGATTATACAAAAAAAGTTTCTGTATAATCAACTTAAGAAAATACAATAATAAAAAACATCAATGGTAACATTGGCGGACTCGAGCTATGATGACACATCTGGATATCGATATTACAATATGATTGAGAATAAAGCCAACTTTGTGCTCGAATGGTATAATAATATTGTAATATGATATACTTTTACTGTTCTCTTTCTTCGAATATATTTATAATGAAAGAACCTTAAGTTTAGTACAGATTTCTATAGAAAACAACTAATGTTAAACTGAACGGAAATAACTTCTCTTCATGATATTGATACTACACAGTTATGAGATCAGGGCTAGCTTTGTCTGTGTATAATGCATTAATACGATAGCTGTATGATAAAACAACATAACAGAACTCATGTGGAGATAAACTGATTTAATTAGGCTCATCAATTTAAATTTTGGATCAATTTGTATAAGCAAGTCCATAATAAAAATTTAAATGAATGTCAGGCCTGCAGTCCATAATATTGATGGTCGAATACTATTTAAACTAAACAACGAGAAATGTTCGTTTACCTAATTGCCAGACCTATGCCATACATCACACGCATATTACAATAATCTGCTAGTCCCCAAGTTGGATATAATTCATGACCTCCAATATAGTGATATCATGAGCACTATCACTACTTATACTTTGGGAGCAAAGAGATGCTTATATATATATATATATATATATATATATATATATATGTATATATAAACTCATGTAGAATTGATTTGGCAACGTTGGTCCTAAACTTGGGTAATCTTATGATCTTTATTGCTGTGATGGATTAGCCAACATAAAGGTCCAATAATCCAATTATATCCTCTTCAGTTTCCAACAACAGAATAAAAATAAATCATCGTATAAACTAAAGCCCATATTAATAATCCAACAAATACATGATAAATTATCTGATGGGGCTGGGCCATATTATTTATGCAACCCAGACTATATTTCTAAAACACAAAAATACCATCACTTATTTTTTGAAAATAAGGATTTCATTTCATAAATCCAGATGAATACAAAAATAAAATACAACAGAGCAATAACCAAAAAAGGGGAAATAACCACGAGAGGAACTCCACGAAGGGGGAAAATGCTCTGGGAGGGGAAATGCTCCCACAAAGGGGAGGAAAAAACTCCTACGAAGGGGAGGAACCTCGAACAAGGAGGAAACTTCTCCGAGGAGAAAACACCTCACGACAGAAACAGCCGAGTGATAGTGGAGGAGCGGGCCGGCAGCAGACGGCGGCAGATGTTGGGCGGAGATCCCTCCCGACGGTTGATAACGACACTCGGCCGACCTCTGCAGCTGACCTCATAGCAGGCTGGGCGTGGCCGCGTCGGGTAGCGGGGGGGGGGGGGTGCGTTGGCTTGGCATTGGGGCGGCTGGCGAGGCGGGCGACGGGGTGGCGATGGGCGGCTATGGGGGCGTGTCGTCTGCAGGCGTACGACAACGGTGGCTGTAGGCGGTGGTAGTGGGGTCATTTTTTTCTTTTTGTTTTTTTATGACAGACAGAAAATGAACTTACAAACTATAAAACATAGTAGAGCTCCCCCTACCTCCATTAATGGAGAAGGGGGAGAGGGGAAGACTGTGGCGTCTGTTTTTTGGGTTGGGGATAGGGTTTTACCCTTACTATCATCTAATTAAAAAAAGCCCTAACTTATTATCATCTAATTAAAAAAGCCCTAACTTGCAGGCTCATCTTTGGCTGCGACGAGGAAAAAGCAAGTACGGCAGACACCACACAAGGTCGACAATGGCCAGAGACGAAGCCTAGGAAATCTCGCGAGGTAGAGAGCAGACGGACTTAAGATATAAATGAGTTAACGACTGCGAAGTTATTCTCCAAAATCTTGGGTGAGCGAGCCTTTGTTATTGTTATCCCCAAAATCTAAGAAATCTAATTGCTGCAAACCCACATACCTTTAGGGATTTTTCCGACAGAGCATTACCCAGGCTTCGTCATGGCGGGCCAAAGAGGTGCAGTTCCCGTATCTAAGATGTATTTCGCCTGTGAGATTGTCCTGCACCATCAACATTTCGTCATGGCATCGCAAGAGTCTTCTTCAAGGTCGTAGGTGGCCAATAAAAAACCCCGAAAGATCCTCTCGATCGATTTACGTTGATGAAAGTGAGGTTAGATTTGTAAATTAACACATTACACTAGAGATAACTAATTTTTTTTATCATGGTAACTAACGTAGATAATAATCTATTCAATGCTATTAATAATGAAAAGTGAACATTCTCATCCGATAAAATCCAATATTATCTCAAGATAAATTTGTATGTTGTTTTCTTTTCTTGTGTACTAAGCGCAGTATCTTACCCACAGATGGTCAGACAAAAATAGGGCACCAACTATGACGTAGTAGCTGAAGTCAAATACAAATAGTTTAAGCATCATATCAAAATAAAGTAAACAAAAATGCAGGTGAATTAGTATCTTTTTTCTCATATCGACTCAGGCAAGAATATGTAGGTCCATGAATCCAACAGCAACCAATCAACTCATCAAAAAGTTAGCAGCATCAATTTCAATGATGAGAGCAACCATCAAATACTTCACAGCTACATAAGCAGTCACTTTCTTCAAAAAAAAAACACAACTTAAAATATCAGCTTGGTCAAGAAATTTCTAAGATAACACCGTCATAGCTAAAAAGCATCTAATAGCTGCCGTGTAAGAATGAGGAACAACGGCTAACTATTGCAGAATAGGTAGGTTTCAAATGCCAAATAAGTCTTATATCTCCACAGCAGCAGCTACTTACTTTAGGAGACTCATGGAACCTCAAGTGATCGCACAACGAACATAAGCAAGAATCTGAACCATATTCGGATCGATAACATATTTATGTACAACCTTACCATACCATTCATGAAATATAGAAGAAAATACATCAACAGCATGAGGACAGCCACTGCAGATGCTCTCATCCATATGCATGTAAGAATAACTCACGAACATAAACAACGACCGAAACAAAAAAGCAGCATCACAGCAACTGCATCATCTACAAACAGCATCAATAAGCTGTTGCATCATCATCTTGTCAATCAGCAACTACTCCACTCGTACAAAAACTATACGGCAAGGCAAGCAAAGAGAAAATATTATCAAGCCTGATAATAGCATCACTGCCGTATTTAAAAGAAAAACACTTGAAACAAGGTGAGCCAAATCCAAATGCAGGAAATCGTACAAATGGTAGCAATAAAAAATATGAGAACTAATACGAGTTATCATGGTAGGTCGCAAATCACGGCAAGCACATCGCATAAACAGAAATGACAGGAAAAAAAAAACAAACAGAGGTTCAAGTTTAACCTTATAACAATCTCAGAAAACATCACTCTAATAACCAGTAGTCATCGCTCCCAGGTCACGGATCAAGTACTCACAATAGGGAAATGCCACCGAAGAGCACCTGCTCAACATTCACCAATCAACTCTATTCCTGTAGGAATATCAATAGTAAGACTCCTAACCAAAAGAAAAAAACAAATGACTGGGAAGGGAAGGGGCGAGCACTTACATCGGCCTCCGCGGAGAAGGACCTCGAGAATCGAGAATCAGCACGTCGGCCACGGGGAGAAACACTCTTAGGAGTCATTAATCGCTCTTTCCTATCACGAACATCTGGACTTTCACTCCTATGAGGGCTTTTTACTGGCAATGGGCTCCTCCGAGGACTAGGGCTCCTTCGAGCAGGCGAAGCACTGATTTAGAACATAATAAGTTTTGAGCATGTAACTGAACGTTAACTACCTAAGTTACGAGCTATTGACTAATCGAAGCTCATTATGTGTGCCATTATATCTATATGTAAGGTAACAAATAAGAGGTAGCATATTTACTTCTATAATAAGACAGATCCTAACATTACTTGATTGACGACATATGAAATGGCAGGCACTGTTAATTCAGAACTGATTGAGAAATAACGTTTGGCACATATCTGAAAGAAGATTACAAAATTTAATGTATAATAGACAGATCCTAACACAATTTTAGGTAAAGATGCATACAAGTACCAATGACAATTTTTATATAAATGTGGCATGCCCCGCTACATTTGAATAACCGATTGATTGACTTCATTGATTTTATACACAACACAGAAGATGACAAAATTCGATTACGAGAATATGCTTTCTTCATGTAAAACAGAGTAACTTGTTAGAAGTTTTGTTAACAACAGAACAAAAGAGAAGGAAACGAGTATTCTTTGGGTTTCAAAGGAAACTTTACAACCCATAAAAAGCTAAAACGGGTATTGCATAAAAAGGTGATTTTCCACAAATCCTGAATTTTTTCCCGAAGATTCACTCGAACGAAATCATAACACGAACAATCTAAGTATGTTAAACCATACCTTCCATAAGAGCGGCTTCTGCTACGTTTATCATCATCATATTTGCCTCTGCCACGATCTCGGCGATAACCAGGACTTCTACTACGGCTTCTGCTTGAACTCCTGCTCCTGCTACGGTGACGATAATCCCGGTCCCTGCCACGAGGGCGTTCACGTTCGTATCGATCTCTGCTTCTATCACGGCTTCTCCTCCTGTAATCATCATCTCTGTAGTCATCCGGGTACCTGAATATATTAATTTAAAACAAGAGATCTATATACCAGTCTCACTCACACGCACTAACTTCAGCATAATCACAACAGTAAGATGAACTATAATTGTTGTCTACATGATGGCATATCGCATGGTACAAAGCAGTTAATTAAGAGGGAATCGTACCCAGAATTAGTTTTGTGCAGTTATTGAAAAAATACGAAATTATTCTCAGGTGACAATGGAATTAACAATATCTCCTAATTGATTGGAATGAGATTCCACGTCACCAGTTTTTTTCCTCATTGTTGATTTGATATAAAAACTCAGTACTATATTTAACATAGTTTAGGTCACCTTGGCCGAGGACTGCGGCTTCTAGACCTCCCCCCTCTGAATCGTGAAACAGGTTCCTCAACTCTTCCTTTGTGACTGACAAGAAAGAAAAGCATTGACTCTTAAACTATAACACAAGGAATCATATACAACTCCGCAAATTATATGTTCATGGAAACTACAATTAAGAGAATTAGCAGGCATACACGTAATAGACTTCAAAATCAGCCATAACAATAAATTGAGGATCAAAAGTGAGAAAGTAAATCAGGCAATGAAGCAACTTACATTCTCTCAGCATTGGGTCCATATTTAGCAAACTGGATCATGATCTCTCTTCCATCAACAACTCTTCCTATGTAGTATAAAACTCAAATTGATGTGACAAACACTTGTAATGAAACTTAACGTACTCAACAACGTTAACTTCTCTAAAACGTAAAATCCAACCATCTAGCTTTTCAATCGCTTTCTGTGCTTCATCCCGATACTTATAACCTCGCATCTGATTCCCCGATCTCAACACAAGGTTGACCCAAACAGGGGAAGTTTCGAGTTTTGTGTGCTTTCAACGGGAGAAATGGAACGGGAACTTTCTTAATCCGGCAAGAACTTCGTACCTCTTACGGTATGTGGGAGAAGAACTTCAAAAGAAGATTCGAAGAAAAAGCCGATGCCTAGAAGACCAAGTGAGCTTGAAGATTTCTAAAGAGGAGATTTCGAGGACTCGATGACTCTTTCCACTTGCAAGACGAAGATAACCCGCGCTATATTGGAAATTGAATACAAAGGGGGAGATTGTTGGAACTATTTAATTGTATTCAATTATGCAAATTAGTAGTCTTGAGCTAAATTGTAATTAGTCATTTTGTAGGACTACTTGTGTAAATATACCACGAGGTGGTATATAAGTGAACTCCTAAGAAAATTAGGAGTGCGCTTAGTATTGTTTCGGATCGAAAAATTAGAATTGGAAATTTTAGAGAGAAGATTAAGCGCCTTTGTGTTCTTCAACGTCATTTCTCTCTCAAACCTTAACGTTGGTAAATCTCAATCGTAAGTGTTCGAATTCTTCAGATTTACTATCGATTCTTCGTAATTCGATCTAGGTTGGATATTAGGGGTCCTAACAGGCGGAGCTAGGCTAGGACGAGGGTAGGCACTTGTCGCACGCGGATCTCCTGTCCCACAGATTGTCCGATAAATTGTCCCACTAATACACGTGTACCAATAACCGATTGATTAATGTGGCCCATTTACTGGCACGCTGGAAAGGATCGATCCAATATAAAAAAATCTTTATAAACCCTAATTAATTAATTATTATTTATAATCACATAATTTCTTCTTCATCAGAGAGTCTCTCAGCGACAAAGCAATTCAGCAATGGATCATGTGAGCTCTTTTCCATATTGCGTATTTTATGATTCTAATATGTTTTCAGTGGTATCTTCAATAATATATATGAATAATTCTGTTATTTGATTTATTTGCAGGATGAAGAGAATCCATATTCGCGCCGCAAGCTCGATTTTGAAACTGGGGACAATGTGTAGACGGCCATGAAAGGATAGGGCTGCTTGGACCAATTGACCTTGACGATATTTCAAGACCGGTAAATGAGCGTCATTCTTCTATATCAAATAAAAAATTCCAACTCTTGGTATGGAATTTGAAAGCGAAGAAGCTGCCTATCAGTTTTGGCAATGATTATGCAAAGGAAGTTGGATTTGGTATTAGAAAGCATAAAGCACATTATGACAAGATTGATGGTAGGCTTTTAGATAGGGTATTTTGTTGTTCTAAAGAGGGTCACAAAGGAAAAGACAAGCGAGACGTAGATGCTAAATCTGGTCGTCCTGAAACGAGAAACGGTTGTTTGTGCACGGATGATGATAAGTGCGCGCAAATCAGGTAACTATAAAGTAGTGAAGTTTATTGTCGAACATAGTGGTCATGAACTAGTTAGTCCGAGTAAATGTCACTTCTATCGTTCGCATTGAAAAATGACTGCTAAACAAGCAGCTCAGGTTGAAAACATAGATAGATCTGGCATTCCACCTAAAGCTGGTTTTGAGTATCTGGCTAATCAATTGGAGGACGTGGCAATGTCGGGTTTATTATTGAGGATTATAAAAATTATTTGCGATCGAAGAGGACGATAATGATGCAATCAGGAGATATTGGAAGGGTGTTGCAATATTTGCAACAAAAGCATATCATATCGACGACCCCAATTTTTTAATATGCCATTCAAGTTGACAGTGAAGATTTAATAACAAACCTATTTTGGCTGATGGACAAATGATGGATTATGCTTACTTTGGAGATGTCGTATCTTTTGACAGCACATATAGAAAAAATAAAGATGGCCGCCCTTTTGCACTAATTGTTGGTGTCAACCACCACCGGCAATCTATTATTTTTGGAGCCGCTTTGTTATATGACGAAACTACTGAATCTTTTATATGGCTATTTGATGCTTTTGTCTGCTCTACGGGGTGGAAGAAACCAGTTACTATTCTTATAGACCAAGATCCAGCTATGGCAAAAGCTTTAGTTGAAACATGGCCTCAAACATGTCATCGTCTGTGTATTTGGCATATTTATCAAAATGCAGCGACCCACCTCAGTAGCGTATTTTCGAGCTTCAAAGATTTCTCGAAAGATTTTACTTCATGCATATATGATTGGGATGAAGAAAGTGACTTTGTTAATGCGTGGCGAGAGATGTTAAGCAAATATGGTTTAGAAACTAACGAATGGCTTGAAAGGTTGTTCAAGATTAAAGAAAAGTGTGCGCTTGTTTATGGGAGACAGGTGTTCTGTGCGGATATGAATAGTACTCAGCGAAGCGAGAGCTTGAACAACGCCATGAAAAGGTATGTAAATTGCAAAATTGAATTGTTACAAATTTCGAAACATGCTTCAAATATTTACACATATGAAGTGTTTCAATTATTTGAAGCGGAATTCTGGAAGGCGCATAATTTGTTAATTGAACCTTTGAACGAGTCTGGGACATTGTTTGAGTATAAGATCACTAGTTCTAGTAGATGCAGGCAACACACGGTGAGATATGACACGTCGAGCGAAAGTATCTCTTGTAGCTGCAAAAAGTTGGAGTTTGCAGGAATTTAATGTTCGCAGCTCTCAAAGTACTCGGTCTAAGGAATATATTTGCAATTCCTGAAGCTTGTATAAAGAAGAGATGGACCAAAAAGGCAAAGAAAGGAGTAGCAGCAGTTTCGTCACAGCCTCTTGACAACATGAGTTCTGGTGGAACGAGTGAGGACCATGCTGAAAAAATATTAATTGGTGGGAGGTATAAAGAATTATGTAAATTGCATCATCAGTTAGCTGCGAAGGCTGCATTGACTGAAGAAACATATAAGAATGCAAAAGAGTCTCTTATTAAGATGATCGAAGAAACAGATGAGACGTTACACATGTTTTCTTCCTCAAAATCAGCTAAGACTCCAAAAAATAATGTTCAAGAAATAACAATGGAAAAATATGGTGCGCGTGGAATAGTTGAAAAACAAATTCCTGGTGGTGGCGAAGATTCTGCTTTTACGATAAAAGGTTGGAAGCAAAAAGAAAGCTCCCGGGACAAATCTGACCGAAGAGCGGATTGAAAAAAGTCAAGAAGGCCAAAACATAACGAGAAATCTACGGGGAGATCTACAACAAACGCTAAGGTAATTTGTGCGAATTATTTTATATGTGAACATGGCTAGCTCATAATATTTTGATTTAATACAGGATAATGAAGACATTATACATGGCATGGGTTTTAGTCATGCTACTGGTGAAACGTCTAACCAGAATGGGTTAGCCTTTTGTCATCTTGCCAGAGGTAGCTCGATTTCTCAGTTCCCGATATTTCAAGCATTGCAGGTGTGAACTTCAGATATAACTATATTCGAAACAAACTATCTTTATAAATACTAAATTAACTGATTTTATTTTATTCTACAGGTATCTGATTCAAATCTTCTGCAACAAAATTCTCTGTGGGGGATATAATTCACAATACCAACAACATAACACAAGTTTGACAAGTTTACTACAGGTAAAATATAGTCAAATATTTGCGCTAAATATCAATGTTTTTTTTATATTTGGACGCTATTTTATGGTTGTAATATGGCAGGAACAAATGCACCAACCAAACCCTGTGTTCTCTTCAGTAAATCAAGTAGACGACAGACGAGTGATGCTCAAGAAAAGCAATTAAAAAAAGATTAAAAATGATATGTGTGGGATCTTATGTCATTTTTATTGTCCGATTTTATTTTATTGTCATTGCCAGATTTTTCTTTTCAATTGTTATTTCTTGAACATTATTTTATATTCCAATTTTTTTTTTGTCGTTGGCAGTTTTTATTGGATTGTCACTGTCAGATTTTATTATTCTGAGAACGTTTTTTCGGCAAAATTCTGAGATCTTATGTGCATTTATATTGTTTTTATTATAAAATTATATGTATGGATGCCCATTCATAGGTATGGATGCCCATAATTGGTTAGATCTATATTTATTTTATTTGTCAGTGCATTAATTTGATTGGTTGATTGGTGTTAATATTGGCCTATAAATATGGCCTCATATTGCTCATTTGGATAAATGAATGATATACAAAATTTCTCTTTGAAATCACATGTTGATATATATTATTATATAAATATTTTATAACACGTTATCAGCACGAGGCTCTGTGACGACGCCGATCTCCGCCGACGACGCTAATTTCTGCCGAAGATTTGTACGAGCATAATTAAGGTATAATAATTTTTATTTCATCAATATTATACAAATTTAAAATATATACAATATACAACAAAATGTCATAGTCCGACTGGTTTCGCGGAATACCGTCAAAATCTAAGTGATGGGAGGTCCAGATTTCGAATCCCAGCGGTGGCATATTAATTTTTGTTATCCGACTAGCTTGGTTCGGCTTATACGACTAGCGTGGTTCGGTTTATCCGACTAGCTTGGTTCAGGTCTGTTCGACTAGCTTGGTTCGATTTATACCGCCTATCATGTGATGGTTTGTACCACCTGATATCTGCTGGTTTATACCGCCTATTATGTGTATGTTTGTAACTCCCGCCAGTAACTACGTCTAATTATATATTTGAAATAATCGGCTATACCGACTATATTTTTCAAATATGATTTTTATTAAGATTAGTTATACATGTAATATTTTGTATATTACCATTGTTGAAATGCCTTTTGTATTTTAATATGACGAATTTGGCGAGCCTTGAGTTTGTTGCACTCGATATCACTGGCCGAATTATCTATCTTGGGCACTAGATGCCGAAATTCATTTGAAAAGGTCTAGGTGATACCATCAAATCAACCAATGTGACATCCGAGCAAGACAAGGCGAAGGGAATGATTTTTCTTCGCCACCACATTCATGAAAGTCTCACAATTGAGTACTTAACAGTGAAAGAACCGAAAGACTTGTGGAAAACTTGGAAGATCGATATAACCACTTAAAAACTGTTATTCTCCCAGATGCAAGGTATGAATGGGTGAATTTACGCTTGCAAGATTTTAAATCGGTAAGCGAATATAATTCTGTTGTTTATAGAATTACTTCTACACTGAAATTATGTGGAGAAACTATTACCGATGCGATTATGTTGGAGAAAACGTTCACCACATTTCATCCATCAAATGTTATTCTACAACAGCAATATCGAGAGAGAAACTTTGAGAAGTACTTAGATCTTATTTCTTGCTTACTATTGGCTGAGTAAAACAATGAGTTGCTGATGAAAATCATGAATCCCGACCGAATGGTACTGCTGCACTCCCTGAAGCGAATGCAGTCAATGCTAGTAATGATAATATTCAAGGTAATGGCCGTGGACGTGGTCGTGGGGGACATCGTGGTCGTGGACGTGGACGTGGCCAAGGTCGTGGTCGTGGCCGAAGTTGTCATGGTGGTTGTTATCAATATTTCCGTGGTGGTTATCATAATTATCGTGGCGGTCATCAAAATCTTTCCCAGAAGAAGAAAGTTTACGACGGTAAAAATGAAAAGAAGCAAACTGAACAAAAAGGAATGACGAAAAATGTTATTGATGCGGTGGTCCGGGCCATTGGTCCCGCACTTGCCGTACGCCCCAATACCTTGTTGAGCTGTATCAAGAATCAATGGGCAAAGGAAAGAAAACTGAAACGAACTTTGTTCAGGGTACAATTGCTTCAACTTCTGGTGAAGGTGTTAATTTCAATGCCGATGATTTTCTGCTCCTCAATGAAGAAATTTAACCTGCTATCATTTTATAAATTAAATGCTTTTTTATTGTGTGCTTTGGTGTGTATCGTTTGAAAGTTAATTATGTTTCTATGATTGTTATTTGGATGTTATTCCCGTGTTTGCTATGTATTATTTATTTTCAATAATATCGTTATGTTTGTTACGATTTTGATGCTATTCCTGTGTTTGATATGTATTGTTTGTTTTCAATAATATGTATTCATGATAATTATATGTTTGTTTATAAAGGATATTATATGATGGACACATGCATGTGCAATGGAGAATTATGTTTTGTAGACGTGCAACGACTAATACAATTCTGAAAAATAAAAACATATTTCGAGCATCTTGATATGAAAGAAACCGGTGTAATTACTATATCGGGTAGCACAAATATAATTGAAGGCTTCGAAAGAGCTAATTTATTATTGCCCAGAGGAAGAAGCTGATTATTGAAAATGCTTTATATTCCCCTAAGTCTCAAAGAAATTTATTAAAAAGCAATTCGAAATAACGGATATCATGTTGAGACTGCACAAAAGGGAGATATTGAATATCTGCACATTACAAAAGTGATTTTGAATGAAAAGAGAGTCATAGAAATATTATCGTCTTTTGACTCTGGGCTATACTACATGTATCTTAGAACGATTGAATCATATGCTATTCAAAAGTTAGCAATGACAGTACATTTAATTTTTGGCATGACCGGTTGGGCCTTCCCGGTACAATTATGATGCGAAAAATAATTGAAAATTCACGCGGACATCTATTGAGGAACCCGAAGATTCTTCAGCGTAAAGAATTAGCATGTATTGCTTGCTCTAAAGGAAAGTTAATTATTCGACCATCTCAAATGAAAGTAAACACTGAATCTATTGCATTTTTAGAGCGTATACATGGCAATATTTGTGGACCGATACATCCATCATGTGGACCATTTAAATATTTCATGGTATTGACTGAAGCATCAAGTAAATGGTCCCATGTATGTTTATTATCTACGAGAAATGTGGCATTTGCGAGATTACTTGCTCAGCTGATTAGATTAAGAGCACATTTCCCAGATTATCCGATAAAGAAAATACGTCTTGGTAATGCTGGTAGGCATTTAATGATTATTGTATGTTTACTGGTATCGATGTCGAGCATCCTGTGCCACATGTTCATACACAAAATGGTCTTGCAGAATCATTGATTAAACGCCTGCAATTAATTGCAAGGCCATTGTTGATGAAGTCAAAACTTCCATCATCTTGTTGGGGACATGCTATATTACATGCAGCAGCACTAATCCGCATCAGGCCAACAAGTTATCATGACATCTCCCCGTTACAAATGGTTTATGGTCAGGAACCAGATATTTCTCATCTAAGAATTTTTGGATGTGCAGTATATGTTCCAATTGCACCACCACAACACAAAGATGGGACCTCAAAGGAGGTTGGGAATATATGTCGGATTTGAATCTCCATCAATTACAAAATATTTAGAACCCTTAACTGGAGATCGATTCACGGCCAGATTTGCCGACTGTCACTTTGATGAAACAAATTTTCCGACATTAGGGGGAGAAAAGAAACAGTTCGAAAGAAATATTAGTTGGAATGAATTATCGCTAAATCATTATGATCCTCGAACAAAAGAATGTGAACTAGAAGTTCAAAACATAATTCATTTACAAAGTTTAGCGAACTAATTGCCAGACAGCTTTGCTGACCCAAAAAGAGTGACAAAATCACATATTCCAACTGTTAATGCTCCTGCTAAAATTGATGTTCCTGCAGAACAAAGATAACACGATTGAGCTTAAACCACAACTGAAGCGTGGTAGGCCCTCTGGTTCCAAAGATAAAAATCCTCGGAAAAGAAAATGAACAAATAATAAGAATGGTCCAGTCGAGGATTTTTCAACTAGGGAAGAGTCGATGGGCATAAATGAGGATACGAATGAAAGTCAGGTACCTGAACAAATTGAAATTAATGATAATGAAGAGACCTCGATCAATTACGCCCAGAATAAGATGGAACCGAGATAAAGTCAATGTTGACGATAAATTCTCATTTAGCGTAGCGCTACAAGAAATGAATGAGATTAATGAGAATGATGATCATGAACCAAGGTCTGTAAAAGAATGCAGACAAAGAAATGATTGGCCAAAATGGAAAGATGTAATCGATGCTTAATTAAAATCACTTGATAGACGAAAAGTTTTCGGAACTGTAGTCCGTATACCAGAGAATATAAAGCCGGTTGGATGGGTTTTTATCAGAAAGAGAAATGAAAAGTGCAAATTACGAGATACAAAGCCCGGCTTGTTGCGCAAGGTTTTTCGCAAAGACCTGGTATTGATTATGGTGAGACATATTCTTCGGTGATGGATGCAACAACTTTTTGTTATATAATAAGTCTGGCAATACGTGAAAAACTCGATATGCGTCTAATGGATGTTGTCACTGCCTATTTATATGACTCACTTGATAGTGACATTTATATGAAGCTTCCTGAGAAATTTCAATTTCCTAAAAATTCAGGGCCCCATGATGAGTACTCAATTAAACTGAACAAATCGCTCTATGGATTAAAGCAATCTGGGCGTATGTGGTAATCGCCTAAGTGAATATTATTGAAAGAAGGATACAAAATGATCAAATTTGCCCTTGTATATTTATGAGAAGATGTAGAAATGATTTTGTTATCATAGCGGTATATGTTGATCATATCAATATAATTGAAACTCCTGAAGAGTTGTCAAAGGCTGTTAATTGTTTGAAAAAGGAGTTCGAAATGAAAGATCTTGGAAAGACGAAATTTTGTCTTGGCTTGCAGATTGAATACTTGAAGAATGGAATGTTTGTATGTCAAGAGACATATACGAAAAAGATATTGAAAAGATTTTATATGGATAAAGCTCATCCGTTGGATACTCCGATGATTGTTCAGACCTCGAGAAAATGATGAAGAATTGCTTGGTCTAGAAGTACCATATCCTAATGCCATAGGAGCATTTATCTTACGAGTCATACACGACCTGATATAGCTTTCACTGTAAATTTATTGGCGAGATATAGTTCGTCGCCAACTCGTAGACATTACAACGGTTTTAAACGAATTTTTCAATACCTTAAAGGAACAACTGATTTAGGACTATTCTATTCAAATGAGTCCAGGTCAGATCTAACCGGATATGCAGATGCTGGTTTTCTATCCGACCAACATAATGCTTGATCGCAAACGGGTTATTTATTTACATATGGTGGAACTGCTATTTCGTGCATTCAGCTAAACAAAGTTTAACCGCCACTTCATCTAATCATGCGGAAATTTTAGCGATTCATGAAGCTAGCAGAGAATGCGTTTGGTTGCGATCGATAATCCATCATATACGACAAACTTGTGGGTTATTATCGGAAAAGTTACCTCCGACGATCTTATATGAAGACAATGCAGCATGTATTACTCAGTTAAAGGAAGGTTACATCAAAGGCGATAGAACGAAACAAAAAAAAAAAAATATATCGCCTAAATTCTTCTATACGCATGATCTTCAGAAGACCGGCGAAATTGACGTACAACAAGTTCGATCAAGTGAGAACCTCGCAGATCTATTCACCAAAGCGCTACGTCCAAGATTATTCGAAAAACTTGTAGATCTAATTGGACTCCGGAGGCTCAAAGATCTTGAGTAATGTTTACATCAGGGGGAGACAATATAAGCTGCACTCTTTTTCCCTTCATTAGGTTTTTATCCCACTGGGTTTTTCCTAATAAGGTTTTTAGTGAGGCAGTTATATAATTATATGAAAATTTTTGTGATGGGCATTCAAGGGGGACCATTATAAAATTATAGGTATGGATGCCCATTCATAGGTATGGATGTCCATAATTGGTTAGATCTATATTTATTTTATTTGTTAGATTTGCATTAATTTGATTGGTTGATTGGTGTAAATATTGGCCTATAAATATCATATTGCTCATTTGGATAAATGAATGATATACAAAATTTCTCTTTGAAATCACTCGTTGATATATATAATTATATAAATATTTTATAACAATTTTCGATTTTTTGTGAAACAGTACGCTAATATTTCAAATTGTATAATAAGACTGCTAAAGGACACGCAGGATAATATAGTCCCCATTAATCAATCGGTTATTGGTACACGTGTATTAGTGGGACAATTTATGGGACAATCTCTGGGACAGGAGATCCGAGTCCACACTTGCCTACCCTTAGATTTTGTCAAATCCTATATTATATATTATAAGCGCGTATGGATGAATGAATAGTAGTATTCGTCGTAATCTACAAACTTCGTAATGATTATCTATGACCCTTGTAATACCAATAAAAGTTTAATACAGGGTTTTCGAAATAATTAGGGGTGTTAATCTTATACCTTAGAAATATTTATGGAAAATTTATGGGGTAGAAATACTTAGTAAGGAAGGTCACCAAAAATAAGATACTAGGAATAATTCGGGCAAATAGGGATAGAGTAAGCTACATAACAACTCAATTAAGATCAGATTCAATAAGACCTTAGAAATAATTTTGGGTGGCCATATGAATTTCGGGTAGCATTGGGAGATTCACTTTCGGGTAAGCTTATATGCTTTGGACTAATCAAGTGAAGTCAAAATTCAAGTAACTTAGCTTATTAAATTAACTTTTGGATCTTAACCAATGATTTTATCTCTTAGATTTTCGGACCATTTATGAAATTAATTTTGAGTGAGCTGTTCTATTAACTTTCGGGTAACTAAGGATTTATCTAAAAGAATTCTTAACATAGAGGTAAAGGTATTGGCTTAGTCATCTACTTGTCATGTTACTCACAATTTCCTAAGACACTCATGTATATCTAAATGTATAATAAACGAAACCCTGATTAATAATAAGAGGAAGTAGAACACGAGAGAAAAGGAGAACAAAGGCTTGCCTCTACACAAAATTTGTGATGGGATCCAGCCGCCCACGTTGAAGACAAATAAAAAATATTATAATATTTTATTATAATATAATTTTATTTATATAATAAATAAATGAACGGTTCGTATTAAAGGGCGACGCGGCGGATTCTTGGCCACCGGTTTTGAGCGGTCCAGAAGAGCTGAAGACATCTATAAATAGGCTGAGGATTCTTCAGTTATTATCATCCCAAATCAACTGAGAAGTTCAGTGAGAGAGAAATAGTGAGAGGGAAACTTATCAGGGTTGATAAGGGTAAGAGCGGCTTTAGTTTTGGGGTAGTTGGGAGTAGGTACAAATACGTTACCTGGGTGGGTAAGGAGTCTCGATTTGGGTTTAAACACGAGTGTTAATTTGTACGGTGTAATATTCTCAATATAGTAAAGTTGGTGCTCTCCGTGGAGGTAGGCGGTATTGGCCGAACCACGTAAAAATCTCGTGTTCTCTATTGGCGTCATTTCGATTTTATATTGTCCAAATAAACTTGTCGCGGATCCAAAATTCCTCTGGGCCCGAAAAATTACCGCTCAACCCCAACAAGTGGTATCAGAGCCAAGCCTAATTGATATTCTGAGTATGCTCTGTGATTGCAGCTTTGTCTGATCTTCTACATCAGAAAAGATATCGTGAAGGTTCGTTACGGGGGAGCCAGTGTCGGGCCAAAAGCTGTTAAATCTCTGCAAGGATAATGGCGACGGAAAGCAGTTTCAAAGTGCGGCTATTTGATGGTACGGGGAGTTTCACTCTGTGGCAGAGACGAGTGAAGGATATCCTTGTTCACCAAGGTCTAGCTAAGGCTTTGAAAGGGGACACAGTAAAGCCGGAGAAAATGACGAAAGAAGACTGGGAGGATTTGGGATCAAGATGTGTCAGCACAATCCGTCTGTACGCTGCGGATAACATTATCAATAATGTTGTTAATGAGGATTTTGCACCAGACTCGTGGGCGAAGTTGGAGGAACTGCATCTCGGGAAAAACTTAACCACAAAGTTAGATCTGAAGCGGGAGCTGTACCTGCTGAAGATGGAGGAAGGTGGGAATCTCATGGATCACATTAGCGTGTTCAACGGACTTGTGGATCAACTTATAAAAGTTGATGTAAAGTTGGAGGAAGAAAATAAAACCATTTTACTTCTTACCTTGCTTCCTGATTCTTATGATAATTTGGTCACAACCATCTTGTACGGAAAGACGACGGTGAAGATGGTGGATATGCAGTCAACTCTTTTGGGGCATGAAAAGAGAAGACAATCAAATTATTGGGATAGAAAAAATTCAGTGTTGGCTATACAGGGGAGAATCATAGAGGAAGGTTCCACGTCAGGGAATTTGGAGGTAGCAGCAGGTCCAAATCAAAGGATGGTGGGAAGGGCATCGTGTGCTACAAGGGTGGTGAGCCGGGCACATCAAGAGGAATTGTCCGACTTGGAGAAAGGACAAAAACGGCGAGAAATAATCCACAACCTGATAGCACATGATACGGATGATGTTGTAGACGTTCTCACAGTCTACAATGATGGCGCTTTTTCTAAGGATGAATGGATATTTGATTCGGGGTTGAAGTACTATATTTGCTCCGAAAGAAAAGATTTTGACACGTTCCAAAAGTTACGAAGATGTTCGGTTTCCATGGCTGATGGATACCGTCATGCGGTTCGTGGTGTTGGAACTGTGAAGATCAAAATGACTAACGGGGGGTGCGAACTTTGGGTGGTGTGATCTTTGTCCCATAGTTACGAAAGAATTTAATATCTTTGAGCCAGTTAGATTCCAAGGGCTATGGGTAGAGCCGTTAAAATGGCCCGCGGCCCGCGGGCCGGCCCGCCCCGCCCTGCCTATGGGGCGGGCTGGGCTGGGATTTTTAAGACCCGCCAGAAGGCGGGCCTAAAGGGCTAGCCCGCGCGGGCCGCGGGCTAGGCGGGGCGGGGCGGGCCGGCCCGCCATATATATTTATTTTAAATAGATAAATTAATTAATGATTTTATTTATAATTATGATGCATTTATTAATTAATACATGATTAATGTATATTTAAATATTATAATTATATAATTAATGATACATTTATTAATTAATACATAATTAATGTATATTTAAATAACATAAATATATAAATTATTGTTAACTAATTAAAAAGTTTAAATAAAAAAATATAAAAAAAATAAAGGCGGGGCGGGCTGGGCTTCAGTTTTGGCGGGCTAGCCCGCACCGGACCGGCCCAATGACAGCTCTAGCTATGGGATTCCATAGCAGGGGAGTCTGTAAAATCAGACGTGGCGAAAAAGTCCTACTGAAGGGAGAAGAGCGTGGAGGTTTGTATCGTCTGGACGAGAGTGTGGTACAAAACACTCTAACTTCGATGGGTTCACGAAAATCGCGCGCACGTGGTGGAAAGGCAGACGATCGTGAGAAGGGAAGTCCTGCTGGAGAAGGGGTTGCGTCGAAGTCCCTCTTCAGAATCGACAGGTAGAGTCGGTTCGGCAGCTGCACATTGGATTGGCCGCGGGTGACTCAAGTTGGTAGGACCTGAATTCTTGACTCGGATATGTGTAGCTGGTACAAGGAAGGCCAATGGACGTTCGTGGTAATTACGAACGGGTTACTCTCAAGTTCAGACTCGCTGGGGATGGGCGCTTGGTGAAGAAGACGCCGAATGCGGCTAGAGGGGGAGAATTGATGGGATCCAGCCGCCCACGTTGAAGAAAAATAACCAATATTATAATATTTTATTATAATATAATTTTATTTATATAATAAATAAATGAACGGTTCGTATTAAAGGGCGACGAGGCGGATTCCTGGCCACCGGTTTTAAGCGGTCCAGAAGAACTGAAGACATCTATAAATAGGCTGTGGATTCTTCAGTTATTATCATCCCAAATCAAGTGAGAAGTTCAGTGAGAGAGAAATAGTGAGAGGGAAACTTATCAGGGTTGATAAGGGTAAGAGCGGGTTTAGTTTTAATGGGATAGTTGGGAGTAGGTACAAATACATTACCCGGGTGGGTAAGGGGTCTCGAATTTGGGTTTAAACACGAGTGTTAATTTGTATGGTGTAATATTCTCAATATAGTAAAGTTGGTGCTCTCCGTGGAAGTAGGCGGTATTGGCCGAACCACGTAAAAATCTCGTGTTCTCTATCGGCGTCATTTCGGTTTTATATTGTCCAAATAAACTAGTCGCGGATCCAAAATCAACCTTCCACTGGGCCCGAAAAATTACCGCTCAAGCCCAACAATTTGGACCGTTTGAGATTCTTGAACAGATCGAATTCTTGGAAGTGAGGTAGGTGAAGTCACACCTACAACACGTAACTTATTCTATGGCATAGATGTTATTATATTTTGGGTGAATTGTGGTTAGTTATACATGGAATTGTTTTGTGTGATCTGTGCGTAGAAACCCTAGATTGTTGGGTTTGCAAAAATGCTCATGTTTATATAGTTACGAGTTACATCTGATATTACGTTGCTGTGATATAAGAAATGCAGATAGATGAGTGAACTGTTAAGTAGAATGAACTTAATCTTGTACTTAGGATGAACTCGGCGAGTTTTCGAGTAGATAAAAGTAAACTCGGGTAGCTTAAAATAATTACATATAAATTGATTCAAAGTTCGGGTAGTTTGAAGAATTTCTATGTGACTTGGTCCAACCTTCGAACATGCTAAATAAATTTGAGAACAGGAAGGACAACTTTTTGATAGATGGAACTTCATGGTTGACATTCTCGGATATACACCTAGATATTTTGAGTAATAATTGATAGTATGTGGTGTTAAGCTATCTCAATCATTATCGGCCACTTAATAATTTTGCATATATGAATGAATTGGGGTAACCCAACATTTGGGACTCATCATTTCAATTCTCGATCCAAGCGATTTCGGGAAGAATATTGATATGTGCCGTAGGAAATTTTAGGCTGAATTCGCCGTGCTTCAATTTGTTTAAAGTGTTAATTTTGACCTTTTCGCTATTAGGAACAAATTCGGGTATTTCAATTTAAAAGTTGGGTAGATTAGAAATTCGACTTCTACAATTTCGAGTAGACAGAATTCGCCGTACTAGGGTTTTAGTGTTGAATTTCGGGTAGTTCAATTTGTATGTGAGTTAGCTTGCAATTTCGGGTAACTTAGGTTTGAAGTTCGGGTGTTGACTTATTTAATTAAATATTCGGGTCAAAAGCTCAAGACTTGTAAGAATTTCATGTGGCGAAATTTGAGCAATTATTATTTCGGGTAGTATAAATTCGCCGAACTTAGTATATTTTTGGATGTGGACCATTGACTTAAGTTTCGGGATAAAATTTAGGGAATTTAGGGAGATATTTCTTAAAGAACTTCGAAGAGTTACACTTAGTGAATCACGGGGTGAGCAGAAATATTTTAGAGGAGAATTGTATTCATTTATGTAATGTTGTATTTTTATTGCACTGCATAGCATGTGCACGATGCATCGGTGTGAGAGAGGCTGACCGTGTAGGCACGGTAACACCTTAAGGTGTCGGTGCGAGGTGCCTGGGGGTAGATGTGACCGGTTTCGATCGTCGACTCGTAGTGGAGTCTGAGGGTAGTACTAGTGCACCTGACATGTCGAGACCACTTTCGTATGAGATATGAGAGGGTCTGGTTGGCGAAAGTAGCGACCTAGTAGAGTTAGCTCAGGGAGTTCGCTACCAGCGTGGGCATCGCCGGGGCAAGAAGACGTTTCAGGAAGGAGCGACCTGTGAGAAAACGTACGTTACCCGAGAACCGATTCTTGACCCCTTCCTTAAATGGGTTGCGCGAGGTGCCTAATTCTAGCCTGTGGGCCCAGTTGTTGAGGTGAGACCTGTGGTTAGGGGTGTTCAAAACGGTAATTACCGTACCGTACCATACCGAACCTCCGGTAACCGAAATTTTTGGTTTTAAAAATCTCACACCGACACCGAACCGAAGTAAACCGGTTCGGTTCGGTAATAACCGAAAATTTTCGGATATTTTCGGTAAATAACCGAAAAAACCGAAATAAATTAAAATTAATTGAAAATTAATGTTTATGAAATTAGATATATTTAATTCTTCATATTTTTTATATTTTTAAATTATGTTTTCCTATTTTTATTATTTTTTCTTATTTTCCCTATTTTTATTATTTTTTCTTATTTTATTTTTATATTTAAATTGTATATATATATATATTATGTATAATATATTTTTCTGTAATTTTATATTATTATATATTATATATATTTCGGTAATTCGATTACCGACCGTACCGAAATTACCGAAAAATTTTGGTTCAAATTTTTTTATACCGTATACCGAACCGAACCGAAATTTCGGTATTCGGTTTGTACCGAACTTTCGGTATCGGTTCGGTACGGTCGCTTTACCAACTTTTGAACACCCCTACCTATGGTTGAGATGAAATCCAAGTTAAGACGAGGTATAATGTATGACGAGCGTGCATTGCATGGTGAGGTGAGAAAACTTTCATATGAGATATGAAAGAGTTAGTGTCGGGATTGAGTACGGGTTGAGTGCACGTTGCATGTCATGCACTATTTCACCTACTGAGCATTAGCTCAGGGTTTTACGTGTTATAGGTACCGAGCCCGACGCTGATGTACGTCGAGGCTAAGGCGGGCTGACTGCGGTGCTCCACGGACTTTTGAGGGCGGGGTTGTACATGGATGCAACATGTGGAGTGACATTAGGATTTTGATATTTTGTTATTTTGGGGCTACGGCCCGTGTATAGTAAAGACAGTATAGACGATATATCGTAATATATTTTATTTAAGAAAAAGTTTTTGTTAGACGGGTCTTCCGCGACTTACGTTGCGAAAATCCGTCACTAATTAGTACTAGAAAGTGAGGATCGCCACAACCCTATTATTTTACTCGTAGACCGTCGTAAAATGCATTTGGCGAATTGCACTATTTCTCTATTTAAATACCTTATATTATTTTAATATATAAAATAATGAAGAAGCTATCTCTGTGTCGGGCAATGGGCATTTAAGTCATTATATGCCCATGTACAACTTACAAGTCGTATTTATTGTTTTAGTAAGTTGGAAATTATGATGAATATAATGGTATTGTTCTTATTGCATGTTTATCAATGTATGTATTTTACGTTTATTATTTATTCTTAGGAATTACATTTGTTAACTTTTTGCTTATTGTCTCATCTAAATTTCTCTATCTATTTTACCAATTATATTTATTCCTTGTTCATGTCCAGAAATATTAAAATAAGCAATGATTTATTTATTTTATTAGCATTATTCGAACAAGAAGAAAGAATGTTATATAGATTTTATTACGTGGTTAATAATTCCTTACTTTTTTATTTAAATGATTAGGAGGTGAAAACTTTCACTATATTTTTATAGTAAAAAAGAGAAGTTTATTTTTTATTTGATCTCTTTATTCTCACAGTTGATAGACCGATTGAGTAAAAAAATGGAATTATTCTGCTAATTTCGAAATTTTTTGGTGCTATATTAGTCATTATTACAAGTTAGAAGTATTAATGGTATCAATATATATTTTCAATGAGATAAAACAAAAGCTATTACATTTTCTTTTTAGTTTATTTGTTATCCTTTGGTCTTTCTCTTTAATCTTTCTTGGCAGTGTATGGACGTAGTTGTTGTCGAATCATTCATTGCTAAACAACCGCGTGTGTGATATCTCTTTGAGTCGCTGATATGAATCTCGACGGACTGAATCTAACCGGAGAGGAGTTCGAAGGGATTTCTATTTCTGATTGCAAGACGACGAATCTGTCAGGCTCCAAACACTATAGGGTCGTCGGCCGCATTCTCGCTCGGAAATCTTTCAACTTTGAAGCACTTAAGACGACTTTGAGTAATGCGTTCAACCCTGGAAAAGGAATGCAGATGCACCTCGTGAATGATGATCGATTCATCGTCACATTTCATCATCAGATCGATCGAATGCGCGTCTTAAACTCTTCCCCTTGGGCTTTTGAGAAACAGACGATAGTGCTACAAGCCATTGAAGTGGGGGATAATCCATTGAAGACCGACCTAAACTGGTGCCCATTCTCAATCCAGCTTCATAATATTCCAGGTGTGTTTCGTACGAAGCAAATCATGGAACGAATTGGTAATAAGGTTGGAAAGTTCCTCGACTTTGATTATATGGAGAACCCATATTGGAATTCGTTTGTTAGTATCAAGGCCCTAGTTGATGTACGAAAACCTCTTCTTCGAGCCTTAGTGCTACATGGAAGCGATTCGATTGATATTTTGATTTCTCTGAAATACGAGCGTCTACCGAACTTCTGCTACTTTTGCAGCCTACTTGATCATACTTCCACAACCTGCGCCACTCAGTACGAAGATACGTTCGTGGATCCTGGCATCGACTTTCCCTACAAACCTTCTCTCCGTGCTTCACGAACGGCGCCGGCGACGCAACGTATACTAGGTTCGGCGAGTCGCAGGTCAGACGAACGTCAGTCCTCTCCGCAGAATCAAGGTTCCAAGATGGAGGGTAGCCAGAATCAAGTGACTTCGGTTATGGCCCAGCTCTTCAGCCATAAATTAAGGTGCGCAAATCAAGGAGAGGAATCATCTTTGATTGCTGACCAGAAACTGAAACCATCCTTAATTGACGATCAAAAATTGAAATCATCCTTGATTGGGGTTGACTCACGTGATTTGCAGGACACAATTGCACATCAATCGTCTATCCCCTCATTTACTAAGGATAGGAAGGCAGATTTTAATATGGGAAAGCAGTTACTTGAACACATGGCCAATAGTGACTCTGTAACATGTAATACTACAGAAGAGGTCAGATCCCAAACGTTTCTTCAATCCCATCCTTCTTGAGCTACCCACTAATAATACCCTTCCCAAGCCCACTACCACTCTCAATGACCCATCCAAGAACAATGTGCCCACCTTGCAACGAGACCAATATCAACAACCCAACCAAAACCACCATCCCTTCACATTTCTTAATCATACTCTCCCAGCAACCTCTCCCACCCACACACACACGCCTACGAACTCTAACATGCTTGTACCTAAGAAAGAACCATTATCCCCTAAACCTAAGACCGTTCGACGTCCCAAATTGAAGTCTCTCGCCCGCACATATAACCCTACTACTGCCCTTACACCTGATCTAGCCCCCCGACATGATGTCTCTCTCTAAAAAGCGCAAGAAGGCCGATAACTCGAACTCTCCTCTACCACCCGCGAAGAAGCCTTTGGTTGAGCTGGAATAAAGATTGGGAGGTCTCACTACGTTCTTTTTCGCCCTATCATGTAGATGCTCTTGCGCAAAGACCTAACGGCGATATCTCATGGCGTGTCACGGGTTTTTATGGTGACCCTCGGCAATCGGAAAGAAAATACAGCTGGAACTTACTACGACGTTTACATGAGAGCAATGATCAGGGTTGGCTTTGCATGGGGGATTTCAACGAAATTCTACACACGGATGAGAAACAAGGGGGACGTAGTTGTCCATCGTCTCAAATTCAACAATTTCGAGAGGCACTTGACTTTTTTAATCTTAGAGACTTGGGTAGCATGGGTGACGTTTTTACTTGGAATAATTGTGTATGCTCCCCATATACTATGTTTGAGAGACTCGACCGGGCATGCACTACCCCAGCTTGGAATACATTTTTTGGTAATGCGAGGGTCAGAAATATTCGAACGGTATACTCAGACCACCATGCCATCTTCATCGAACCCTGTCCATTACATGTTACAAATGAGAAAATGCCGAAAATATACCGGTTCGAAGCGAAATGGGCTGAGGAGGCGCAGTGTGAATCAATACTCCGAAGTTGCCTGGATCAAACTATTTCTACAGATCCCACCTTGAGGCTAACAGAATTCTTGGAAACCAGCCGAGGCAAGTTACGAGACTGGAGTAGTATTTTTTTTCAAGGTCGAACGGGGAACGAAGAGAAATTGAGGAAAAAATAAAGTGCATATCGTCAAAGGAAATTACACCTGTAACACGTACGGAGGAATCACGACTACGCAGACATTTAAATGACACGCTTCACCAGGAAGAGCTTCACTGGAAACAGCGTAGCAAAAAAGAATGGTTGTTACATGGCGATCGCAACACTAAGTTTTTTCATCGTGAGGCGTCGAACCGACATAAGACGAATCGGATGCATAAAATGACTGATCGACACGGAACGTGGAAGACGGATCAGCCTTCACTTGAACACATTGTTATCATTTACTTCGAGGAAATCTTCAAGACCAGCAACCCTAAAACTCTTGCTATTGAAGATGCAGCTCGATTTATCACACCACGCGTTAGTCAGGCAATGAATGAAACGCTCCTCCGACCATACACGGGCTGATGAGGTTAAAGTTGCACTGGACTCAATGTCTCTTTTTAAGTCCCCATGCCCTGACGGTTTTCCACCATTCTTCTTCCAAAAATATTGGGGCATCGTTGGTACTGAAACTACGCGAACCATTCTTTCATTTCTCAATATGGTATGTCATTATCTTCCTTGAATGAGTCTAACGTAGTTCTTATTCCGAAGTGTCGTAATCCTAAGAATTTAACTCATTTTAGGCCTATTAGCTTATGCAATGTAGCATATCGAGTTGCGTCAAAATGCATAACTAATAGGCTAAAACACTTTATGGACTCGCTTATTTCGCCTACTCAATCTGCCTTTATTCCTCAACGCCTCATAACCGATAACGTTCTTATAGCCTTTGAAATCAATCACACCCTAAAAAATAGACGAACATGTTCCACCAGCTATGCTTCTATTTAGTTGAATATGAGTAAAGCATTTGACCGCGTTGAGTGGACATTTCTGCGAAGGGTTCTGAGTAAGCTAGGTTTTGATGGTAAGTTTGTCCGTTTAGTTATGTTATGTATCTCATCTGTAACATATTCCTTCATATTAAACGGCAAAGTTTTCGGCAGATTAACACCCACTAGAGGCCTTCGGCAGGGGGATCCCCTCTCCCCGTACCTTTTTCTCTTTTGTGCCGAAGCGTTTACAGGCCTGTTTCAGGAGGCGGAGCTATTTAGAAAGATCGAGGGCATTACAGTTCGAAGAGGGGCACTGTCTGTTTCGCATCTTCTTTTTGCTGACGACACCATTATCTTCTGTAAAGCCTCAACAAAAACGGCACAACAAATAAAAACTATATTGGTCGTGTACGAGAGAGTCTCAGGACAACAAATCAATCTCAACAAATCTTCGGTGGTGTTCTCGCGCAACATGGCAGCGCAACTACGGGACCTCTTTTGCAGCAGCCTTGGAGTTCGAGAAACGACGAGCCGTGAAATGTACCTTGGACTACCTTCCATGATGGGACGAAGTAAAAGGGAGTTGTTCGCTTATATCAAAGATCGTGTTTGGCGGAAGTGAGTGGCTGGTCAGAGAAGCTCTTATTGCAGGCATGACGAGAAGTATTAATGAAATCTGCCATCCAAACAATTCCCACCTATTCTATGAGCTGCTTCCTACTTCCGACCTCCATCATACATGATGTCGAGCGAATGATAGCGTGATTTTGGTGGTCGAGTTCGAAGGGACGGGGTGTTCATTGGATTGCTTGGAATCAGCTATGCCGATCTAAGAAGGACGGAGGCATGGGCTTTCGAGACCTACACTCCTTCAACCTCGCGATGTTGGCCAAGCAAGCGTGGTGATTTATTCAATGCCTAGACGCGTTAGTAAGTCGCATTTTTAAAGCACATTAGTTCCCTGACGATGATTTTTTGACAGCGAGTCTAGGCTAGCAACCCTCTTGGACCTGGCGTAGCATGTTGCGAGCTCGTGACACAGTCGCCCAAGGCCTCCGTTGGCAAGTAGGGCGTGGCGATTCAATTTAACGTTTGGTCCGACCCACCCTTGGCTCCCACGAGCATCGCACTTCAGAACCGTATCAACACCACCACCGCATGCAGTTTCAGATCTTCGACAACCGGCATTCGGCCAATGGGACGCACGGATGGTCCGAGCTACCTTTCTTCTGATTGATGCCGAGTGTACACTCTCCATCCCACTAGATATACAGGTGCAACCTGACCGGCTTGTGTGGCACTATTCAAAAAACGGGAACTTTTCTATTAGAAGTGCATACTACATAACAGAAACAGAGAAGAACCGCCATGTAGCCTCGACGTCGTCTCCTGTATCGTGGGACATGGTATGGAAATCTTGGTGCATTCCAATAATTCGTCTATTCACGTGGCGATTTTGCAACAATGCTCTTCGACTGTCGAGAACTTGTCCAAAAGAATATGTCTGAACCACTCAAATTGTAGCCGATGTGGAGGTGCACCTGAGAGCATGGAACATGTTTTTATTACGTGTCCAATCGTGAAACGTTTTTGGAAAAAGACTAAATTCCCGTATGACTTGATTCGGCGGGGGGCTGATAAGGTTGAAAATTGGATTCGAGGGTTGCATGCGATGCTTCACTACGGAGACTTTGACCTACTTATTGGTTATAGTTGGATGATCTGGCGAATGCGAAATAAATGGGTCGCGGAAGGGACATGTATACTTGACGATCATGCCATTGCTGAGGTGAACGCCATATTTGAATCTCCGTCCATAGCTAATGAGAGGAGCCAAGAAAGCCCTTCACCACAAGTTTCTGTCTGGATTAGGCCTGAAGTGGGCTTCATTAAGCTTAACACAGATGGGGCTGTTCACAAGTCACGTGGAACCTCATCTGTTGGGGTTATAGCAAGAGACATGGCTGGGGCATGCGTTGTTTGGTACACGAAAATGCTACCCGGTTCTTATTCGCCAGAAGCCATTGAAGCTGTTGCCGTACGAGAAGCTCTATTACTTGCACGACATAAGGGATGGTCACATGTTGAGGTGGAGAGCGATTGTCTCACTGTCATTGCAAAGCTGCGACGAGAATCAACAGACTCATTAATTGGGAGCATTCTCTTTGATTGCTATAGCTTGTGTCGACTGTTTACATGCATTAGATTTTCTCATGTTCCTAGACGAGCAAATGCCGTTGCGCACTATCTAGCCAAACATCTTGGGTTCAACGGGGAAGGACTTTCCCCGCCTACACAAGAAATTGCTAACTTGTTAATTGGCGATATTCAATGAGAAATAATATTTCTGATTCAAAAAAAAATTGTAAGTTAGGATATCAAGCGCACGGTTCAAAGAAGAATGACCAAGTTCACATAAGGCTTTTTTACCCGTGTTTTATATATTTTTTAATTTTAATTGCTTTATAGGAAAGTGTTACTCTTACTTGCCAACCATACAAGCAAAATATGGGCATTTATTTCCGCGCCTCGGCGCGGCTGCCAAAAAACTAGTATATATATAATATATATTTATATAATATATATATATATATATATATATATAACATCATATACTTTAGTACAATATTAATAGTATCCATAGTATTGGGGAAAGTTCAGCACGACTTTTAGAATATATATATATATTATATTTTATATATATATTGTGGTGCCATGCCTTCTACTACTTATTTTATTCCTAATTCTCGTGACTATCTAATTACTGATAGTTAAGTTATCCAAAAATACGTATAAAATTTTTCCTTTTATAAAAAGGAAATCATTATGTACAATCAAAATATTGTCCCAATGCTAATTACATAGGATGGGTACATAGACGCAGCAAAAGAGAACCCTAGCGCCTGCCACACAGGTCGCATCCATGTCCACACTCCACCCTCAAAAGTCCCTGGAGGCTTCAAAAGTTGGCCTTGACATCAAAAGATCACGTACAATGGTCGTGTGAACCTACAACACATAAAAACATGGGATGAGCTATAAAGCTCAGTAAGTGGAAATTATGCATGACGTGTACGTGTCGTAATTTGCGAAGACATCCGCGCCAATACTTTCTAATTCTCGCATCTCATTCTCTTTTTCATTCTAATTCAGGGCCCTCAGCTAACTTGCTACGCGCACCATTCTGAACTCAATTCCAATAAGGATGAAAATAAAATAGTGGGCTACTCCAGCTGGACCTACACTAGGGTTTTCCCCTAGGCAGTCGTTTACTGGTTGCCAAACTATATAGCTGTCGCCTTCCCTGATCACCGGATGTGCCCACACCAGTTAACTGGGTTGCCATTTACCGGGTAATTCAAGCCAGGTCGCTTCTTTCCGCTACAATTAAAATTCAAGTACATATATTCGACAGCTTGGTGCTTCGTAGAAGTAGCCTGACTCAACTTCGAGTCGACATCAAATGCCCATATCGGCAAGTATTCGTCACACACAGGCGATCATACGCTGTGCACGCTCACATCACATAACTCTCGTGTAACTCGTGCATGCACATAGAAATGTATACGTGAATAGTACAAAATACTCATCATATTATTTCACGTATCGGTAATTCGCATAATTGCACAGAAGCAGACAATCACATAAAATATGTACACATAATTTATTTTATGTGTTGTAGTGAAAATTCCCACTTACCTGTCGTCAGCAGGTTTATTTGCTACTGATCCGACAAAATTCCTAATTCTCGACCTTAAGCATAAAATTACAACGTCTGTATACTATCTAAATTATTTGATTATCTAGTTCTCGTATTTCATATTTCCTAAATATTGAAATATCAGATTTGGAACTTTATTAGATAAATAACCGTTAAAAAGAATTAGCTAAGTTAAATCTAAGCCCGTGAGTTGTCTTCCCAATTCGCAAGTTTTTTTTTTCGAAACGATACTTGTATAAATCATTAGCAAAAAATAATTACAGCGGGTTAACTAACCCGAAAACATCTTCTGATACAAAAATTTCCAGAAGAAGAAGCTCACAATGAGCACGACAAAACGGTGGACAAGCAATCAATGAAATAAAACCACCAAAAAAATAGAAAAACAAGACCCAGAAGAGAAAACAAAGGAACCAGTCACAGAGAGAGAAGCAAAAACATGTTGGCAGCTGAAAGAGATAAAAGAAGACTCAGCATCATCTTCATCTCGAATGCTGCAAAAAACCGAGCAAATCCAACTGCAGTCAAAAGCTGAAATCACCACTGAACAGAGGGGCTGTTCCTAGTGAAAACGTGGGCTTTCTGTGATCACTTTAGTGCTCGCACTGCGTGCTCATGAGAGCATGCCTACCAACTCTAAAGAACGTATGAACGTTACAGTTTCCTTCACCAAAAAAAAAAAAAAAACATCAATCCCCACAGCATAACCCAAACCGAAAACTTTAGACAATTTCCAAAAATTCTGTCCACTCTGCCACGGCACAGTCAACAGTCTCTTTTTCACTACGGCTCACATTTTGGAAGACCCATAAATTCCTCGTCTTCCAGAGTTGCCAAAGAATATACACGGATAGTTGAATTCGATTCTGATCCACTTTGTTTTCAGCCGCTGATGTAATCCACTCCCACCACCATTCGAATTTAAGATTTTCTCGTTGAAGATCATTCCACTGGATTGGAGAAAGTCTCCAACAGATTCTTGCTTTAGAGCATCTAAAAAGGATATGCTCCAAGTCTTCCACATCTTCACCACAACTTTTACAAATGGGATCGACTTGTATACCTTTTTTGATGAGATTCAAATTCGTTGGAAGGATATTGTTTAAACATTTCCAAATGAAATGTTTATGTTTTTGCTTAATACTCAACTTCCAGCAAGCTCTCCACATCCTAGCTTTATTACGTCCTCTATCACTACTCCCAATCAGACCCTCTTCAATCTTTTGACGTTCCTTCTGTTGGGGTTGAGTGGTAATATTTAATTCCGGGCCAACGGTAGTTGTATCTCGACCCCGCGACAATTTATCGGGATATTAATTAAAGCCGAAATGACACCGAGAGAACACCGAGATTTTTACGTGGTTCGGCCAATACCGCCTACATCCACGGAGAGACAATAATTCTACTATATTTGAGAATATTACACCGTACAAAATAACGCTCGTGTTTAAACCCAAAAACCCCGAGACCCCTTACCCACCCGGGTAATGTTTTTGTACCCACTCTCAACCACCTAGTAAAACTACATCCGCTCTCACCCTTATCCACCCGAACAAGATTTCCTTTTTTTTCTTTTCTTTCTCATTTTCTCTCTCTCTCTCCCTCTCCTCTCTCTCTCTCGTTGGGGTGGGTTTTCACTTCATCACCACATGCCTTTATATAGGCATTTCTTGTAGCTATAGTCCAAAAAGAAATTCGTCATTGCATGTGTCATAGGAGCACATCTCCTATTTTGATTCTTCATACATGTTGAAAATTCAACAATTCTCCCCCATTTTCAACATTTGCGTCTTCTTTAGAGAGCATTCCAGCAACCCGAAATGAGAGTAACCCGTTCGTAAATACCATGAACATCCATTGGCCTTCCTTGTAGCACCTACACATAATCCGAATCAATAATTCCGATCCTACCCCACTTGATTCATTCAGCGACCAATCTTATGTGCAGCTGTTGAACCGACTCGACCCGTCGATTCCCGAAGAGGGACTTCGATGCAACCCCTTCTCCAGCAGGAACTTTCCTTCTCACCATCGTCTGCCTTTATACCACGCTCGAGCGATTTTCGTGAACCCATCGAAGTCTGAGTATTATATACCATACTCACGTCCAGACGATACAAACCTTTGCACTCTTCTCCTTTTGGTAGGACCATTTCCGCCATGTGTGATTTCCAGACTCCCCCTGCTATGAAACCCCATAGCCCTGGAATCTGACTGGCTCGAGAATATTAAAAACTACGCAACTTTGGGACAAAGTCACACTACCCAAAATGCGCACCGCTCCATCAACCATTTTGATCTTCCCCGTTCCAACACACCGAACAACACAACGATATCCATCAGCCCATGGAGATCGAAAAAAACCGTTCGCAATTTCCAGAACGCATCAAAATATTCTGTTGGAGCAAACCCAAATTTAATATCCTTTTTCCTGAGAACGAGCGCCATCATTAGAGACTGTGAGAACGTCTCTAAGATAAACCGTGTGCTACCTCCGTTGTGGAATTTTTCTAGCCGCTTGTCCTTCTTCCTCCAAGTCGGACAATTTCTCCTTATGTGTCCCGGCTCACCACACTGTAGCATCACATGCCCTTCCCGCCACCTAGATTTGGACCTGCTGCTGTCTCCAAATCCCCTGGCGTATCACCTTCCTCTATGATTCACTCTGAAAAATAGTCAACGCCCGACTATCACCATAATTTGACCGCCTTCTCTTTTCTTGCTCCAAAAGAGTTGACTCCACATCCACCGTTTGCACCGTCTCGTACTGGATGGTTGTGATCAAATTATCACCAGAATCAGGAAGCGAGGTAAGAAGCAACAGGGCCTTACTTCTTCCTCTCCGACACATCATGACCCCAAAATTTTCGTCATTTACTCCGACTTTTTCTCGTCTCCCATCAAAGCTTATCACCCTAGCCTTGACAAATGAGCACATCCTTCACTCTTCTCTGCTGCATAGTGAAACCTCCCGCACCAGCACATTGTCGCACTTTGCTGTCATCCGTCGTTATTATCCTTGCAGAGATTCAACAGCCCGGCCCAAATAGTACTGATCAGATAATTCCCAGCAACAGCTAGCGACACAGTACTATTGCCATCTCTCGCCAAAACTCCACCGCCGCACAAGCTCCGCCCACACCGAGCATACCATCAACGATAACCATCTTGTACCACCATTTCTTAGTACAAGGCATCACCTCGTTGAACCTCGCTCTGACACTGGCTCCCCCCGATCGATGTTCCCTTCTGATATCTTTTCTGATGTGGAAGTTCAGACACAGCTGCAACCACAGAGCATACTCAGAATATCAGCAGGGTTTGGCTCTGATACCACTTGTTGGGGTTGAGTTTAATTCCGGGCCAACGGTAGTTGTATTTCGACCCCGCGACAATTTATCGGGATATTAATTAAAGCCGAAATGACACCGAGAGAACACCGAGATTTTTACGTGGTTCGGCCAATACCGCCTACATCCACGGAGAGACAATAATTCTACTATATTTGAGAATATTACACCGAACAAAATAACGCTCGTGTTTAAACCCAAAAACCCCGAGACCCCTTACCCACCCGGGTAATGTTTTTGTACCCACTCTCAACCACCTAGTAAAACTACATCCGCTCTCACCCTTATCCACCCGAACAAGATTTCCTTTTTTTTTCTTTCTTTCTCATTTTCTCTCTCTCTCTCTCCCTCTCCTCTCTCTCTCTCGTTGGGGTGGGTTTTCACTTCATCACCACATGCCTTTATATAGGCATTTCTTGTAGCTATAGTCCAAAAAGAAATTCGTCATTGCATGTGTCATAGGAGCACATCTCCTATTTTGATTCTTCATACATGTTGAAAATTCAACACCTTCAACATCTTATATGCAGAGTGTACCGTGTAGGTGCCTTTGTTGTGATAGAATTAGACAAGTTTATCTCGCATGCCAACACGAACAAGAGGAATGCCCTGAATGACGTTGGCAAGTTACAGTTCGTAAAGTTTATTTCGCGACTCTAAGATTCGTGACTTATTCAATCAAAAATGACTAATATCTTTCACGAATTCGGTCTTAATTCGCCACTTACATAATAAAAAATATTATTATTTTATTTCTATACTTCTCGAAGTCTATCTTCTCACCATTCGAGATTATCCTATAAATTCATGAAGTGTCCCCATAACATTATTTTATTCTTTAAGCCTCGTGAACTTCTTATGGTGTATGCACAATTCTCAAGGTTACTATCAATTTGTGAAGTGTTGGTCAATTCATGAAGTTGTTGCCTAGTCTCAAACTTGTCAAATGCTCATTGGTTGTGAAATGGCTCACGTATGAGTCACCTTCCACTAACCTATTTATGTCATGATTTTGATTGGTTCACAAAGTCCTTGATACTTCGCCAACCTATATCTGATATTATTATCTTATTCCTATTTTGCGAATCCACTCGTTTAAAACCTTAGAATTCGTGTAACATTTCACTAATAATTCGTGAGATGGGATTCGTGACCTTCCCCCAAAATTCGCGAAGGTAATTGGTTCCTAATTCGTGGCTTATTAAATTCATGGAATTTATCTTCACGAACTCTATCTTGATTCATAAAGCGTATATTAAGTGTGATGCTAATATTTTACATACACACTTCGCGAAATAAACCTTAGACCCAGCAATTCGTGAACTTCTAAATTCTCAAAGTGAGTTGACCTTAATATCACCAACTTACACAATTAGTGAAGTCTCTTTCGCGAACCCTGATTATAACACTTTTAATACTCCAAAACACTAAGATTGTTGATCGAGATACTGTTCTTTTCATGAACACTTTAAATATCGTAAGAATTCTAATTCTCAGAAACCCTCGGCGACTAAATTTGCACAAACCCTAATCATATGAAAGTTTGAGCCTAACATGTCTTAAAACGTGATTATAAGGGTTTTCAAATAGTCTCAAAAATCTTTAAGGATTAAATCTGCACCAATTCTAATAAAAAAAAAATTACGTGTCTTACAATCTTTAAGTATACTACTAACTAAATGAAATTAAGGTAAGATATACCTACTCCCAAGCTCAGCTCGACTTGTGTTTTGTTTTCTTCTCAACACTAGGGTTTTCAAGAGTTTTCTCTGTTATGAAGTGTTTCGTGCTTCTTTCTTTATCCTTGTTCAAATGCTTCGTTAATCTTTTTTTAATGGGTCATGAAATGCACCATTTGTTCTTTCCCTATTTTTCCTTGCGTGCTATAGTAGCTAAATGACGTTAGTTTATTTACTTTATTCATACTTATCAATTTCCTAAGTAATAGCCCTTACAATATTAGTTTACTTCGTTTTCTCCTTTTGCTAAGTTGTCGAGTCATGTGCAAATATTATATCCTAATCCCCACACACGATGCTCAATATGTTATTATGTACATTTTCATATAGCTAGGTAGTCGAACCCAGTTATTTAATTTCCTAAGTCCTAAAAATCGATTTTAACCTCCTTCGATATTTATTCTATCATTTTGAAAGTCACTTAAGTTGAAATCTTTAAATTCTAGTAACTAGTGCCTATCAAAGGCTTCATGCCTTAAACAAAATTATTTCTAAGTTTCAATTTAAGTTTCTGACCAAGTTAATTATCCTAGGATCACATAATTAAATAAAGACATGACATAGAATCACGTAAACACATCATATGCAGTCATATAATCATATAATATGCATGCATATTTATTGGCCGGTTTACTTACGGGACTCGGATATTACACATATGATATAGTTTTAACATATTTCGTTACGTTATTGTTTTATTTATTAACTATGGTTCTTGTTTTTTGGAATATTTTTTTATGTCAACGGACTGTATAACTAACGAACTGTATAAGTGGTTCAAATATTACTTCCATATAATGACTTTAGAAAACAAATACATATTTAAAATTTTTGTAAAACCAAATAACAAGGAAAACCAGGTTTCTTGTGAATTACTCAAGAGGACCATGGTTTTCGCTACTAAACAAAGATATAAAAATTTTAAAACTAGAAAGAACCGTAATTTATAAGGTAGGTTTTATTTGATTTAATTTATTGTGTTTTATTATGTTTTGTTTCTCAAAAAAATTAAATATTTTGCCTACTCTCATATAGTTCTTTGGCTCCGCCCCTGTATATGCATAAGGGTGGTTCGGTACGGTATACCGTACCAAAACTGTGATACCGTATACCGTACCGAAATTTCGGTATCCAAAAAAATCATACCAATACCATACCAAAATTTCGGTATACCTTAAATTTTGATACGGTATCATACCGAAATTTCGGTATGGTATCGGTATCATACCTTCTATACCATTCACACGGAGGGTTTTACCATGCATGTCTCGTAACTCGTTAATTCGTTGCTTTGGAATTTTTAATCAATTCAAACTCCTTAGGCCCCAATAAGATAGATTATAATACCAAAATTTTCGAAATAAAAAGATTTTTTAACCTTAAATAATTTACATATTTTAGCCAGTACCCTTAGTAAGGCAAAAAACTTTACTTCTCACAAAATACAACTTTCTATACAGATTAATTAGAACGAAGCGGCTATATTTAAAAAATTAGTGAAGATTAACAAAAAGTAATTGCATTGCATCTTCACGCTTTCAAAACGTGAAAAAAACACACATTAAAAAGGCAAAAATTAAACGTTACTTGAGTTACATAAGTAAAATATGGTAGGCCTAATCTTAGAAAGTTGTGTATAAGTTAATAATTTATGGACTAAATAAGTTTATGAAGATCCTTAATTTTTCATTTTATATTTTTTGAAATAATATAATATATGTAGGTGCGTATATATATATATATATATTATTAAAAATTTTAGTATTTCGGTATTCGGTATAATCAGTATACGTAATTTTAAAAACTTTCATACCATTACTGTACCGAAAATTTTCGGTACGGTATCATACCTTACCAAAAACTTCGGTATACCAAAATTTTTGATATTTTCGATACGATTCAATACGATAAGGACGGTATTTCGGTATTTCGATATTTTCCCCAGCCCTATATATGCATATAACGAACTACAATTATACATATACCGTACCAAAAAATGAAAATAACAATCCTAGTCAATACCCAAAAGCGAAACTTTAAAAGACTCAATTTCAGCTCCAGGATCCCTAATTGAACAACACCTAAAAAAGCCCCAAAACCAGCCCCAACAAAAAAACTTCGGATTAAGCATATAAAAGTCTTAATCGAAACATAATAACCAATATCGATACCTAAAAAAACTCTTATTGGGCAATTAACTAACAAACTACACAAATATACAACCCAATAAAATAATTTAACGAAAAATATAAATTACGAAACTTACTAGGCCGTTAGCGAAATAAAACATTCCAACACCCAAGATTGCGACGATTCCTTGGGTGTTTGCTCTTAGGATTAATTTGTATTGGGTGCTTCGATTTGAGGCTCAATTGAGATGGAGACTTTGATTTTTCATATGGGTTTTCTTCTTAACTTTTGAGTTCGTTGTTTCATTTGCATTTGTTTTATTTTTGTTTGATTTGTAACTTAAATTGAAAATCTTGGTAAAATCGTAATAATTTAAGTTTTAAGGCGTATTTTGGTCCAATTTGTCCTTAAGTGAAAGATAAGTTTCTATTTGGTCCTTAAGTGATAAATTTTCTGACATGGAAAGTTATGTGATAGAATTTTATGCTGATGGGGGGATTTAAGTGAAACTTTGCCATCTTTTATTTTCTATTTAATAAATTATAAACAATATTTAAAATATATATTGAATTATAATATACTATATTTTATATTAATTTTTTTCGAATCAATTACTCGATAAATATTCAAATCGAATATTGTGATATTTTATTCATATTCGAATATTATTCGAATAAAAAATTATTTATTTGTATTCTTATTTGAATCTTAAAATTTCGATCAAATAGCGAATCAAACAAAAAAGTTCGATTCATTTGCAATTCTAAATAGGTAGTTCTCAAAAGATGGACCCAAATGATTTAATGGACACACATAAGCCCAAGAGCCCCAATATGTTTCGTTGATACTCCGTCCGAAGAAAAATTAGGGTTAGCTAATTTACCAATATACCCTATGCTTTCAATGTACAGATGCTCGTCGAAGGCAAGAGTTCAACGGCTGTCTCTCACGCAAATATAGCCGTTACAGCCCAGACCTATAAACTAAAGAACCCTAATTACGAGTTTCATCTATTATATAAACCCCCTTTCAATTCCTCTCATTCAATAATCGATTTTTCAATCTTATCGTCTTGCTCTTACGCTTGCATTCATTCTAGTGGCTTGTTTGTTTATTCCGTGCTTCCTTTGATTTGATCTTTAATTGGCTTACCTGATTCTCCGTTTTGCAGGCTTAATTGATCCTCTGACGTTGACTTATTTTGCTTAATTGTTTTATTGAGACTGGTTGCCAATCTCCTTTTTGCAGGCTTAGATTATCCTCTGACGTTGGCTTATTTTGCTTAATATTGAGATTGTTTGTTAATTAACTTGTTATCTTTATCCGTGATATTTTGCATTACCCCTGTGTGTGGTTTTTTTTTTGTGCTAACAAATGGATACAGGAGCTAAGAATCAGTTGCGATGCCCGCTTCAAGAACAGTTCTTGCACAGAAAGAATTCTCGGGAGAACGTAGGCCATTTGCTTTTCCGATTTTGTTTTTCTTCCTTTGCTGGTGTAATCTGCTTGATCTTTTAATATCCATGCCTCACCGAATGGTGGTATAGGGCTGAAATTGAAGTTTATTTCCAATTGAATGAAATCATGTTTAGATTTGATTTCTGATGTCAGAATTTGATGAGTTAGTAAGTTATCCAGTTTCTGATTCTGATTGATTATTTGGCAGTATTCCTCGGTTAATATGTAAGATGAAACTTTCCCTGCTAACATTTGAATCAGAGTAACAAAAGATCAATAATTCGTTGTTCCTGTCTTTAATGCAGTTGGATCGTTTCATACCAAATAGGTCGGCAATGGATTTCGACTTTGCACAGTACATGCTCGCAGAAGCAAGAAAAGGTAAGGAAAATCCAGTGGCAGCAACCTCTTCTCCTTCGAGGGAAGCATATAGGAAGCTACTTGCGGAGACATTCAACATTAATAGGACACGAATTTTGGCTTTCAAGAACAAGCCACCCACACCAGCTGAGTCCATCCCCAACGAGTTTACATCAACCACCTACCAGGCCAAGCTTTCGAAGCCACGCAGACACATCCCTCAGGTATGAATTCACCTAAACAATCACAATTTTGAGATAGTTACTGTACTGTCTTTGATCAACTTGTGATTGTAATTGTATTGACTCCAACAATTATCTTCCAATTTCAGACTTCTGAGAGGACTTTGGATGCTCCTGATATTGTGGACGATTACTACTTGAACCTACTAGACTGGGGTAGCAGTAATGTACTTTCTATCGCCCTTGGAAGCACAGTGTACCTGTGGGATGCTTCTGATGGATCGACCTCAGAGCTCGTCACGGTCGACGATGAGAGTGGGCCTGTGACTAGTGTCAGATGGGCCCCCGACGGTAAACATATAGCCGTTGGTTTAAACAATTCTGAAGTCCAACTATGGGATTCCACAGCTAATAGACTGGTATGTGTTGGTTTATATGCCTATATATGCCTTTTACCCACAGCTTCCGTGGTGAAATGATTTTTTAACTCTCATGTTGTATGTTGATTGGTTCCAAACAGCTGAGAACTTTGAGAGGAGGCCACAGATCTCGGGTGGGAGCCATGGATTGGAACAATCACATCCTAACTACGGGCGGAATGGACGGTCAGATCATAAACAACGACGTTAGGATCAGATCCCACGTCGTCGAAACCTATCGAGGGCACAGCCAAGAAGTATGTGGGCTCAAATGGTCGGCCTCGGGCCAGCAGTTAGCCAGCGGTGGGAACGATAACCTACTCCACATATGGGACAGAGCAGCAGCAGCTGCCCCCACTCAGCAGTGGCTACACAGGTTAGAGGAGCACACAGCAGCCGTGAAGGCTCTTGCTTGGTGTCCCTTTCAGGGCAATTTATTGGCCTCGGGCGGGGGCGGAGGCGACAGGTGCATAAAGATGTGGAACACACACACTGGTGCGTGCTTGAACACTGTGGACACGGGCTCCCAGGTGTGCGCACTTTTGTGGAATAAGAACGAAAGGGAGCTTCTGAGCTCTCATGGGTTCGCTCAGAATCAGCTCACGCTTTGGAAGTATCCTTCCATGGTTAAGATGGCCGAGCTCACGGGTCATACCTCTAGGGTTCTCTTTATGGCTCAGGTTGGAAATATGGCGAATTCGTATCATTTTTTTGTCTTGTGGGCTATAGTTATACGATTCATTTATGATATTTAATCTGAGGAAATTTGATTGAATTGATCGATGATAACTTTGTGTTTGTTGTTCTTTCTTCAGAGCCCAGATGGATGCACAGTTGCTTCGGCTGCTGGCGATGAAACGCTTAGGTTTTGGAATGTGTTTGGGACGCCCGAAGTTGCCAAGTCAGCGCCTAAGGCGAGCTCGGCGGAGCCATTTGCTCATTTGAATCGCATCAGATGATAATATGATGTGATCAGTGATGCAAGAAAAACACAATGGTTGATATTTTTCATGACATGGGATGCGATTTTTTTTATTTCAATTTTGGGTACATTTATAGGTTTTTTTGCAGTTACTCCCAAGCTTTCCCAATTTCATGTATGTGATGTTTTGTTTTTGAGTTCACTATCGTGACAATTGTAAATATTATAAAGTTTCTCACAAATTAATGGTTTTTATTATGTGAAATTAATAAAAGATGCTAGCCTTTTCTCGCACACTTGAATGTAATTTATCTTTAATATTATTTCTAATTTTGAGATTTATGTTGTTAGTATTTAAGATGAAATGTTTAAAAAGAAAAATAATGTGTTCGTGCATATGTATAATAAATAAAAAAATGAAAAGTGATATGAAACTATCTCAAATAATTAAATTACAAATAAATGAATTAAATTTTACATAAATTGACACATCAAATGCACCAGTTTATAGTCACCCTACACCAATTACATGAGTATAGATATAAATCGAAAACAAAGTTAGATTGACATTTTTAGTTCCGGAGGGGGCTTGGCACCTAGAACGGGGCGGGCATAGGCAGCTTTAGGCTGAAAATAGACAGTAAATATGTTTTTTTATTGTTATTTATATATTAAATATGCAAACATTCTATCAAATAATATTACTCCCGCCCCAATCCCCATTCTAAATAAATGATGTCAATCACAACAATATAACAAACGTCCCCACATTGATGGAGAATCGCCATCACCGTCCCCGCGAACCAAACTGGGAAAAAAATTGTCCTCATCCCCGTCCCTGCCGGGTCCCCGCCCCCGTCGGGATTCCCCGTCCCCTCAATTTTTTTAAATATATGATTAAAGTATATTTGAGTTATTATAATAATAAAAAATGGGTAAAAAATATTATTTTAAACTATAATAGTATAAATTATGTATAAGAAATAGTATTTAAATATTAATTTAGCTATAAAACATCTTAGTCTATAATGTTAATCCCGCCCCATTCCCCGCCAATGGGGAAAGATCTTCCCTCATTAATCTTCAGGGACTCCCCACCCCGTTTGGGGCGGATCCCCGTCGGAACGGGAATCCCCACCCTATTGACAAGCCTGCACATCGGTTACCCCTAAAGGAAGCTAGATCTCATATATATCTATATATATATGTGTATGTGTGTGTATATATGTGTGTGTGTGTGTGTGTGTGTGTGTGTGTGTGTATATGTGTGTGTGTGTGTGTGTGTGTGTGTGTGTGTGTTGTGTGTTTGTGTGTGTTACGATATGCGGAAATCCCCGATAACTATTGCCCGAGAAATGACGATAAAAATAGAAGAGACGATAAATAAATTTAGACAGTAAACATGAGAGTTATGTGGTTCGGTTAGAATAACCTACGTCCACGTGCGGGAGGGTAGAACTTCTTTATTATGTGGAGATATTACAGACACATACACTGACGTGATACAAAAACAGTTACACAACTAGAAGTAAGCTACAACAAATAATCAGAGGAGAAGATCTGTGTTGCTGTGGTGGTGTTTTCTACTGCCTCGTCGTATGCCTATTTATAGGAGAGGTATTGCCTTGAGATGCAGTCTGAACACAGGCATGTGTATATAAAAAAAAAAAAATAAGCAGCATAAATAGGCAACCCACATGAAAAATTTGCAAAGTATTATGAATATTATGAGATAATATTAAGATGTGGATGTTTTTGGATTGTTATTGAATTATTGATATTTGGAGGTATTATATTGAATGTTGTAAAAATTAGATGAGTATTAATTGATAAGTTGATGTGTATAATTGTAATAAATGTTTTAAATTTTAGGTGTAATAGTGAATTTGTAGTAGTATAAATATGTGATTTGGGGTTGTGTAAATGTAATAAAGAAGTATTGAATAAAGAAGTTATTAGCTCTCTAGTTATCTCTCTATTTGTAATTAATAAAACACTTAATAGTTATAATATTTTCATGACACGTTATCAGCACGAAGCTCTAGCCAACCGAGGTTCGCCGACGTCATCACTCCGAGCACGGGTTCCGACCGTTTGAATTTCGTCGATGTCATCACGCCACGGTATAATATATACATTTTATTTACATATCTTACAACACAAAAAGCCTGCTAGCTCTAGCGGTAACCCCCACAAACTTGTGGCGTGAGCACCAGATATTGAATCCTAACTGGGCCGTTGACTTTTTAATTATGTCATTTTATTCAAATTTGACTTTTTACTTTTATCACAATAACGTTAATATTATTTATGCTTCGAACTATTTTTCTTAACCAATTGTTATATTCTATGATAGTAAAATATCGAATCTTCAAATCTTGATATTGTTGCTCTGGATATCACGGGCAAGAACTATTTGTCATGGATTTTGGATGCCGATATCCACCTTGAATCGAAAGGCCTGGGAACTACTATACAAGCTGATAATATGACATCTAGCCAAAGACAAGGCCAAGGCCATGATATTTCTCCGTCACCACCTTCATGAAAGTTTAAAAGTGGAATATCTCACTGTGAAAGATCCATTTATTTTGTGGACTAACCTAAAAGAAAGATACGACCATCAAAGGACTGTGATCGTACCAAATGTCCAATATGAATGGACAAATTTAGCTTCTGAGATTATAAATCTGTAAGTGATTATAATTCTGCTATGTTCAGAATTACTTCTCAATTAAGATTGTGTGGACAGAAAGTTACAGAAGCAAGTATGATGGAGAAAACCTTCACCACGTTCCATGCAGCGAATTTGTTCTTACAACAACAATATCGTGAAAAGGGTTTTAAAAAATATTCATAATTAATTTCTTGTCTCCTCGTTGCTGAACAAAATAATGAGATTGAAGAACCATCAATCACGACCAACGGGCTCTGCTCCCATTCCGGAAGTCAATATGAACACTTATCAAGGTGAACGAGACAATAGCTTTTGCGGTCGTGGCAGGTATAATAATCGAGGTCGTGGAGGTGGTCGTGGTCGTGGCCGTAGCCGACAGCATTATGGTAATTATGATAATTTTCATCAGAAAAGGAAAAATGAAAACAAAGAGGAAATCGGCGAACAATCAAAAAGGTGATTCGATGAACCATGTTCTCGTTGTGGTATGAAAGGTCATTATGCTCATACTTGTCGTGTGGCAAAACATCTTGTTGAGCTCTATCAAAAATCGCTTGAAAAAGGAAAGAAAGTTGAGACAAACTTTGTCGAAGATGAAGGAGGTTCTAATCTCAACCTCGACGATATTCCCCACATGGATCTTGAATTTCTCGCCGATCATAATGAATAAAAGACTTATTATTGTGTATCATATTGATATTTTATGTACGTGTGCTATGAATTTATGTCGTCCGTGTGCTGTATTATCATGAATTTTATGTACGTATGTGTGCTATGAATTTTATGTATAACTAATAATCAATGGTGTTTTTATTATTTTCTTGAGGAATGAACACACGTGGAGATATATGTCCTGCGGACAGCTCAACGACTCATATAATACTCACGGATAAGAAATATTTTATCCGATTGATTACTCAAGAAGCAAATGTTAATACTATTTCGGGAATTACAAAATTGATTGAAGGCTCTGAAACAGCTAATATCTTATTATCCGGAGGAACAAAATTGCATATTGAAAATGCATTATATTCTTCGAAGTCTCGTAGAAACTTATTGAGTTTGAAAGACATCCGTAAAAACGGATATCATATTGAGACTACAAAAGAAGGTGAAAATGAATACCTTCAAATCACAATGTGATTTTAAATAAGAAATGCGTTATAGAAAAATTATCCCCATTATCCTCCGGTTTATACTATGCGTATATAAATACAATTGGGTCAAATTTTATAAACAATGATTTGGCGAACTAAGCTTCTTCTTAGACCTCCAGGTTAAGCAGCTTCACGATGGAATCTTCATCAGTCAATCCAAGTACATTCACGACATACTCAAGAAGTACAACTTGGACAACTCAAATGCTGCCAGCACTCCCATGTCTACCTCATGCAAACTTGATGCAGATCTATCAGGAAAATCTGTTAACCAAACTATCTATCGAGGCATGATATGATCCTTGCTTTATCTTACGTCCAGTCGTCCTGACATCATGTTCGCCACGTGTCTCTGTGCTCGCTTTCAAGCTGATTCAAAGGAGTCTCACATGCTCGCTGTCAAAAGAATTTTCAAATACCTCAAGCGAACTCCAAATCTAGGTCTATGATACCCAATGGAGTCTAGTTTCGAACTCGTAGGATACACCAACGCCGATTACGCGGGATGCAAGCTGGACAGAAAGAGCACTTCTGGAGCTGCTCAATTTCTCGGGGGTAAACTCGTAAGCTGGTCATCTCGAAAACAAAATTGTGTCTCAACCTCGACAGTAGAGGCAGAATATGTCGCTGCTGCGAGTTGTTGTTCACAAATTTTGTGGATGAGAACACAGCTGCGAGATTTTGGCATAACGTTAAATCGTATTCCCATTTTTAGTGACTTAAAAAGTGCTATAGCTATAACAAGTAATCCAGTACATCATTCACGCACAAAACATATAGACATTAGATATCACTTTATCAAGGAACGTGTAGAACAAGGTACAATCGAATGCATTTTGTCCGCACAGACCTTCAACTAGCTGATTTATTCACTAAGGCGTTGGATGAAAAGCGATTCCAATTCTTGGTGTCTAGGCTAGGCATGTTAAACCATAGGACATGATCGATTGTCCTTACATGAACTTTATATTGTGTAAATAGGTCACTTAATTTTTTTTCTATATGTTTTCATATGCATGTCGAAAATCCTACTATCATATCTAGGGGGAGTCCCGTAAAAATTTATGCACTAATCTAGGTGGAGTCTTTGAACACCTTGCACAAATTAAGGGGGAGTTTTTATGATATTTCATCGAATTTACTTTCAAATCGAATTGTGGGGTAAACTTATGAGATAATCATTTCTATAATCTTAGACAAAAATTTTCTCGGCGAAACTCAAAATTTGATTGAAACTGAAATATACAAACATCTAAAATCTTTTCTCGGCGAAACTGAGTATCGTTCGAAACTCGTTCAAATTCAATTGAAACTGAATATTCAAGTATTTACAATCTTCTCTCGGCGAAACTAAGTATCGCCCGAAACTCCTTTACATTCGATCGAAACCAATATATTCAGATACTTTAAAATATTTTCTCAGCGAAACTGACCATCGCCCGAAACTCGTTTCGATCGAAACTGAAAAGTTTTTTTTCTTAAATCCTTTTATAATTTTACTCGGCGAAACTGAGACTCGCTTGAAACCAGTTTCGATCGAAACTCAACCTCTATATATAGTGTTTCGCCCGAAACTCAGTCTTTCCTCATCGTTTTTCCCAAATCCACTTTCAAAATCACTCTGCAATCGCACGCAAATCTCATCACCATCCCACACAACTCTGTTTTTTCATGATTTCCGCAGCTCCAAACTCACTTTAGGTAAGGAAAAATATATAATTTGCAGCTTTTAACTGATATTGTTCTCGTTTTTTGCCGGTTTCGTAGATTAGGTTTTGAGTGAGTTCGCGCGAATCGATCTTCAATTGCGTTTCGATTTGGTTTAAATTCACCCGAAACAAAACCCCAGATTCAATTTCACATTACAATCGGCCGATACTTTCATTTTTAATTATCCCGTGATTTTAAATCGAGAGATTCACTACTTTCGGCCGAAACTGGCTATTATAATTTTATCATGATTTCAATCGTCGGACTTAGGACTTTCGGCCGAAACTATCCTTTAATCATACCATGTTCTTAAATCACTCTATTTTGTAGTTTCGATCGAAACCGAAGTATACCAAACTATAATTTGAATCGATCGATTGAACTTCACTTTCGCCCGAAACTGGATCTTCTAATTTTTCTATGATTATCGACAGACTTAGGACTTTTTCAAAATTTCCGCTGTTTCGACCGAAACCAAAGTATGAAAGAACTATGATTTGAATCGATTGAACTTTCCTTACCCAACACTTACATCAAAATGCTCTTTAAATTCTAATCGCCCGACTGAAGAGCTCATCAATTGATTGATTAAATTTTACAACGCACTTTCGTATCGACTGATTCCAATTTTAAAATTTGAACTTACGAAATTTTTTTCTAAGTCCTGAAACATTCCAACTTGTGACCTCGACTCGTATTTTACATTATAAGTCCAACGTTGTAATGATTGGTCCCTACTAATCCTTTGCTCTTATTTTACAGACATACTAAAATGGTGCGACCGATTAAGGAGATTTTTGCTTCAAAGGACTGGGCACAGAGATCACCCAACAACTTCCAACTTGACTTTGACAACACCTCATGCCCAGATCCTATTATTATCAAACTTCTAGCAAACCACCCTCTGAAAACAGCCCTAAATATCACCGAGGTTGTCCCAGAAGTCTATGTCCATCAATTTTGGTCCACCCTTCAGAACCCAACAAATAACCCAAAAACAACTCATTTTTCCGCTAAAATCGACAACATCATAGTTGTTTTTACCCCAACCATTCTTCGATCAATACTAAACCTGCCATACTCACTACTATATGATCCCCATCCCTCTAACGATGACCTGATCAGGGACTTCCTATGCATGGGCCACAAACCAAACGCCCAAAACTCCATTGACCTCCCTAACTTCACGGCCAAAGACATCCCTGGACCTTGGAGGACCCTATTTCTGATCGTCAACAAATGCTCGCCGAAGCACGCAGGGTCTGACAAATGCAACCGCAACATTATGCTAATCTTCCATGGGATCGTCTTCAACAAGAATTATGATGTCGCCCAACTGATCCGGACGGACATCCTTGATCAACTACGAAGGCGAGGTCTCGGATCCACAAAGCCAGTTCTTCCTTACCTACGGTGGCTCCTTGTCATCGTCCAACACTTCGTGGGTCTTCATCCCGAAATAGAGCGCCGACCCAGGACCGAAGGTTGTCAAGCTCCAAAGCTCACCAAAATTCAATCAACAAAAAACAAGCTTGATCAGGAGGCCATGACCATAAATGACCATCTACTTCAACTCGTCGATCCAACTGAGCCGGAGCTCCTCAAATACCTGCGAACCAACAACCTTGATGATCTTCCCATGGTTCAACACATCGCAGTTGAACCTAACACAGGGACAAGCCAACCTTCACAGCCAAATTTAGGTCTAGGAAGCTCTTCATCCCCAAGGCCAAAACAAAAGAGAAAATCCAAAGGGGATGACAGAAGCAGTCAACAGAAACTGCATACAAAATAGAAACACGATCGTACTCCTCAGTCTACTAATCCACAAATAAGCCGGACCGAGCCAATAGGTGCAGGGGATGACTTTGTCTTCCCCCGAGTAGAAGTCGCGACATCGGGTCCAATCGCACAAACTACCCTCCCTAGCCACTCAATCATCTCCCAACAGATGATTGTTTCACATACACACGAGGTGCCACGTCATCCATCACCACCTCGCTTGGAGGAGGTAGATATATTAAGCAGTCATCAGCCTCAGACTGCACCTTCCTTGGTCACGACTAGTCTAGTGCCCTCACCATCCATAATTTTCCCATTTTCTAGGACACTTACTCTAGTTTCTGTACCTCTAGATCTTAGTGATCTAGACAGAACGCTCCATAATGTCTCTGTACTAGAGTCTAGTACGGAACAGAGCGGAAGACCCAGCGTAGTCAACATCACAGCAGCTACGGACTTGGGCCATCGATTTGAGCCTGTCTCAGTATCGATGTCAACGGTGAGCCTGAGTGGCCCCGGTTCTTCAAGTCCTATGCAAACAGGCGCACATCAGTACCTTCTACTGATGCTATGACGATGGAACGTCTTCGTGACTCCGTCAGGCTATTTTCCCCGTTCGTGATGGAGGCCAGGCTGAATGATCGACTCGCTGAGTTCGCAAAAGATCTCGAGGACACCATCAAGACCCAAGTGTACAGCGCCATTGGTACATCCTCTCGAGACAAAGGCAAAGTCCCCGTCACCACAGAAATACCTTCTCAAGCCAATCCATCTCCAGACTCTGACGGCGGCCCGTGGAAAGTTCCAATCACGAAACTCATTGAAGTTCTGCTGGCAAGACTCCGCACTGCACCAAAGTTGACTGATTATGAAGCGGAGGTCCTCAGACGTCTCGAGCTTCCTTTCAACCCACCTAACCCAGGCGAGGCCCAGACATCGCAATAACCACGTGACGACCCGGACGGTGAGGGTCCTCCCGAGGTGGAGAAGACACGAGACACAGGGCCTCAGCCTCAACAGTTGCGGCCTAGAGCCACCCAAACACTTACCAGAACAAAATCACCTACTCCCACACAAACAAAAAAATCTACCCGAACTACCACCAAAACAACCCAACAGCCCTCCTCACCAGCTATGAGCCTCTCACCTCCTCTTCCCACAAGCCAAAACAGCCCTTCGATATCTCCATCCTCTCCCATCCTATCCCTACAGACTAATGATCCAATCTCACAAACCGAAGAACTGTACAATCCACACAGCGCCGTGAAAAATTACATCTTCAACGAAGATTGGATAACCAAACCGATGGACCCAGACATGGCTAGAGGCTTGATGGAAAATGCCATATACTTCTTGATGAAGGCAAATGTTAGCTTGGCCCTAATCGACGATGCCGAACTCAAGGAAGGTGAAGATTACGAAGCAGATATTCCAGAACTTCCCGAACTACTCCAACACACTGTCATCGATGAGGAATGTCCACCAATGAAGGCGAAGACAAAAGAAATAGTGGAATTTCCGTGGGAAAACGTCAAGGTGACTGCCCCGTATCAAGAAGAAATTCGAAGTAGAATCTGGAGGAAGGAGGATAAAATCAAGAAGCTCGACGAGCTTGATCTTAGAGGACTAAGCCATCTTTCGAGACCTAAAGCAGTCCAGTACCTGCTATCTCTTCGCCGAATACTGATGTTCAGAGGAAAAGGGGGTGATGTTGATATCTCAGAAGAGAAGAGGCGAAAAAACCCAGAATTAGAAAAATTCTGGGAGTTCGAAAGTGAGATTTGCAGATATGGACATGCCTATCTACATGGCACGACCTCGCCTACATCAGAGGGGAAGATGTTGAGCAAATAGCGAGGGACTATAGAACACTTGGAGCACTCAAGACGCCAGAACTCAGACTTGGCTACTACGCACTAAAAAGATTCATTCTACGCCAAGTAAAGTTCAATGCAACATATGATCTCCAAATGGCGGTGGAGAGTAACATGAAGAAGGTGAATCGCACAAAGCCATCCTTCGAGGTCCCAGATCCAAGTTATGGTGAAGGGCTCATTATAAATGAAGACGACGATCCATCAATCGTCTACATCAACTTCAAAGGAGAGAAGAGACTTATGAAGACGTCAGAGATTCACAAGTTTAGCAACGGAACCTTACTGATCATTAGAAACAAACTCAGAAGAATACTCGAGCAGCTAAAAGATGAAGAATGCGAAGTTCAAGAGAAATACTCAAAGCTAATCGAGACCATCTCTTCGAAGATATCTTTTCGAAGAAGGTTGCGATCATTCGAGCACTTCTTAGGACTAAGGAAGTCTCCCTACCATTTGCAGAAACCCAAGAAGAAGAAGTCACAAAGGACGCCAAAACGAAAAGGATGCTAAGGGGGAGATTGTTAGGAATCTTTTGTAGCATCCTTTAATTAATGTAATCTTGGGTTTATATGTTTTATTTTGTGGGTTAATGTTGTTTGGGGTGACTTGTGATATTTAGTAAGAGTTTTATACTGGGCTTTCATATACCAAATACATGTGGTATATAAAGCCCCAACTTACCCTAATTAGGGCTTTATCAAAAGAAATCAAAAGGTAAGCCACCTTGTGCTTTTCCATAGTAAAACACACACTGACACGCACTCAAGGTGTTCTTAACGTTTTTCACATTAAATCCTTTCTTTTGATCCTTATTTGGTAATAGAAGGACCAACAGAGACTTATACAAAGAAGATCGTGAAAATATTTTATATGGACAAAGTGTAATACCCGACTCTGTAAGTAAGCCGGCCAATTAATTTGCATACATATTATGTGACTGTATGACTGCATGTTACATGAATTTTATGGCTATATGCTGATGTTATAATCTAACAAATAACTAGATAAGAGGAGTTTATGAAGCATTAGGGTTTCTAGAAAGAAAAAATAAAGACATCAAAGTTAAAGAATGTTGAGTTGAGGATAGAAGAATGTCGAAATCTAGTTCCAACATTGATTCCGAAATTCAGTATAAATCTCGAAGTGAATCTCGAAGCATTAGAAGTATTAAACAACTCGATATCTTTAAAACTTACATTAAGATCTCGAAATCTTGGAAGCTCGACATCCTTGAAATACGATATCTTAAAAAAAAATCGAGATCAAAAGATATTAGGAGATTTCGAAGGATGAGATAAGTATCGATTACTTAGTTGGGAAGGACTTACTAGTTGTCGATGTCATTTGTTGAATTTAGCACTCAACCCATGGGATAAGGAAAGAATATGTATATACCATAAGGGAGAAACTAACGGAAGGCTGAAAACAAGGAGAAATACATATCACTAGATAAACTTTCGAATTAAAGAAAAGAGGAAAACGAAGAGCTCGACAGACTTGAGCTAAGGAAAGGGGTATAAATTTTATCATAACTACATATCTTTTTATCTTCATGTGTATTAGAGATGTTAAACACCAAAGGTTACGTCTATGCTTAGGTTTTGTAGAGATTTAATCTTGGAGGATTTTAATAATAAATTCTTATAGTTACGTGTTAGAAAGCATGAATTGTATTAAGTATAATTCTTTTACTAGATTTTATGTTTTATTCAAATAGTAGCATGCTCCAAGAATTTTATAAACACGAGAGTATTATGTGCTATGGTTTTGTATAAATTCGAGTTTTAAGAATAAAACTAGTCCTTCTGATTTTCAAACGGTTCTTGGAAAAGATAGTATTTGATCGGATGTTTAGATAATTTCCATACCAAAAAGGTCTTTTCGAGTGGTATGATTTCCAGTTTGATAAAGTTCGAAGCTATATTAGTTTGCAGGGATGATTTCGAGATCAAAAAAATGAAGATAGGAGAATATCGAGTTAAAACTCGAGACACAATCTCGAGATGAAGCTCGAAATTTATGTTGAAATCCACTTTGATATTAACCTTGAAATTTTAGGTAGGATGTTGAAATCAAGCTCGACATCTATCTCAAAATTCATGTCGAGATCCATGTTGGAATTAACTTCGATTTAGTTATGAAATGATTACGAAATTTGTGTAGAAACTCGACATACATCTCGGATTTCATGTCGAGATTTAACTTTGAAAGTGACTTCGAAATTTTGTATAACTATCGAGATCTTTGTTTGTAAATCCCAACACACACCTCGAAATCTTGTTTATAAATGCATCTCGACATCTTGTTTACAATGTCGAACATATATATCTCGAAATCTAGCATATGATATTTCGAGATTCTAAGATTATAATGTCGAAGTGTATCTCGAAAGCTTTATATAGACTATTTTGAATTCTAAAGTTATAATTTCGAAACACATTGATTGAAGCAGATTTCGAAACATGTAAAATTCGAGACTTAGCTGAAATGAGAATTTCGAAACCAAGGCGTTCAAAATATTAGGGTTTCGAAATCCATAAAAGTTGAAACTAGGGTTTTCAAACTAAGCCAGTTTCGTGAAACTGTAATTAGACTAACAAACCCTAATCATATATGTTTCTATATTTAGGATTCGAAGGTTAGCAACTTACAGTACGATAAGCTAAATACCTAAGGATACCAGGTAAGTGGAAGTCCCAACTACAACACATAATTGTATGTGCATGAAATTGTGTGTTATGTGTTTCTGTGATATTATGTGACTCCCCACATGAACTAATTACGTTACATGACATGCGTAATTTATTTACATTATATGATGGCATGACACGCATATTCATGACATGAGCATATGCACGCACGTTTAGTACAAAAGGCAGGATACGAGAGCGTGCATAATATATGATCGCCTGAGAGCGATAAAGATTCGCCGATATGGGCGTCTGATGTCGACTCACAGTTGACTCACGGCTCGTCTATGCTACCATGGTGACGTCGTATGGCGTTACCGTCAAGACATGACATGTTCAATGCAAGAAATGATTTTAGGCTAATGCCCTCATGGGGGATCGCGAAACCTGGATGGTGCGAGCTGAGGGAGTAAGCGACACCGAGGGTATCTCTGGTGTTGACTACATCAGATTAGGCTACCAGTGTGAAACCGCGTGGCGTATGAAACCACCTTGGGACAGAAAAGGCGGCAGGATTAGCCTCCCTTGAGTGGGTATTGCCACTTATATGATTATTTATCCCTTGGAGATTCGAGCTCCATGATGGTGCATAGCAAGATAGCCGAGGGCCCTACATGACAAGACAGGACAAGGAAAAATATAAGGTTTAGGGAGCATTAGCGCGGATGCCTTTGCAAGATAGGACACGTGCATGACATGCATGGCTTTCATTTACTGAGCTTTATAAGCTCATTCCACGAATTTATGTGTTGTAGGTTCAGGGGATCACGGTATGTGATCTTTACGAAGGCGAGGCCAATTTTTGAAGTGTCCGGAGGACTTTTGAGGTGGCAATGTGAACATGGATGCGACTTGGCGGGCCAATAGACTATTTTGAACACGCATGCGCACTCTACCATGTATTTATGTCCTAGGAACATTTTGTATTGTACATAAGAATTTCCTTTATATAAAAGGAAAAATTTTGTACGCATTTTTATATATAGATTTCATTTATATCACATGCAATCACATAATATAGTAATAAGAGTGGGCGGTAGAAGTCAGGGGCGCCACATGTGGTATCAGAGCTTTCGGTTACAAGTTCTGTAGACTGTCCATGTACACACACTCAAAAGCACGGAAGCGGTCTTGCTAGTAAGTTTTATGTTTCTATGAATATTGTATGTGTGTAATTTATTAGCCAAAGGGACTATTAGGGTATACGAAAAAGAATGGATAGAACACGGGGTGACGGCAGTGGGAGTGCGACAAAGGCAAGCAACCCGCAGCTCATGTCGATAATCGTGATACGGTGATGCAACAACGAAATACGGGCGGACCATCGAATAGCGGACTTTCTCAGGCGGAAAGGGTCGAGATTGTTGGGGAGCAATTTCATAAACTCAATCCCCCAACGTTTGAAGACGCCATTGATCCTATTGCGGCTGAAGATTGGGTACAAACTCTGGATAGCATGTTTCAGTACAGTCGCATTCCTGAGGAAGAAAAGGTATTATGTGCTGCCTTCCTATTGGGGGAAGTGCAGGTCATTGGTGGGATACTATTCTCGCCTTTGAAGATCCGATGACAATGGGAAAGGTTTAAGGAGCTCTTTAGGAGCAAATATTTCACCGCCCCTGTGCGAGCCCAACGAATAAACAAATTCATCAATTTGAGACAGGGCCCGATGACAGTGGCAGAGTATATCAGGAAGTTTGAGCAATTGTCCCAATTCGCAACTCACATGGTGAGCACAGATACGTTAAAAGTGGAGCAATTTCTGGAAGGCCTGAAACCTGAATTATATAGAGACGCGAACATGGCCGATCTCAAGGATCTACTTATGCTCAAGTGGCTGAACGCGCTTTGATGGAAGAGCAAGCCGAACTCCGAATCATGCGAGCCCATGAAGCGAAGAAAAAGTTTGTTCAAGGGCCGAAATGGAGTGGAGGTAACCCGAAGAAGCCATTCAATCCCAAGAATGCCATGCCTAATTTCCAGAACCGACCTGTACCCCCACAACAATTAAGTCCTAATCAAGGGAGACCTCCGATGACCATACCCCCATGTCCCAGGTGCACACGGCGACATCTGGGTGTCTGCTACTCTCAGAATGCAACTTGCTATAAATGTGGCAAGACAGGCCACTTTTCTAGGGCATGAACGGAAGTTGCATCTGGAACTCAAGCACCAATTCAAGCTAGGCCAACTACATACCTGCTAGAGGTTACACGCTAACTTCTGAAGAGGTGGAGAATAACCTTTCTGTAGTGGTAGGTACTCTCCTAAGCCATTCAACCCCGACATGCATATTAGTTGATTCAGGAGCCACGCATTCATTTGCATCTACTAACTACGTGGCGAGACCCGGGGTTACGCATAACCTACTTAGCTACGAATACAATGTTACCATCCCTAACGGAACCTCTACGAGAACCAACCAAATCTTACAAGATAGCCCCGTAATAGTGACGATAGGACCTTACCCGTCGACCTGATAGTCATTCCATGAACGATTATGAAGTAATCCTAGGAATGGATTGGCTATCAAAGTACAGAGCAGTTATTGACTGTAACCGTAAGCAAGTGACCTTTAACCTAGGAGACACCGAACCATTCAGATTCGCGGGAACTAGGAGGGGCAATAAGATTCCCAAGATTTCAGCAATGAAGGCACATCGTTTGCTCAAGACAGGATGCGAAGCTTACCTAATATCCGCAATATCATCCGAAGAACGTTCACCCCCAAAGTTAGAAGAAGTCCCAGTAGTACAAGACTATCCCAACGTGTTTCCTGAAGACTTACCCGGACCTCCGCCGGATCGTGAGATTCAATTCACAATCGACCTAGTTCCAGGAACTGCAACGATTTCTAAGGCACCGTACCGACTCGCTCCAGCTGAGCTGAAGGGATTGAGGGAGCAACTGGATGAACTGTTGCAAAAAGGGTTCATTCAGCCGAGCTTTTCACCATGTGGAGCACCCGTTTTGTTCGTTAAGAAGAAAGATGGATCGATGCGGCTCTGCATCGATTATAGGGAGCTGAAGATTACGATCAAGAACAAATACCCCCTCCCTCAAATTGATGACTTATTTAATCAATTACAAGGCGCAACCGTCTTCCGAAGATAGACTTAAGATCAGGGTATCACCAGTTGAAGATTCGAGAAGAGGATGTCTCGAAGACAGCTTTTAGTATCCGTTACGGGCACTACGAATTCCTATTCATGCCTTTCGGGCTGACTAATGCGCCAGCAGCATTCATGGACCTGATGAACCGGATATTCAAGCCATTCCTAGACAACTGTGTTGTCGTATTCATCGACGACATTCTCATCTATTCGAAGACCAAAGAGGAGCATGAACAACACTTGAAGATCGTACTGGGAATATTACGAGAAAAGCAGTTATATGCAAAATTCAAGAAATGTGAATTCTGGCTCAATCAAGTCGCATTTCTTGGACACGTTATCTCGGGAGATGGGGTTATAGTTGACCCCAACAAGATCGAGGCTATTAACAACTGGCCTCAACCGACAAATGTCATGAAAATACGAAGTTTTCTCGCACTAGCCGGATATTATCCAAAGTTCATCTTTCTCTAAAATTGCCGCAACCCTGACGAAGCTAACGAAGAATAATACTCCATTTCAATGGGACGATGCGTGCGAGCAAAGCTTTCAGGAACTTAAGCGACGACTCACTACGGCCCCAGTGTTAACTATTCCCACAGGAACCGGAGGATTTTTTGTTTACAGTGATGTGTCTAAGAATGGCCTAGGATGCGTTATAATGCAAAATGGGAACGTGGTTGCATATGCTTCCCGACAGCTAAAGGATTATGAGAAGAACTATCCAACGCATGACTTAGAACTTGTCGCCGTAGTTTTCGCTCTCAAGATCTGGAGAAATTACTTATACGACGAACGATGCGAGATTTTCACTGACCACAAGAGTCTTAAATACTTCTTCACCCAGAAGGAGTTGAACATGCGACAACGGAGATGGCTTGAATTGGTCAAAGATTACGATTGTGTAATCAGCTACCACCCGGGAAAAGCAAACGTGGTGGCTGACGCACTCAGCCGCAAGACTGTAAACACGGAGTTACAGAGGCTTGAAGTAGAAGTGATACAGATGGGCGAAATCGAAACGAGATTAGCGGCACTAACACTCCAACCCACGATGATGGAACAGATTATGAAAGCGCAAGAAAATGATGAGCTGTACATAAAGATTAAGGAGACGCAAGAGGAACAAAGGTCGGTAGATTTTGAAATACGAGAAGATGGAAGCCTGTACTACAGAAATCGATTGTACGTCCCTAATGACACGGAACTCCGGAAGATAGTAATGACAGAAGCACATGCCATGGTATACTCTATTCATCCCGGAGCAACAAAGTTGTACAGAGACTTACGAAGCCATTATTGGTGGCCAGGGATGATACGAGAAATAACAATGTTTGTAAGCCAATACCTGACATGTCAGCAAATTAAGGCAGAGCATCAACGACCGGCAGGAACCTTGAAATCCCCGCCAGTACCCGAATGGAAGTGGGATCACATTACGATGGACTTCGTTGTTGGCTTGCCTAAGACTGTGAAAGGCCACGACGCTATATGGGTCATCGTCGACCGACTGGCCAAATCTGCCCACTTCCTGCCTATCAGTTCAACATTCTCAATGGAGCGATACTCAGAATTATATATTCAAGAGATAGTACAACTCCATGGAGTGCCGGTGTCAATCATTTCCGATAGAGACTCAAGGTTTCTATCCGAGTTCTGGATGAGTTTGCAGAAGGCCATGGGAACCAAGTTATCATTCAGTACTGCCTACCATCCTCAGACAGACGGGCAGTCTGAACGAACTATCCAAACATTAGAAGATATGCTAAGAGCCTGTGTGCTCGACTTCAAAAGAAATTGAAGCCGATACCTTCCGCTGATTGAGTTCTCATAAACAACAGTTTCCATGCAACGATCGGAATGGCTCCATATGAAGCTCTATATGGACGCAAGTGCAGATCTCCCATCCACTGGGATGAAGTTGCAGAACGAGCAATATTAGCCCTGATCTAGTGCAAGAAATGACGGAAGCAATATCAAAGGTACTGGAATGGATGAAAAAACGGCCCAAAGCAGACAGAAAAGCTACGCAGACCAAAAGCGTAGACCACCAAAGTTCCAAGCAGATGACTTCGTATTTTTGAAGGTGTCCTCAATGAAAGGCGTGAAGGGGTTTGGGAAAAAGGGCAATCTAAGCCCGAGATATATGGGACCATTTCGAATCCTCAGAAAAGTTGGTGAAGTAGCATATCAACTCGAACTACCCGCTTCATTAGCTCAAGTGCACAATGTCTTTCACGTATCGACGTTACGAAAATACGTCGCAGATTCAAGCCATGTGTTGAACACTAAAAATCTTCATCAACAGCTCAAGCCAGATTTGAGTTACGAGGAAAAGCCAGTGGAAATCCTAATGTATGATATGAAACGATTATGGAATAAAGAAATTCCATTAGTCAAGATATTATGGCAGAATCAATCCACGGAGGAAGCTACGTGGGAACGGGAAGATGACATGAGAAACTGCTACCTTGAGTTATTTCTCCCTACCTGATTTTGGAGACGAAATCCTTTTTAAGGGGGGAGGATGTAATACCCGAGTCCCGTAAGTAAGCCGGCCAATAAATTTGCATACATATTATGTGACTGTATGACTGCATATTACATGAATTATGTGGCTATATGATGATGTTATAATCTAACAAATAACTAGATAAGAGGAGTTTGTGAAGCATTAGGGTTTTCTAGAAAGGCTTTCAAAAATAAAGACATCAAAGTTAAAGAATGTTGAGTTGAGGATAGAAGAATGTCGAAATCTAGTTCTAATATTGATTTCGAAATTTAGTATAATTCTCGAAGTGAATCTCGAAGCATTAGAAGTATTAAACAACTCGTTAAAACTTACATTAAGATCTCGAAATCTTGGAAGCTCGAAATCCTTGAAATTCGATATCTTAAAAAAAACTCGAGATCAAAAGATATTAGGAGATTTCGAAGGATGAGATAAGTATCGATTACTTAGTTGGGAAGGACTTACTAGTTGTCGATGTCATTTGTTGAATTTAACACTCAACCCATAGGATAAGGAAAGAATATGTATATACCATAAGGGAGAAACTAACGAAAGGGTGAAAACAAGGAGAAATACATATCACTAGATAAACTTTCGAAATTAAAGAAAAGAGGAAAACGAAGAGCTCGGCAGACTTGAGCTAAGGAAAGGGGTATAAATTTTATCATAACTACATATCTTTTTATCTTCATGTGTATTAGAGATTTAAACACCAAAGGTTACGTCTATGCTTAGGGTTTGTATAGGTTTAATCTTGGAGGATTTTAATAATGAATTCTTATATTTACGTGTTAGAAAGCTTGAATTGTATTAAGTATAATTCTTTTACTAGATTTTATGTTTTATTCAAATAATAGCATGCTCCAAGAATTTTATAAACACGAGAGTATTATGTAAAAGGGTTTTGAATAAATTCGAGTTTTAAGAATAAAACTAGTCCTTCTGATATTCAAACGGTTCTTGGAAAAGATAGTATTTGATCGGAGGTTTAGATAATTTCCATACCAAAAAGGTGTTTTCGAGTGGTATGATTTCCAGTTTGATAAAGTTCGAAGCTATATTAGTTTGCAGGGATGATTTCGAGATCAAAAAAATGAAGATAGGAGAATATCGAGTTAAAACTCGAGACACAATCTCGAAATGAAGCTCGAAATTTATGTCGAAATCCACTTTGATATTAACCTCGAAATTTTAGGTAGGATCTCGAAATCAAGCTCGACATCTATCTCAAAATTCATGTCGAGATCCATGTTGGAATTAACTACGAAATTTAGTTATGAAAATGACTATGAAATTTGTGTAGAAACTCGACATACATCTCGGATTTCATGTCGAGATTTAACTTTGAAAGTGACTTCAAAATTTTGTATAACATATCGAGATCTTTGTTTATAAATCCCAACATACACCTCGAAATCTTGTTTATAAATGCATCTCGACATCTTGTTTACAATGTCGAACATATATATCTCGAAATCTAGCATATGATATTTCGAGATTCTAAGATTATAATGTCGAAGTGTATCTCGAAAGCTTTATATAGACTATTTTGAATTCTAAAGTTATAATTTCGAAACACATTGATTGAATCAGATTTCGAAACATGTAAAATTCGAGACTTAGCTTAAATGAGAATTTCAAAACCAAGGCATTTAAAATATTAGGGTTTCGAAATTCATAAAAGTTGAAACTAGGGTTTTCAAACTAAGTCAGTTTCGTGAAACTGTAATTAGAACCCTAATCTTATATGTTTCTATATTTAGGATTCGAAGGTTACCAACTTACAGTACGATAAGCTAAATAGCTAAGGATACAAGGTAACTGGAAGTCCCAACTACAACACATAACTGTATGTGCATGAAATTGTGTGTTATGTGTTTCTGTGATATTATGTGACTCCCCACATGAACTAATTACGTTACATGACATGCGTAATTTATTTACATTATATGATGGCATACACGCATATTCATGACATGAGCATATGCACGCGTTTAGTACAAAAGACAGGATACGAGAGCATGCATAATATATGATCGCCTGAGAGCGATAAAAATCGCCGATATGGGCGTCTGATACCGACTCACAGTTGAGTCACGGCTCTTCTATGCTACCATAGTGACGTCGTATGGCGTTACCGTCAAGACATGACATGTTCAATGCAAGACATGATTTTAGGCTAATGCCCTCATGGGTGAAACCTGGAGGGTGCGAGCTGAGGGAGTATGCGACACCGAGGGTATCTCTGGTGTTGACTACCTCAGATTAGGCTACCAGTGTGAAACGTCCGCGTGGCGTATGAAACCACCTTGGGACAGAAAAGGCGCCCTAGGGTTAGCCTCCCTTGAATAGGTATTGCCACTTATATGTTATTTATCCTTTGGGGATTCGAGCTCCATGATGGTGCATAGCAAGATAGCCGAGGGCCTCACATGACAAGACAGGACAAGGAAAAATATGAGGTTTAGGGAGCATTGGCGCGGATGCCTTTGCAAGATAGGACACGTGCATGACATGCATGGCTTTCATTTACTGAGCTTTATAAGCTCATTCCACGAATTTATGTGTTGTAGGTTCACGGGATCACGGTATGTGATCTTTACGAAGGCGAGGCCAATTTTTGAACGTTCAGAGGACTTTTAAGGTGGCAGTGTGTACATGGATGCGACTTGAGTGGTGGGCAATAGACTATTTTGAACACGCATGCGCACTCTACCATGTATTTATGTCCTAGGAACATTTTGTGTACAGAAGAATTTCCTTTATATAAAAGGAAAAATTTTGTACGCATTTTTATATATAGATTTCATTTATATCACATGCAGTCACATAAAATAGTAATAAGAATGGGCGGTAGAAGTCAGGGGCGCCACACAAAGCGCATCCATTAACTACACCAATGATCGTACAATCTCTTGATGTGAATAAAGATCCGTTCAGACCATGCGATAATAATGAAGAAATACTTGGTGTTGAAGTTCCATATCTTAGTGCTATTGGAGCATTAATGTATCTTACAAGTCATACTAGACATGATATAGCATTTGCAGTGAATTTATTAGCAAGATATAGTTCTTCACCAATTAGACGACATTGGAATGAGATCAACCAAATATTCCGTTATCTTCAAGGAACTACGGATGCGGGATTATTTTAGTCAAATGATTCGCAATAAGTTTAGTTGGCTATGCAGATGCGAGATTTCTATCTAATCCGCATAACGGACAATCGCAAACAGGTTACTTATTTACACATGGAGGTACAGCTATTTCATGGCGATCGGTTAAACAAACCTTAATTGCTACTTCTTCAAATCATGCTGAAATATTAGCGATTCATGAGGCTAGTCGAGAATGTGTTTGGTTAAGATCTATTATTCAACACATTCAAGACACATGTGGACTATCTATTGAGAAATTACCTTCTACAATATTATTTGAAGATAATACAACATGCATATCTCAATTAAAAGACAGTTACATCAAAGGTGATATAACAAAACACATATCACCAAAATTTTTCTTTACGCATGAACTTCAGAAAAATGGTGATATTGATGTACAATAAGTTCGATCAAGTGAAAATCTTGCTGATCAATTTACGAAGGCACTTCCTCCAAGAGTTTTTGAAAATTTGGTATATTCAATTGGAGTCCGAAAACTTAGAGATCTTAAAGGACATTCTCATCAGGGGGAGTAAATACGCGTTGTACTCTTTTTTCCTTCACTATGGTTTTTCCCACAGGGTTTCCTAATAAGGTTTTTAATGAGGCAACAACTAAAAAGCGTATCTAAAGAATGATGTACTCTTTTTCCTTCATTAGGTTTTTATCCCACTGGGTTTTCCTAATAAGGTTTTAACGAGGCATATTCTTTGAAAAACATCCAAGGGGGAGTATTATGAATATTATGAGATAATATTAAGATGTTGATGTTTTCGGATTGTTATTCAATTATTGATATTTGGAGGTATTATATTGAATGTTGTAAAAATTAGATGAGTAGTAATTGATAAGTTGATGTGTATAATTGTAATAAATGTTGTAAATTTTAGGTGTAATAGTGAATTTGAAGTAGTATAAATATGTGATTTGGAGTTGTGTAAATGTAATAAGAAGTTATTATCTCTCTAGTTACCTCTCTAACCGTGATTAATAAAGTACTTAATAGTTATAATATTTTCATAACACAAAGCCATTTCTTTTGACTTGGATTCGTGTGCTTGGACGGTGACAAAGGTCACTCTCAACAATATGCATAAACACTTGGGCTTATAATTATTAATTACATCCATGCCACTATCTGAGGGCGGGCTTGTGATGGGCGTTATTAAGTTAATAAAATTTTTGTTGGGCTTTACTTGGGCTTCCATAAAACTTATTGGCCAATTAGTAGTCCGACTACTTGGTTGATCAATGCGATTAGTTCCTCGATTAATTACTTTGTCGTTTGATTGGACGTCTAGGCTATTTTCGGCAAGGCAGGTACCCGACTAGCGAGTAGGCGGGCGAGCAGACCGAGTTTTACAACGTTGTTTCTAACTCCATATCATGCATGATAATGAATGCACGTAATACACATTATGGAAAGATTGACTACCTTGAAGCTGAGTTAAATGTGATGCATAATGATGCTTACGTGCGTTTAAGTCGAAGAAGATGAGTTACGTGCTCACATGATAAATGCAGCCTAATTTAGCAATTAAGTTAATCGTGGACCAAAACAGTCAAAAATCGGTAACATTGTGGACTAAACATGGCACATCTGAACATGTGGACTAGAATGCCCATGCCCTAACATTGGGGACTAAAAGAGAACACAAATATATATTTACCAAAAGCTATATGCCTGCGTAGTTAAAAAAAAATGTAGGGGAAGTTCATCCTTGGATCACAACGTAGATCCGCCTCTGCATACCGCGCGAACGCTAAGCGTCTCGTAACTAAACTCTTGTAAAAATTATATATACTAAGGTTAAAAGTATGATCGAAGCCGAATTGGCATAAAACTCCTCTCGCTCGGCTCATGCCTCACTTTCACCATGGCCGATCAACGCCAACAGCAGTTTCTCGTAGTCCCCAGTGGTATCCTTTATAATGGCTTGATCGAGTTGAACATCATTCTTTTTAAGGTACTCGTCTTGGATATTTTTCATGTCAACCTCGGCCCTCGTGATGATAACCCTAGTTAGGTCTTCTTCCTCGGTGCCTCTTCTGTCGATGGCCGAGCGCACGACCTTTTCAAAGTACTTCTCCGGCGAGACGAGGCACTTCACGGTGGCTACACGAGGAACTCGTCCGTAGGGTCCGCTTTCAGATCCTATGGGAGGAAAAATAATTTGAACGCAATCCCACTTGAAAAGTGAAAACTCTAAGGTGTGTCTGGTATGGGAATTCAACGAAGAAAAGAAAAAGTAGAATTGTAAAGGTACACATAGAACCATATGTATGTTACGCTTCGTTCCGTATCATTACAGTTTTTTTTTCATTTCTTTTCCTCATTGAATTCCTCATAACAAACACTCCCTAAAACTGCATGAAGTTTACGAACCTTGTTGATATCATTACCGAATTCAATCTTGTAATGATCCAACGTGGCACATACTTGGGCTTTGCTCCTAGTGGACAAAACTCTTATGACATCATCGCAATTGTATTCCTGTCCGAAAATTTTTTCGCGGAGCAGATTGGCTTCGGGTTTCGCAAGGGCCAAGTCTACGTCTTCACCGGCGCACCGGTACGTACTCACCAGTGGTAGCAAAAGCTGAGTACAAACTTTCTCGATCCATTACTAGTAGCAAAATATCAGCAGAAGCAAATTTGTCGTGTTTCAGGGCTATTTTCTTAATTTTTGTTGTCTCGTTCTTGACCAAGCAAGATGTGATAATATTGACCAAGCAAGGCCAAAAAAATTGGTCCAATTATATTTAGTGGATGCGATTTTAGATCCTAAAAATTTGGCCCTATAATATATATTTTCATTGAAAGTTAATATGGGCCCATAAAAAATTGGCATAAAACTCTAGGGTCATGTGCAACAGACCATGATGCATATCCCCAAATCCAACACTGTAGAAAACCAACAAAACCATATTTTCTATGTTCAAGGTCGTCTTTTAATTTTTTGTGGCCTGACTTGTTTTTTTTTTAATTAATGAGACCCTCAAGACGTGATAACATTGGTCACTAATCCTAAAAATTTGTTAGGTGTATGCGAATATTAGGCCCTCAAATCATGCGCAACAGACCAAGATGAACTGGCCAAAATCAGGCCTTGACTACGTTCCTGCTTTAATAATGAAGTTACCTTTCGGAAGTCGCCCGACGCATGGTAAGCAACACCCTCCTCGAGAGATCGCCTGTAGCGAGCGTGATAAGCGTCCTTTGCATGTAACAGCTCCTCCGCACTCCTCGCGCACGCTATCTCCACGAGGACGTGATTGCGTGGGCCCCACTTTTCGGCGGCCTTGTTCGCCAGCTGCGCATCGCGGTCGGGAGGGTCCAACATCCACAGCGTTATAGTTTTCTGTTGTAATAGGCGAATAACAGCGTATAAAAAAAGATCCCACATGAAAAGAATGAAATATGATTATGGAGGATCGAGAAATCGAACCTCAAAGTCATTCGTGAGCTCTTTGTCCAATGCTTTTAGGAGATCTTCGCCGTACGTCTCCGCATAGACCTGTCGAATGAGCCTCCTCTGAGGGGCGTCTCTATGGCCCAAAATCGATATGATCAACCCTTCGTTCGTACCCCAACCTGCAAACCAAAAAAAAAATGAAAAAAAACAGCGTTCGAAGCTTGATGAACATAATAATCCGATATCGGCCCAATATGAATATAGTGAGTCGAAACGAACCTGCAAAAGCGTTTCGGAGTTGTTCGCAATCTTCTGCGACGGAAGGTACCTGGGCTGGAACAACAAGAGTGGACATTGTTTGAATCTGTATGTATAATGTGTTTGAGTGAAGGGTTCTTTTGGCTAGTTTTTAGTTTGTGCACGCAAGAAATTAATGTTGACTAACATTAACGCTGCTGCTATCATAATAAAGGTACCACAAAAAATTTTATTGGTCTTTTCGGAAACCAAGCGAAGTGCAATTTTCTGTATGGTTTTTCTTTTCCTTTCTTTTTTTTCAATATCAATACCACCGTTAAGGCCTAGAAAATCTCTCTACCATCAGTGTCCCATATCGATCACAATTGAATTTAGGGGTGAAAGATGAGCCGAGCCGGCTCGTGAGCTCGACGAGCCGGCTCGGCAAAAGCTCGGCTCGATATAAATGAGCTCGAGCTCATTTAAGTTGAGCTCGAGCTCGAGGTGGAGCTCGGATATAGTGGTTCGAAAGCTTATGAACAGGCTCACGAGTTTTTCTTTTTATATATTTTTTTCTATATTTTTTATATTTTTATATTAATTTATATAATTTTTCTAATTTTTTAAATATTTTTATTAAAATCTCGATTGTTTTTTATTAAAAGCTTGAGCTCGAGCTCGATGAGCTTCGTGAGCTCGAGCTCGAGTTCGAGCTCATCTGGCTGTAAATGAGCCGAGCTCGAGCCATGAGTTGAAAAGCTCGACGAGCTCGAGCTTAGCTGTAAGGGCTCGAGCTCGAGCTCGGCTCGTGTACAACCCTAATTGAATTGCATGCACGTAAGCTAGAGTCACTATTCAACTTTTATATGTAAGGTCCATCAACCTTATACCCACATTTTATTACTCCATTAGAATTATAACGCCATGGCATAATACGTTCGTTCATGTGATGCCACAAGTTCAATTTGTCTTCCAACGTCTACTTGAGCGAGTCTATCACACAAATATTTGTATGATTAACTCGTATGCTTGATTTGCAGGGAGGGGCAGATCTGTGGGCCGCAATCTAAATATGTATATTAGCACTGGTGCACAACATAGAAGATGCATGTCTTTTTTTTTTCTTACTTTCGAAAGTTATTAAATCAATGATTATACAAAAAAAAGTTTCTGTATAATCAACTTAAGAAGATACAATAATAAAAAACATCAATGGTAACATTGGCGGAGCTCGAGCTATGATGACACATCTGGATATCGATATTACAATATGATTGAGAATAAAGCCAACTTTGTGCTCGTATGGTATAATAATAATGTAATATGATATACTTTTACAGTTCTCTTTCTTCGAATATTGATAAACGTATTTTAATACGTTTATTGTTATGTTTATTTGGGTTATAATAGGAAAGTTTTGATCATTCTATGCATTTATTGGCTCTATTTACACCCATTTAAATATTATAGGACCTTCGAATGATTATCGAGCGAAAAGGAACGAAAACGAGGCGAAAACGACACGAAAATGACGAAGTTTGAAGCTGCCAGAAAGAAGTCACGGCCGTGAATGATCTTGCAAGAGGCCGTGAACGCGGGCAGTGAGTTCAATAGAGATAAGCCTCAAGATTCACGGCCGTGAATGCCTATGCAACTGACCGTGAATCGCGGCAGAGGGTTCTTCGAAGATGTGTTCACCTCTTCACGGCCGTGAGTCATGACACCCTAAGCCGTGACAACAGGCAGTAGCTCAAGATTTTACATTCACGGCCGTGAACATTTATGTACGAGGCCGTGAACCTGGACAGAGAGCTCAACGAAGGAAAATTCCATTCATTCACGGCCGTGACTGCAGATGTAACAAGCCGTGACTCATGCCAGAAAGTCAAGAAATAGGGTTTTTAGCCGCCGTCACGGCCGTGAAGGCCCGTTAAGAGGCCGTGAACGTGCCAAATTTCAAGGTTTTGGCCCATTTTCGAAGGATAAAAGGGAAACCCTCCTTACAACTCAAAAACAACTGGAGAGGGACGAAAAACAGAGAGAAAAGAAGAGAAGGAAGAACATTAGAAGCAGTCACGTGATTCGGAGAAGCTCAAGGGACGATCCAACAACGAAGCTACGCTGATACGATCGAGGAACGAAAGCTCCACCTCAGAAACGCCATATTCACTTCTTAGGGAAGTTTTTATGAGTTTTCTATCCTCGTTTCCCTTAAATCTCGTTGTTGTGACGTTCAATATGAGTAGCTAATCCTCTTGTGTGTTTGGGAATAGATGAACGTTGGGTTATGTCGTAGTTAAGGCGTAAGATAATCGTGAACACGTGTATTCGACTATTTATCGTTCTAGGATATTGTTTCTTCGTATCAATATGTCTATGTGTTGATATGAATGTGTGATATATCGTTTAGGGCGACAGCTAAATAACGATTAGGCCGTTTATAGACGTTAGGATTCGAGTATAGGGCGACAGCAAATACTCGATCCTCGCAATCTAGTAATCGCTGAACTTAGATCCCCACGAACGTTTAGGGCGACAGCAAATCCGTGAGTGGGTAGGAAATTACTGCGATTTAGTCGATAATCACGTCGGAGCGATACTCTGTAACCTTAGCCGACAACACCCTTCGGGATTCGAACCTCGAACACATATTTGTCACCTCAAGTCACTCTTACTATTTCTAGTTGTGCCTCCTTGTCTTCCAATACTTTAAGTTGCTTTGTTAAATTAATTCATAGTATAAACAAATCCTGTTATTTTATTTAGGTTAAATATCGAATCGATAGGTCAATACTAGTAATCAATTTATTCCTCGTGTTCGATACTCGGATATTCACTATAGCTATATTACAAACGATAGGTACACTGCCTATCGCGCGTGATTCTAGTTATAATATATTCGTTTTAATTATTACTTGACGTACTCGCACAAACATTTATTTAAACATACACGCACGCGATCAAGTTTTTGGCGCCGTTGCCGGGGAAACCACCAGAGATGACGATTGTGGGTGGGCGAAACCTGGTGAATGAGGACATGATGCTCAAGATGAAGATGCTGATCAAAGCGCCGAATTGGTCCCGTTCGAACAAGGTCTATGTTTGGCACGCAGTTTACCGTGGGCAGACGGACCTCGGTGAAGCATTCCCTGAGCCACTGGAAATTGAGGGTGCGGGGCCATTCCCCGTTCACCCAGACACTGCTGGCACTTCCCATTCCTCCGGCTACCACGAGGGGGAATCATCAGGGGTCGCTCCTTACGCGTCAGCCGCAGACCTTCACACACTGCGCGAGGACATGCTCCGCTACAATCAGGAGGCCATACAGCGTGACGAGGAGACACGACGCCGTCAGGACGAGTACGAGCGTCGCAACGAAGAAGCCCACCGACGCTACCGTGAGGAGCAACAACGATATGAGCTGGCCCTTCAGGCGATGGACGCCGCGATGAGACATACACAGGAGTCCGTTCGACTTGCTCAGGAATCGATGGCCCACCTTCGCCCGCGGCCACCATCGCCCCCACCACCACTTTAGTTTCGTTTATGTTATGTTTTTCTATTAGTACTCTTTTGTGTTGGTCTAGTACTCATGTACTTGTGATGAATATGTCATATTTTGTTATCTTCTATTATTTCCTCCGTGCGTTTAATTTTCTTTTCAGTGTTTTCAGGAAACGTGTCACAATTGACGCAACTACAACCCAAAATATTCACAATCAGTGAAGCAACCATGTTCAAACTATATCAAATGATGGAGGCAGGGCCACGCCAATTTTTCAGGGGAGTCACGTTCTTTTCAACTTCTTTTACCTTCCTGTTATTTATTTTACACGTTGAGGACAACGTGAGTCTTAAGTGTGGGGAGGGGGATTTGTGTTGGGAATTTTGTTGAAAAGTTACGTGAAAATTTTTTTTTTAGGTGCCGTGGCTATTAAATCTATGAAAATATGGCATGATTGTTTGCGTTCATCTCAATGTGGATTGCATATTAGGGAGTCTAGTGAGCGATGAAAGACATGCATCAGTGATTTAATCTTTTCAGCATGAATAGATATAGTGTTGCTTTGAGAGATTCACACACATAACCCATGTTCCGTTGTGAGAGTTTGAGCTGACGAGCTTTTGCTCATTTTTCTTGGTTGTGTGAGTAGTGCATAATTTACGTCTCTCTAGAACTTGCTTGTTTGATACGCATTGAAATTGCTTATAGTATGTTTTGTATGAATATGACGAAGGCATTAGGAAATAAGTCCAGGGCCAAAGTTTCCAACCACGACTGATCACCGTAGTTAGCCACTTTGAGCCTAAGCCTATTTATTTCTTACACTTCGTATATCATAAGCCACTAACCTAAATTAGCCTCCAGAGATCATCTGAACCCGAGTTAAGCAGAAGTGAAAGTCGAATGTCAAAGTCGAAAAGCGTAGTCGGAAGACGCCTCAAGACAGCGCCAAAAGCAGTCAAGAACCCCCTCTTCAATGGCGTAAGGGCAGCGCACCGCAATGCGAAAGGGTATTCAAAAAAAAAAAAAGAGAAAGAGCGAAAAGAAATGTTGCGAAAAGAAAGAAAGAACCTTTCCTTCGATAATCTTCCAGTCTCGTGAATTCCCCATCATCTATCATTTCGAGACTTGGGAGAAGAAAGGCTAGTGGAACGCAGCAGAAATAAGAGAATATGAAGACGGCGTAATCAAAAGGGTTGATCCTGGCGCGCTTTAGACAATGACATGAAGACCGACACGACTGCTACTCATATGTGATCCCACTACCACCTCATTACTATCTGAACCCATTTAACCCGAAAAGACCTTCTGATTCATGCTAACTGCTTTAAGTTGTAGACGTGCGATTGACTAGCAAGCATATGGTAGAGACTAGATTATTGCATGAATTGAGCGATTCACAGATTTATTAGCCTATACACTGAGTGATTTGAGTGAATCCCTGTGAGGTGTGGATCTCGATTAGTAGTGCTAATGAAATTCGTGTTGATAAGTCCTGATTATTGTTGCAGTGTCTATAATTGCTTGCTTGATTTCATTTTGTGTTTTCCATCTGCGTTGGTGAATTGTGAATGGTCGTGCCATTATCTTGATAACCTTTTCTTGCTTTTAATTTGCTTGAGGACAAGCAAAAGCTCAAGTGTGGGGAGGTTTGATAAACGTATTTTAATACGTTTATTGTTATGTTTATTTGGGTTATAATAGGAAAGTTTTGATCATTCTATGCATTTATTGGCTCTATTTACACCCATTTAAATATTATAGGACCTTCGAATGATTATCGAGCGAAAAGGAACAAAAACGAGGCGAAAACGACACGAAAATGACGAAGTTTGAAGCTGCCAGAAAGAAGTCACGGCCGTGAATGATCTTGCAAGAGGCCGTGAACGCGGGCAGTGAGTTCAATAGAGATAAGCCTCAAGATTCACGGCCGTGAATGCCTATGCAACTGACCGTGAATCGCGGCAGAGGGTTCTTCGAAGATGTGTTCACCTCTTCACGGCCGTGAGTCATGACACCCTAAGCCGTGACAACAGGCAGTAGCTCAAGATTTTACATTCACGGCCGTGAACATTTATGTACGAGGCCGTGAACCTGGACAGAGAGCTCAACGAAGGAAAATTCCATTCATTCACGGCCGTGACTGCAGATGTAACAAGCCGTGACTCATGCCAGAAAGTCAAGAAATAGGGTTTTTAGCCGCCGTCACGGCCGTGAAGGCCCGTTAAGAGGCCGTGAACGTGCCAAATTTCAAGGTTTTGGCCCATTTTCGAAGGATAAAAGGGAAACCCTCCTTACAACTCAAAAACAACTGGAGACGGACGAAAAACAGAGAGAAAAGAAGAGAAGGAAGAACATTAGAAGCAGTCACGTGATTCGGAGAAGCTCAAGGGACGATCCAACAACGAAGCTACGCTCATACGATCGAGGAACGAAAGCTCCACCTCAGAAACGCCATATTCACTTCTTAGGGAAGTTTTTATGAGTTTTCTATCCTCGTTTCCCTTAAATCTCGTTGTTGTGACGTTCAATATGAGTAGCTAATCCTCTTGTGTGTTTGGGAATAGATGAACGTTGGGTTATGTCGTAGTTAAGGCGTAAGATAATCGTGAACACATGTATTCGACTATTTATCGTTCTAGGATATTGTTTCTTGGTATCAATATGTCTATGTGTTGATATGAATGTGTGATATATCGTTTAGGGCGACAGCTAAATAACGATTAGGCCGTTTATAGACGTTAGGATTCGAGTATAGGGCGACAGCAAATACTCGATCCTCGCAATCTAGTAATCGCTGAACTTAGATCCCCACGAACGTTTAGGGCGACAGCAAATCCGTGAGTGGGTAGGAAATTACTGCGATTTAGTCGATAATCACGTCGGAGCGATACTCTGTAACCTTAGCCGACAACACCCTTCGGGATTCGAACCTCGAACACATATTTGTCACCTCAAGTCACTCTTACTATTTCTAGTTGTGCCTCCTTGTCTTCCAATACTTTAAGTTGCTTTGTTAAATTAATTCATAGTATAAACAAATCCTGTTATTTTATTTAGGTTAAATATCGAATCGATAGGTCAATACTAGTAATCAATTTATTCCTCGTGTTCGATACTCGGATATTCACTATAGCTATATTACAAACGATAGGTACACTGCCTATCGCGCGTGATTCTAGTTATAATATATTCGTTTTAATTATTACTTGACGTACTCGCACAAACATTTATTTAAACATACACGCACGCGATCAAGTTTTTGGCGCCGTTGCCGGGGAATAGATTGATATTAGGAACACCCTAGTTCGGTAATTTAGCCATTTTATTTTACATTTTCTCAATTTTTCGTTAATTGCGTTATTTGTTTCCTACATTATTAGTCCGTCACCTTTTCAACATATTTATCTAGATCTTCGCTAATTTTCAGTTTCGCTCATTGAAGGTACTGTTTGATAGTGGATGACCCGAAGCCACCCTTCAGGTCCCATTGTTGAGGAAGATCCAGATTTCGAGCGAAAGTTACGAAGGCAGCTCAGATACAATTCAGAAGGTACGGCTAGTAATTATCAGGAAGCGCTGGTCAGCTATTCAGAGGATAACTCTCAGGAGTCAGCAGACAACTCTCGAACAGAGACGTCCAAAGACAATCGAGAGAAAGAAGTCGAGATGGCAGACCGAAGAACACCGACCCACCAAGACCAAGAAGAGGAACAATCGTTGCAAGATCTACTTAAGAACGCCTCCCTCGGCGGTACAGAATCGGCGATTGTTATTCCTCCAATCGCGAACAACGATTTTGAGCTGAAGCATGCTTGGCTTCAGATGATCTTTCAGACGGCCCAATTTGAGGGGAACCCTGATGATGATCCGTACTCTCACCTGAAGGCATTCCTGACAGTAACAGACACCATCAAGATCAATGGGGTCCCGAGTGACGCGATTAAGCTAATGTTGTTTCCATTTTCACTCAAGTACAGGGCGAAGGACTGGTTGGAGATGCTACCGCCCAGATCAATCACTACTTGGGAAGAACTGAGAGCAGCATTCATCGGCCATTACTTCCCACTGTCAAAGGTATTGCGACTGAAGACGGAAATATCTCTTTTTCATCAGAAGGATTCGGAGAATCTTTACGAGGTGTGGGAGCGATACAAGGCGCTACTGAAGAGGTGCCCGCAGCACGGGATGTCGAAGGCAGCCCAGATAAACCGATTTCACGAGGGGCTCAACGATCAGACTGTCCACATGTTAGACGGAGCCGCAGGAGGAGGGCTCGTGAAGCTCAATGCGACCGAGGCTTGGAACCTGATCGAGGATTACTCAAGAAACAGCTTCATGAGGGGTAACACGAGGATCAAGACGCCAGGCGTGTTCGGAGTTAGCGAGGAGACGGCCACGAATGCCAAATTCGAAGCGCTCCAGCAACAAATTGCTGCAACAAACTCTCAGTTGCAGACAGTCATTGGCGCACTCCTACCGAAATCCGGGCAGACACAGCCCGTGAACGCCGTGGCGACCACCGCACCGACGCAGCATACGCCATACATACCCTTGTGCGGGATTTGTGGAGCAGCCCACGAGACCTCAGAATGCCAACTTGGGCAGCCGCTGGAGCACGTGGACTATATGGGCAATTACCAAGGTGGCCAGCGAAACTTCCAGCCTCGAGCACATCCAAACTTGGCGTATGGGAATCAAAACCACCAGGGGCAAGGACCGCCAGGGTTTCAGCCTAGACCATCCGGTTTCCAAAACGGGGCGCCACGTCAATATCAGAATGCACCCGCCGGAGGATCTGAGGATATGAGGGAAATGAAGGATATGATGAAGACACTCCTCACCAATTTCAGCCAAACCACCGCAGCCCATGAGAGCCGAATGACGAAGATGGAGGAGTACATGGAGGCGAACGACGTGCATGCCCAGAACACGGACGCCTCACTCAAGAAGTTGGAGCAACAGGTGGGGCAGATGGCGAAGCAATTGGCGGGGCGTCCTCAGGGCTCACTCCCAAGCTACACCGAACCGAATCCAAAGGAGTACTGCAAGGCGGTGACTCTGAGGAATGGACGAGAACTGCAAGAAGTGCCCGCCAAGAAGAAGACCAAGGAGAACGCTAACTTCGAGAGCCACGATGAGCCCGAAGTGGAGGAGATCAGAGGCGATGATATCGAAAAGGCCGAAGCTGAGAAGGAAAAGGTCGAGCCTGAGAAAGAAAAGGCGAAGGAGATCGAGCGGCCGTCGGTGAAGCCATACCAGCCGAAGATTCCTTACCCGGCTCGACTGAAGAAGGACAAGGACGAGGCACAATTTGGTAAATTTATGGGTATGTGTAAGGAATTGCATATTAACCTACCTTTTGTTGAAGCCATTACGCAGATGCCCAGCTTCGCCAAATTCTTGAAGGACCTATTGACGAACAGGAGGAAACTCGAACATGTTTCCACGGTGTGCTTACGAGGGGAATGCTCGGCGATACTTCAAAATAAGATGCCGAAGAAGCTCAAAGACCCAGGGAGTTTTACGATTCCCTGTCTTATAGGAGACTTAGTTGTTGAACGCGCTTTAGCTGATCTAGGAGCTAGCATAAATTTAATGCCGTATTCCATGTTTAAGCGCTTAGGACTAGGTGAACCACGACCCACTAGGATGAGTCTTCAATTAGCTGATCGTTCGTTAAAATACCCTAGGGGTGTCATTGAGGATGTCCTAGTAAAGGTAGGTAAATTTGTGATTCCCGCCGACTTTGTTATCTTAGACATGGAGGAGGATGAGAACGTTCCATTGATTCTAGGTAGACCATTTTTAGCTACCGGTGAAACTATGATAGATGTTAGAAATGGGACGTTAACTTTGACGGTAGACGGTGAAAAAGTTACGTTCAATATGGCTGAGTCGATGAAGAATACTAATGAGCATGATGATAAGTGCTACTACTTAGACGCTGTTGAGCATGATTTTTTCTTTTCTGTACAAGGTCTGTCACAGTTCCCCTACGAGCAGGATACACAGAAAATTTTGGCAATTGACGAGTGTGGGGAGGAAGTCGACGAGCCCATCATAGCTATCGACGAGAGTAGCGAAGAAGACAAGGAAAAGAGCTCGGTCGAGGAACCACCCGTCCTAGAGTTGAAGCCGTTACCTGACCACCTCGAGTATGCGTTTCTCGGAAATAATGGAGGGCTACCAGTCATCATTTCATCGAGTCTTGACGACGGACAGAAGGGCCAGCTTTTGGAAGTGTTGAGAGCACACAAGAAGGCATTGGCGTGGAAGTTATCCGACATCAGAGGGATCAGTCCGAGCTACTGTACGCATAAGATCCTGATGGAGGACGAGTTTAAGCCAGTCGCCCAACGTCAAAGGCGACTCAATCCGAATATGAAAGATGTCGTGAAGAAAGAGGTTATCAAGCTATTAGACGCGGGGATGATCTACCCTATCTCAGATAGCGCTTGGGTAAGTCCGGTCCAAGTGGTCCCGAAGAAGGGAGGAATGACGGTCGTCACTAACGATAAGAATGAATTGATTCCAACAAGGACCGTTACTGGGTGGCGTGTGTGCATCGACTACAGAAAATTAAACGACGCCACGAGAAAGGACCATTTCCCCTTACCATTTATTGATCAAATGCTAGAAAAATTATCTGGTCATTCATTTTATTGCTTTCTTGATGGTCTTTCAGGATATCTGCAGATTCCCATTGCACCTGAGGACCAGGAGAAGACCACATTCACTTGTCCCTTCGGTACGTTTGCGTATCGAAGGATGCCATTCGGTCTATGCAACGCTCCGGCCACCTTCCAGCGATGTATGATGGCAATATTCGACGAGTTGGTAGGTGAGGTAATGGAGGTGTTTATGGATGATTTTTCGGTATTTGGGTCGTCGTTTGATGTATGCCTTGCTAATCTGAAGCTTGTACTCGCACGCTGCGAAGAAACGAACTTGGCACTTAATTGGGAGAAGTGTCATTTCATGGTTCGAGAGGGTATAGTTCTGGGCCATAAGATTTCCTCTAAAGGAATCGAAGTGGACCGAGCTAAATTAGAGACAATAGAAAAATTACCTGTCCCCTCGAACGTGAGATCAATTAGGAGTTTTCTAGGACATGCTGGCTTCTATCGTAGGTTCATTAAGGATTTTTCTAAAATTGCTCGACCCATGTCTAGATTACTTGAGAAAGATGCTCCGTTTGATTTTAACGATGAATGTTTGCATGCCTTTAATTTGCTTAAGGAGCGATTGATTGCAGCACCTATCATGGTTGCCCCCGATTGGGGGTTGCCCTTTGAACTAATGTGCGATGCAAGTGATTACGCAGTGGGAGCCGTGCTAGGGCAGCGTAAAGATAATCATTTCAGGCCAATTTACTACGCCAGTAAGACGTTAGACACAGCCCAGGCAAACTATACGACCACAGAAAAGGAGCTCTTAGCTGTCGTGTTCGCCTTCGATAAATTCAGGTCATACCTTATTTTATCGAAAGTTATTGTTTTTACTGATCACTCTGCCCTTAAGTATTTACTAGCGAAGCCGGACGCCAAGCCTCGGCTAATTAGATGGGTCTTACTCCTTCAAGAGTTCGATATAGAGATCCGAGATAAAAAGGGGGCAGAGAATTTGGCGGCGGATCACCTCTCTCGACTAGAGGAGTCCGAAATTTACAACAAGGATGGCAAAGAGATTCAGGACACATTCCCAGACGAGCACTTGTATGCAATACAAGTGGTAAGTGACGATATTCCTTGGTTTGCAGATTACGCTAACTATCTTGTTGCGAGGATTCTACCAAAGGGATACACAAGTCAGCAAAAGAAGAAATTCTTTTCTGACTTGAAGTATTACTTTTGGGAAGATCCATATCTGTTCAGGCGATGTGCAGACCAGATGATACGACGATGTGTTGCTCCCCCTGAAACGACGAAGATTCTAGGGCATTGCCATAGCGGACCTACTGGAGGGCATTATGCAGCCAATCGAACAGCTCAGAAGGTGCTGGAAAGCGGGTTTTATTGGCCAACGATTTTCAAAGACGCCCAACGGTATGTTGACATTTGTGATCAATGTCAGCGCACAGGTAATATCTCAAAACGTGATGAAATGCCTCAAAATTTTATTCTAGTTTCTGAGATTTTCGATGTTTGGGGTATAGATTTCATGGGCCCGTTTCCTAGTTCGTATAATAATAAGTACATTCTGGTTGCTGTAGATTATGTGTCTAAGTGGGCCGAGGCGCAAGCTTTACCCACGAACGATGCCAGGGTTGTTGTGCGATTTTTACGAGCATTATTTTCACGATTTGGGGCACCTAGATGCATCATTAGCGATAGAGGCACCCATTTCTGTAACACCCAATTTGCACGTACCTTAGATCGTTATGGTGTTAGACACAGTCTGTCCACCCCTTATCATCCTCAGGCTAGCGGTCAGGTAGAAGTCGTGAACCGCGAGTTAAAACGTATTCTTGAGAAAACTATAGCTGGGAACCGTAAGGAGTGGGCGAATAAGCTTAACGACGCACTTTGGGCGTATAGGACTGCATATAAGACGCCAATAGGCACTACCCCATATCGACTAGTTTACGGAAAGGCATGTCACCTTCCTGTTGAACTAGAACATAAAGCCTACTGGGCGATAAAGTCTTTAAACCTCGATTTGGTGCAAGCTGGTGAAAAACGTAAGCTCCAAATTAATGAGCTTGACGAGTGGCGATTATCAGCTTATGATAACGCCAAAATGTATAAGGAGCGTTCAAAAGTCTACCATGATAACAAAATTAGGCACAGACGAGAATTTCAAGAAGGGGACCAAGTCCTCCTCTTTAATTCTCGACTTAGGCTTTTTCCTGGTAAGCTTAGGTCACGTTGGTCAGGACCGTTCACTGTTACTCGTGTTTTCTCATACGGTACTGTTGAGATTTCAGGTATGGGACAGGGTACTTTCAAGGTGAATGGGCACCGATTGAAGCATTATCATGGAGGCGAGGAAAATTTGAGCGATAAGGAGGTATCATACCTCGATTTCAAGCCAGCATAAGAGCCTAGGAAGGACGTCAGGCTGAGACGTTAAAAGAAGTGTTCATTGGGAGGCAACCCAGGTATTTCTATTCTATGTTTTAGGTATATTTAATAATAAAAAAAAAATAAAAAAAATAAAATAAATCTAAAACTATATATATATTAAATTAAATAAAACAATAATAACAACAATAATAATAACAGTAATAGTTAATTAATAATAAGTTTATTACAAACATTGAAGATGGGTACAACGCAGGATCGAAAGATGAAATAGGAACATAGTTTTACTACAATGATGGTTACAACACCATTACAACGTGTGAAAGACCAAGACAAAAGCAAATTAAAACTGCGAACAAAAGACAGAACAATAGTTTATTTTGTTTCATAAGGGCGGGTTATTCACAAGTGCACCTTGTGAGAACCCAACACACGAAAGCGAGTAAAACTGCGAACAAACCCACAAGAAGAGCGAAGTAGAGTGACAGCATATCTAAGTTGCGTCGAACCCTCACGTATTCTTCACTCTCATTCTCACGGTCTTGCTGCTGTCCCCAATACATAGTGGCTAGCTAACCCAGAAATTTCAAAAATAAGATTGTAAAGACGTAGGATGTATGGTAGATGATGCTATGGTGTTGTTCTACCAATGTCTATTTATAGGCATGAATGGCACAAAAATATCATTATCATACCCGGCAAATCCCATAAATGATACAGACGAATTTTTGACTTGGATGATCTGACGCCTAGCGAGAAAGTGATATTTCGTTTGTCGATTATCAGATTTTTCCTTGCGCCAATCGTTCTCGAAAAATTCGTTGATTGCGTGTCAATCAAAGTTAAAATATATATTAAATAAAAAAAAGTATTATAAATATAAAAAAAAAAAAAAAAAAAAATTGAAGTCACGGCCAATGATTCGCCAGTCACGGCCGCGACTGTGCCCAACCAATGCCACTGCCCGCATTCACGGCCATTTGCTTACACACTCACGGCCGTGAATCGTTGAGCACATTTCACGTCTCACACTGCCTAGCTTCACGGCCTGTGACCTACTGAGTCGCGGCCGTGAACCTTGCATTACTCATACACTGCCTGCGTTCACGGCTTGTGTATAGACATTCACGGCCGTGACTTAAATAAAAATAATTATAATAATAATAAATACAAAAAAAAAAAATAATAATAATATAATTAAATAATAAAAAAATAAAAAAATAAAAATAATAATAAATAAATAAATAAAAAAAAAACAAAACAATATAAAAAAAAATTAATTAAATAAAAAAAAAAAAAAAGGGGTGTCACGGCCCGTTCTCGTGAGTCACGGCCGTGATTTTTGCGGGCTTGACTCACTGCCCGACTTCACGGCCCTAGACTTAATTGTCACGGCCGTGAATATGTCGAAAGGAGCTCTCTGCTCCACTTCACGGCTTGTGGAATAAGCAGTCACGGCCGTGAACAGCCCGATTTCAACCTATATCAACGTATTTCTTCGTCTATTTCACCACTCAAAGCCACACAACACTTATAAAATCTCGTCTAATCACCCAAAAAACCAAAATTCCGACCACGTCGCCGCCGAATAACCGCCTACCGTCGGCCTAATTCCGGGAACATCAACGAACAACACCGATTCACACTCTTAATTCGGTAAAATCAAAAGGTATGGACTATCACCCCTAACTTTCGGTTTAAAGGCGAGCTTCGAGATTGAGGTTGATTTTCGTGTTTAGATTGCTCTTTCATTACTAGATTTATGCTATAAACATGTTGGGGTTGACAGATTTGCGGTTCTCGTGTGTTAATTTCGATTTTGGGCGATGAACCCTAATTTTCGAAATTGGGGCTTTTACAATTTGGGTCAATTTTGGTGTTTGTATTGCTCTTTATGGTTCGATATATGCTATGAACGCCTTGGGTTCGTTTAATTTCTTGATTCCGTTCAATAATTTTCGATTTGGAATGATAAACCCTTATGACGAGATTTTGGGAATTTGGAAAATTGTCCAAATCGGTTGCTTTTCATGGATCATTTTGCGTTGGTTAATCATCTAGCGTCGTGGAATGTGTTTGGTTGATCGATTGTTGAACTTAGAATGCATAGTTTAGAATGTCTATTATGTGTTCGACAAAATGCCGCTATGAATTTATATATGTTCTTGCTTTAGAGTTGTCAATTTTGTCGTTTCGTTGGTCGAGTCGAGCTGTGTTGATTCTCATTTTCTCGCCAACTAACATTTGGACTTCTAGGTACCATGGGTAAAAGCAGAACCGCTGCAGGACGTGCTAACGATTCACCATCAACGAGTCGTCCACGTCGAGGCCAACGCACGACGACACTGCTAGAGGCTATGGGGCAGTTTGACGATGAGACACACCAGGCCCGTTACAACCGGCTAAAGAGCACGGAATTCATTCTGACTGATCAGATTGACCACGACACGCTGGAAAAATATCACATCGAGCAGCAAGTGGCCGACTACGCGTCCCTCAGCGGATGGCTCGACTTCTTCCACATTGACGAGCCGGCCTATAAGGAGCTAACCTTGGAGTTCTTATCCACCTACTCTTTCAATGAAAACGCGCGTGACAAAATTACGTTCAGGGCGTTTAATACAGAGCATATCGTCGATGAAGACGATATTTGCACGGCGCTTGGATTGAATGTACCATACTTTGGAGAAGAGGGCCGATACCCAGATGCATATTACAAGGAGTACCTTAGCTATCCGCCGCAGCGCCAGACCTATTGGGAGGAACTCGTGCGACCCGGCGAACCTGCCTTTAGTGTGAAGACCTCGAAGGCGTCTTCGCTCAGGAGCCCTGGTTTACGTTACATCCACCGGTTGCTTTCGACCTCGCTCACACCAAGGGGCGACTCGCACGGCGCGATTGGACTTCGCGATCTGTACTACTTGGTCAGGATGCAGCATGGTCAACTGGTGCACTTAGGATTAGGCATGGCACACGCCTTCAGTGCCCAGGCTGATGTTCGTAGTCACGGGAAGATCGCAGTGGGGCCGTTTATTACGAAGGTTATCAAGGGGATGAATTTGTGGCCAGCGAATCCACCAGAGATGACGATTGTGGGTGGGCGAAACCTGGTGAATGAGGACATGATGCTCAAGATGAAGATGCTGATCAAAGCGCCGAATTGGTCCCGTTCGAACAAGGTCTATGTTTGGCACGCAGTTTACCGTGGGCAGACGGACCTCGGTGAAGCATTCCCTGAGCCACTGGAAATTGAGGGTGCGGGGCCATTCCCCGTTCACCCAGACACTGCTGGCACTTCCCATTCCTCCGGCTACCACGAGGGGGAATCATCAGGGGTCGCTCCTTACGCATCAGCCGCAGACCTTCACACACTGCGCGAGGACATGCTCCGCTACAATCAGGAGGCCATACAGCGTGACGAGGAGACACGACGCCGTCAGGACGAGTACGAGCGTCGCAACGAAGAAGCCCACCGACGCTACCGTGAGGAGCAACAACGATATGAGCTGGCCCTTCAGGCGATGGACGCCGCGATGAGACATACACAGGAGTCCGTTCGACTTGCTCAGGAATCGATGGCCCACCTTCGCCCGCGGCCACCATCGCCCCCACCACCACTTTAGTTTCCTTTATGTTATGTTTTTCTATTAGTACTCTTTTGTGTTGGTCTAGTACTCATGTACTTGTGATGAATATGTCATATTTTGTTATCTTCTATTATTTCCTCCGTGCGTTTAATTTTCTTTTCAGTGTTTTCAGGAAACGTGTCACAATTGACGCAACTACAACCCAAAATATTCACAATCAGTGAAGCAACCATGTTCAAACTATATCAAATGATGGAGGCAGGGCCACGCCAATTTTTCAGGGGAGTCACGTTCTTTTCAACTTCTTTTACCTTCCTGTTATTTATTTTACACGTTGAGGACAACGTGAATCTTAAGTGTGGGGAGGGGGATTTGTGTTGGGAATTTTGTTGGAAAGTTACGTGAAAATTTTTTTTTTTAGGTGCCGTGGCTATTAAATCTATGAAAATATGGCATGATTGTTTGCGTTCATCTCAATGTGGATTGCATATTAGGGAGTCTAGTGAGCGATGAAAGACATGCATCAGTGATTTAATCTTTTCAGCATGAATAGATATAGTGTTGCTTTGAGAGATTCACACACATAACCCATGTTCCGTTGTGAGAGTTTGAGCTAACGAGCTTTTGCTCATTTTTCTTGGTTGTGTGAGTAGTGCATAATTTACGTCTCTCTAGAACTTGCTTGTTTGATACGCATTGAAATTGCTTATAGTATGTTTTGTATGAATATGACGAAGGCATTAGGAAATAAGTCCAGGGCCAAAGTTTCCAACCACGACTGATCACCGTAGTTAGCCACTTTGAGCCTAAGCCTATTTATTTCTTACACTTCGTATATCATAAGCCACTAACCTAAATTAGCCTCCAGAGATCATCTGAACCCGAGTTAAGCAGAAGTGAAAGTCGAATGTCAAAGTCGAAAAGCGTAGTCGGAAGACGCCTCAAGACAGCGCCAAAAGCAGTCAAGAACCCCCTCTTCAATGGCGTAAGGGCAGCGCACCGCAATGCGAAAGGGTATTCAAAAAAAAAAAAAAAAAAAAAAAAAAAAAAAAAGAGAAAGAGCGAAAAGAAATGTTGCGAAAAGAAAGAAAGAACCTTTCCTTCGATAATCTTCCAGTCTCGTGAATTCCACATCATCTATCATTTCGAGACTTGGGAGAAGAAAGGCTAGTGGAACGCAGCAGAAATAAGAGAATATGAAGACGGCGTAATCAAAAGGGTTGATCCTGGCGCGCTTTAGACAATGACATGAAGACCGACACGACTGCTACTCATATGTGATCCCACTACCACCTCATTACTATCTGAACCCATTTAACCCGAAAAGACCTTCTGATTCATGCTAACTGCTTTAAGTTGTAGACGTGCGATTGACTAGCAAGCATATGGTAGAGACTAGATTATTGCATGAATTGAGCGATTCACAGATTTATTAGCCTATACACTGAGTGATTTGAGTGAATCCCTGTGAGGTGTGGATCTCGATTAGTAGTGCTAATGAAATTCGTGTTGATAAGTCCTGATTATTGTTGCAGTGTCTATAATTGCTTGCTTGATTTCATTTTGTGTTTTCCATCTGCGTTGGTGAATTGTGAATGGTCGTGCCATTATCTTGATAACCTTTTCTTGCTTTTAATTTGCTTGAGGACAAGCAAAAGCTCAAGTGTGGGGAGGTTTGATAAACGTATTTTAATACGTTTATTGTTATGTTTATTTGGGTTATAATAGGAAAGTTTTGATCATTCTATGCATTTATTGGCTCTATTTACACCCATTTAAATATTATAGGACCTTCGAATGATTATCGAGCGAAAAGGAACGAAAACGAGGCGAAAACGACACGAAAATGACGAAGTTTGAAGCTGCCAGAAAGAAGTCACGGCCGTGAATGATCTTGCAAGAGGCCGTGAACGCGGGCAGTGAGTTCAATAGAGATAAGCCTCAAGATTCACGGCCGTGAATGCCTATGCAACTGACCGTGAATCGCGGCAGAGGGTTCTTCGAAGATGTGTTCACCTCTTCACGGCCGTGAGTCATGACACCCTAAGCCGTGACAACATGCAGTAGCTCAAGATTTTACATTCACGGCCGTGAACATTTATGTACGAGGCCGTGAACCTGGACAGAGAGCTCAACGAAGGAAAATTCCATTCATTCACGGCCGTGACTGCAGATGTAACAAGCCGTGACTCATGCCAGAAAGTCAAGAAATAGGGTTTTTAGCCGCCGTCACGGCCGTGAAGGCCCGTTAAGAGGCCGTGAACGTGCCAAATTTCAAGGTTTTGGCCCATTTTCGAAGGATAAAAGGGAAACCCTCCTTACAACTCAAAAACAACTGGAGAGGGACGAAAAACAGAGAGAAAAGAAGAGAAGGAAGAACATTAGAAGCAGTCACGTGATTCGGAGAAGCTCAAGGGACGATCCAACAACGAAGCTACGCTCATACGATCGAGGAACGAAAGCTCCACCTCAGAAACGCCATATTCACTTCTTAGGGAAGTTTTTATGAGTTTTCTATCCTCGTTTCCCTTAAATCTCGTTGTTGTGACGTTCAATATGAGTAGCTAATCCTCTTGTGTGTTTGGGAATAGATGAACGTTGGGTTATGTCGTAGTTAAGGCGTAAGATAATCGTGAACACGTGTATTCGACTATTGATCGTTCTAGGATATTGTTTCTTCGTATCAATATCTCTATGTGTTGATATGAATGTGTGATATATCGTTTAGGGCGACAGCTAAATAACGATTAGGCCGTTTATAGACGTTAGGATTCGAGTATAGGGCGACAGCAAATACTCGATCCTCGCAATCTAGTAATCGCTGAACTTAGATCCCCACGAACGTTTAGGGCGACAGCAAATCCGTGAGTGGGTAGGAAATTACTGCGATTTAGTCGATAATCACGTCGGAGCGATACTCTGTAACCTTAGCCGACAACACCCTTCGGGATTCGAACCTCGAACACATATTTGTCACCTCAAGTCACTCTTACTATTTCTAGTTGTGCCTCCTTGTCTTCCAATACTTTAAGTTGCTTTGTTAAATTAATTCATAGTATAAACAAATCCTGTTATTTTATTTAGGTTAAATATCGAATCGATAGGTCAATACTAGTAATCAATTTATTCCTCGTGTTCGATACTCGGATATTCACTATAGCTATATTACAAACGATAGGTACACTGCCTATCGCGCGTGATTCTAGTTATAATATATTCGTTTTAATTATTACTTGACGTACTCGCACAAACATTTATTTAAACATACACGCACGCGATCAAATATATTTATAATAAAAGAACCTTAAGTTTAGTACATATTTCTATAGAAAACAACTTAAAACTGAACGGAAATAACTTCTCTTCATGATATTGTTACTACACAGTTATGAGATCAGGGCTAGCTTTGTCTTTGTATAATGCATTAATATGATAGCTGTATGACAAAACAACATAACAGAACTCATGTGGAGATAAACTGATTTATTGGAATAACAAAGTTGTTTTACTTTTAATAAGGCTCATCAATTTAAACTTTGGATCAATTTGTATAAGCAAGTCCATAATAAAAATTTAAATGAATGTCAGGCCTGCAGTCCATAATATTGATGGTCGAATACTATTTAAACTAAACAACGAGAAATGTTCGTTTACCTAATTGCCAGACCTATGCCATATCATCGCACGCATATTACAATAATCTGCTAGTCCCCAAGTTGGATATAATTCATGACCTGAATATAGTGATATCATGAGCACTATGGGAGCAAAGAGATGCTTATATATATATATATATGTGTGTGTGTGTGTGTGTGTGTGTGTGTATAAACTCATGTAGAATTGATTTGGCAACGTTGGTCCTAAACTTGGGTAATCTTATGATCTTTATTGCTGTGTTCATGGATTAGCCAACATAAAGGTCCAATAATCCAATTATATCCTCTTCAGTTTCCAACAACAGAATTAAAATAAAGCACCGTATAAACTAAAGCCTGTATTAATAATCCAACAAATACATGATAAATTATCTGATGGGGCTGGGCCATATTATTTATGCAACTCAGACTATATTTCTAAAAGACAAAAATACCATCACTTATTTTTTGAAAATAAGGATTTCATTTCATAAATCCAGATGAATACAAAAATAAAATACAATAGAGCAATAACCAAAATGCTACAACATAATTGAGTATCCGTATTGCGTTAATGCCCATTTGTAGCTCAGTATCCGTTCTCAGAGCCCCAAAAAAGGGGAAATAACCCCGAGAGGAACTCCACGAAGGGGAGGAACCGAACAAGGAGGAAACTCCTCCAAGGAGAAAACACCGCACGACAGAAACAGCCGGCAGCAGACGGCGGCAGATGTTGGGCGGAGATCCCTCCGTACGGTTGATAACGACACTCGGCCGACCTCTGCAACTGACCTCATAGCAGGCTGGGCGTGGCCGCGTCGGGTAGCGGGGGGGTTGGCTTGGCATCGGGGCGGCTGGCGAGGCCGACGACGGGGTGGCGATGGGCGGCTATGGGGGCGTGTCGTCTGCAGGCGTGAGGCGAAGGCAGGCGTACGACAACGGTGGCTGTAGCGCGGTGGTGGTGGGTCATTTTTTTCTTTTTGTTTTTTTATGACGGACAGAAAATGAACTTACAAACTATAAAACATAGTAGAGCTCCCCCTACCTCCATTAATGGAGAAGGGGGAGAGGGGAAGATTGTGGCGTCTGTTTATTGGGTTGGGGAGGAATTAGGGTTTTACCCTTACTATCATCTAATTAAAAAAAGCCCTAACTTATTATCATCTAATTAAAAAAGCCCTAACTTGTAGGCTCATCTTTGGCTGCGACGAGGAAAAAGCAAGTACGGTGGACACCACACAAGGTCGACAATGGCCAGAGACGAAGCCTAGGAAATCTCGCGAGGTAGAGAGCAGGCGGACTTAAGATATAAATGAGTTAACGACTGCGAAGTTATTCTCCAAAATCTTGGGTGATCGAGCCTTTGTTATTGTTATCCCCAAAATCTAAGAAATCTAATTGCTGCAAACCCATACCTTTAGAGATTTTTCCGACAGAGCATTACCCAGGCTTCGTCATGGCGGGCCAAAGAGGTGCAGTTCCCGTATCTAAGATGTATTTCGCCTGTGAGATTGTCCTGCACCATCAACACTTCGTCATGGCATCGCAAGAGTCTTCTTCAAGGTCGTGGGTGGCCAATAAAAAACCCCAAAAGATCCTCTCGATCAATTTACGTTGATGAAAGTGAGGTTAGATTTGTAAATTAACACATTACACTAGAGATAACTAATTTTTTTTAGCATGGTAACAATAATAATCTATTCAGTGCTATTAATAATGGAAAGTGAACATCCTCATCCTATAAAATCCAATATTATCTCAAGATAAATTTGTATGTTGTTTTCTTTTCTTGTGCACTAAACGCAGTTTCTTACACACAGATGGTCAGACAAAAATAGGGCACCGACTATGACATAGTAGCTGAAGTCAAATACAAAAAGTTTAAGCATCATATGTAAAGTAACCAAAAATGCAGGTGAATTAGGATCTTTTTTCTCATATCGACTCAGGCAAGAATATGTAGGTCCATGAATCCAACAGCAACCAATCAACTCATCAAAAAGTTAGCAGCATCAATTTCAATGATGAGAGCAACCATCAAATACTTCACAGCTACATAAGCAGCCACACTCTTCAAAAAAAAAAAAAACACACAACTTAAAATATCAGCTTGGTCAAGAAATTTCTAAGATAACACCGTCATAGCTAAAAAACATCTAATAGCTGCCGTGTAAGAATGAGGAACAACGGCAAACTATTGCAGAATAGGTAGGTTTCAAATGCCAAATAAGTCTTATATCTCCACAGCAGCAGCTACTTACTTTACAAGGAGACTCATGGAACCTCAAGTGATCGCACAACGAACATAAGCTAGAATCTGAACCATATTTGGATCGATAACATATTTATGTACCAACCTTACCATACCATTCATGAAATATAGAAGAAAATACATCAACAACATGAGGACAGCCACTGCAGGTGCTCTCATCCATATGCATGTAAGAATAACTCACGAACATAAACAACGACCGAAACAAAAAAGCAGCATCACAGCAACTGCATCATCTACAAACAGCATCAATAAGCTGCTGCATCATCATCTTGTCAATCAGCAACTACTCCACTCGTACAAAAACTATATGGCAAGGCAAGCAAAGAGAAAATATTATCAAGCCTGATAATAGCATCACTGCCGTATTTAAAAGAAAAACACTTGAAACAAGGTGAGCCAAATCCAAATGCAGGAAATCGTAAAAATGGTAGCAATAATAAATATGAGAACTAATACGAGTTATCATGGTAGGTCGCAAATCACGGCAAGCACATCGCATAAACCGAAATGACAGAAAAAAAACAAACAGAGGTTCAAGTTTAACCTTAGAACAATCTCAGAAAACATCACTCTAATAACCAGTAGTCATCGCTCCCAGGTCACGGATCAAGTACTCACAATAGGGAAATGCCACCGAAGAGCACCTGCTCAACATTCACCAATCAACTCTATTCCTGTAGGAATATCAATAGTAAGACTCCTAACCAAAAGAAAAAAACAAATGACTGGGAAGGGAAGGGGCGAGCACTTGCATCGGCCTCCGCGGAGAAGGACCTCGAGAATCGAGAATCAGCACGTCGGCCACGGGGAGAAACACTCTTAGGAGTCATTAATCGCTCTTTCCTATCACGAACATCTGGACTTTCACTCCTATGAGGGCGTTTTACTGGCAATGGGCTCCTCCGAGGACTAGGGCTCCTTCGAGCAGGCGAAGCACTGATTTAGAACATAATAAGTTTTGAGCAAGTAACTGAACGTTAACTACCTAAGTTACGAGCTATTGACTAATCGAAGCTCATTATGTGTGCCATTATATCTATATGTAAGGTAACAAATAAGAGGTAGCATATTTACTTCTATAATAAGACAGATCCTAACATTACTTGATTGACGACATATGAAATGGCATGCACTGTTAATTCAGAACTGATTGAGAAATAACGTTTGGCACATATCTGAAAGAAGATTACAAAATTTAATGTATAATAGACAGATCCTAACACAATTTTAGGTAAAGATGCATACAAGTACCAATGACAATTTTTATATAAATGTGGCATGCCCCGCTACATTTGAATAACCGATTGATTGACTTCATTGATTTTATACACAATACAGAAGATGACAAAATTCGATTACGAGAACATGCTTTCTTCATGTAAAACAGAGTAACTTGTTAGAAGTTTTGTTAACAACAGAACAAAAGAGGAGGAAACGAGTATTCTTTGGGTTTCAAAGGAAACTTTACAACCCATAAAAAGCTAAAACGGGTATTGCATAAAAAGGTGATTTTCCACAAATCCTGAATTTTTTCCCGAAGATTCACTCGAACGAAATCATAACACGAACAATCTAAGTATGTTAAACCATACCTTCCATAAGAGCGGCTTCTGCTACGTTTATCATCATCATATTTGCCTCTGCCACAATCTCGGCGATAACCAGGACTTCTACTACGGCTTCTGCTTGAACTCCTGCTCCTGCTACGGTGACGATAATCCCGGTCCCTGCCACGAGGGCGTTCACGTTCGTATCGATCTCTGCTTCTATCACGGCTTCTCCTCCTGTAATCATCATCTCTGTAGTCATCCGGGTACCTGAATATATTAATTTAAAACAAGAGATTTATATACCAGTCTCACTCACACACACTAACTTCAGCATAATCACAACAGTAAGATGAACTATAATTGTTGTCTACATGATGGCATATCGCATGGTACAAAGCAGTTAATTAAGAGGGAATCGTACCCAGAATTAGTTTTGTGAAGTTATTGAAAAAATACGAAATTATTCTCAGGTGACAATGGAATTAACAATATCTCCTAATTGATTGGAATGAGATTCCACGTCACCAGTTTTTTTCCTCATTGTTGATTTGATATTAAAACTCAGTACTATATTTAACATAGTTTAGGTCACCTTGGCCGAGGACTGCGGCTTCTAGACCTCCCCCCTCTGAATCGTGAAACAGGTTCCTCAACTCTTCCTTTGTGACTGACAAGAAAGAAAAGCATTGACTCTTAAACTATAACACAAGGAATCATATACAACTCCGCAAATTATATGTTCATGGAAACTACAATTAAGAGAATTAGCAGGCATACACGTAATAGACTTCAAAATCAGCCATAACAATAAATTGAGGATCAAAAGTGAGAAAGTAAATCAAGCAATGAAGCAACTTACATTCTCTCAGCATTGGGTCCATATTTAGCAAACTGGATCATGATCTCTCTTCCATCAACAACTCTTCCTATGTAGTATAAAATTCAAATCAATGTGCAAACACTTGTAATGAAACTTAACGTACTCAACAACGTTAACTTCTCTAAAACGTAAAATCCAACCATCTAGCTTTTCAACCGCTTTCCGTGCTTCATCCTGATACTTATAACCTCGCATCTGATTCCCCGATCTCAACACAAGGTTGACCCAAACAGGGGAAGTTTCGAGTTTTGTGTGCTTTCAACGGGAGAAATGGAACGGGAACTTTCTAAATCCGGCAAGAACTTCGTACCGCTTACGGTATGTGGGAGAAGAACTTCAAAAGAAGATTCGAAGAAAAAGCCGATGCCTAGAAGACCAAGTGAGCTTGAAGATTTTCTAAAGAGGAGATTTCGAGGACTCGATGACTCTTTCCACTTGCAAGACGAAGACAACCCGCGCTATATTGGAAATTGAATACAAAGGGGGAGATTGTTGGAACTATTTAATTGTATTCAATTAATATAGTTGTCTTAGTCTTGCTATGCAAATTAGTAGTCTTGAGCTAAATTGTAATTAGTCATTTTGTAGGACTACTTGTGTAAATATACCACGAGGTGGTATATATAAGTGAACTCCTAAGAAAATTAGGAGTGCGCTTAGTATTGTTTCGGATCGAAAAATTAGAATTGGAAATTTGAGAGAGAAGATTAAGCGCCTTTGTGTTCTTCAACGTCGTTTCTCTCTCAAACCTTAACGTTGGTAAATCTCAATCGTAAGTGTTCGAATTCTTCAGATTTACTATCCGATTCTTCGTAATTCGATCTAGGTTGGATATTAGGGGTCCTAACAGGCGGAGCTAGGCTATGACGTGGGTAGGCACTTGTCGCACGCGGATCTCCTGTCCCACAGATTGTCCGATAAATTGTCCCACTAATACACGTGTACCAATAACCGATTGATTAATGTGGCCCATTTACTGGCACGCTGGAAAGGATCGATCCAATATAAAAAAATCTTTATAAACCCTAATTAATACTGCCAAGCACCATTTGACGTCCTACCTGGAGCTCGGCACGTTAAGCAGAAGCTTCGATTGTGCGGGGCTGAAAGAACGCGACCCTAAAAGAGGAGGTGGATAAGTTATTTCAGGCAGGCCATATCCAGGAGGTCCAGTACCCCACTTAGTTAGCTAATGCCGTCTTGGTGAGGAAAGGAAATGGGCAATGGAGGATGTGTATCGACTTTAGGGACCTCAACAAGGCCTGCCCCATGGACCAATACCCGTTGCCAAGGATAGACCAACTCGTGGACTCCACCTCCGGGTGTGAGATCCTCAGCATGACGGATGCTTACTAGGGCTATCATTAGGTAAGTCTCGATTCGGAGGATTTTGACAAAGTTTGTTTTGTGACACCAGGAGGAACATACGGATATATTCGAATGCCCTTCGGACTCAAAAATGCTGGGGCTATGTACCAACGAATGGTGGACAAAGTCTTCAAGCGGCAGCTAGGCAGGAACATGAAGTTTACGTAGATGATATGCTTGTGAAGTCCGTACACCTCATGGACCATACGAAGGACCTTGAGGAGGCATTTGGGGCGATCAGAAGGAGCGGACTGAAGCTCAATACCGAAAAATGTGCGTTCGGAGTGAGATCTCGAAAGTTCCTAGGTCATATGGTGACCCAACGAGGCATCGAGGTTAATCCCACAAAGGTAAAAGCCATTCTGGAGATGCAACCTCCCCATGGTGTCAAGGAAGACTCATAGGACGGTTGGTGGCCCTCAGTCGATTCATCTCCCATTCTGCAAGAAGGAGCCTACCTCTCTTTCAGGTACTACGAAAGGACAAGCAGTTTGGATAGACTGAGGAGTGCCAGCAAGCCCTCGAAAGACTGAAAGGCATCTCCACGACACGCCCCTTCTGACTAAGCCACTGGTGGGGGACGTGTTGGTGTTATATTTCTCCGTGGGGGATCACGCGGTAAGCTCCGTCTTGCTCAAGGAAGAGGGGACCTCCCAGAAGCCCATCTACTTTGTAAGTAAGATACTGGTGGACGCAGAAACCAGGTACTCTGAGATCGAGAAGGCCGCACTGGCTGTGATGATATCTGCCTGCAGACTTCGACCATACTTCTTGTTGCACAAAGTGAATGTGCGAACTAACTTTCCGCTGAAACAAACACTAAGCAGACCAGACATAACATGAAGAAGATAAAGTGGGCCATTGAACTTGGGGAGTACGATGTGGAATTCAAGCGAAGGGCAGCCGTAAAGCCCAGGCCCTTTCAAACTTAGTGCTTGAAACCACTAAGGACCACCAAAGTACCAATGGAAAGTGTATGTGGATGGGTCTGCCACTTCCCAGAGATCGGTAGCTAGGGTCCTCATCATTAACCCAGAAGGAGAGGAGCTCCGCTTGCTATCACACTCCAGTTTCAAGCCTCGAACAACGAGTCAGAATACGAAGCCCTAATCCACTGCTTGCGAATTGTGAAGGAGATGGGAGCGCGAGAGGTCACCCTATTCTCAGACTCCAGGAGGAAGGCATTACATACCTCGTCGCAGACAATGAAGAGATAGGGAAGTCCGTGGCGGACATAGAAGGGAGGGACGATTGGAGAGCCCCCATCGTGACCATCTTAAAGGATGCCGACCTGGAGGATAACAAAGTGTATCGGCGAAAATTCTGCCTGATCGATGGGCATTTGTTCAAAAAATATTTTGTGCACGCATACGCCTGATGTCTTTCTAGGGAGGAAGGCAAGAAGATACTTGAGAAAAATCACGAAGGATGTGTAGACCACGCGGGATACAAATCCCTGACGAGAAGGGCGGTAAGAGCCGGATATTTCTGGCCCAATCTCATCAAGGATGCCAGGAATCTAGTCAGGAAGTGTAGCAATTGCCAGAAGTACGGCCCCAGAATCCACGTACCCGCCGAGGCCTTGGGGACCATGCACTCTGCATGTCCTTTCGACAAATGGGGAATCAACATTGTCGGCCCATTTCCCCGAGGGAAAGCGCAAAAGAAGTTCATTATTGTAGCTGTGGACTACTTCAGCAAATGGAGCGAAGCTAAGGCAGTACAGCGAATAGATGAGGAGAAGGTGATTGAGTTCCTATGGAAAAATATCTGATGCGCTGTGGCTCCCAGGATCCCCATCTCGGACAACAGAACCCAGTTTTGCGGAACTAGAACTCTAGGTGTTGAATGAATGAAGATCTTAGAGGTTTTGTGGCGGTAGGATACCCACAGGCGAACGAGCAGGCCGAAGTTTCCAATCGAATCATTCTCAGGGGAATCAAGGCCCGGCTCGAACAAGACGGAAACAAATAGGTGGAAGCAGTAGATGGCGTCCTTTGGGCTTACAAAACTAGCCCCCGTGAAACAATTGAGGAAACTCCGTTCGAATCGGTATATAGGTCGTCCGCCGTAATACCCGCAGAGATCGGCATCGAGACACACCGAATGTTGGCATATGATGAACATGAAAATTCATAGTTAAGGAGGGAGGACTTGGACCTTGTTGACGAAATACGGGAGGAAGCCCAAGTGACAATTGAGGGATACAAAAGTCGGATAAAGGCGATGTACGATCGAAGGATCCGACCCAGGGGATTTCAACAAGGGGACCTGGTACTCCGAAGAGTAGACGTCCTGCGACCCTTAAAGAAAAGGGAAGCACCTTGGGAAGGGCCCTACCGAGTGACGAAGGTGTTGGGAGGCAGAGCTTACGAATTAGAATATGGAAAAGGAAGGTCCCTGCCCCGTCCTTGGAACATCTTTAATTTGAAAAAGTTTATGTGTAATATTACTATGTAAAATAGGAGGGGACGTACTCTTTTTCATTAATCTAGGATTTTTGCCTCAAAGGGAGGTTTTGCCTGGATAATGTTTTAACGAGGCATACCTCCTTGATGGAATAGAAATGTTTGATTATGATAACTGTGCACTTATAAATATAATTGATACCAAGGGTCAACGGACCTACGGCGTACAAGACATCAAAGACTAATAGTCTCCGACGTGTGGTGATTGTTGGGGATGTGCCCTGGGAATGCCAATCGAGGATGTAATGAATATGGCATGTATTTAATAATCGATGTATTATTCGTTATGTATTTACATAATGTATTCTTATACGTATTAATGGAATTTATAGCTTATTATTTATTCTTTAACAGGCAGATTATTTATTTACCTATAAAGTCTTACTAGGCATCCGCTGGGACGATAGACAAATAAATCTCATATATCGTGAGTTTAGCCACCGATTCTCATGGGATGAGAGAGGGGCATTGGTGAGCTATTATTCTCCGATATTAAATTAGTCCATAAGTCTTAGACCTAGTAGGGTGACTGAGGGCCAATACGACTTATTTCTTGATGAGTCTTATATGGTTGTGCAAACCATTCGCTTGGGAAGCGGGAGGTCGTAACAATGGTATAAGTTGAACCAGGGGATTAATTTGTACTTGGACACGACTCGCAATCGACCATCACATGGGCCTTATTGTTACTCTGGTTAGCGTCAATGATCGACTGATTGACTATAGTAGTGTGTGTGGACCTTACACCGAATGGTCTTTGACAAAGTTGACTTTGGGGTCTTGACTTGTCACCAGTTTGCTAGGCCCACCTTGTTCAGGGACGAACATGGGTCGGCGGCGACATTCGATCTTGACAACGAAGGGTAACTGCCCTGCTTAGACTATCGTGAGGGATTCACAGTCTCGTTGGTAACAGAGATATGTGTTCGATGCATATTCGGGGACGGGAAATTACGAAGTCTTCGGCCGAAGCTATAAAATGGCTTACGTGGGACGTAAGGGCAATTTAGTAATTTCTCTAGTCACGAATTAGTCATAGAGTCGAGTCTAGTGAGTTTGACGTAACCATGACTCTCACTCGACCGAGACATTTGTGAAGGGTCTATACGTACGACGATAATCTATAGTCGGTTCGTAGATCGAAGATCGTACTCAACACGGGATCTTTCGATATCGCGAGATTGGCAAGGCGCTTACTGAACTCTTGGATTCCTCCCTTGGATTGAGAATCCCTTTTGTCAGAATTAAGATTGGTGAGTCTTTTAACTATGGTTAAAATTTCAGATCCATCGAACATCGTTTACCCCTCAATCGGATCGAAATACGAAACTGCCGCAAAGCTGTTAGGGCAGTCACTGCCGTGACAACCTTTGCACGTGGCCGTGACACACGCCAGTGATCTCATTTTGCGCCCAGGCAGTGTCACGGCCGTGAAGGACTTGACCCAGGCCGTCAAGGCCGCTGTCAGAGGCCGTGACCGACATTTTTTGGTCAAATTTGATCAAAATCAAATCCAATTTCGTTCCTTGTTCTTTTATTAGAATTGTGGAACAATGTCTAGTAATTAAATGCCATAATTCAAAGGAATCAAACAAGAAATGAGTCATGTAGGACATGATCTCATTTAATTAAGGTTAAAATAATTTTCAAGGTTGAAAATGGAATTTTATTATGAGGCTTTGAGCTAATTTCATCCAAGAAAAAATTCCAACCTCTTTCTCACACTATCTAAGAGATCTTAGAGAAAAGTTAGAGCATTTAGGGTGATCTTTAAGAAAACCCTAAGTGTTTGTGAGTTTTAGAAATCACACAAATACACATCTCTACACAATACTCCACACCACCTCTAGCCATCCTTGGGGTGGTGTAGGTTTACGGCACATCACGGGTCGGTGTGACTCTCTTTCGCACGGTTCGTGAGCTATGGGAGCTAAGGATCTTCGCGATCCTTATACCTTATACGTGTCTACGTGCGTTTTTTTATTTAACCGAGTATCCTGGGGAAACCGTATGGGGAACCCGGGAAAATGTTTTAAATTCCGCTGCGTCCAGGGCGAGGCTTCGGGTCACCCGGGGTATCCCAACAGTGACACCGTCATCTCTATGATCCTGAAAATAAAAAGGTGATAGTAAGTTGCGATGTTCGGGTAGACGATGAAAGTTCGTGGGACTGGAACGTTGAAGAAAACACAACGCCTGAAGAACCACTGATCGTTGCACCAATACCTGTTCCGATTTCGTCTCAAGAAAATGACGAGGAGGACGAACCAAGACAGCCGAGGATGCGAAGCATGCAGGACCTGTACAGATCAACCGAACAGGTTCACATAGTCTGCTTACTGGCCGACTCGGAACAAATTAGTTTCGAAGAAGCCATAAGAGACAAGAGATGGAAAATGGCGATGGACGAGGAAATAAAGGCGATCGAAAAGAACGACACATGGAAACTTGTGGAGTTGCCAAACGGGTATAAACCCATTGGAGTCAAATGGGTTTATAAAAAGAAGATTAATGCTCAAGGAAAAATTGAGCGTTACAAGGCGGAAGACCGATGGGTTAGCGGCTTACCCGACATCAAAGATAATAAATCTGCGACGTGAAAGATGCCCATCAGGGCGTACAAGATGCCGCCGCTGACGGGCTTCGGTGTACAGGATCAAAGGCCCTAAGTAAAGCCTGCGACGTGAACGGTACCTGAAGCGGAGCTGGCGCTATAACCAGGGTAAAATAATGAGGGGATCCCCACGTTTCATATTTTAAGGACCTAAGGGCCTGCATTACTGAATTTGCTAAGGACAAGGAGAGCCTAACACGAATTAAACCTGAGGATAAGGACGACGGTCCTTACAACCAAAGGCGTGTATAATTTGTACTTGGCTTACAAGTTAAAAATAGACTAACGCTGAAGTATGACTGCTAGGGCCCCCCACGTAATACGGCGAAATCTAGAAAAACACGAGCAGGGCAAGCGGATAAAATTCATTACAAATGAGGTCCTATATTACAAAGGGAAAAGGGGGACCTCGACGAAAACATGCAGCAACAGGGGAGTTAAGCCCACCTAAAGGAAAAGCAAGGTCCTAAGGATGTTCGCAAAAACAAAAAGGAAAAAAGGTTCATTACACAACACCAAAAGTAATATTAAACGGCAGGATCTTCAGGAGATATGAAGATAACGCTAGGGAGGTCGGCAACGTCAGCACAAGCAAGAGCTTCCATGTGCTTCTCAGCAACTGGGCACCAAAATAAAGGATTCTCCTGAGCCAGCGGATCTCCCTTGAAGGACGCGGGGAAAGGAAGATCCCGAAGAGCTGCGGCTGCCCCAATTCCAACAGATCGGGCGCGATGGCCCCCTCAAATATAGTGCTGCATGAACGGGGAAATGGTCTGCAGATAGGCCAGGCACCAGTCTTCCACCAGGTCCGTCAGGAATTTATGGCCGGATGCTGTAGATAGAAGATGTCGTTGGCAAATCTGGGCAAAGCTGCCGCAAAGCTGTTAGTGCAGTCACGGCCATGACAACCTTTGCACGTGGCCGTGACACACGGCAGTGAGCTCATTTTACGTCCAGACAGTGTCACGGCCGTGAAGGACTTGACCCAGGCCGTGAAGGCCGCTGTCAGAGGCCGTGACCGGCAGTTTTTTGGTCAAATTTGATCCAAATTAAATCCAATTTCGTTCCTTGTTCTTTTGTTAGAATTGTGGGACAATGTCTAGTCATTAAATGTCATAATTCAAAGGAATCAAACAAAAAATGAGTCATGTAGGACATGATCTCATTTAATTAAGGTTAAAATAATTTTCAAGGTTGAAAATGGAATTTTATTATGAGGCTTTGAGCTAATTTCGTCCAAGAAAAAATTCCAACCTCTTTCTCACACTATCTAAGAGATCTTAGAGAGAAGTTAGAGCATTTAGGGTGATCTTTAAGAAAACCCTAAGTGTTTGTGAGTTTTAGAAATGACACACACAAATACACATCTCTACACAATACTCCACACCACCTCTAGCCATCCTTGGGGTGGTGTAGGTTTATGGCGCATCACGGGGTTGGTGTGACTCTCTTCGGCACAGTTCGTGAGCTACGGAGCTATGGATCTTCGCGACGAGGGTAAGATCCTTATACCTTATATGTTTCTACGTGCGTTTTCTTTATTTAACCGAGTATCCTAGGGAAACCGTATGGGGAACCCGAAAATTTTTTTTAAATTCCGCTGCGTCCGTGGCTAGGATTCGGGTCACCCAGGGTATCCCAACAGTGTTATCAGAGCCATGGGCTCGGTTCTAAGAAACGACATAAAACGAAACGAACTCGGTTGTGCAAGTCACTAAGTCGCTCGAGCATCATAGCATGAGTTATACTTGGTTCGAGTTAGCAAACCAAGTGCTCGCTTGGTCGGAGGTCGCCTAGTTGCGATCGCTCCGACGTAGCGTAGCGACGTGGAGAGAAAACCCTAGTTGGAGTCTCGCCACGGTTCGTAACTTGACACTAGTTCGTAAGGTCAATGTTTTATTTACGTAGATGGCATGATAGGATCTTTGGTCGTCGTCGTAAATCTTTATGTGGTTGACAAATTTCAGTGACCCCGATTACGAGAATAGATAGGTTTGTTGAGTCGGGGCGAAGCCTTGATGTCAACGACTTTCGGTTCGAGTTTGAGGGACTCGCCAAAAGCTAAAACATGAACCGCTGCCCCTAGTCGTGCGTTATATTACGTATTTACTTTAACGGGGCTGTGACGTTCAACCAATCCGGGTATGAACTCCGGTGACGGTGAAGTCTAACTTTGATTAAGTAGCGACGAGGGCCGGTGGCGCTGTTTTTTGAGTTCTGGGTTATTTCGAATTTCCCGATGGGCTGACAAGGGTGTTGAATTCCCATCATAATGGATCTAAATAGTTTACGCCCAATTAAAAATCCTATTGGGCCCGTAAGTCTAGGATTAGCCCAAATTTCGTTTCGGTTTCTTTGAGCATTTTTGTTGTCGCAAATGTGTTTATGTTGTATGCATGTATGCATGACACGTATTAAGACGTCGGCGTGGACTTAGGCTCTATTTCCAGGTGATATGTTAAGGGTGACAAGGTCCCCCCGGTTTGCATTTTATTATACGGGTTGTCCGGGACAGCCGATCCCTCCGTTTTATACTTTAGTTAATTTTCAGAAAATTAGTTTTAAGTACGATGGCTGTACGAGTACGACACGTGTCCACGAGAAGGCCGTTCTAGAACATAGTGTGAAGCCGAAGAGAAGAGATGTAATTTTATAAAAATAAATGTAGTAGAGTAGAAATAGTCCACGCAGACGGTCTTATAGGCAAACTAGGTTTACCGCGAATACTTGCATGTTTGTTTGAAGTTATGTGCATATTTAAGTGCTTAAGTGTGTGAGACGTATTCTCCCGGTTGGACTAAATACTAAGTGGGTAAAGGGACGGGTTCCTGTCTTCTATCAAGCTCGAAACCATGAGTGTCGTGTGTGGTTAGTTCCGAGTTATCGGCGCCAATCATCTCGCTCTTGTCGTTGTTGGTCCGGGTGCGTTAGGATAATAAAGTCAAGCTCATTATTGAAGCGACTTGGGTATATGTGTGGTTTGTTTCGATTTATCGGTGCCAAACATTTCACTCTAGACGTGGATCTTTTGGGTGACTGTCTAAACGCCGCTCTCCGAAATATATTCACGCCTTATAAAGAGTTATCCTACGGGCGGGAATTTCTAAATGTTAGGATTGAGCCAGACGTTGATAGGTCACACTTAGACGGTTATTTCCCTATTATTTCTCTTAGGGTAGAGACAAAGTTGTTAAAACACTCATGAGATGGACTCGTGTGGGACACGGGGTCATCTATGGGTTCTTGTGGGACACGGCACCGTCCGAGTAATGGGCCGACAAACTGTTAGGTTGAGGATCATTTCTACGGAGCAGGGAAATCAACTCCACTATGAAACCGTTAACGAGGTGTCCGAAATCTCTATCAGGAGAATGAGATTTTGAGAAAAATAGTGGGAGCCAAGCCAAATTGTTAATGTCCTTATTTGTGCTTGTAGAATAATACGTAGACTCCTTCAATGCTTTATTTTCTGCAGATTGTTTTTCTTTCTTGTTTGTATACAAAATGACGTCAACATTCAATTTACTGATCACACAAAATCGTTTGAAGGGTCCAAACCTTGCGGACTGGCTCCGTAACTTGAGGATAGTCCTCACTCTGGACGCGTAGAGTATGCCCTTGAGGGACCCATACCACTCGAACCCCAAGAGGGTGCGAGTGATGCTGCCACGGAATATTATGCCAAATGAATGGCTGATAGTGCCCGTGTCAAGGCTTATACGTTGGCTAGGATGAATAATTATCTGCAGTACCAGCATGAGGGTATGCAAATGCGCGAGATATTGATCCATCTAAAGGAGTTGTACGGCGAGCAGTCGAGATCGTCTCGATGCCGCCGACAATCTCTTTCATACCAAGATGCCTGAGGGCGCAGATGTCGCGGTACATGTGCGTAAGCTCATTGGGTACATCGAGGAACTAAGTTCTCTCGGTTGTCCCATTCATAACGAGCTTCAGATTGACCTGATCCTTCAGTCACTCCCAGCTTCATTTGCTCAGTTTATTATAAACTATAATCTGAGCGATAGGCGATTTTCACTTCCTGAAGTCATGAACACGCTGGTTCAGACTCAGCGTGAGCTAAAGAAAGGAAAGGGAAAAGAGGTTGCGCTTGTTGCAACTACAATGTCTAAGAGATCTAAGTTGAACAAGCCCAAGCCCAAGCCTAATAAGCCAAAATGAGGGATTAAGAAAAAGGGCACGGCCAAAATGAACGTGCCTAAAGTTCCGAAGGCGACTGATAGGTGCCTTCACTGCCAAGAGCTAGGCCATTGGAAAAGGGACTGCCCCAAGCTTCGAGCTTCTGGGGCATCAGGTAAAGTTTTAGAAAATTATTGTTCATTTACTATATTTTCCACTTCATGGATTCTTGACACAGGAGCTAGTGCTCACATTTGTGTTTTGAACCAGGTTCTGGAACGAAGTAGGAATGTGGCGGAACGAGAAGTCTTGATTAACATTGGTAGCAGACACAGTGTACCTGCTAGTCATGTTGGATCGAAGACTCTTGTATTAAGTCTGGACGTGTATTATATTTATCTGATGTACTTGTATTGCCCAAGGGGCTGAAACGATTATTTCTATTCCTACTTTGAGTAAGAATGGTTATGAATTTTGGTTCAATAATAATATTTGTGAGATTTATTTTGGAAATAAATGCGTCGGAAATGCAAAGTTAAAAAATGGTTTAGATTACGTTAACGTCCAGGAACATGCGAATGTCCAACAAACGTAACTTAGAGTTAAATAAAAAGCATTTGTGGCATCTTGACTCGGTCATGCCGGAGTTCGAAAGATTCAAGAGTTGGAGAAACACGGCATTATTAAGCCTATGGAATCAGATCCCTATCCCTCGGCAAAATGACTAAGTCTCCCTTTACAGGGACTTTTCAAAGAGCCACTAATCTTTTGGATTTGATCCATACAGACATTTCTGGACCGTTTAGTGTAGCGGCCCGAGGTAATTTCCACTATTTCGTGACTTTCGCAGATGATCACTATCGCTACGGCTTGGTGTATCTATTGAAGCACAAGTCTGAAACGCTTGAAAAGTTTAAGGAATTCAAGACTTTAGTGGAAAATCAATCTGGGAGACTAATTAAGTCGTACGATCCGATCGAGGCGGCGAGTATATGAGTCTTGAGTTTGATGATTTCTTGAAAGAAAATGGAACTATTTCGCAGTTTACATCACCTGGGACACCACAACTGAATGGTATTGCTGAACGCAGAAAACCGTACATTATTAGATAAAGTTCGATCTATGCTAAGCATTACAGATCTTTCCATATCTTTACGGGGATATGCTTTGCAAACTGCTGTTTATGTTTTGAATAGAACCCCTCCAAAGTCTGTAGGGTACCTTACGAAATTTGGAATGGTAAGAAGCCCAGCTTGAATCACTTAAGGGTTTGGGTATGCCCCGCCTATGTGAAAAAGCTAGTAGCAGACAAACTCGAATCTAGGTCCATGAAAGGATGTTTCGTTGGATAGCCCGATGATAGGATGTGATATTATTTTTTCTTTCATGATGATCAAAGGATCGTCGTAGCTATTCCTGCTCACTCTCTCGAGGAACAGTTCATTCGAGAAGGTGGAGCTGGAAGAGAAGTGACTCTTGGAGAGTTAGACGAAACTTCTCCAGAGACATCAGTGCCTGGGGGTACAGATGAGCAGTCCGAGACGAGCCCAGAATTGCACAGGTCGGGTAGAAATATCGCATGCCTGTGTGATATGGTATGGTACACGTCGAGCACGAGGGTGCTGTGACTGAGGGGCTCGTTGGTGATGACCCCGCTACCTTTGACCATGCAATGATGGATGTCGACTCTAAGAAATGGGTCGAAGCTATGAAATCAAAGATGGACTCGCATGCCAACCAAGTCTGGGCTCTAGTAGGCCTACCTGAAGGTTTTAAATCAATCGGGTGTAAATAGATCTACAAGAGAAAGATTGGATCTGATGGGCAGGTTGAAACCTACAAAGCTAGGCTAGTAGCGAAAGGGTATAATCAGAAAGAGGGTATCGATTATGAGGAAACCTCTTCACCTGTTGCAATGATTAAGTCTATCCGTATTTTGCTTGCTATAGCAGCATACTATGATTATGATATCTGGCAGATGGATGTGAAAACAGCTTTCCTAAATGGATTCCTCCAGGAGGAAATCTATATGGAGCAGCCCAAGGGTTTTACATCGCAATCAGATGCTCAGAAAGTGTGCAAGCTCAATAGGTCTATTTATGGACTTAAGCAAGCGTCTAGAAGCTGAAATATTCGATTTGATGTAGTTAGGAACTACGAATTCGTAAAGAACGAAGATGAGCCTTGCGTTTACAAGAAGGTCAGTGGGAGTAAGATATCGTTCCTAGTATTATACGTGGCTGACATCCTTTTGATGGGAAACGATATCGGGATGTTCTCGGAGGTGAAAGCTTGGCTTTTGACTGTATTCTCCATGAAAGACCTAGGAGAAGCATCCCATATTCTAGAAATTCGCCTTTACAGAGATCGAGTAAATCGAACGATAGGTTTATCTCAGGCCCTTTACTTAGAAAAGATCCTGAAACGGCTTCGAATTGATGAATCTAAGAAAGGGTTTTTGCCAATGCGACATGGGATTCATCTCTCGAAATCCATGTGTCCTCAAAGTGAGGAAGAAAGGAAGGAAATGAGGGAAATTCCTTATGCATCAGCAATAGGTAGCCTAATGTATGCGATGCTATGTACGCGGCCTGACATTGCGTATGCTTTGAGCATAGTAAGTCGGTACCAATCTGATCCTGGTAAAGAACATTGGAATGCAGTAAAGAATATCTTCAAGTACCTTAGATGGACTAAAGATATGGTACTGATTTATGGAAATGGAGAATTAGAGGTGGATGGTTATACTAATTCGGATTTCCAGTCGGGCATGGATGACCGAAAATCTACTTCTGGTTTCGTCTATACGCTCAATGGTGGAGCAGTATCTTGGAAAAGTTCTAAGCAAATCACTACTGTTGATTCCACCACTAAGGCGGAGTATATTGCAGCCTCTGAGGCAGCAAAGGAAGGTGTTTGAATGAGGAAATTCTTAGAAGAACTCCAAGTTGTTCCAGGCATAGTGAACCGCCCGCTACCATTGTGGTGCGACAATAGTGGGGCAGTAGCACAAGCCAAGGAACCTAGGTCTCATATAAAGTCCAAACACATAGAAAGAAAATACCACGTGCTGCGTGGGTTCGTTGAGAATGGCTACATAGCTGCGCAGAAAATAGCCACTGCGGATAACGTGGCGGACCCGTTCACCAAGCCTCTTCACAGGCAGTGCTTGATCGACACCTCCATAAAATGGGGTTGCGATATCATGGGGCATGGCATTGAGTGCAAGTGGGAGATTGCTGGGGATGTGCCCTCGGAATGCTATTCGAGGATGTAATGAATAGGGCATGTATTTAATAATCGTATCATTCGTTATTTATTTGAATAATGTATTCTTATACGTATTAATGGAATTTATAGTTTATTACGTATTCTTTAAGAGGCATATTATTTATTTACCTATAAAGTCTTACTAGGCATCCGCTGGGACAGTAGATAAATAAATCCCATATATCGTGAGTTTAGCCACCGATTCTCATGGGATGAGAGAGGGGCACTGGTGAGCTATTATTCTCCGATATTAAATTAGTCCATAAGTTTTAGACCTCAATAGGGTGACTGAGGGTCAATTACGACTTATTTGTTGACGACTCTTATATGGTTGTGCCAATCATTCGCTTGGAAAGCGGGAGGTCGTAACAATGGTATAAGTTGAATCAGGGGATTAACTTGTACTTGGACACGACTCGCAATCGACGATCACATGGGCCTTATTGTTACTCTGGGTAGCGTCAATGATCGATTAATTGACTATAGTAGTGTGTGTGGACCTTAGACCGAAGGGTCTTTGACAGAGTTGACTTTGGGGTCTTAACTTGTCACTAGTTTGCTATGTCCACCTCGTTCAGGGACGAACATGGGTCGGCGGCGACATGCGGTATTGACAACGAAGGGTAACTACAGTGCTTCGACTATCATGAGGAATTCACTGTCTCGTTGGTAACCGAGATATGTGTCCCATGTATATTCGGGGACGGGAAATTACGAAGTCTTCGGCCGAAGCTATAAACTGGCTTACATGGGACGTAAGGGCAGTTTAGTAATTTCACTAGTCACAAATTAGTCATAGAGTCGAATCTAGTGAATTTGACGTAACCATGACTCTTCTCACTCGACCGGGACATTTGTGAAGGGTCTATCTGTACGACGATAATCTATAGTCGGTTCGTAGATCAAAGATCATATGAAACACGGGATCTATTCGATACCGCGGGATTGGCTAGGCGCTTACCGAATTCTTGGATTTGTCCTAACTAATATGAGATGTAAATTGATTTAACAGTCTTAGAGACGTTAATAAAATGCTAAAAATAAGTTTTAGAAACTATAATTACATGGACTTGGATTCCCGGAACGGAACGATGAAGAATGGACCAGAAATGGGGTTCACAGCCACGAGCAAGGCTCGTCACGCCTGTGAAGCCCGATAGAAAAGTAGCAACAGATTCCGAAATTCATACCTCATAACCTAGACCTTGGATTGAGAATCCCTTTTGTCAGAATTAAGATTGGTGAGTCTTCACTATGGTTAAAATTTCAAGTCCATCGGACATCCTTTACCCCTCGATCGTATCGAAATACGAAACTGCTGCAAAGCTGTTAGGGCAGTCACGGCCATGACAACCTTTGCACGGGGCCGTGACACACGGCAGTGAGCTCATTTTGCACCCAGACAGTGTCACGGCCGTGAAGGACTTGACCCAGGCCATGAAGGCCGCTGTCAGAGGCCGTGACCGACGGTTTCTTTGGTCAAATTTGATCCAAATCAAATCCAATTTCGTTCCTTGTTCTTCTGTTAGAATTATGGGACAATGTCTAGTCATTAAATGCCATAATTCAAAGGAATCAAACATGAAATGAGTCATGTAGGACATGATCTCATTTAATTAATGTTAAAATCATTTTCAAGGTTGAAAATGGAATTTTATTATGAGTGATGCAGGTTATGACCCCGATCAACAAGATTTATGGTCCGCGAATAAAGGTGAGGGCCGAAACGGATGGAATCGTCATTGGAATATACGAAAAGGACGGAAAATGTAAAGGGACAGAGATTTACATGGTTCGGATTCGGGTGAATCCTACGTCCACGGGCCGCCGGAGAATATTCACTATTAATGGAAGAAGATTACACACTCAAGCTCACTTTCTCTCATGTTTACAATTGATTCCAAGCCTTAAAAGGTAAAGAAAAGACTAAGGGAGGAAGAGAGAGTATGTGTGTGTGTTCTTGGTGTGTTAGTGTGTGTGGGGCGTGTGGGATATGCTGTAAAACGGATAAGAGACCCTATTTATACTGTAGAGGCGTCTTAGGTTCTGTACTGCTCTCCCTCGTCATGTCTCCCGAACGCTTCCTTAGTTCTCTCGATTGCTGCCTTTGGCCCTTCCGGCTAGTTCCGTAGCTCTCGGGGATATCGCCCTAGCTACTCCAAATATCATCTTCGTACCTTGCTTCTGGTCGGACCTCGTACCTAGTCCTTGCCTCATTCAGACCCGATCTCCTACTTTGCTCTTTGTGAGTTGTCAGGTCAGGAGGAATACTGGATCGCAGATCACCCCTGTCATCCAGTCCCCCTACTCTGAGTTGCAATATGCTAAGTATTGCAGCTCGGAGTATTATTAAGAAGGCATTCCTCCTCTTGTGTCCTTAAATTTCTTCTGCCATTTTCTCCCGTTGCCCAAGAAGTCCGAAACAGCTCAGGACTTCTGCACGGAGATGGGCTCAACAATCTCGGCTACTTACTTACTTACCGATGGGAAGCTGATATTTGAAATCCTGATCAGATAGATCAGGGCCCCTTTACTAACAGAAAGCTGCACTTGAAAATCCTGATCATACAGATTAGGTCTTCATGAGTCGGCGGAGAGCTAACTTCAAATAATCGGACTAGATGACCCAAGTCTCCGTCTCTCAGTTAGATCTGGACTTAAAACGTTCGAACGAGGTGCGTCGGATCCTTGCTTGCCAGCATGGAGCCGGACGTAGGAACCTCGAATAAACGAGTGGCCTTTTTTTGCACCAGCCTGGAGCGAGAATCCGAATACTGTCCTGAAAATCCGTAGAAGGTAGATCAAGTCTTCGTTCATCAGTTCGCAGCTGACCTCTGATCGTGTAGGTCAGGCCTGCTACCAAAGGGCTGACCTGTGAATCTTGACAGGATGGATCCGATCTCCATTTATCAACTCGAAGATAGACTCCTGGTTGCATAGATCAGGTCTCTTTGTCAACGGGGAGCTGATGTAGGACTCCTGCTACAGGACCCAGGTCTTCGTATATTAGCGTGGAGCCCGGTTACAATGTTGTGCACCTTATCCGTCTCCCTTGATATATTTGATGTCCATTTTGCTGGCCAACTCTTGGTCGTGGATCGTCCCCATGGAGCTAGCCGAGCTGCTGAAGTATAGAGACGCCATGATCCGGCGGTCAAAGGATGAGTTAGCAAGCTTGCAGCAGAACAGTAGCAGCTCATCGAGTGCAAGGCTGCAAATCTGTTGGCAAAGAAGCACAAAGTCATACTGGAGCGTTCGAAATAATAGTCAGAGAGGAGGCACGGAGACTTCGCTGCTGGATCTGGATTTCATCCTGAATGAAGCCAATGTGGCGTAACTATTCGCCAATGTGGGAATCCTGTCTTAACTTTTAGCTCTCCAGCTCTCCGTTGTCCTTTCTTATCAGGGGTAGCCTTGAAGCTTTCTTCGCTTTTATGTGGCCAAACTTCAGTGAACAGGTCGTTCCAATGCTTCACGAACGCTCGGTCGAGCGTTGGCTGCCAGGTTGGAGCTGGACTAGGCATCCCGATGAAGTATGCCGGGTCTTCGAGTGTCAGCACGGAGCTGGACTTAAATATCGCAACAGATAGGTTGGGTATTTATGTGTCAGCATGGAGTTGGACTTAGATATCTCAATTCAGATAGATTGCGTCTTTGAGTGCCAGCGCAGAGCTGGACTTAGATAACCCAAACAGATAGCTTGGGCCCTTCCGTGCCAGTGTGGATCTGGACTTAAATATCCCCATCTAGATGGATTAGGTTTCCCATGCTAGCGCAGAGCTAGACTCATATATCACAACCACGTAGGTTGCGCATTCTGGTGCCAGCGCGGAGCTGGACTTAGATGTCCCAGTCCAGATAGATTGGATTTCCTATGCTAGGGCGGAGCTATATATGTCCCAAACACGTAGGTTGGGCATTCTGGTGCCAGCACCGAGCTGGACTTAGATGTCCCAATCCAGATAGATTGGGTTTCTATGCTAGATTGGGTTTCCTATGCTAGATTGGACTTAGATAGATACCCCAACAGTTAGGTTGGGCCCTCTGTGCCAGCACAGAGCTGGACTTAGATTTCCCAACAGTTAGATTGAGCCTTTACGTGCCAGCCCAGAGTTGGAATTAGATAGATACCCCAACAGTTAGGTTGGGTCTTCTGTGCCAGCACGGAGCTGGACTTGGATTTCCCAACAGTTAGGTTGGGCCTTTACGTGCCATCCCGGAGCTGGATTTAGATATCCCAACAGTTAGGTTGGGCATTCTTGTGCCAGCACGGAGCTGGACTTATCTGTGTCAGCTTCTAGCGACCTGTCATTGGTCGTCTGGAGGTCCGAGCCAGAAAGCTGATCCGAAAACCTGCACCATAAAGCTAGCCAAAACATCAATGCTACGAAGTTAGCATTACCTGGACAGGCTACGACTTGCTGCCTTCCGTTTATAGTCTTGAGACTTGTTATCGGTAGATCCGGAGATCTATAGTAGACGTCGATTGCCTGGGCTAGGCCAGGCTTATGACATTCGTTTCCAACCCGAATTTAATCCAGGGCTTATATGCTTCTTTTTCTGCCTAGGACCGAAGCTAGGGCTTATGGCCTCCTTTCCCATCTCGAGCTACATCAGAGCGCAGAGGTTTCGTGTCCAGCCTGGATCTATGCCAGGGCTTATGAGGTTTCCCTCCCAGCCTGGATTTAAGCCAAGGCTTACAGGGTTTCGCTTCCAGCCTGAGTTTAAGCCAGGGCTTATGGACTTCATTTCCAGCCTGAATTTAATCCAGGGCTTATAGGCTTCTTTTTCCGCCTAGCATCGGAGCTAGGACTTATGGCCTCCTTTCTCATCAGGAGCTACATCAGAGCTTAGAGGCTTCGTGTCCAGTCTGGATCTAAGTCAGGGCTTATGGGGTTTCTCTCCCAGCCTGGATCTAAGCCAGGGCTTACAGGGTTCAGTTCCAGCCTGGGTTTAAACCTGAGCTTATGGACTTCGTTTCCAGCCTGGATATAATCCAGGGCTTATGGTCTCCTATTTCTAGCCTGGGTCTAAGCTAGGGCTTACGATGTTCTATTTGCAGCCTGGGTCTAAGCCAAGGCCTACAGTCTTCTTTTTCATAGTCCAGAGGCTTACCGTCGACGGATCCGTAGATCTTACGCCGAAAGGTTTCTGCCTAAGCTAGGTCAAGGCTTATCGTCTCCTGTAGCCAGATGAGAGCTGGACCGGCATACCTGCCAAATCTGTGAAGCCACAACCACAAGCAACTCCAACGCACGAGACACAATAAGTGTCGTGAGATAAAAACAATAATCAAATAATATTTAGTAACTGCATAATGTAACGTTGCGTTATGGCAGGTCGGAAATAAGTCTATACAAATAAATTCTAGCACATGGCCCAGTATTATTCCTAATCTGATGATCTGGAAATGTTAGATTTCGAGATATGGGGTGGACAAACTGTAGGTCGGTAGCTAAGTAGGAAAGCTGGAGGTCAGTAGCTAAGTAGGAAATCTGGAGGTCAGTAGCTAAGTGGGTAAACTGGAGGTCAAAGGTAGTGTACGGTAGCTAAGTGGATAAGCTGGAGGTCAAAGGTAGTGTACGGAGGAGGTACATAATCCCGGCTAATCCTGACACGAGGTGTTGAAAAGGACGGGACTGTTTATAACCGACTAGGTGACACACAGAGGGTGTTGGTCGGGGAACATTATGGTCAGACAAAGGACATGTCAGTCTAACAATAGTACGCCTACGACTGTCTGTCCTAGGCTGTGCCTTCTGGCAGTCCTAATGGAGACCTACTGGGCCAGCGGCCCAATGGCAATAATTCCAGCGGCCCAACAAATTAATCACATAGCTCAAGACCCAAGCCCTATATAAACCCTAGGTGAAATAACTACAGCACCCCAAATATTATCAAATTCTCCTTTGCCCCCCGAATTTTGGATTTCAGAGCATTTGGTCCCAAGGAAAATTACAGAATTAACCCCCTCATTTCTATAATTCAACTTAACACCCCAAGAGTTAGAAAACTTACAACCCGATCCTGAAAGGCAATCTCCGATTGTGACGTCGCCGGCGATCGGAGCGGCGGCCGCGGAGGTCGCTTCCTAGGCTACGGCGGTGCTCGGCTGGTGGACCGGTTGCTGAAGGTGGGGCCAAGGTGGCTGATTGCTATGCGTATGGCGAGACAAACTTGTGCTCGACAAGTGTTCGACGAAATGCAAGCAGCCCGGAAACTTCTAAAAAGTCATCTAATCCAAGCCACGACCCCATATCTCACGTTCCAAACCCTCGGTTCCCACAGACGACGCCATTTTATGCGAGTTACGACCCAAGGTGAGGACCGAAACGGATGGAATCGTCGTTGGAATTAAGAAAATGACGAAAAATATAAAGGGACAGAGATTTACGTGCTTCGAATTCGGGTGAATCCTACGTCCACGGGCCGCCGGAGAATATTCACTATTAATGGAGGAAGATTACACACTCAAGCTCACTTTCTCTCATGTTTACAAGTGATTCCAAGCCCTAAAAGGTAAAGAGATGACTAAGGGAGGAAGAGAGAGTATGTGTGTGTGTTCTTGGTGTGTTAGTGTGTGTGGGGCGTGTGGGATATGCTGTAAAATGGATAAGAGACCCTAACTGTAGGCGCGTCTAGGGTTCTGTACTGCTCTCCCTCGCCAGGTCTCCCGAACGCTTCCTTAGCTCTCTCGATTGCTTCCCTTGGCCCTTCCGGCTAGTTCCGTAGCTCTCGGGGATATCTCCCTAGCTACTCCAAATATCATCTCCGTACCTTGCTTCTGGTCGGACCTCGTACATAGTCCTTGCCTCCTTCAGACCTGATCTCCTACGCTGCTCTTTGTGAGTTGTCAGGTCAGGAGGAATTCTAGATCGCAGGTCACCCCTATCAATGAGGCTTTGAGCTAATTTCGTCCAAGAAAAAATTCCAAGCTCTTTCTCACACTATCTAAGAGATTTTAGAGAGAAGTTAGAGCATTTAGGGCGATCTTTAAGAAAACCCTAAGTGTTTGTGAGTTTTAGAAATTACACACACAAATACACACTCTACACAATACTCCACACCACCTCTAGCCATCCTTGGGGTGGTGTAGGTTTACGGCACATCACGGGGTCGGTGTGACTCTCTTTGGCACGGTTCGTGAGCTACGGGAGCTAAGAATCTTCGTGACAAGGGTAAGATCCTTATACCTTATACGTGTCTACGTGCGTTTTCTTTATTTAACCGGGTATCCTGGGGAAACCGGATGGGGAACCCGGGAAAATTTTTTAAATTTCGATGCGTTCGGGATGAGGCTTCGGGTCACCTGCGGTATCCCAACAGTGATACCAAAGACCGACGGGTCAGCGGCGTACCCGACATCAAAGATAATAAATCTGCGACGTGAAAGATGCCCATGAGGGCGTACAAGATGCCGCCGCTGACAGGCTGGGTGTAAAGGACATCAAAGGCCCTTAGTAAAGCCTGCGACGTGAACGGTACCTGAAGCAGAGCTGGCACTGTAAGCAGGGTAAAATAATGAGGGGATCCCCACGTTTCATATTTTAAGGACCTAAGGGCCTGCATTACTGAATATGCTAAGGACAAGGACAGCCTAGCACGAATTACACCTGAGGATAAGGACGACAATCCTTACAACCAAAGGCGTGTATAATTCGTACTTGGCTTACAAATTAAAAATAGACTAATGCTGAAGTCTGACTGCTAGGGCCCCCCACGTAAGTACGAGGAAATCTAGCAAAACACGAGCAGGGCAAGCAGATAAAATTTATTACAAATGAGGTCCTATATTACAAAGGGAAGAGGGGGACCTCGAAGAAAACACGTAGCAACAGGGGAGTTAAGCCCCCTAAAGGAAAAGCAAGGTCCTAAAGTTGTTCACACAAACAGAAAGGAAAAAAGATTCATTACACAACACCAAAAGAAATATTAAACGGCAGGATCTTCAGGAGATATGAAGATAATGCTAGGGAGGTCGGCAACGCCAGCAGAGGCAAGAGCTTCCATGTGCTTCTCAGCTGCTGGGCGCCAAAATAAAGGATTCTCCTGAGCCAGCGGATCTCCATTGAAGGACGCGGGGAAAGGAAGATCCCGAAGAGCTGCGGCTGCCCCAATTCCAACAGATCTGGCGCGATGACCCTGTAAAAATAGTGCTGCATGAAGGGGGAAATGGTGTCCTCCAGATAGGCCAGACGCCAGTCGTCTGCCAGGTCCCTCAGGAAGTTCTGGCCGGCTGCTGTAGATAGAAGATGTAGTTGGCAAATCTGGGCACCAACGGCCTTCATATGCTCTAGCTCGGCTGCTGTGTGGACCTCCATCATACGGATGAAGTCTACATCCCATTCCGCCTTCTCCCTGGCAAAGGAACGTTGGAGGGCCTCCTCACGCTGTTTCAGAAGCGTCGCGTGCTCCTCCCTTTCCTTCTCCAAAGAATTCTGCAGCTCCTCATGCTGCCGGACTAGCTCAGCTTTTTCTCTCTCCAGCCTTTCTTTCTCAACCTCAAACTTGGTCAGAGCTTCCTCAACTATCTTTTCCCGGGCGGCCAACTGGCGTAAACCTTCTCTAATCTCACCTGAAGGAATCGGTTGCATTCCTCTAACTCCTGGACTGATGAGCTCACAGGAGATCGCACAGACACCAAGCCTATAACCTGGACGCAGCAAAGAGAAGCTCCAAGACAAGGTAAAAAGGGAGAGCATCTGCCAGAGAAAAACGAGAAGCGTACCTTGAAAAAGTGGTGGGCGAGTTACGCCTCATTCTCCGCAATGGATCTCTTGGAGATCACCTCTTTGTCCTCGGGAGAGATTAGGCGGCCCATCACTCCATCCCTCCCTCCTCAGCAGCAAATCCCCAGAAAGGGAGGAGTTGCCTTTTTGAAACTCCTCCGGCAGGGAAAGGAAGAATACATATTCGTATTCAACCTTAACCACACATAATTCATTAAACAGGTAGAAATAAGGCTAATAATACCTAAAAAAGTAGGGAATTTTATACCTCCGGCAGCAAATTTATCAGATGCACGAACTTCACTTCCTTCTTTGTTGGGTATATTGGGACGACAGATGCAATTGCAGCCAATTCAGTCTCCGCAGCGATTACGTCATTCGGAACCCTACATTCTTCCCAATTGAACATTCGGGAAAACATATACATTTCCCGCTTCTGCGCCAACGAGGGCACGTGCTCATACACCCAAATCTGAAAGTTTCCAAAGCATTATATTCATCAATAAACACATAATCAAAAAGGAAAACTCACAACGTAATGGAGTATTACCATCAGCCCAATAGTGCACCCGTTCATCATTAGGCTGGACGAGTCGATCCGCATCGAATTCGCAGCCATTTGCTTTATCACGGCGACCAAAAACTCGTGTACCGCCATTCCCCATGCGTACTCCCCCATCATGTCGACATCGTCGACGTACGCATTCACAAACTTTGGGTTTTTCGAATTCCCCATCGGGAATAATACAGAGTTAAACAAGAAAAGAACAAACAACCTAAGGAACTCATCCGTGTTCTCCCTCCCAAGCTTTCCTACAAACTCATTCAACAACTCTAAGATTTTTTTACGGGTTACATTGCCATTTTTCTTACCGAAAAGCCGTTCAACGGTTTTCGATTTCATCTTCGAATTTAGGTCCACGGGTTGTCCTACGTTAAGGCCATTACAACACTAAATTCCTGTGGGGAGAATACCACATTCGTATTCTCCCCCAACCTAAACGTGTTCGCCTCTACACTATAACGCTTTATCAATGCCATGATTCGAGCAAACGAATGCGACATCTTAGGCATATCTAAAAAATGAAACGGGGACCTTCTTATAGCTTCTTTTTGATCAAGGGTCATGCTACCCTTCAAATTGCTAATGGTAGATCGAAAGAGCGTAGGATGACACCTGGAAGACAGCTCAAATCCCTTCCGCGGAGGCATTTCTGCAAAAAAAAGCAAAACTGTTAACAGGCAGTACCATTTTATTCACACAAGGGGTACCAATTTGGCCAAACAAAGGGTACCAAGTGCACTGATAATGTAGTACCAAAAAAAATTGACAACATTTTCGAAAAACCCAATGTTAACAAGCAGTACTATTTTGTTCACACAACCAATTTACCCTAACTGAGGGTACCAAATGAATGATAATGTAGTACCAAAAATAATTGACACCATTTTGGAAAACCCACTGCTAACAGGCAGTACCATTTTATTCACACAAGGAGTACCAGTTTTCCAACACAGAGGGTACCAAATTCAGTCATAATGTAGTACCAAAACAGATTGACCCCATTCAAGGTAACCACTAACAAGTAGTACCATTTTATTCACAAAAGGGGTACCAATTTGGCCAAACAGAGGGTACCAAATTCAGTGACAATGTCGTACCAAAAAAATTAACCCCATTTTCGAAAAACCCACTGTTAACAAGCAGTAATATTTTGTTCACACAAGGGGTATCAATTTACCCTAACAGAGGGTACCAAAAGCATGGATAATGTAGTACCAAAACAAATTGACCCCAGTCGATAAAATCAATGTTAACAAGCATTAACATTTTACTCACATAAGGGGTACCAATTTGCCTAAACAGAGAGTATCTAATGCAGTGATAATGTAGTACCAAAAAAATTGACCCCATTCGAACACTTTTGCCAAGTAGTACCATTTTATTCACACAAGGGGTACTAAAATGACAAAACAGAGGGTACCAAATGCAGTTACAATGTAGTTCCACAACAAAGGGACCCCATTCGAAAAAACAAAAATTGACCCATTCCAGAAAAACCCAAATGATGCAGCCACGACGAAATGCACGCACAAAAAAACCGTAATCGACCAACAAATCACGCACATTCCAAAAACATGCACAAAAAACCCTAATTGTGACGAAATGCGACCACTTTATGGTAATACTGTGAAAGACTTACCAATTCGATTTCAGAAGCTAATACAACGACGAACGACTGGAGTGACGACGTAGAATCTGAAGCCAAAAACACTCGGGTCGATTCTGCCAAGGAATTGCGCGATTTGGTTTGGGGTGTGCAGTTTTTTCTTCTTTTTTTTTATGAGCGATCGTGAAATAAGAAACAAGGTAAGAGATGTAAAAAACCAGTTCTAGTAGGGGTAAATCCGTCAGTTAGGTACCTATCAGTAAAATAAAATTCTACTAGGTACCTAGGTTAAAAATTACACTGACTAGGGACTGATCTGTCTAATTTATTTTGATGTAGGTATTTAAGTGTTGAATCCCCTATAAAAAATGTATAAATTGATATAAAAATATTAACTAACTAAAATTTAAGCAAAGAACGAAATATAGAAATCTAACTGAAACAAAAAATTATATAAACTTAAATATAATTGGAACTACAAAAAACTGAAACGAAATAGGATAACTTTATCCCGAAATCATTCCTAGACACCATTTTTGTACTATTAGTTTTGCTTTGTTGTGATTGGTATTATTTATTTAGAATGTTTGAATAATTGATACACTTTAGTTTGGTAAAAGATTAGCATAATTCTTTGATTTATAAATAATAATAATAAAAATATGTATACCGCCTAACTTAGGCCTAAAAACCGCCTAGGCCCCGCCTAGGCGCTAGGCCCCTCCCGGGCGCCCGACAAACGCCTAATGTATTTTACAACATTGTATATATATATATATATATATATATATATATATATATACATGATACTGTAATACTATTTTTCCAAGATTCTCGTAGACACGACCTGAGCTTTTACAATTGAATGTTCTTCTTCGCTCATCTCTTCTTTTGAGCTCGAGTCATTTTCGTGTAATTGATCTGAGCCTCCTGAATTTTCATCCACCTTTACCCGTTGAACTCGCGATCAGAGCATTCAATTTCATAATCACTTTCTTCCTACCTTATTTCAGGAGTAGAATATGAAATTTCAGATTGAATCTTAGGTAGTGCCTTCTTTGCCTCCAGATGAGGTTTCTTTGGCCTTTCTTGAACTGTGTTCAATCCACCACATGTCCTAGTTGCCTAGGCATGATTTTCTTCACCAATCCATTTAAAACATAGATTCATTCCTCCTAAAAGCGCTAAGAAATCAGCTTTCTCTATTTCATAATTGTGATCGTATCAGATACGGTTTGTGTCACGCCCCGACCCGTGCCAATGGTGCGATAGCCGCCGCGTTTATAAACAAACGCAAGGCAAAATATTCAACTCTTTTATCATGGAATAACAAGAAACACGAGAAAGAAGTCAAAGAACATATTTATATATATATATGTATATCAAGGATGGGTTTACACAAAATATCACGTATCACGACATAACGATCAACGAAGGAATACATGTACAAACAAAATTTTCTTCCAAAAATATTCCCGCAAATGGATCCAACACCAAAAGAAGATACTATACCCAAAGTGGGAGAGATCGCAGCGGAACGATATCAAAAGGCAACCTCCGATCAAAAGATATCAACAACCTACTTTCTTAGCTGTTCACATCCTTTGGAATCATCTCGATCCGATAATTGTGCGAATTCCTACGAATTTTGAAGTTTCTGCCGCAAAACAGAATTTTTCTGGTGAATTATCAAAGGATTTCGAAATATTCATCGCTTCTGGTTCAGCTGCTCCTCAAACAGAATTACAGCTTCAAATAAATGCAGCAGTTTAAGCGCTCCTTTTGATGCCGGGTTTTGTGTTTATGCTATAGTTTTTAAGAACCTCGCTTATTATCGATATATTGATCTCTTGAGCTTGTGATATCATATTTTAGGCGAAGGGACATTGAGATGAGACTAGAGGGCAGCCGAGGAGGGCGAAAAGAGTTATACATACGCTGTGAGTTGATAGTACGGGGACACCTTCCCTTCGCGGGACGTGTGAAACTCGCAATGGGTCATTTTATTATACGTCGTTTTGTGGAATAATATGATATTTTTATCGTTGGTGTTAGTGAGCCTTGCCGGCTATAGGATGTGGATATTTGTTGTGATTTGGCATATATGCTTGGTGATTCGGATTGAGAATTATATGAGGGTTCTTCTATGACTGGATTGGTGATACGTGTTATATTGGTTGGTCTTGTGTGTTGCATACACTTGGTACCAGGTTTTAAGTAGCCCGAATGGCCACGTTCGGGTGACTGGAGAGTGGCAAATCGAGTAAGTAGCCCGTGTCTTGGCACACCCAGGTGAGTGAGGCCCAACGAATGCACCCTTCCAGTGCCATGTACTGATATTGATTATCGCTGAAGGGTGATCGTTGGGGAGATTTTGGCTAACGTCACCGTATGGGTGGTACATGCATGTTCTAATAGTCGATAGGTTAGTTTACGGTCCATGGTCTAGAGTACGGTAACGGACTCATCTGACTCTCGACGGGGAGCTCACGAGGGAGGAGATGGCCACCCACGCGTCATTTATGTGATTACGTGGATGTCGTTGACGTTGTTATTTTCATGGTAGTTTGTTGTCGTATTCGTCTCATATGAGTATACATTTAATTTGTTGTGGTATCATCGTTGAGAATACTCTTTCTGGAGGAAATATGTATTCGTATTATCTTCTCACTGAGCTTATGGTTTGCTCACCCCATATATATATTCTTCCTTTCGGTTGGAGGGAGGCCCCGCTTGAACCTCACCACCTTTGCCCTCAGACATAGGCAACTTTTTCTTTGATTTTTTAGCCGGTTTAGATAAAGTCTAGGCCTTTCTCTTTGCCTCGGGGGCTGGAGCAACTTCGGGAGATTCTGAGGCCCCAAGATCCTTGGGAGAGGTCGGAAGAACTTCACAAATATCCTCGGCCCCCGGAAGTGGGGGGAGCTCGGGAGCTATGGTGGACGTTTTGGCCCCAAGGGGATGTGGAGTACCTCCCTCTCCTATGTTCGCTAGTAAATTAAACCAAGAACCTGTCATCCCTACATTAAAAATCCACAAAAACCGGATCAGCAAAACATCAATCCTTTGAAATGAGAAACACAGCAACAACCGCAAGTACCCTCAGGAAAGAAAAGTTGGCGAAGAAAGGCGAGAACCCGAAATGGTAAAGAACGCCAGGAAACTTGACCAAATGAAAAGGATTCAGCAAGTCATGCTCCTCCTGTGAGCATTCAGCAAAGACAGCGCCTTCCGATTTCTCTTCGAACACTTGCCAGGATCACGAGGAGGAGCTCCTTTTGCCCACTTATCATGGGGAAAGTTCGCGCCATCCAGAGATTCTACAAAGAAGTAAGGATCTTGACAGTCCTTGTCCATCTTATGGTTTTTTACAAAGAAGTAGGTATCTCCTCCTCGCGAAGAAGAAATCGAGGAGAGGTAAAAGAAAGCACCATGGGGCTTCAGCGAAAACTGAGAAAGCACCAGATCTGGCGATGGGAGTATGGGACGCCCCTAGACGTCCATGCCGCCACAAAAAATGCAATCAAAAGACGAATGGTAGAGGGTTGAGACTAGTTCAAAGGAACCTTGAAAGCCCTGGATACTTCAGATAAGCTAAGCATGAAGGAGGCTGACGGTCCGCCCGTTGCTGAGGTGACGGCATCTTCACTGTAAAACCCTCAAAGGTAAAACCCCCGTCCACCAAGGCATCCAGGCTTGCCGGCAAACATGTCGAAGCAGGAAAAACACTAGAAGGTGTGAGCGAAGAAGAGGAAGGAACGGATCTAGGGTTAGGAAGGGGCGGTTGCCCAGAAAAAAGGACCAAATCCTGAGAACCCGACTACGTGTCGTCGGTCCCAGCCCCGCCGAGTGAAAGGGAAGCCATGGCGGAGGCAATCGCAGAACAGGTTCGTGGCCAATTACCCGTTCGCGACACGGCAGCGCGCCCAGTACAGGTTTCCGGTTGAGGAACGGGCTTTGAAATTGGAGGGTCCGACACCGTCGCAGAGGAGGTCGATTGAGGGGAATGGGCGGAAGGAAGCGAAGGGTGGGTCGAATCGGAAGTCACAGAAACCATAGAGACGATGAAGGAACTTAGAAAGAAAAGAGAAAGACAAGGGAAAATGTACCTGGTGACTATCAAAGTGCCTTCAGAAATAAAGGTTCTGCAGACGGCTAAGTTTCCAGAAACCACCCTTAAAAAGCGGTTCCCAAGGCATGGATGGGCGTTTTCAAAACACGTCCTTGAAAAAATCGTTATGGTAGGCCCCTAGAGGGAAGTGAGGCCCATCTCATTACTTTACTCTAATTCACTTTTGTCCCAAAAGACAAATTAGAGTAGGGGAGTGATTGATGTGGACTAAGAATAGATGGAACGAAGAAAGAAAATACACGCCTAGTGAGCAATCCAAAAAAGCCCACTAAGGAAAATAGTAAATATTCGGGCAGGAATTAAATAGTACAAACAAGGACCTCCAACCAACTTCGTCAAGAGACTCAAAGCTCCCCAGAACCACTAGCTTCCTCTGTACGCTTGGTAGGACAAGACCGGTGAAGAAAGAAGCAGAAGCTGCAGAGACGCGTGTTGACAAAGCATTGGGCAGCGCCACTGGACAGACACTGTAGATAGCATAAAGCTGCTCCAAGGATAGCTGTCACTATTCCTAGTACTACAGACAGTACGTCCCCCGGAAATCCTGGAACATAGCATCATATAGGCGGCGGGAAACTCCTGTAAAAGGAAGACTTAGTCATTTTTTTAGGATCATCTGTTCTTTCGTATAGAAGATTTATACAACGATTTCTCTGTGGAGTCTGTTAGATAGTTTCTTTCATATTTCCCAACACTTAAGAGGGAAAGTGAGGATTGATTGAGTGTGTAAATTGTTGAGACATAGTGAAAGGAAGTTCCGCAGCGCCCCGTGGACGTAGAATCCAATAGGTTTCGAACCACGTAGATCCTCCTAAAAACAGCACCTTACGCCCTTAAAAACTTCATACTATTCGATCTACCGTTACTTAAATTTCTTGAACCCCACATATAAATCTTGTTGATTGGGACAGCCATATATCACTATTCTATTTATTCTAATTTATAAATAGCCTAGTCCTCTAAAAATCTGCAATATCTAGTTTTTATTTGGTCGGTTAATATGAAGTTTCAACCAATCATGTTTTATCTATAACTAGTATTCTTGCACACTCAATGCGTGCGCTATTATATAAAAATATTTGTTTGCATTTAAAATAGTTAATTAAAAATATAATCAATTATATATACATATATCTTATATAATTAAAGGTAAATGAATTAACTAAAAATAGAGATTAACTAAAATAGCAGTCAAAAGATAGTGAATAATTTTTTAAAATTTAGTTAATATTTTTTTGTGAAATTGACACACCAAAGGCTTAATAAAATAGAATAGATTAGAAATTGATTAAAAAAAAAAAAGAATTACTAAGAAAATAAGTTAATCTTTATCTAAAAATTACCAAAAAATTCAAACCGTTCAATTATTCATCCACTACATTTACTTACGATTTTTAAATAATTATTAACTTACTATTTTTAGTTAAAGGTCAATTCGAAATCAGGCCACATTAAGGGTTTGATTTCGAATTCAGACTCTGTTTGAGAATTTTTTTTAGGTTAAAGGACCCATTTTATGTGCTGTAAAAAAGTGTTATGAAAGATATATGAACTGGTATAGAATGATCGTTTTGTGTTACAAATTTCAACATACTAATATGACAGAGCAATGAAGTGGTACTGCAGAAAATAAACTGGTATCTGATGATCATAAACTGGTACCGAACTATGGTTTTGTGTTACAAAATTTGAACATACTGGTATGAAAGAGCAATAAAGTGGTACTTGCAGAAAATGGGTCCTTAAAACTAAATTTTTTGCCAAGAGGGCCTGAATATAGTTATGTGGGGGCGTGAAATGAAAATGTCCTTTAGTTACTTACACTTCTACCTTTAATTTAATAACAGATCATTTTTCTTTTTAGTATGGTACACGCAAATTGAATATGAAAGAATACTAATGTGTATGATATGAATAACGTGGATATTTGCATTAATTGTCCTCTATGAAAAACAATCAAACCTTGGAATACTTCCCCATTCTGCTAACGACACATCAGTGTAGTAAAACTTGCCTCATCCTCTCTCTCTCTCTCTCTCTCTCTCTCTCTCTCTCTCATAATGTGTACGTAAGTCTTCCGACGAGCAATGTCATCGTCGCCATCGTCGTCGTCCTTCTCCAAGTGCTTCAGTCCGACGGCTTCACTTGACCGCTGCATCCGCTTCCGCTTCAAGAGATCCGGCCTCCGACAGTCCGCCTTCGACCTCGGCGGCGGCACCACCGTGCACGGGTGGGTCCCGGCCAAGCGCGACCCTCAAAAGCCCGACATCATCCTCATCCACGGCTTCGGCGCCAACTCCCTATGGCAGTTCAACCTCACCGTCCCCACCCTAACCCCTCACTTCAACGTCTACGTCCCCGACCTCCTTTTCTTCGGACAATCCACGACGGCTAACTCCGACCGGTCGGAAAATTTCCAGGCCTTGTGCGTCCGGCGCATGGCCGAGGCGGCTGGTGTTTCTCCCCCCGTCGGCGCCGTTTTGGGGATAAGCTACGGCGGGTTCGTGGCGTACTCCATGGCTGCAATGTTCGGCGAGGAGTGGGTTGAAAGGGTGGTTCTCTGCTGCGCTGGGGTTTGCTTGGAAGAAAGGGATCTGAGCGAAGGGCTGATGTTTCAGGTGCCCGACGTGGAGGCGGCGGCGGAGCTGCTCCTAGCTCAGTCGCCGGAGAAACTTATGGAGTTGGCTCAGCTCACCTTCGTGAGGGCGCCCAGGTGGATACCTTCGTGTCTGCTTAGGGACTTCATCCGTGTAAGATGTTAAAACTCAAATTACTTGGTGATAATAACGACGATCTTACTTAGTAACGTCCTAAGGATTTCTTGTTAAGTTTTGCAAGTAGAAGAAAGATTGTGGGGCTAATAAGTAGTAATACAGGTGATGTGTACGGAGAATATAGAGGAGAAGACGGAGTTGCTTCGTGCCATTCCCAAGAATAGAACAATGGCTAATCTTCCAAAGATATCTCAGGTAATCCTTCTCTTCTTTCCTGCACATTTGCTTGTGGTTCAGACTTCAAAAGTGGTTGATTCATGTTATTTTATTGCAGCCTACTTTGGTGGTCTGGGGAGATCAAGACAGGGTTTTTCCGCTGGAACTTGCTTTCAGATTGAAAAGGTAAGGCGTTTGAACTTCGACTTTCGAGGAGCGTATTGTACACATTAAGGGTTATTATTATGTGCTGCTGCAGTCATTTGGGAGACAGCGCCGAACTGGTGGTGATCGAGGGCTCGGGCCATGGTTTCATTTACGAGAAGTCGAAGGTATTTCGCATGCACCTTAAGAACTTTCTCCTCGGCGAGGAACAATCGGCCCCACGATGCAAGAATCGCAGACGATCGGCTTCTATGAATTCTTCGCCAATCCATGTATTTTTTTAGCTCCTTGGGCTTAAAAGCCGCTATTGCTTACTGCTGTAATAAACTAAAAGCACGATATGGTTTGAGTAAGGGGCTCTTGTCTTGGCATACAAGCCATGAAGTACAATCAAAATACAAAATCAGGCATGATGATTCATTTTTCCAGGCTTGAAAAAACTCTTTTCCTAATTCACGAAACTTCAGGCCACTCGAAGAGAAGGTGAGAAGCAAAAAACCAGAGGATTGTAGATAGGTCGTCATGAGCTGGAAAGATGGTTGAAAAATTTCCAGTTTCCGTTCAAATCAAATCTTTTTTGAAAATTTTATGAATTTTTCCGTTGTCGTGCCAAATAGTACCGACATACGTCGTCCTCATGATCTCGATGATCCTACAAAAGAATCCAAGCATACAAACTAAAAACTCTCCTGAGAAGGTTTCGATTTTGAGCTCCTTTATCAGTTATAGGCACCGAATACGCAAATAAAAGCAGTTGCGGATTAGTATGAACAACCAAGAGTAAGTGAAAAACAATATATATCTTACTTTATGCCTTAGTATCAAATACAGAAATATGTAATGGCTCCCCCAACAATTCCACAATTTTACCTCGACTACATTTTAATATCAGCGTGGTTTCCCTATCGTAAATAGCAGGTTTTCAACAAGTCATGGTACGAGAAAGGTGCGTTCGACGATCAATGAGGATTTGGAAGATTGATGGCTTCTACAGCAAAGGTTTCTTCTGGACCATGGCTGCATCAATACATACATACGCGGATAATGAATACGGCGTATCTTACGTCGGGCAAAAAAAAAAAGATGCATTCATTAAATTAACAGAACAATAAATAGATGACCTTAGGTAGCTCAAAGCGGACATCCTGTATAAGCATGTGAAAACCAACACGTGCAACCCAATGGTGTAGAAGAATGCAAACGTTCGAGCATATCTGCACAAAAAAAAAGACAAAACATTTTCCTTGCAAGTTAACGCGGACGCCAGAAAGTAAACCCTAATGCATATGGCTCAGGTAAATGCCATCTACATATTCAAATACGAAAAGTGGAGGTGAAACACAACAAAACACGTGGCCTTTCAATGTGACCACAAACTTTTCTTAAGTATGTTGATATATGGAAATTATGAAGTGATAAGTACGACCATGTCAAGTTTTTCAATATATAAGGATTCGTCAGATTCGGGTCTTGGGCTAAAAGCTTATAACGTCCTTTAACTCGCGCAACTTAGCCACAACAGTGGAAGTCTACCTCAAAATAAATAAATGATCAACTGTCTTCCTAACCGTTAGCCTCATTTCAGTTATATTTATTGGTGTTGTACCCATGAATTTAAACATAGGCAGTGTACGGCAGAGCAAAGTTTCTACAGCTCATAACAATATCTCTTGATGAAGGGACATGCTTTAGTAGATAATTGAACAGCAATGATACACTAAAAAGCATAATTTAAAAAACATAAAAACAGGCAAGGGATGGGAAGCACACTTGTTGCCAAGGAGAAATGTCCCGCTGCGAAGCGTAATCTTATCCCTTAAACCGAGCTCCTTGTACCTTTGATCTCTTTCCTGAAATCAAAGAAAAAGTTAAATCGAGTCACTTTTGCTATGGTACTCAAAGTCATAAAGAACAATATACTAGATTGAGCAGAATAGGGTCCAAAATAGAGAACTCAGAATTGTAGGCTGATATTTCAACAAAATTCCACTTGTCGGACCTACCGATAGGAAGTTATAACTAGCAAAGTTCTTCAATGAATCACATTCAATCGTGTAAAAAATGAAAAGATCTAACCCTTTTCGAAAATGCTGCAAATGGATTGATGTCATCCTCATATATTTTCTTGTACTTGGATTCAACATCAGATGTAAAGCCACTTTCAACGTCCTCCGCATACTGAAAATGAGAAAACAGTAACAAATAAAGACGAACGCGGAACGAAATGTAAATGAACTATTAATTGGCACCTTCTTTGAACCCCTGGATATTACTTTCTCGGTATTATAATCCTGCACATAACGGATTTTCCCATATAGTTTGACATTATCTGCTTTTGTTTTCTCGAGTTCAGTTGTTAGCATTCCAATCTTCTCATTTAGGTTTCTTATATCCTGGAAAGGTTATAGCTTGTCAAACAATAGATCGACTGTATGAACTATTCTAACAAACTGATATAATAATTGATGTATATTTTAGAAACTCTCTACAGTGAAAACAAGGTGTGAAAGCTTAGCTTCAACAGACCTCTTCGGTTTCTCGCAGACGTGTTCGGAATCGATCACGTTGATTGCATATCACCTTAAGCATGGAGTTTTGATCTACATCAGTGAGCACATGCTTTTGTTCCGCATTCTGTAAACGGAATGTCATATAAGTTATAAAAGGCATGCAAGTGGGTTACAAAACCATTTCATTCAATATTACTCAAGTTTTAACTCTAGATACTATCTTCTTCACAGTTCACATCATATGTATGCCCAAAAATAGAACCTTGGGAAACTACGAAATGATGCATATTGGACCAACTGACTCAACAATGTTGACAGATCACTATCTTCAGGATCTCTTCTCTACCGAATTATAGGCGACTATTTCATATTGGCCAGGAAAACAAACCATCTGTGTCATCTTAATATTATCACCTACTAAACAAAAAGTTAAAATGTGTTCCATTAGACAATGTGCAAAATCTACTTCTTTTACTTCAACAGATGTTTGCATCAACGATGAAACAATTAGGGGCCATTATGCTAAAATAAGAAACTAGATAAAAATAAGTGATCCGGATGTGAGTTTCTAAAAATACACAACTGCCTTTAGTACAGATATAACAGCAAATACGGCATGCAAAGCAATTCTTAAGCTTTTTGTACAGTTCCCTGAGTTGTACATCATAGTAACTCCATGTTATGGAGTAAATCACTAGCACTGATTTGATTAATATTTACTTTTGTTGAAGTGTATTGCTCGTGCAATCATTTAGTTACGGAATTGCTAGACTGTTAAGTCCTCTGTAATGGGCTGCAGCAGAAAACAAGCTGTTGAGTGATGTTATCACAATTGAAGTGTCAATCCACTCATTGAATTTTACAATTATGCAATCGATTCACTAGATTCCTAGTTGGAAATTTGCTTTAGCTTTATGAAAACATATTCGAAGGACCAAAACGATATATCTCTCAAATGTGAAAAGATGAAACTGATTTTCTTTTTTGTTATTTTTGGCACAATCAATGGAAACTTATTCGCAGGTTTTGGCATGGAAATGATGGCTGAAAGTTGTAGCAATTTAAGGGGAAGCACGAGAGAGGGCAATGGATGTTTTAGGTGAAAAGTGAGGAATCGGTATTAAAGACGAATGAGACTCCTATGCACATTGCCATGTCAAAAACTTAAAGTTTATGAAGAAACCATACTTATAGATTATGAAGAAACCATGAACAACAAGAATTTACCTCAACTTGGTTCATTCCTCCAGAGTCGGACAGGTCCCAGTTGTCTAGAACTCCGTTTTTTTTATCGCTGGAACTATAACCCTGAATATTCATTTAATACGAATCGTTTTGTTAAATATGAAACGAACTTTGAGAAACATCATATAAACGTATTGCTTAGCTACTGGCAATTAAGTCACTGAGAAACTTATATAACCTTCAGTATGTCATCTTCAAGCTTCTGAATAAGCTTCTGTTGTTCGCTGATCTGAGTTGACAGTTCCTTGATTTTACTTTCAGCTGCTTCCAACAAGGATTCCCTTTCAGCAATTTTAACCTAGGAGAAGAAGAAATCAAACTCAAAAAGTAATAGGAGGCATCGCATACCAAATGATCTTAAATTTTCATTATATGAATAAAATGCACGCAATACTTTGTGTGTCCAACAAAATCCCTTAGTTTAAGGTAACTTTGAAAGGCTTTAGCAAGAACCCAGTTCAATGAACTGCAGTGTAAGTACTTACTTTATACTGAGTCAGTTCATGCTCCATTTTCCGGTTCTTATCCAGAAGTAACAATTCCATTTTGCTCATTTCTTCCCCACTGGTAGCTACTTCCCAATCCTCAGCTTCAATTGAATTATAACCGACAGCCTACGATATAATAATGGTGGCGGAAATAGAATTAAAAGGACTGGTTAGTTAAAACTTTTGAAAAGCCCCAAGGTAAAAATCAAGATCTTATGGTAGATTGAGAAAAAAAATTATAATCTAATATTTAATCAATGATTACGATATTTTACTCGAGTGGTTCACGTTCAATAGAATAAGGTAACCTTGTACACAACCTGCCGGAATATTTAACAATCTAGATTGTCATGCCCAACCTTCGCTCAACAAGAAACATGTTTGATTTAAAATTCAACAAACCAAATGTGCATTACCTGCAATATTTTCACTTTCTTACGCAAATCATCGACTATTTTCTCAGTCGGCCTAGCTTGAAGCTCTTTATCCAACTTTGCAAGCTCAGATTCCTAGAAGTCGACAAGGAAGAAGTTAAAAATAAGCTGCCAACCAGAAAAAAATACGTACCAACTCGACCACCTCATAAGCATATAGATGCTAGGTGAAATATACCAAGAATTAGTGGTACAATTCCATATAGCCACGCAATTAAACTTAGGATGGGGTTTAAACTATGGATGACAGAAGACATGAATGCAAAGGTGAAGCTGAAATGTTAATAATGGTACACTATTGACAGAATTATAGTAGAAGAAAAACTACCTTCTCTGTGACCAACGCCTTAAGCTTCTTTACGTCATTCAAATGGCTCTCCCGTTCATTTGAAAGTGTTGTCTCAATATTTTGAAGTTCCTTATTTAATTCAGATATTATCTTTTCCTTAGCAATCACAGATTTCTCGAGAATGGTATTGGCATCCACATTATCACTGTAGCAAAACCGACAACCTTACTAGTCAAGCAAAATACATAATGTAACTCCGTGTTACACGTCATGGAGCAGAAAACGTTAAGACATGTTTATAATTGAAAAGTGAGAACAAAACCGAACAATAGCGATACACAATTCTGCCACCAGCCAAAAAAATTAAAAGAATGCCAAGAAGAGAGCGAGACACGATAACACAGATATTTCAATTGAAGTTAGTATATAGAATTGCCTGTTATCATTGAACAATAAGTTTAAAGAAAGTTCCCCATAGACGACCGTAAAAGTAGCTACAGAAGATCCTCTGGTAATTATATCTCTTGAATGAACATCTAATTAAAACCTGAAGTGAGTAAAGAGACATCATATTTATTCTTCACATGCATCAACAAACTCACTGATATGCATGACAAAATGTCATTCTAACAATGAAGCATGGTATGTTGAATAGTTGATTGACGGAGGTGAGAAATCAGAGGAAGACCATTTCTTTTGAATTTACTCTATTATTATATTGAACTACCTCATGCAAAACAAGTTCATGGAGATTACTCATTGATACTTCATACCCCATATACATTATATTCACGATATATGAGCTGACATAGAGCAAAAAATAGTGTATGACTGGGGATGTCGTCACATGAAGTATCAGATAAATATAACTAATGGGAATATTTTTAGCAGCAGGCCTAACACATCACCTTTTCTTATTTCCACTCTCCTCATTGGTTGATTGTAATTGATTCTGCAGCAGACCCTGTTAAGAAATACAAAAAACAAAGAACTAAGTTCGAGAAGCTAAATTACATATCCTTGAAAATTAGAAAATTCGCAAGGAATTCATAGGAGGCGTGTCTGTAACAGCTGGAACATACAAACTGAAATTGGAACAAATTAGTTTTATCACTTTCTACATCCAATATCACATTGTGGATGGGCATCGGTTGAGCATGCTTGAGAATGGAGTAATTTACAATTATATAGACTTAAAAATTCAACACACCACCACTCAGTTACGTTTGTTTTCGGCAATATCTGTTAAGAACACTAGCAGAAAATTGCAAATGGCCTTCTATTTCATCTAGAACAAAAATGTCTGTACATATTATGTGACAGTTACAACATAAAATTCCTAAAGCTTACAGATGGTTAAGCGATAAAACTGATATAAAAACTCACCTACTTATATACAATATCATATTCCCACAACTGACTGAATCATGAAATAGAATGGAGGAATAGCAACCCAGGAAATTTGAGCAGGGCATCATGGAAACTGAAGATCATCTATACAAGCTTACTAGGGATGTCAAGGCTCACAAATACAATCCTATTATCAATTTTCTCATGTTTGACAGTTTAAAGGATCTAATTCTACACGAGCTTAGTAGCATGAAATTAATAGAAAGAGGATCTATCTGATATTATGATGAGCAAAAACATAATCCTGTAAATAGCTCAAAGCTTCATAAACCTGAACTAAATCTCACGATGATTTTGTCGGTGCAGTACATGTCATAGCAACATAACAACCAGAAGTCGTAAGCAATAGATAAATTATAGGGGAACAAGAAAGTAAATGTTCATCAATTTGTTATCCATTAACATAAAAAACTCTCTCACCTTCTCCCTCTGAAGACTTGAAAGACGACTCTGAGCATGTTCAACTTCGTCCATCAAAAGATTAATCTCAGATTGTTTCGCAGCTCTCTCCTCCTCTGAAGTTACATAATGCATTTTACTTCATCGGGTTTTCAAATACGTGTACACAATTAAGCCCACGTTCCATGTTAGGTTTCACCTGATTGGGCACGGAGATCAAACAACTGGTTCTGCGCAAATTCATGGAGTTTTCTCATGGTAGAAACACTTTCCTGAGCTTGGCGTAGTTGATCTTGTAACATCCTCTCCCTAATTTAGGACAATGGATGACGTAAAAATATTACATAGAATTAAACTAATGACAAAGAACTAATGTTCCTTTACCATCAACATTTTACACTTTCGCGAAGGCTAGTATAAATTTATTTGCTACTAAGAGTAAATATGCTCAAAATTACCTTTCTTTTAAAACTTCCAGTGTTTTCTGATTCTCCTCCGCCAAACTGCGCTGCTTGATTTCAACAACTTCTTTCACTTTCTCCTCCATCTTTTAGCAACATCAAAACCATGTTTTAGCAACATCAAACATATTTATGTTAAATATTAACTATTCATAGTTGCTTGTTTACTAACAATTAAGCTAAGATAAATGGGTTATTTTAATATTATATTTATTTTTATTATTATTGTGGGACATGTGTCAACACCACAACAAAACTACATTTAAATGTATATATAGGATAAATTAATGTTATTCAGCATATCAAAGTCCCTGCAAAAGATATAACCACCTGGGATGGCAGTCTTAACATATATGGAAACATATTGCAATCCTCCACAGAAGTTAATTATACCACAGGAGAGTAACAGTAGAGAAGACATTTTATACTACTTGACAATGTCAAATCCGTGCATACATACCAAAGTCTATAATCGTTTCAATTCGCTGTATTTCTTAGCAATACATTCACTGAAATTCCATGAAGACTCTTTAAATTAATCATTATGCTGTTGAGTTCCTCCAAAAAGAACCAGTTTTGTGGGTAACAAACATTTAGTAGATCTATGATTGGTAAGTACACTTCCAATAAGACCCCTGATACACAACTGTGCCACTAACATCAAGCAGACAATATCCTTGAGCACCCAAACATCTCACATTAGGAAGATAAAGTTTAACTAGAAATTGACTATTCCCCATATATTTAATTGGTTGAGCATAGAAATCGAGAGTGCCCCAAAGTGAGAGTTAGTGGCTCCGTGATCAGCACAAGTTCAATTGAACAAAAAACACAATACAGAGATTGTTAATTTAGTGTCATGTGCCTCTTAACCCTTGTCTCCTTATATAACTTTTCCAAGAAAATCTGATCCGAGACTATAGTTTGAGACATTGAAGGACAGATTGCACACGCGAATAACATAATGCAATCATATTTATCATCTAAAGAACCAATATAATTTCAAACCGACAGATCTTTGCACTCACTAGGACCACCTACTTTCACGTTAGTCTCGTGTCATCAAAGCATTCCCCATAATTAGGAGTACACATATATCTTCAATTTCATTATGCAATTGTAATAATCATGGTGATACAAAATTCATTTCCAAGCCTGTCAACAAGAATTAACAGATTAGTCATCAAAATTTCAAAATCTCATAGGTAAGTAAGTTATGTTTTTCCGCATCGGACCATAATAAAGACTAAAAGTAATCAAAAAGCTGATCCTCTTGACGTAATAAAGGGAAACGATCTATCTGAACTACAGTGAGAATAAGAATCTGAAAATTGTCATGCGTATATCGATAATAACCTGCTGTTCTAACTGGCGAGCGCGCTCTTCAAGTCTTTTTATTGTGGCCTGCTGATTTTTCAAATGAGTTGCTTCCGTGCGATAATCTTCAAGCTCAGCCTTCATCTTTCTGTTTTCAGACTCCAACTCAGAAAGCTTGGCATCCTTTTCCTGTAGAAGGAAGGAGAAAAGTAGGGGTTATGGCTTTTCTCATGCAGAACTTCTTACAACGTGCCAAACGTTTATGGCCTGTCTCCAACTGATGGAGCAACACTAAGTGACTGAGAAGAAAACCTTGGACTGAACTGGTCATCATTATGTAGTTTATCAATTTTAGAGAGGAAATTGACGTTGCTCATATCTTTCAGAGAGAATGCTAGATCTTTAAAACGATAACTACAGAAATTGGAGTGCTAACTAGCTTAACCATCATATTCAAATGGCACTTATGATGCTAATAAAGAAACCGGACAGCATAATAATGGAAAATGAACAGCATGTTTCATGATATTATTGTTCCTGGTCTATAATAAAGATTGCAGAAAAGACGACAAGTCACTGAGAAAAGGTCATGGGAAGGGTACTTACTGCACTTGAAGCAAGGACAGGGTAAGGATCGGGTGCTTCGTAGAGTTTTTGGTATATATTAAGAAAAGCATTCTCTCCAAATTTGGCCCTTTTAGTAAGTTTATCAACCTCTTCTTGATAACCTTTAAGTAAGGAGTTGAACAACCCCAACTTTTCGTCAGGAGAAGCCTTCTTAAAGTCTACATCAAATCCAAGTAATAGTATGAGATATAGACAACCAATAAAATATGAATTCCGAAAAAGATACCTCTGGTGCTCTCAGCAAGCTTCCTCCTGTTTTTCTGACTGTTCTCCTGATTTTCTGCAATTCTAAGACCTTGTTCATCGAGAACGGTCCTTTCTTTATCTAAATCAAAATCTGAAAGGTGGAAATTTTACATAGTTATTTAGCAATTCAACTGCTTGTTGACCTCCTTTTTCATATTTCATCGCAAATCCAAAGAATATGCAGGAACTGGACGAATGCAACACATTCACTTCACAACAAAAAAAATCTTCAATTCAGGCTAACTAACACGACTAATGCAACTACTGGTACGGCAATCAGCATATATTCAACGAAGCTTCTGCTCACGGTTCGTCAACCTAAATGAGCAAAATAGCCACTATCAAATTCAACTCCAACATGAAAAATCATTAACCGTAGCCTAGAAAGGTGCCGACGTATTGGTAACAACGACACTAATCATCTAATTATGATTCACGTTACTCGGACAGACCAAATAAAACAAACATGTTGTGAACCAAATGTGCCCCACCGATAATACAGAACTCGGAAATACAAATTAAGCAACCATCTACAAGCAGATTCACAACAGAATTAGAAACAGCAGAAATTAGAAATTTATGTCGAATTACCTTTCCAAAAATTGGCAATCGATGATACGGGAGTAGACGACGAGGAGTTGGATTTTTCTCTCTCGGATCCCCCTTGAGTCCCTTCCATTGTCCGATCGCGCTCCGATCCGATTCTCTTTCAACCTTAGAAAAAAGGGGCTTTTAAGAATCAGCCCCATTTTAAGTTTCATAATAGAATTCAGCCCCTTGTCAGTAATAATTTCAGTATTAAGGACCCATTATCTTTCAACTTTAGAGAAAAGGACCAAATACTTGATCTTACCAAAATACCCCTACGAAGTTATGTAATAAGTGGTATGCAGAACCAGTTTTCTGTTACCATCGTTAACCGTATTATTAAGAAAATAATTTAGTTTTTCCGATCAAAAACCCCGCACAGATTTCTGTTTTCGTTCGAACTAATCCTCATAAACGAAAGTAGGTCTATCCACGATGGTTTATTTCGATATTCAGGTCTCGATATGTTCGATTTTACGGGTATTTTGTTCGAACTCTGTTGACGCAAATAGGAAAAAGACGATGAAATCGAATCTCGATTCGATCGAAATTGAAGATATTTTATACAAATTCGAGAAACCCATATCATGAACAAATCTATGAAACATAGTATTGGCTCTTTAGTTCGTCGCTCATCGTTTGCGGAAATTTAAAATCGCCGGATTGTTGCCTAAACTACTGTCCCGGAACTTGGTATGGATGGTTACGTATCTGTCACTATATAACCGTCAATAGGTACTTATATGCTACTATTTGGTATGAATCCGGATTCACAGATATTGGTAAGCTGGATTTGGTACAGTTTGCCAATTATCGGGTATTTGTATAACAGTGGAAACTCGATCGAAACAATCGACCATATATATTATTTCCATCTTCACGAACACACATCCTGCACCAAACCAAGTTGGATGTGTGCTAGACGGTTTATCATGTTATTCAGGTCTCGAATGTTGGATTTTACGGGAAAAATTTTCAATTTCATTTGACGCAAATAATAAAAACATGGTGAAAATCGAATCCCGATTCGATTGAAATTGAAGATATTTTGCACAAATGCGAGATACCCATATCTTGAACAAATCTCGGAAGCACCGTATTAGCTCTATCGTTCGTCGCTAATCGTTTGCCGAAATTTAAAATCGCCGGATTGTAGCCTAAGCTACTGTTCCCGAAACGTGGTATGGATGGTTACGTATCTGTCATTATATAGCTGTTAATACGTACTGATATGCAATCATTTGGTATGAATGCGGATGTAAAGGTATTAGTAAGCTGTATTTGGTAGTGTTTGCCAATTATCTGGTATTTGTATAACAGTGACAACTCGATCGAAACAATCGACCATATATAATATTTCCATCTGCACGAACACACATCCTGCACCAAACCAAGTTGGATGTGTGCTAGACGGTTTAGCATGTTATTCAGGTCTCGAATGTTGGATTTTACGGGTAAAATTTTCAATTTCATTTGACGCAAATAATAAAAACATGGTGAAAATCGAATCCCGATTCGATTGAAATTGAAGATATTTTGCACAAATTCGAGAGACCCATATCTTGAACAAATCTCGGAAGCACCGTATTAGCTCTATCGTTCGTCGCTAATCGTTTGCCGAAATTTAAAATCGCCGGATTGTAGCCTAGCTACTGTTCCCGAAACGTGGTATGGATAGTTACGTATCTGTCATTGTATAGCCGTTAATACGTACTGATATGCAACCATTTGGTATGAAATCCGGATGTAAAGGTATTGGTAAGCTGTATTTGGTACTGTTTGCAAATTATCTGGTATTTGTATAACAGTGACAACTCGATCGAAACAATCGACCATATATAATATTTCCATCTGCACGAACACACATCCTTCACCAAACCAAGTTGGATGTGTGCTAGACGGTTTAGCATGTTATTCAGGTCTCGAATGTTGGATTTTACGGGTAAAATTTTCAATTTCATTTGACGCAAATAATAAAAACATGGTGAAAATCGAATCCCGATTCGATTGAAATTGAAGATATTTTGCACAAATTCGAGAGACCCATATCTTGAACAAATCTCGGAAGCACCGTATTAGCTCTATCGTTCGTCGCTAATGGTTTGCCGAAATTTAAAATCGCCGAATTGTTGCCTAAACAACTGTTCCCGACATGTGATATGGACGGTCATTCATCTGTTTTTGTAAGACAGTTTACTGGTATCTATTGTCGGAGATATGGTATCTGTACGAATTTAGAGGTATTTATAAGAAAGATTTGACACCAGTTGCCTATTAACTGGTATCTCCTTTATTTGGTTTTTGTAACTATAATTTGGTGACGAAAAGGTATTGCGGGCACGTGTTCCGTTACTATATTAGAAATTTGATTTTTTGGCAAAAATAATCCGTTACTTGTTTTAGTACTACTGTTACCACGCAAACACTTATTGGTATAAACAGAATGGTACCACCAATATACTAAAAAATATTCAATTTGCAAGCCAGGTGCATATGATGTACACATAGGAGAAAACACGCCCAAAATCTGTCATTCACAGATTGTGAATGACAGATTGTGTACAAAAAACCTGCCCAAACTAAGTAAATTCACAGATTGTGTACAAAAAACATGCCCAAACTAAGTAAATTCACAGATTGTGAATGACAAAAGGACAAAACACATATGAAAACATCATATTGCTTCCTTACAGGTTCTGCGATTGTGCCCGTTCCGCTTACATCTTCCGCACTTCAATGGACGAAAATCCTTAATTTGCGATGGCAGTCTCTTCGTTCGTGGACGACCAGGGGGTCGCTGGACATTAGGTTCGACGACGTCTTCAAGTGGTGGATTTACATCGACGGTATTGGAAGGGATTGGATTTATATAGGACATATAGGTCTCTCGGTATTTTGGTAAACTATAGTACGGGTCACAGAAATCATAAGGTGAGAGACCTAAAGATAGAATAGAGGAACAAGCATGCTTACAAGGTATGCTCTCCAATTGGAAGAATCGGCACGAACATGTCTTGTTAGTTAAGTCCACGGCAAATTTTTTTCCATTTTCTATAACCTCAAAACTCCAGCCAGACGAGGTATCAACATCTAAGGTACGAGACTGTTCCATGTTGGACTTTAATTTATTTTCCGGCTTCTTACACAAATAGCCGACTTGTTTGTGCGCATCAGTCCTTTTGTTGTTCATCATTATCATGATCTTCCGTCGTATTTCGTCGACCATTCCAACAATGGGCATGGCCCTAGCCTCGCGCACCCAGCTATTCCAACTCTCGGCAATGTTGCTGTCGATGATTCCCCATCTCTTGCCTCTAAATAATGAATTGGCCCAGTTATTAGGATTCGAAGCCTTAATGAAGTCTTCAGCTTCATTAAATGCTTTTGTGACTTCAGTAGTGAATGTATTGAAATCATCTGGATAAGGAGAATATGCAGCTTTCTTGAACTTTGTTGTCCAATGCCTTTTGTTCCTGAAGGGGTTCTTTCTCAACACCGTTGTCCGAAAATTATCGACCACATGTCTAAGACAGTAAGCGTGGTGACTTCCTGGAAACACGTCGGGGACGCCTTGAACGAGCCCCTCATTCCGATCGGAGAAAAATGTATAATTGCTGAAATTGCCGATCCCATGGTAGCACAAGATCGCTCTCAGCTTCAAGAGAAACCACTCCCAATTGATATTTGACTCCGCATCTACCACTGCGAGTATTGGAAAGAGACAATTTGTTATCCGACGTAAATAATCTGTTATCACATCTCCACATACTGTTACCAAATGCAATTAATTGTTCTGAGCTCTAATAATGTTGTCAAATACACAAACCTGCATATGCGACCGTAAAAAGGCCATCGTTTGCATCCTTTGAGACAGCACTAAGCAAACAACCTTTGTGCTTGTTCTTGATGTGTGTGCCATCCAAGAAGATTAATGGCCTACAACCCCGAACGAAGCCGTTTATGCAAGCATGGAAGCTAACAAACAATCTACGAAATTTATTCGTATCACCATAAACTTCACAATCGGCCACACTACCCGGATTTGTTGTCTTGACCGCATTGCAATACCACCTCAATCGGTTATAAGATCCGTTGTGAAGCCCGTGAATTTTTTGTAGTGCGATTTCTTTCCCGAACCATGCTCGATGATACGGAATTTCAACTCCATATTCTCGTAGAAAATCGTTCTTGATGGTTCGTGGTTTGTAGAGAGTCTCACCATGAAGACGATATCATCATCGACGAGCAATGACACAGATGAGTCATTTAGAGGTGATTTGTATTTCGGCCGGAGAGTGTTACTGCTTGCGTCTGGAAATCTCTGAGTAATCTGCATCAATAGCTGTAATAAGGATGTTGATTCATTGACTTGTAGGCAAAAGCACTCGCTTCCATATCTACATAGTGTAAAGAAGGATACATTTTCGTCTTCACTATTGAGAGCCATAGTTTGGGTTCTAATTTGGATTGTGAGGCTAATTACAGATGATGACAACATTACTAGGGCGGGAAGATAGGTTAACCCGCCTAATTTTCCGAAAAAATCAAGTGGTACCAGTAACTCGTTAATTGTTATTTTCGGTGCAACTTGTGTTATCAAGTTTAGGCGGGATTTCAATAATTTAGGCGGGATTTCAAGAAAGTAGGCGGGAATTGCAATTCTTTGGCAACAAGGGGCTCGTCAAATAATGTGGTATGTCTCTCAAGTTAATAGGTATAAAACGTGGCTTATATAAACTGGTATTGTAATCAATTGGTACACATAAACTATTTACCGGTATCACATTGTATACTTATGTTACGATTTACAAATTTATGCTTAGTTTTCAAATATCATTTAGTATTACCGTAGTTCAATGTGGTATTGTGTTTACTGCGATATAATATCTATATTATCGTGTATACCAAAGTTATTTACGATATATATTTATAATATCTTGTATATTCTATAGGTTTTTGTGATGTAATGTTGAATTTCCATGACGGGTTTCAGAATGTTTCGTTTTAACTTGTAGAAAGACGTGTTCACCAATGAATGTGATCTTCATTACAAGACAATTGGCTTCAACATCACTGCCTCTAACATCAATGTTTGTATAACGTGATTTTCCAATTAATTCGTTTGTTAACTTCATCAAATAATGTATTTTCCAATGAATTCATTGGTTTGGATGAATTTAAATTCTAATAATTCTCGTAATATCTCGAATTTGCGAAGTGGTACAGTGAAGGTATTATATGGTATAGCTATACATAAAATCTGTCAAAATTCTGATTGTCTTGTTAGCTCTCATCAATCATGTAGTATTTTATCGTGCTAATGTGGTAACACTAGCGACAGAACCATGATATACCAATTGACTTCCTGGAAACATCATGAACACTCTAGAAACTTCTTCCTTATCTGGTATGGAACTACTATATTCTGTTTCAACATTATGTACTTGTAGTATTCGAACTTTTAACATAATTTTTGCGGCCATAAAACACGGACATAGTGCCCTACATTAACATCATAAAGACCTACATTAACATCATTGTCTTACATCATTGTCTTACACGGACATAAAGACCTACATTGGCTTACATAACACATGAAATCTCCAAAAGTATTGTTTCATAGGAGATCAAAACAACAAAAACATCAAGGGTTCCAACTTACACGCCACAAACAGCAAAGTCTAGTAATCCGGCCAAAATGCGAGCCCTAAAGCTTTCGACAGCCTCACTTTCATTAACTTTGGCCCAAAAGTTCACATCATCGCGACAAAGAGCCTCGCCGAACATGCATACCCAAACCCCACAATCCATGCTACCGTAAATCTGTCGTCGACAACTAGCATTTGCGACCTTCGATTCTGGCAGCGACGCAACTTTTATGTGCTGCATGTACTGTCGAATGGCAGATGCCTAAATAGAGAAGTCAAAGTATTAATCAAGAGAGCGGACAACTTCTTCAAATAAAGATCATACGAGACATACACATCGGCTTGCGACACCATTGGCTTTCGGGCTAGGCAGCGAGTTGTAGTGGATGAAAGATCTATTGGGTACGTCTAGGACTAGCATATGCCAATGATATCCATGATGCAGGGGGAAGACGATGTACTTATAGGATTGTTGCATCGCCCCCGGCAGCTTCTCCAGCTCCGCCTTCGTAACGGCTGACAATTTTCCAAGAAAGTCTTCAAGTCCCTTTTTCGTCGAAATCTTCAGATGGCCATTCGTCAAGACGCCCTCGATATTTTGCTGCGTAACATATCGAAATACTTTTATATCATATAATAAAAAACCGAGATTTTTATATAAGACTCACCGCTACGTGCGTAGGAACAAAGTATGTCTCTACTATCACTTCATAACGTCTTCTGTAATTCGACGATGAAATGTACTTGAACCAGGCATCAATCACGTCTGAAATGAGGGCTTGACCTAGCATCATTTCAGCCAACTGATACCCCTTCAGAGATACCAATTCATCTTCCCATACGACGCACCTGCATTTGTAACACCCATTAGTACTGAGGCCAAAATGCGCTAATGATCGAAACAAGCATTAATAACAACTTACTTGTAGTCGCCTTTGTCAATGAACTGGTCAACGAGGGCTTTTTCGTTGCTAGATAGTGTTATCTTCCCCGGAAACTCTCTAGCAATGACCACCATCTCCTTCTCAGACACACTTGCATCGACCTCACTCGTTATTTTGGCTGACGACACATCAACAATCTCAGCTACTTTCTCCTTCTTTGCGGGCCCTTTCATTCTTACCTTTTTCATAGGTGTCGTGCTTCCAGGAGGCGTAACGAATGCTTCGTCCTTCTTTCGTCTCCTATCGGCCCTTTTCATTACATTTTGTGCAATAGAAGCTTGTGGATTGGACACCTCAGGAACATTCATAGAGGCTACATATTGCTTATACTCCGCATCAACAGTCAAAACACCTCCATAATATTGCTTAAGTAGCGCATAAACATCAGGGTCAGCCTTAGACTCACCATCAGACTCGGCCCCCTTCAATGCCTCCTTCTCAGCCTCGGCATCCAACACTGCCTCCTCAGCCTCAGCATCTGCACCCTTGGCCTCCTTCTCAGCCTCAGACTCGGCACCCTTGGCCTCCTTCTCAGCCTCAGACTCGGCACCCTTGGCCTCCTTCTCAGCCTCAGACTCGGCACCCTTGGCCTCGTTCTCAGCCTCGGCACCCTTGGACTCTTCACCCTCAACATCAGACTCGCCACCCTTCACTGCCTCCTTCTCAGCCTCGGCACTCTTGGCATCCTCAGCCTCAACATCAGACTCGCCACCCTTCACTGCCTTCTCATCCTCAGCCTCGGCACTCTTGGCATCCTCAGCCTCAACATCAGACTCGCCACCCTTCACTGACTCCTCAGCCTCAGACTTGGCACCAGAGACCTCCTTCTCAGGTGCAGACTCGCCACCTGAGCCCTCCTTATCAGCCTCGGCATCCATCTCCATCTCGTCCTCTAAATGATCCTCAGACCCAACTCCAACCCCCCTCTCAGCCTCAGTCACAACCGCATCCACATTCTTCGCAGCCCCATAATCTTTGTCACCCGCATTCACCTCATCTGCATCATTAGCCCCATCCACGTCGAATCCGCTCATTCCACGCCTCGCTGCCTCATCAATATTCTTGCCTTCGGCAGTAGTTAGACCATGTGGAAGAGCAATAAATCTCTCGTACTCTACCGTGCGGAGAACAATGGGATGTGGAATTTCGTATGACTTCAACTTCCCGATGAACTTTTCGGTCTTTGCCTCACTAGGTCGTGTCGTTGGGTCCATCCACCCCACGAAACGAGGAATGGCGTGAAGTACTTCTCTTTTACCGAGAGACGGGGCGTGCTCGTAGACCCATATCTGAAAGTCATCGTAGGTATGTTAAATGGCATATACCTCAAAAACAGAAAATATTAATCCAACGTACGTACCAATAAACCGAGTGTGCACCCATCAACATAACTTGGTTTCTGAATGATTGATCTGATTAAAAAGGCATGACATGCCTGACCCCAAGCATAATCATCTAATGCTTCAATCTCCTCGACATACTCGAAGAGGAACTCCGGGATGCAGTAAGTCGACGTTGGAAATAAAATGCAGACAAACACCAATAATACGTACAGACGAGCGAAATCTTCTAGACTAACCCTATCAAATTTTTTCCTTAACTCTTCCAATACCTTAATAACATCATTTCGATAAATTCTAATCTTTTTTTTTTCATAACTTGGAAAACATCTCCTAAGATATGGAATGTCGCCCACAGGTTTGAAACTTAAATCGACAAAAATGCCATTCGCCCTCAACCCCATAAAAACAGAGAACTCCCTAACCGAAAATGGTATTACAGTGTCTACTCCAAACCTGAAACCCAGCGCATCTGGTGTAAACCTCTTCAAAATCGCCAACAACTTCCCGCCTGGGATTTCACAAGGGCTTACACCAAGGAATGGAGCAAATGGCGTCCTCTCCAAAGCTTGTCGATGAGGCCCACCAACTCCTAGAATTTCGGTCATCTTCTTGCGGAAAAATTCCGGTTGGCATCTACTTCTCGGGATTAAGCTTTTCTCTCCAACAGAGGTCGACGGCTTCGTCCTAGCGGAGTCTGATCCGGCCTTTCTTCGTCGCACAGTGGGGATGATTTTTTTCCGACCCATTTCGATGGTTTTTGCGTGTGAAATTAGGGTTTTTTGGTATTCTTTGACGAGATGTAGGTTTAGTTCACAGTAGAAGTGTTTCTAGTAATATATGCAGCAAAAACGTTACTCTCTGATAAAACGTGTTCACCCAAATTTTCTTATAAGCAAAAAACACTTTCAATTATTTATGTTGTTTTCTAATTATTTGTTATTAATTATTTTTCAAAGAATTATTTGTTATTTCTCAGGCAACATTTATTCGTCACTGTTAAGAATATGGTATAGTCTTACATGATACTGTTTCCGTACAAGCATAACCTGGTACCCAGGTATGGTGATTTGTTACTGAAATTGAAAATTTATTTACTATAGAATAAACCGTTTTTGTCTTCTCATTTTTTGTTACTCGATACTAGTCATCAGTTATTATTTATAAAGAATTGGTTTAAGGAAGAGACGCAAGTGGTAGCAAGGTGACGTGGTGTGTTACTGGAATTTTATCTTTCAGGCCATGTTTTAAGAATTTTTTAGGTTAAATGATCCATTTTGTGTGGTGTAAAAAAGTGGTATGAAAATATATGAACTGGTAAAGAATGATTCTTTTGTGTTACAAAATTTCAATAGACTGGTATTATAGAGCAATAAATTGGTACTGAAAAAAACTAGCTGGTATCAGATGATCATAAACTGGTACCGGATTATTATTTCTGGTGCATAATTTCAACATACTGGTATGTAAAAGCAATAATGTAGTACTGCATAAAAATGGATCCTTAAAACTAAATATTTTCCGAAGAGGGTCTGAACCCTCAATTATACTTATGGAGGGGCCTGAAATGAAAATTGCCCTTATTGTTTTCTAATTATTTATTACGTTTTTTGAAGCATTAGTTGTTATTGCTGAGGCAACGTTACGTTAATGTTAAGAATATGGTATTATAGGAAATAATACCGTTTTTGTTTTCTCATTTTGTGTTATACATAATGCAACATGTGTTCTTTAGTACTTGTCGTCTGTTATTATTTCTAACGAATTTGTTTAAGGAAGAGACGCGAGTGGTAGCAAGGTGACGTGATGTGTTACTTGAATTTTTTATCTTTCTCATGAGACGTTATTGTTTTCTAATTATTTATTGCTTTTTCTTTCGAATAATTAGTTGTTATTACTGAGGCAAAATTTATTCGTTAATGTTAAGAATTTGGTATTGTGTTTCATGGTTTTGTTATCAAACCAGCAAAAATTGGTACCCAGGTAAATTGATTTGTTACAGAAATTGAAAATGTTTAGATCTTTCGTCGCGTCAAGATTCGTTGTAATTTCGTGTCGATTACTAAGACCCACATCTGAATTGGTGTGAATCCACAGTCTTCGACCACAAACGTTGAGATTTCACTCGTGTTTGTACCAAAATTTTCGAATTGAGTTTGAAGCATTATTCCAAAATAAACATCGAAATTTTCCTTGGTCACGCGAACTCATGGCAAAATTGAGCTCGATTTTACCTTTTCCGCTCAATTACGTCGAAGATTTGGGAGATTTCATGGCGTTTGGGTGTTGTAATAAATCAACAGATGGCATTTGGGGTTGATGGTTCGCACGAGAGGGATGATGATGGCATATCTTTGTAAATTTTCGCAACAGATGAGGGTAGGTTGGTCTTTTTAGCACATTTGGGTCCTTAACACTAAGGCAAACTTGAGATGGGTGTTTTATACTGAAATTTAAAGCAATTGGGGCTGAATCCAAATGAAAGTTGCTTGTGTGGGGCTGAATCCAAATTAACTCTAGAAAAAATTGTTGTAAATTTTATTTATGACTTGCGAGCGAGCAGTATCTTCGCGTTAATGTTTCAGTCGTAAAGCGACTGTGACGTGAGAATTGAGATTCAAAGGTATTTCTTGAAATAAATACCAAAGGCACCGTTCGCTTTTGGGGTTAGTCTTATTGTCAATAAACCTAAATTGAAAGAGTTGTGATTTGTGGATTAATGTATTCTGTTATATAAAGGATAGGTGGCTATTATTTTTGCTTATTATATTTTATATATTAAACATTACAAATAATGAATCTCAAAATTAGAGATAAGATAATATAATTACATTCTAAGCACGCGCATAGAGTGTGCGAAAACGTACTAATTTTCATAGGTGGATTTGGTATAACCTTTCCAATGGTGATTAGGGATCTAAATTGAAACAAATTTAAAATATTTATAAGGGGATTCAACACTTAAATGCCTACATTAATAAAATTTATACAGTTCAGTCCCTAGTCACATGAATTTTTAAACTAGGTACCTAGTTGAATTTTGTTTTACTGATAGGTACCTAACTGACGGATTTACCCCTGCTGAAACTGCTTATTTACATCTTTTACCTGCTTTTCTTATTTCACGTTCGTTCCTCCATTTAAAAAAAAAAAACCGCACAACGTCGCACCAAATCGCGCGATTCCTTGGCAGATCGACCCGGGTGTTTTTGGCTTCAGATTCTACGTCGTCACTCCAGTCGTTCGTCGAAGTATTAGCTTCTGAAATCGATCGGTAAGTCTTCACAGCGTTACCGTAAAGTGCGACGATTTCGTCAAATTAGGGTTTTTTTGTGCTCGTTTTTGGAATGCGCGTGATTTGTTGGTCGATTACGCTTTTTTTGTGCGTGCATTTCGTCGTGGATGCTTCATTTGGGATTTTTTTGTAATGGGTCGATTTTTGTTTTTTCGAATGGAGTCATTTTATTGTGGTACTATATTGTAACTGCATTTGGTACCATCTGTTTCGGCATTTTAGTACCCCTTGTGTGAATAAAATGGTACTACTTGGCAAAAGTGTTCGAATGGGGTCAATTTTTTTGGTACTACATTATCACTACATTAGGTCCTCTCTGTTTAGGAAATTTGGTACCCCTTATGCGCGTAAAATGGTAATGCTTGTTGACATTGGTTTTATCGACTGGGGTCAATTTGTTTTGGTACTACATTATCCATGATTTTGGTACCCTCTGTTAGGGTAAATTGGTACCCCTTGTGTGAACAAAATAGTACTGCTTGTTAACAGTGGGTTTTTCGAAAATGGGGTTAATTTTTTTTTGGTACGACATTGTCACTGAATTTGGTACCCTACGTTTTGCAAATTGGTACCCCTTTTGTGAATAAAATGGTACTACTTGTTAGTGGTTACCTTGAAATGGGGTCAATCTATTTTGGTACTACATTATGACTGAATTTGGTACCCTCTGTGTTGGAAAACTGGTACTCCTTCTGTGAAAATAAAATGGTACTGCTTGTTAGCAGTGGGTTTTCCGAAAATGGTGTCAATTTTTTTGGTACTGCATTATCGATGCATTTGGTACCCTCTGTTTGGCCAAATTTGTACCCCTTGTGTGAATAAAATGGTACTGCTTGTTAACAGTTTTGCTTTTTTTGCAGAAATGCCTCCGCGGAAGGGATTTGAGCTGTCTTCCAGGTGCCATCCTACGCTCTTTCGATCTACCATTAGCAATTTGAAGGGTAGGATGACCCCTGATCAAAAGGAAGCTATACGAAGGTCTCCGTTTCATTTTTTTTTAGATATGCCTAAGATGTCGCATTCGTTTGCTCGAATCATGGCATTGATAAAGCGTTATAGTGTAGAGGCGAACACTTTTAGGTTGGGGGAGAATACGAATGTGGTATTCTCCCCACAGAAATTTAGTGTTGTAATGGCATTGCATAACGTTGGGCAGCCCGTGGACCTAAATTCGAAGATGAAATCGAAAACCGTTGAACGGCTTTTCGATAAGAAAAATGGCAATGTAACCCGTAAAAAAATCTTAGAGTTGTTGAATGAGTTTGTCGGAAAGCTTGGGAGGGAGAACACGGATGAGTTCCTCAGGTTGTTTGTACTTTTCTTGTTTAACTCTGTATTATTCCCGATGGGGAATTCGAAAAACCCAAAGTTTGTGAATGCGTACGTCGACGATGTCGACATGATGGGGGAGTACGCATGGGGAAGGGCGGTACACGATTTTTTGGTGGCCGAGATAAAGCAAATGGCTGCGAATTCGATGCGGAGCGACTCGTCCAGCCTAATGATGAATGGGTGCACTATTGGGCTGATGGTAATACTCCATTACGTTGTGAGTTTTCCTTTTTGATTATGCGTTTAGTGATGAATATAATGCTTTGGCGTCTTTCAGATTTGGGTGTATGAGCACGTGCCCTCGTTGGCACAGAAGCGGGAGATGTACATGTTTCCCAGAATGTTCAATTGGGAAGAGAGTAGAGTTCCGAATGACGTAGCCGCTGCGGAGGCTGAATTGGCTGCAATTGCATCTGTCGTCCCAATATACCCAACAAAGAAGGAATTGAAGTTCGTGCATCCGATAAATTTGCTGCCGGAGGTATAAAATTCCCTACTTTTTTAGGTATTATTTGCTTTGTTTGTAACTGTTTAATGAATTATGTGTGGTTAAGGTTGATGTGGGAGTTGGCGGATCTCAATTAGAGTGGAATGCTCGTGTGGAGAGGTTGGAAGCCGAGTTGAGATTGAAGGACGAGGTTATAAGAGATCTACAGTCAAGTGGTGGGACGTCAAAGGTTGATACGTCCAACGAGGAGGCGAGGGTCATGGAAGAGGCTGAGGATATGCCCGAGCAGACGGTTCATAGCGACGGTGAGAAGGCCGGGGAGGACATGGTTGAGGATAGGGATGTGAATATGGGTCACAATGACCGTGAGGATATGCCCAAGGAGATGGCTCATAGCGACGGGGAGAAGGCCGAGGAGGACAAGGTTGAGGATAGGGATGGGGATCAAGCGGAGGATGAGGTTAGTGAAGAAGTAGCACAAGAGGATGATGAGGAGGATAAGGGTGCGGAGGATCAGGCCGAGGAGGATAAGGGTGCGGAGGATCAGGCCGAGGAGGATAAGGCCGCGGAGTCTCAGGCTGAGGAGGTTAAGGCCTCGTCGATTGCTCGAACGGTGCGAGGCCGAAACGATCGTAAAAAACGGCGAAATTCAGCTTTTCTCACACCAGATTCAAGTCCTCAGCGGCCACAGAAGAAGGGTAAGGCAAAAAACAAAGCTGTTGTGGTTGATGTCGAGGCCGCCGAGTCTGAGCGAGAGCCGTCTGTTGCATACTGCTCCAAGTACGCGGACAGACTGGATTATGCTGCCCGGCTCGAGATCCATGCGGAGCAGCGTCAGTGCATCGACGCGTACCTTAAAGCGAAGAATCTTAGGTACCTTTTCTTCGATGTTTCGATGATTTTCATTTGATTACTTTTTAAATGTGCGATTAATACTTATGCAGCGACGTCGTTTGGCAAAGCGACATTGCCGCGGTCGATGCACAAGGATTCTATATGCTGCTCTTCCGGGATTTGCTTAAGTCAAATGTTATCGACGCTTTCGTGGAATGTTTGACACGACGGTCCGCGGCGGTATTTGTATTCCCAAGTTTCGTGCAGGTCGACTACTGGACAAAGATACAGAAGGCGTCGAGAAAGAGGAAGGTGGAAGCTAATCAGCTAGAGAAGTTCGTCGAGGAGATGGCGGGGAGTAGTCGGGCATGGCTAGAGCGGCTTGATGGCCATGCGTTGACTGAATTGTCATACGTGTTGACGCCTGTGAATACAGGTAACCACTGGGGAGTGCTCGTCTACAAGGTGAGTGAGAGAAAGTTCTACGTGCGGGATCCGATGGCCTCGCATAAGATGACCTGGGCCGCTAGAGCCTTCGTAAGTTTTAACATTGGGCATATTTCGTCGATTATGTTCGGGTATGCGTTAATGTCGTTTTAATTTGTGCAGGCTGATTTCCTGACGAAGTATTGGTCTGCGAAGTACGATTATCAATGTAGGAAGACCGTGGATCCGGAGTACAACAGGCCCCAATTTGGCGAAGTGGACTGCGGTGTGCACGCATGTTTGACCATAGAGGAGTACGTTGTCGACACCGAAGAGTTGGAGAAGTATGGCAAGGAAGTCAGCATGGATGTCTATCGTGCTACTATGGCTGCTCGCATTTTACGTGACGAGCGTAGTTGTATGTTAGATCTTTTTCAGTAATTATCTGGGATTTGCTGTCAGACTCTTTGGAGACTCTTGTTTAGTTTGGTTAACTTAGTTTGTGTTGGGAATGGGACTGTCTGGAGACCTTTTGTTGCCAAGTGTGTGCTATGTTGTGTTGTTCGAAGACTGTCCGTAATTTATGCAGGTTATCATATGTTATTGTATGACCGTATCTTATCCTTTACGTATAGAGTATCAGAATATCCAGGTTAACCGTACCATTAATACTATACATACCGTACCTTATTATCAGCACATGAACTACCTTGTCTGTTATACACTAAGGTACCTTGTGTTCTACAGAAGGTACCTTTTCATGTACATATATAGTACCATAACCTGCATGTTGACGGTATCCAGAACTATACATATACGGTACCCAGATATGAAAGTATACGGTATCATTTGTTATACGATCGAAAAATGAATACATTCCTAATCGAATCGCGTTGTCCTGCGTTATTTTCACAATGCCGAACAATAACGAAACGAGAAAAAAAAAGGAAAGCCTAATGCACCGAGTTCACAGATCTAGCACTCACCAAATTATTCAAAACATGTTGTAGATGTTCTTGCTTTTATCCTTATACTACAATGAATCTTGGTATTTTAAGATTTAATTCATCCGTGCGGGGTTTAATGCACCGAATTTGATCTGAAACGTATTGCATACTATATATTATTGTTCTACGGTGGTCCGAGATGAAAAAGTACTTCGATCGACATCGAAAAATACTAACCCTAGTACGACGTATCATATATATAAGGGACGCCGTACCTTAAATATCTTTGTAGGGGTACCTATCCTTTGGTTTAAAGAGTACCAAATCAGCCACGGACGACGTACCCAAAATTACTGATGACATGAAACATTTTAGGAAAGCCACTGACATGTCAGACGAGCTGACTTTTATTATTTTATACCTCGTATGTCAGAGTCTGACCTACTCATGACTGAAAATGTCAGCAATCTCTCAAATCATCACTGAAAAATGTCAGAAATCTCTCAAATCATCACTGAAAAAGTCAGAAAAATGTGCAATCATTACTGAAAAAGTCAGAAAATGTCTAATCATTGTCTTCCACATGAACACTTGCTGAAATACGTCGTTTGTGACGGAATATAGTGAAGGATTAAATACCATTTGTTACTTTAATTTTAGGGTACCAAAATTGCATGTACTAGTGTACCAAAATGGCATGTCTTAGAGTACCAAAATTGCATGTCTTAGAGTACCATAATTAGATGTCGTAGGGTACCAAACTGGCATTCATCACAGTTCCAAATTAAGATGTTTGGGTGCCAAATGTGCATACAGTAGCAAAATGGTTTCTTTTAGGGTACCAAACTTTCATGTCTTAGAGTACCAAAATGGCATTAATAACAGTACCAAAGTAGTTGTATATAACCGTACCAAGTGAATCAGTAGCAAAATGGTTTCTTTTAGGGTACCAAAATTGCATGTCTTAGAGTACCAAAATATCTTATCTTACCGTACCAAAACAACGTTCATAACAGTACCAAAAAGTAGTATATAACCGTACCAAACGTGCATGCCGTAGGGTACCAAACTGGCATGTCGTAGGGTATCAAACTGGCATGTCGTAGGGTACCATGGTGGCATTCATCACAGTACCAAATTAACATATATTACTTCACCAAATGTGCATACCGTAGCAAAGCGACGTCTTCTAAAGGAACCAAAATGATGAAGACTTAGGGTACCAACATTGCATGTCTTAGGATACCAAAATTGCATGTCTTATCGTACCAAAATGACGTTCATGACAATAATCGTAAAAAGAATGTCTCATGGTCGCAATGCACGCTGCTGCATGCTTACAAGGGATTCTATAGACTTCCCATTCTCTGCATGAGCAGGTCCGCTGTTGGATGTCCACCGCAAATGAGCCATCTTCACCGACCACCTCAAATGCCACGTTCGAAGATTTACTCACTTTCAACGTGCGACCAGCAGAGATATTCTGAACAAGTTTCTTTTCTTGTTTTGGACACAACTCGCTAACAAGGGTCATTCCTCTCTCGCGTCGTTCGTGCATCATCGTCATGATTTTCACGCGAATGGTATCAACCATTCCCTTTATAGGCAACGACCGTGCTTCTCTTACCCAAGAATTCCAACACTCTGCTTGATTGTTGTTAATAACTCCCCACCTATTCCCGTCGAATAACGCATTTGCCAAACATGTTGGATCTGATCGCTCAATAAAAGTCTGCGCAATTGGCATAGACTCGATGATGCTGGCGATGTGATTATGAAACTGAACCGAAGTAGTTGCATAAGCCGCTTTTTTGAACACGGATGACCAATGTTTCTTGTTGTGTTTCGGGTAATGTTTCATCACCTGTAAAAATTAAGAACAAATTACTTGCATCGTATTCACTAACGTAGTGAGCACATTACTAAAAAGTACCTCTTTCTTGAAGTTGTCGACCAAATGGCGCAAGCAATGACGACTTCCTGGAAATGATATAGAAACAGCTTTAATAATACTCGGATGCCGATCTGAGAAGAACGTCAGCTCCCTCAATGTCGACGGGTAATGATGAAACATGGTCCTCAACTTAGCAAAGAACCACTCCCAGTTTTCATCATTTTCGACGCTTACAACGCCAAAGGCAACCGTGAACAAATCTTCGTTTGCATCCTTTGCGACGGCCGTAACGAGCACTCCTTTAAACTTGGTCTTAATGTGAGTACCATCAACAAATATGAGCGGCCGACATCCACGAACAAAGCCTACGAGACACGCGTGGAAGCAGATAAAGAGCCGACGAAACTTGTTGTCGTGAGGGTATACATCATACTCAGCCACGCTACCCGGATTGGTTTCTCTAACGGCATTACAATACCACCTCAACTGATCAAACGTACCATTATCCAACCCATATATGTTACGAATAGCACTTTCTTTGCCTCTATACGCCTTATGGTACCCCACTTCAACTCCATAGTCCCTTAGGATGTCTTTAACCATGGCACCGGGACGATACGATGGCTCGTCTCGGACCCTCTCTTTCACTATGTTCCCTACCCACGGCGCGTCCGCTTGCGGATGATCACGACTCCTTAGAGTATCTTCACCACAATTGTGTTGTAGATTGGATCTCCGAATCGCAAATGAATTGTCACATTTATAACGCGAAGCATATATCCGCCACTTGCACGTCTCATCCTTGCAAACGGCAATGATTTTCTTACGCTCGTTCTTTGCATATACAAAGTTTCTTCGAATCGCAATGGAGTAGTTCTTCAAATTCCGTTTAAATTCATCTGCATCCCTAAAGATTTGTCCATCTCCCCGAATGCAATGACTCCATGCATCTACTGTGTTTCTTTCAAAATCAAACTCCACGGATTCTCCGTTGTCTTCCGTACTACAAGTAATTTTATCAATCATCAATATGAAAACCCAAAATTTAAAGTTTAACAACTTAAAATAAAAACAAACCTGTTCGTCGGGCCACTTGTACCACATTCATCGGCACGTTCCACTTTCATCGGTATCATTGAAAATTTGTATCGCATAAACAGCTGATACATATTGAAAACATCCGTATTTTCTTTCAATGTCGAGTACAAACTTTGGAACGGAACTTGATACTTTATTGAGTCATGCCGGGAATCGATATCCGACCACCTTCTTTGGAGGGATACGTATATATCGATAAGCGTCGTTGCTTCATTGATTAATAGTAACGAAGACTCCCTTTTATACTCACACATTGCAAATAACGTCCTGCCATCAAACGAATTTGCAGACGCCATATTTTCAGATAATATGGCAACCTGTTAAAATGGTACGGTGTATAGTTTAGATTGGTACTGCATAACTGGACATTTTGGTAACGTATAGACATGCTACTTGGTACGTAATAAATACACAAAGATACTACATAACAAATGTCCAATCGGACTGTGTCGCAATGTATTTAGGTACGGTAACACAACATACAATGGTACGTTATATTCATAGGAAATGGTACGTCGTAACAGTTACATAAAAGAAAATCGAAATCTCGACGGATTAGCCTCAATAACTATCAAATCCTAACATTTCACTCTTATATGGAGCTCTTGGATCGCATTGAGCTCCCGGATTTGGGATAAACCTTGAACAAATGCCCAAAATCGATTAACCTAACCCAAACCAAAAGAAAAACTTACCTGACAAAATCAGCCTCAAAAATCGAGAACCCAACGTTCAATAGGGTCTTCGATCCTTGTCCGGCACCGGCACGAGCAGACGGAGTTGGTCGGCAAGAAGAACTCATCGACGGCGAGCTGAAGGTCGTTTTTTGCAGAGAAAAAAAAAAGCTGAAATGAAATTCTAAATCATTTAATAAGGGTATTTTCGTAATCTTAGGTTATTAGGTACCTAAGTGTAAAAAATTTATTGAACTGGGTACCTAGCTATAAAATTGTTCTGACAAGGTACCTAAGTGGCAGATTTTTTTCCTATTGGGTATTTAAGTGTAGATTTCCGTATTTATAATGTTTTATGTCATGGTTGATTTAAATCGTAAGTTTGATATGTCAATTAAAATGGATTAAAAGTGATAATAATTTAAAAAAAAAATCAACCACTAAATTATAGTTTTATATTTTCATATTTATCCTTGAGGCTGTTTGGTTGGGAGGATGAGTTTAGACGGTATTAGTGTTAGCTGGGTTTAAATAATGGAGGGTATGGTTTGTTTGAGGTGTTTGGTTCACAGGTTTAAATAATAATTTCTAATGTGTTTGGTGGATTAATTTAGATGGTCTTAGATTTAATTACAATTTTACCCTTAGTTTCAAATTTAAAATATGAACGTCGATTAGGGTTTTTCGTCTGCACGATTCGTTCCCCATATGCGCAAGTTTGTCATCATCTCATATCAATTTTTTGTTCATTTGATGTATGGTGTTTTAATTATCTTTGTTCACCTTTATTTGCTTTTGTTCTCCTTTGTTTGCTTTGTTGAGTTACCCGGCGTGTCCCAGAGACGCTACGTCCCAGACTGGTCTATGGTGCATCCAACAGTGGAGTCTGTGAAAGCGCTTCTGACGACTCTCCAGGAGTTACTTCGCGACTCGCTCTACCTTCTCGTACGAACTCTTCTACGAGAAAGTGAGCCTGAAGGGCTATGATTCTCTGATTGTCGTGGAAGTAAAAATTGGTACCCCATGGAATCCTCAGGATACCCAACAAAACGTCCTTTCAAAGCCTTCGATTCCAATTTATCTGTCTTGAGCTTGTTCACGCATGCGGGGCAACCCCAAATTCTAATGTGATTCAAGCTCGGTTTTGTCTTGTCCATATCTGCTACGGAATACGATCGACAGACTTTGTAGGACATCTATTCAGAATGTGTGCCGCTGTCAACAAGGCATGATCCCACAATGATATGGGCATGTCTATATAGCTCAACATAGATCGAACCTTATCCAACAGAGTTCGGTTCTGCATTCGGACACACCGTTCAACTGCAGTATTCTAGGCGGTGTCATTTGTGAAATGATCCCGTTCTCTTTCAAGAACTCGACAACTCGAGGCTCATGTACTCGCCGCCTCGATATGATCGAACGACTTCAATGCTCTTTCCTATATAATTTTTCACCAAAGCCTTGTACTCGTTAAACTATTCAAAAGTATCAAACTTGTGTTTCATGAGATACACCTTGCCGAAGCGACAGTGATCATCAGTGAAGGTAACAAAATAATGGAAGTTACCGCAAGCCGCTACCCCGAACGGTCCGCAAACATTCGTTTGGATCAACCGAGAAGTTCTGTGGCTCTCGTGAAAGTCCATATGAAGAGCGACTTGGTCATCTTTCCAAGGACATAAGATTCGCAAGTCGGAGAGGGATCAGACCCAAGCGGCTTTATAGCGCCGGTTTTCTCCAACTCAAGAATCTTTTGTTCTCCAGCGCGACTGAGTCGAATATGCCATAGTAGTCTCGAGTTCGACTATAATTTTCGTTTGTTGGTGATTGTATTCACAGGTTTTGTTTTATCTTCGACATTTAGATAATACAGTCCATTTAGTAAACTTGCACTTCCGTCGCAATTATTTTCAAAATAAATATTGCATATATTATAACTGAAACGGAACTCATAACCGTTTATGCTCAAAACGGGAATAGAAACAATATTCTTAAGCTCCTTGGACAAAACTAAACAGTTGGAAAGCAGTAAACTATGTCTAGTAGATAAAACGAGAGTTCTTGATCCAATGTGATCGCCGGCACACTGTCCGCTTCCTACGTTGATGATGATCTGTCGGTCCGCCAGCTTCCTACTTTGTTCCAGACCCTGGTTCGAAACACAGATGTGAGTACTAGGTCCCGAGTCTAAGATCCACGAAGCGAAATATACCGTCATAGAACAATTAGTTTCTAAAACGTAAAGTTCTTTACCTGAGGTGGCTAGCTTTAGGCAATCCCGCTTCCAATGGCCAAGCTCATTACAGTGAAGGCATTTGTCTGTCGGCTTGGTGCCTTTAAACACGTTCTTCTTGGCCTTGCCTTTCAAAGTTCGTCCTTTGGGCTTAATGGGCTTGTCCGATTTTTTGTTTCTACTCGACCCTCGAGTCTTAGAATTCGCGACAAGAACAACTTCATTTCCTACCTTCTTCATATGAGTCTGCGCCGTCGACAACTGGTTCATCAACCCTGTCAATGTCATCTAGGCCTTGTTCAGATTAAAATTCACAATGAACAAATTGAAGGAAGGTGGAAGCGACTAAAGTATGAGATCATTCGGGAGCTCATTATTCATGATAAAGTTCAGTGCCTCGAGTCTTTTGATCCAATCGATCATCTTGAGCACAAGCTCTCCGACGTCACTACCCTCAGCCATTTTGCAATGAAATAATTGCTCCCTCAGGGAATAGCAAGCACTTCTGGAACGTTCGCCAAAAAGCTACTTCAAAGAAACAAAATGGCGTCCACTTCCATTTCCGAGTGAGTGCGCTGCAACTCATTGCTCATGGAAAGAAGTATATAGCCATTGACCTTTGGCTCGTTTATCTGCCACTTGGCACATGTAGCCCCATCCTCATCACTCGCATCAGCCCCTGGGACTTGTGGTACGGGGGAATCGATGACGTAAGTTAGCGACTCCATACCTAGGACTATCCTCATGTTACGGAGCCAGTCCACATAGCTTGGTCCCACCAAAGAGTTTCTCTCAAGCAGCATGTAATAATGTTCGTCATTGCAGTAAATAGAAAGAAATGTAAAGCTGCAGAAAATAAAGATCTAATTAGGTTTATCTTATCATTCATCAAGCGCAAATAAGAACTTTTCGTTTCGCTTGACTCCCACTATTTTTCTCGAAAAGTCTCCTCCCGAGAAGAGTTTCGGAAACCTCGTTGAAAGTTTCGTAGTGGAGTTGATGTCCCGGACTCGACTAGACTTGCTCAGCCTTTAATGCACTATTTGGCTTATCTAACTTCTCGAAGTCACGTCAAATGCGAACTTATCCAATAAGAGTTTCAACTATCTTTGTCTCTGTCATTGACCCTTACGGCTAACCCTGCTTACTGGGTATAATGCCTAAGTGTGACCTATCAACTTATGCTCAAATGGCACAGAATGTACCGCCCCTTGGTGCCATACGCTTCGACTTTTGTTCCGCTATAATTTATCCCTATTACATGCGTCTTCAAAAGACTTGGGGTCGTCGCACGGGTCTTGAAGTCGTCAAACATCATTCGTCACTCGAACGGCCTCAAAGTCACCGAACGTCCACCACTCACCTCCGGGTGGTCGCCATCCATCAAATGGGTCCTCGTGTTTCATATTTAAGTCTAATATAATAAAACGGTAAATTACGACATGGGGGGTCATAATTTCCGAACAACTCGTATAAAACAAATACAATCCAGAGGACGTAACCCTTAACAAATGACCCAGTAATAGAATTTCCAAACCCGCAAGTGCGCCTTAAACTACATTCACAACGAGCACGTGTCAAATGAAAATTGGGCCTTGATCGACACGCGGTGTTACGAATTATCCTAAATAAGATACGCATCTGGTGTTACGAATTATCCTAACAGATTACTTCCTAAATCAACGAGAGACTGAAAGAATATGCCAAAACTGATAGAGGAGCTTTCAGATAATAAAGATGTGCTCGGGATTCGAATCCCGCTAGGTATATCGCCTAAGACAGTAAATTATCGTTCCTACGTGATTCTGACTAGATCGCAGTAATTTCCTACCCACTAACGAATTTGCTGTCGCCCTAAATGCTCGCGGGGATCTAAAGTTCAATAATTACTAATGGCGAGGATCGAGTATTTGCTTTCGCCCTATACTCGAATCCTATCTTCTACGAACGGCCTAACCGTTGTTTAGCTGTCGCCCTAAACGATTTTCCACACGATCACTTTAACACATAGACATGTTAAAGCGACGAAACAATTTCATAGATAGATAAATAGTCATTAACACGAGTCACGATAGCATATGTCTTAATTACAAAATAACCTAGCGTTCATCTAATCCCAAGCACACAGGGAATTTAGCTACTCATAATCGACGAGAAAACAACGAAAGAAATAGAGAACAAAGAAAGAGGACTCATGATCTTGAATACTGGCGAATTATCGGTACTAGCGTGATGAATTTTCGTTCTTTGATCAATTGGGCGTGATTGCATCGTTGCTCCGTCTCTTGCGCTCCGGGACGTAATTCTGCGTTCCTTAGTGCTCTTTTTCGTCTCTTAAGGGATTAGGGTTGATATCTCATAAGTGTCCCCCTTTTCTGGATCGAAATTGGGCCTTTATAGTGAAATTCGACACTGTCACGGCCTGGGACATGATAGGTCACGGCCGGGACACTCTCAGGGCAAAAAGTGAGCTCACTGCCGTTCGTCACGGCCTCGTGCAGTAGTGTCACGGCCGTGACACTCTCAACAGCTTTGCGGCAGTTTCGTATTTCTCTCAGATGAAGGGGTAAACGATGTCCGATTGACCTGAAATTTTAACCATAGATAGAAGACTAGCCAGTCTTAATTATGACCAAAGGGATTCTCAAGGCCTGATGCAAGAAGTGTCACAGCCTGGTGCAAGAAGTGTCACGGCCATGACTTCCGACAGTAGACTCTTCTGTCTCCTGTCACGACCTGATGCACTGAGTGTCACAGCCGTGACACATGATTGTTTCCGTCGTTTTTGCTCCGTTTTGCCTTGTTTTCGCTCCTTTTCGCCCCAAAGTCGTCCTAAGCTCCTTCAATATTAAAATATGTGTAAATATGACGAATAAATGTATAAATGATGGCTAGAGCTCTATTTTAACCCAATTAAATACTACGATCAAACCTCCCACACTTAAGCATTTGCTTGTTGATAAACGCATTTCAATGCGTTTATCGTAGTATTTAATTGGGATATAATAAGAGCTTAGCAATCAATTTATGTGTTTATTCGTTATATTTACACTCATTTTGTTATTGAAGGAGCTTTGGACGAGTTTCGGGGGAAACGGAGCGAAAACGAGGCAAAACGGAGCAAAAACGACGGAAACAGGCATGTGTCACGGCCGTGACACATAGTGCACTAGGCCATGACGTTGGGCAAAGAGTTGGAATAAAGATGGTCACGGCCGTGACACTTATTGCACCAGGCCGTGACCCATAGGAGCAGCAACATTAGAAAATTCATATCTCTCAATCCAGATCTCGGATTGAGAATCCCTTTGGTCAGAATGAGGATTGGCGAGTCTTCTATCTATGGTTAAAATTTCAGGTCAATCGGACATCGTTTACCCCTCCATCCGAGAGAAATACGAAACTGCCGCAAAGCTGTTGAGTGGGTCACGGCCTTGACACTACTGCACCAGGCCGTGACGAGCGGCAGTGAGCTCAATTTTTGCCCCGAGAGTGTCACGGCCGTGACCTGTCTTGTCCCAGGCCGTGACAGTGTCGAATTTCACTATAAAAAGTCCAAATTCGACCCAGAAAGGGCACAACCGAGCAGAGATCAACCCTAATCCCTTTAGAGACGAAAAATAGCACATAAGAACGCAGAATCGCGTCCCGGAGCGCAAGAGACGGATCATCGACAAAATCACGCCCAATTGAACGAAGAACGAAGAATCATCGACGCTTCCATCACAGATCATCCGGATATCAAGAATATGAATTCTTCGCCTTTATTCCATATTTCTTTCGTTGTTTTCCCGTCTATTATGCGTAGCTAATTCCCCTTTGTGTTTGGATTAGATGAACGCTAGGATGTTACGTAGTTAAGATTTATAATTATCGTGGCTATGTGTTTTGACTATTTATCATTCTATGAATTTGTTTCGTTGCTTTAATATGTCTATGTGTTAAAGTAATCGTATGGAAAAACGTTTAGGGCGACAGCTAAACAACGTTTAGGCCATTCGTAGAAGATAGGAATCGAGTATAGGGCGAAAGCAAATACTCGATCCTCGCCGTTAGTAATTACTGAATCTTAGATCCCCGCGAGCGTTTAGGGCGATAGCAAACTCGCGAGCGGGTAGGATAATTACTGTGATCTAGTCAAGATCACGTAGGAACGATTTTATTGTCTTAGTCGATAGCGCCTAGCGGGATTCGAATCCCGAGCACATCTTTATTATCTGAAGCTTCGTATCAGTTTAAGCGTGTTCTTTGAATCTCTAGTTGAGTTAGAAGTAATCTGTTAGGTTAAGTCATAAAACAATCTGCGTATTTTGTTTAGGCTAAATATCGAGTCGATAGTCACTACTAGTACTTGATTTATTCCTTGTGTTCGATACTCGATTACTCACTTTACTGCACTACAAACGATAGGTCCACTGCCTATCGCACGTCGGTGATAGTAATTAGTTATTCGTTTTTTAATTATTACTTGTCGCACTTTTCATTCACACACCACGTATCGATCAAGTTTTTGGCGCCGTTGCCGGGGAATAAGTTGATATTAGGAACACCGTAGTTCGGTAATTTAGCCACTTTTATTTTGACGTTTTCTTTGTCTTTGCTATATTTGCGTCATTAGCGTTAACTTCGTTATTTGTTTTCCTACGTGATTATTAGTCTCGTATTAATTTCGACATTTTTTTTTCCTTGCTAATTTTTGTTTACACGTCTTGAAGGTACGATTCAGCGGTGAATGACCCGAAGCCATCCATCGGGTCCCATCGTCGACGCAGATCCGGATTTTGAGCGAAAGTTGCGAAGGAAGCTTAAGTACAATATCGAAGGAGTTTCCACCAACTCTCAAGATCCTTTAGTTTGCTATTCAGAGGATAATTCGCAGGAGTCAACCCAATACTCTCGTGTAGGGGCATCCGTAGACAGCCCAAACACGGAAGTAAACATGGCGGACCATCGAGTGCCCGTCCATCATATTCCAGAGGAGGAGCCATCACTCCAGGACCTCCTCAAGAATGCCGCGCTAGGCGGTACCGAGTCGGCGATTGTCATTCCACCGATAGAGAACAATAACTTCGAGCTGGAACACTCTTGGCTTCGGATGATCTTTCAGACGGCCCAGTTCGAGGGCAACCCAGATGACGACCCTTACTCCCATCTGAAGGCATTTCTGACGGTGACCGACACTATCAAGATCAACGGTGTACCAGGCGATGCAATCAAATTGATGCTGTTTCCGTTCTCGCTCAAGTTCAGAGCGAGAGACTGGTTGGATATGTTGCCGCCCAGATCGATCACTACCTGAGAGGAGATGCGAGCCGCCTTCATCAACCACTACTTCCCACTCACAAAGGTGTTAAGATTGAAGACGGAGATTTCTCTGTTCCACCAGAAGGATTCCGAAAACTTGTATGAGGTGTGGGAGCATTACAAGGCGCTACTGAAGAGGTGCCCACAGCACGGGATGTCGAAGGCAGCCCAGATCAACCGATTCCACGAGGGGCTCAATGATCAGACGGTCCATATGTTAGACGGAGCCGCAGGAGGAGGGCTCGTGAAGCTCAACGCCACAGACGCGTGGAATTTGATTGAGGACTACTCGAGGAACAGTTTCATGAGGGGCAATGCCCGGATGAAGACACCCGGTGTGTTAGGAGTTAGCGAGGAGACGGCCACTAATGCCACGATCGAGGCGCTCCAGCAGCAAATCGCTTCGACGAACTCATAGTTGCAGCGGTGATTGGTGCATTACTTCCCAAGTCCGGGCAGACTCAGCCCGTGAATGCCGTGACGACCACCGCATCGACGCAGCATACGCCTTACGTGCCCTTGTGCGGAATTTGCGGCGCAGCCCACGAGACCTCAGAATGCCAACTTGGGCAGCCGCTGGAGCACATAGACTACATGGGCAATTACCAAGGTGGCCAGCGAAGCTTCCAGCCTCGGGCACATCCAAACCTGGCGTACGGGAATCAGAACCACCAGGGGCAAGGACCGCCTGGATTTCAGCCTAGGTCTTCTGGATTCCAGAACGGGGCGCCACGCCAATGTCAGAACGCACCCGCAGGAGGATCCGATGACATGAGTGAGATAAAGGATATGATGAAGGCACTTCTCACGAATTTCAGTAGCACCACCGCAGCCCACGAAAGCCGAATGACGAAGATGGAGGAGTACATGGAGGCAAACGACTTGCATGCTCAGAATACAGATGCCTCGATCAAGAGGTTGGAGCAGCAAGTGGGGCAATTAGCAAAGCAAATGGCGGGGCGAAATCAAGGACCACTCCCGAGCTACACCGAGACAAACCCAAGGAGTATTGCAATGCGGTAACCCTGAGGAGCGGGAGAGGATTACAAGAAGCTCCCACCAAGCAGAATCTAAAGGAGAAAGTCGATTTCGAGGGCCACGACGAGCCAGAAGTGGAGGAAAGCAAGGGCGACGGAGTCGAGAAGGTCAAGGATGACGAGAGAAAGACGCGACCATTCGTGAAGCCGTATCAACCAAGATCCCGTACCCAGCTCAGTTGAGGGGAGTTGCACCTGAAAAAGAGAAGGTTCAACCTAAAAAGGAGGAGGCTGCACCCGAAATAGAAAAAGCGAGGGAGAATGAGCGGCCACCAGTGATGCCGTACCAGCCGAAGATTTCCTATCCAGCACGGTTGAAGAAGGACAAAGACGAGGCGCTAATTGGCAGATTCATGGGTATGTGCAAAGAATTACATATTAACTTACCGTTTGTTGAAGCTATTGCACAGATGCCCAGTTTCGTTAAGTTCCTGAAGGACTTGCTGACGAATCGATGGAAGCTCGAACACGTCTCCACGGTATACCTACGAGGAGAGTGCTCGGCGATACTCCAGAGCAAGATACCGAAAAAACTCAAGGACCCAGGGAGTTTTACTATTCCTTGTCTGATAGGTGATTTAGTTGTTGAGCATGCTTTAGTTGATCTAGGCGCTAGTATAAATTTAATGCCGTACTCCATGTTTAAGCGCTTAGGATTAGGTGAACCACGACCCACTAGAATGAGTATTCAACTGGCCGATAGATCGTTAAAATACCCCCTAGGTGTTATCGAGGATATTCTAGTTAAGGTCGATAAGTTCGTAATCCCTGCTGATTTTGTGATCTTAGACATGGACGAGGATGAAAATGTTCCATTAAATCTAGGTAGACCATTCTTAGCTACAGGCGAGACCATATAGATGTTAGGAATGGAACATTAACCTTGACAGTAGATGGTGAAAAAGTTACGTTCAATATGGCTGACCAGATGAAAAAGAGCAAGCAAGATGATAAATGCTATTTCTTAGATGTCTTTGAGCACGATTTTCTCTTTTCCGTGCTGTCACAGGTCAGCGAGCATGATAGGCACACGAATATGGCAATCAATAAGTGTGGGGAGGAGATCGATCGACGAACCCATCATAGCCATCGACGAGAGCATCGAAGAAGTTAAGGACAAGAGCCCAGTCGAGGAGCGACCGCCACTAGAGTTGAAACCGCTGCCCGGCAAAAGGCGACACCTCCAAGGTATAGATGTAGGCGAGGGAAACTTAAGCAAAAAAGAGATGCTGTACCTCGACCTCCAGTCACCCTAAGCGAACAAAAGCACGTCCGGCTAAAGACGGTAAAGGAAGCGCTTCTTGGGAGGCAACCCAGGTTTTATCTATCTAGTATTTTTTTATTATTATGTCTATCATTATTATCATTCATGTTTTTTATCTGTTACGTTTAGTTTTCCTTTTAGTCATGTCAGGCATCACGAGTCACGATACGACACCATCACGCGTTTAGTCACGACCACGTCAACATTTTTCGTCAGGGAAGTTTCGTTCTCTTACACCTACTTTTCCCTTTCGTTTATTCTAATTTTACGTTGAGGACAACGTACGGCTTAAGTGTGGGGAGGGGAATCTAGTTTGAAAACTTACGTGAAAATTTTGAATTTTTATGACGTGTCTATGTGCTATAAATTTCGTTAGAAAGGCATGAATTATTGAACGCAGGCACGATTTTTTTTGCACTTATCTCGAGTTGGTCTGCATATTATGAAATTCTGTGAGCAATTAGGATATGCATGACTGATTGAATCTTGTTGCCTGAATAGATATAGCACTGCTTTGAGAGATCCGTACACTTAACCCTGTTTCGTTGTGAGAGTTTGAGCCTGACGAGCTTACGCTCATATTTCTTGGTTGTGTGACGTGCCTAGTCTATATCTCTCTAGAACTTGCCTGTCTAATGCGTGTTGAAACTGTTTTGGTGTGTTAGTATGAAAAAATGATGAGGGCATTAGGAATTAAGTCCAGGGTCAAATCTTCCTTAGCGTGACTAGTGCCCCATAGTAGCCATTTTGAGCATGAGCCTATTCGTTGTCTACCCCGTATGCTACAAAATGCCCCTGACCCGAATAAGTCTCCAGAGATTATATGAACCCCAGTTGATTAGAATAGAGCAGAAGTCGAACTTGAGAGTTACTGTTTCAGTGTATGATTTGATGTTCTTCTCTGCTATTCGTGAAATGACTCGTCCCTTACTTGACCGTTTTCTGAAATGACCCGATCTCTTGCATAAGCCTGCCCATAACCCTTTGGTAAGATATAGGTTTCGGTAATACGTATCCTTAGGTACACGGCATTTGCTGTGACGATGTATTCTATGCGACAAAAGCCGAACCTTGATGTTTTTAGGGAACAAGGGCAGTGCACAAAAGTAGAGATTAACTAAGGTGAAAGGGCAGAAAATGAAAGGGAACTGAGTCAAGGGGCTCGGGCAGAAAAGTCTAGGATTTCAGAGCGAGAACGGAGTCTTATGTTGGGACGTGTGATTGTATGTTTGATCATGCTGTGTTCTTTGATAATTTTTGCTTAAGTGTCCTAGCTCTAAGATTAAGTATTCATTATATATGCTTATCGCTTCATGATTATTCGACTCGTTTCCCCGAAAAGACCCTCAGATTTATACTTGCCACTTTGAATAGTCGAGATGCAATTAACTTGCAAGTTTATGGTAGGGGTTGGATTAGTGCACGAATTGAGCGACTCATCATATGTAGCCTATACACTTGAGTGAATTGAGTGAATCCTTGCGAGGTATAAGTCTCGATTAGCAGTGAAGGAAGTTTAGGTCAACAAGTGCAAGTCATTAGTGTAATGTCCGTGATAGTTTGCTTGATTCCATTTGTGCTTTCTAGCTTTGATGATAAATTGCGAACAATCGTGCCATTATCCTAATTTGATGCCTAATCTGATTTCTCATTTACTTGGGGACAAGCAAATACTTAAGTGTGGGGAGGTTTGATAAACGCATTTCAATGCATTTATCGTAGTATTTAATTGGGATATAATAAGAGCTTAGCAATCAATTTATGTGTTTATTCGTCACATTTACACTCATTTTGTTATTGAAGGAGCTTTGGACGAGTTTCGGGCGAAACGGAGCGAAAACGAGGCAAAACGGAGCAAAAACGACGGAAACAGGCATGTGTCACGGCCGTGACACATAGTGCACTAGGCCGTGACGTTGGGCAGAGAGTTGGAATAAAGATGGTCACGGCCGTGACACTTATTGCACCAGGCCGTGACCCATAGGAGCAGCAACATTAGAAAATTCATATCTCTCAAATCAGATCTCGGATTGAGAATCCCTTTGGTCAGAGTCAATATTGACGAGTCTTCAATATATGGTTAAAATTTCAGGTCAATCGGACATCGTTTACCACTCCATCCGAGAGAAATACGAAACTGCCGCAAAGCTGTTGAGTGGGTCACGGCCGTGACACTACTGCACCAGGCCGTGACAAGCGGCAGTGAGCTCAAGTTTTGCCCCGAGAGTGTCACGGCGTGACCTGTCTTGTCCCAGGCCGTGACAGTGTCGAATTTCACTATAAAAAGCCCAAATTCGACCCAGAAAGGGCACAACCGAGCAGAGATCAACCCTAATCCCTCTAGAGACGAAAAATAGCACATAAGAACGCAGAATCGTGTCCCGGAGCGCAAGAGACGGATCATCGATGAAATCACGCCCAATTGAACGAAGAACGAAGAATCATCGACGCTTCCATCGCAGATCATCCGGACATCAAGAATATGAATTCTTCGCCTTTATTCCTTATTTCTTTCGTTGTTTTCCCGTCTATTATGCGTAGCTAATTCCCCTTTGTGTTTGGGATTAGATGCACGCTAGGATGTTACGTAGTTATTTATAATTATCGTGACTATGTGTTTTGACTATTTATCATTCTATGAATTTGTTTCGTTGCTTTAATATGTCTATGTGTTAAAGTAATCGTAACGTTTAGGCCATTCGTAGAAGATAGGAATCGAGTATAGGGCGAAAGCAAATACTCGATCCTCGCCGTTAGTAATTACTGAATCTTAGATCCCCGCGAGCGTTTAGGGCGACAGCAAACTCGCGAGCGGGTAGGATAATTACTGCGATCTAGTCAAGATCACGTAGGAACGATTTTATTATCTTAGTCGATAGCGCCTAGCGGTATTCGAATCCCGAGCACATCTTTATTATCTGAAGCTTCGTATCAGTTTTAAGCGTGTTCTTTGAATCTCTAGTTGAGTTAGAAGTAATCTGTTAGGTTAAGTCATAAAACAATCTGCGTATTTTGTTTAGGCTAAATATGGAGTCGATAGGTCACTACTAGTACTTGATTTATTCCTTGTGTTCGATACTCGTTTACTCACTTTACTGCACTACCAACGATAGGTTAACTGCCTATCGCACGTCGGTGATAGTAATTAGGTATTCGTTTTTTAATTATTACTTGTCGCACTTTTCATTCACACACAACGTGTCGACCACTTGTCCTCAAGTAAATTAGAAGTCAGAGAAGGCATCAAATCAGGTAACGGCACGATTGTTCGCAACTTATCATCATAAAAGCACAAACTGGAATCAAGCAAACAATCATGAATAATGCACTAATGATCGGCACCTATCGACACGAGCTTCCTTAGCACTGCTAAATCAAGAATCGCTCCTCACAAGGATTCGCTCAAGTCACTCCGTGTATAGGCTAGTATATAGTGAATCGCTCAAATCGTGCACTAGTCCAACCCCTACCATAAGCTTGCAAGCTAATCGCATATCTACTACTTAAAGTGGCAAGCATAAATCTGAGGATCTTTTTGGGTTGAAACGGGTCAAATAATAATAAAGCGATAAACATATATACTGAACATGTAATCTTAAAGCTAGGACATATGAGCTAAAATTCAAAGAATATAGCATGATCAAACTGACAGTCACATGCCCCAACATAAGACTCAACATTGTCGCTCTGAAATCCTAGACTTTTCTGCCCGACCATCTCGACTCATTTCCCTTCCATTTTCTGCCCTTTCACCTTAGTCACTCTACTTTTGTGCACTGCCCTTATTCCCTAAACATCAAGGTTTGGCTTTTGTCGCAAAGAATACATCGTCACAGCGAATGTCGTGTACCTAGGGATACTTATTTCCAAAATCTATATCTTGCAAAAGGATTATGGACAGGCTTATGCAAGGGATCGGGTCATTTCAGAAAACGGTCAAGTAGGGTCGAGTCATTTCACTATAGCAGAGAAGAACATTAAATCAGACATTGAAACAATAACTCTCAAGTTCGACTTCTGCCCTATTCTAATCAACTCAGGTTTAGAGAATCTCTGGAGGCTTATTCGGGTCAGCGGCTTCTATAATTAATGAGGTAAGCAAACGAATAGGCTCAGGCTCAAAGTGGCTAAGTAAGGAGATCGTGGTAGGAAAATTTGGCCATGGAATTAATTCCTAATTCTCTCATCATTTTCATACTAACGCACCGAAAATAGTTTCAACACGCATCAGACAGGCAAGTTCTAGAGAGATACAGACTAGGCACGTCACACAACCAATAAAAATGAGCATAAGCTCGTCAGACTCTAATTCTCACAATGTAGGGGTTATGTGTACGAATCTCTCAAAGCAATGCTATATCTATTCAGGCAGACACGATTCAATCAGTCATGCATATCGTAATTGCTCACAAAATTTCATGTCATGCAAACCAACTTGAGATAAGTGCAAGTAATCATGCCTGAATTCGATAAATCATGCCTTTCCAACGAACTTAATGACTCACGGACACGCCAAAAAAAATTTACGTAAGTTCTCGATCTACTTTCCCCTCCCCACACTTAAGAATTGCGTTGTCCTCGACGTAAAAATGAATAAAGAAAGGGAAAAGAAGGTTAAAAAGAACGGGACTCCCCTGACGAATAAGTGACGTGGTCTTGATTGGACACGTGAAGGTCGTGGATCGTAACTCGTGTTATCCTGACATAACTAAAAAAGAAAATGAAACGTAAAAAGGAACTAGACATAGATAATAATAGTATATATATTCATATGCATCATAGTCATGGGAAAATAGAAGAAAGTACTAGATAGATAAAACCTGGGTTGCCTCCCAAGAAGCGATTCCTTTACCGTCTTTAGCCGGACGTGCTTTCGTTCACTTAGCGTGGCTGGAAGTCGAGGTACAACACATCTTTTCTACTTAAGCCTCCCTCGCGTACATCCATACCTTGGAGTTGTCGCTTTTCGTCGGGCAGCGGTTTCAGCTCTAGTGGCGGTCGCTCCTCGACTGGGCTCTTGTCCTTAACTTCTTTGTTGTTTTTGCCGATGGTCATCGTGGGCTCGCCGACTTCCTCCTTGCTCAAAACCTGTGATAAACCCTGCACAGAAGACGAGAGATCGTGCTCAAAAGCATCCAAGTAATGGCACTTATTATTATGCTCGCTACTCTTTATGATCGAGTCAGTCATATTAAACGTAACTTTCTCGCCGTCTACATTCAAAGTTAATGTTCTCGTCCATGTCTAAGATCACAAAATCAGCAGGGATAACGAACTTATCGACCTTAACTAGAACATCCTCAATAACACATAGGGGGTATTTTAACGATCTATCGGCCAATTGAATACTCGTCCTAGTGGGTCGTGGTTCACCTAATCCTAAGCGCTTAAACATTGAGTACGGTATCAAATTTATGCTAGCGGCTAGATCAGCTAAAGCATGCTCAACTACTAAGTCACCTATACGACAAGGAATAGTAAAACTCCCTGGGTACTTGAGCTTTTATGGTATCTTGCTTTGGAGTATCGCTGAGCACTCTCCTCGTAGGTATATCGTGGAGACATGTTCGAGCTTCCGTTGATTTGTCAGCAAGTCCTTCAGGAACTTCGCGAAACTGGGCATCTGCGTAATAGCTTCAACAAACAGTAAGTTAATATGTAATTCTTTGCACATACCCATAAATCTGCTAAATAGCGCCTCGTCTTTGTCCTTCTTCAAATGTGCTGGGTAGGGAACCTTCGGCTGGTATGGCCTCACTGGTGGTCGCTCGATCTCCCTCGCTTTTTCTATTTCGGGTGCAGCCTTCTCCTTTTTAGGTTAAACCTTCTCTTTTTCAGGTGCAGCTTCCTTCAACCGAGCTGGGTACGGGATCTTTGGTTGATACAGCTTCACGAATGGTCGCGTCTTTCCCTTGTCATCCTTGACCTTCTCGACTCCGTCGCCCTTGTTTTCCTCCACTTATGGCTCGTCGTGGCCCTTGAAATCGACTTTCTCCTTTGAATTCTGCTTGGCAGGAGCTTCTTGTAATCCTTTCCTGCTCCTCAGGGTCGCCGCATTGCAATACTCCTTCGGATTTGTCTCGGTGTAGCTCGGGATTGATCCTTGATTTCGCCCCGCCAGTTGCTTTGCTAATTGCCCCACTTGCTGCTCCAACCTCTTGATCGAGGCGTCTGTATTCTGAGCACGGATGTCATTCGCCTCCATGTACTCCTCCATCTTTGTCATCCGATTCGCATGGGCTGCGGTGGTGCTGCCGAAGTTCGTGAGGAGCATCTTCATCATATCCTACATCTCCTTCATATCATCGGATCCTCCGAAGAGTGTGTTCTGATATTGGCGTGGTGCCCTGTTTTGGAAACCGGACGGTCTGGGCTGAAATCCCGGCTGTCCTTGCCCCTGATGATTCTTATTCCCGTACGCCAAATTGGAATGCACTCGAGGCTGGTAACTTTGCTGGCCACCTTGATAATTGCCCATATAGCCTACGTGCTCCAACGGCTGCCCAAGATGGCATTCTGAGGTCTCGTGAGCTGCACCACAAATCCCACACAGTGGTACGTATCGCGTATGCTGCGTCGGTGCGGTGGTTGACACGGCATTCACGGGCTGAGTCTACCCGGATTTCGGGAGTAGTGCGCCGATGACTGTCTGCAACTGAATGTTCGTCGCAGCGATTTGTTGCTGAAGCGCCTCGAATTTGGCATTCGTGGCCGTCTCCTCGCTCACTCCGAATACGCCGGGTGTGTTCATCCTTGTATTGCCCCTCATGAAGCTGTTCATCAAGTAGTCCTCAATTAGATTCCAAGCGTCGGTTGTGTTGAGCTTCACGAGTCCTCCTCCTGCGGCTCCATCTAGCATGTGAACGGTCTGATCATTGAGCCCCTCGTGAAATCGGTTGATCTGAGCCGCCTTTGACATCCCGTGTTGCGAGCATCTCTTCAGTAACGCCTTATAGCGCTCCCATACCTCGTAGAGGTTTTCTAAATCTCTCTGCTGAAAGAGTGATATCTCCGTCTTCAGCCTTAGAACCTTTGATAGTGGGAGTAGTGGCCAATAAAGGCGGCTCGCATCTCCTCCCATGTAGTGATCGATCTGGGCGGCAACATATCCAACCAGTCCTTCGCCCTGAACTTGAGCGAGAACGGAAACAGCATCAACTTAATCGCATCGTCCGTGACCCCATTGATCTTGATGGTGTCAGTCACCATCAAGAAAGCCTTCAGATGGAAGTAGGGATCGTCGCCAAGATTGCCCTCAAACTGGGCTGTCTGGAAGATCATCTGAAGCGAAGAGTGCTTCAGCTCGAAATTGTTGTTCTCGATCGGCGGGATGACAATCGACGACTCAGTACCGCCTAGCGCGGCATTCTTGAGGAGATCTTGTAGTGATGGCTCCTTCTCGTGGACGGGCACTCTGTGGTCCGCCATGTCTACTTCTGTATCTGGACTAAAAGAAATCGACCCGTAAAAGAAATAACGAAATAACAATGACTAAAAGACAAATAACGCAAATAGTAGAAAATAAAGGAAAACTTCAAATAAATGGCTAAATTACCGAACTACCGCGTTCCTAATATCAATCTATTCCCCGGCAACGACGCCAAAAACTTGATCGACACGCGGTGTAATATGCAAGTGCGACAAGTGATAAAATAAAACGTATACCTAATTACTATCACCGACGTACGATAGGCAGTGGACCTATCGTTTGTAGTGCAGTAAAGTGAGTAAACGAGTATCGAACACGAGGAATAAACTAAGTACTAGTACTAACCTATCGACTCAATATTTAGCCTAAATAAGATACGCAGATGGTGTTACGAATTATCCTAACAGATTACTTCCTAAATCACCAGAGACTGAAAGAATACGCCTAAACTGATAGAGGAGCTTTCAGATAATAAGGATGTGCTCGGGATTCGAATCCCGCTAGGTATATCGCCTAAGACAGTAATTATGGTTCCTACGTGATTCTGACTAGATCGCAGTAATTTCCTATCCACTAACGAACTTGCTGTCGCTCTAAACGCTCGCGGGGATCTAAAGTTCAATAATTACTAATGGCGAGGATCGAGTATTTGCTTTCGCCCTATACTCGAATCCTATCTTCTACGAACGGCCTAATCGTTGTTTAGCTGTCGCCCTAAACGATTTTCCACACGATCACTTTAACACATAGACATGTTAAAGCGACGAAACAATTTCATAGAGAGATAAATAGTCATAGACACGAGTCACGATAGCATATGTCTTAATTACAAAATAACCTAGCGTTCATCTAATCCCAAACACACTGGGAATTTAGCTACTCATAATCGACGAGAAAACAACGAAAGAAATAGAGAACAGAGAAAGAGGACTCATGATCTTGAATACTGGCGAATTATCGGTACTAGCGTGATGAATCTTCGTTCTTTGATCAATTGGGCGTGATTGCGTCGTTGCTCCGTCTCTTGCGCTCCGGGACGTAATTCTGCGTTCCTTAGTGCTCTTTTTCGTCTCTTGAGGGATTAGGGTTGATATCTCGTAAGTGTCCCCCTTTTCTGGATCGAAATCGGGCCTTTATAGTGAAATTCGACACTGTCACGGCCTGGTACATGATAGGTCACGGCCGTGACACTCTCGGGGCAAAAGTGAGCTCACTACCATTCGTCACGGCCTCATGCAGTAGTGTCACGGCCGTGCCACTCTCAACAGCTTTGCGGCAGTTTTGTATTTCTCTCAGATGGAGGGGTAAACGATGTCCGATTGACCTGAAATTTTAACCATAGATAGAAGACTCGCCAGTCTTGATTACCAATGGGATTCTAAATCCGAGATCTGAATTGAGAGATGAATTTTCTAATATTGCTGTTGCTATGGGTCAGGGCCTGGTGCAAGAAGTGTCACGGCCGTGACTTCCGACAGTAGAGTCTTCTGTCTCCTGTCACGGCCTGATGCACTGAGTGTCACTGTCAGGAACCGAAACCTCATATCATAATTTCATGCATTTACATAAATTCATGCATTCATATAAGTTATTTTAAAATAGAGGTATAAATAGAATAAGATATTTAAAATATTATAGTTCTAGGTCCTCAAGGGGGAAGAAGTGAATGTTAGGGAATTAGAATTTCTAAGTATGAACTTTCTAGGGTTTCTTTTTTTTTTTAAGTTTTGAGAAACTTTATATATATATATATTTTAATTAATTAAAGTGATTAAATAAATTAGGAAGTTTGGTAATATTCTTGAGATTCTTTAAAGGGGAAGAAATATTTAAATGATATTTAAGTATGGCCAAAGAAGAAATTCGAAACTCTTTAAGTATAATGCTGAAGTTCGTTAAACAAAGAGCTTGAAATTTGTTTTATGAAGATCTCGAAATTCTTCAACCAAGGATCTCGAGATTCCTTAAGTAGCAATTTAAACAATTTATAGAACTAGGCCTCGACAACTTTGATTTGGAATTGCTTAAAGAGATTTCGAGATTTAAAAGTTAAAACCAAATAGAATTAGATAGATTTCGAAATGTATTTTAAAGTTCAAAAATCTCGATGTTATAGTAAGTTCTCGTGATTATTAGACAAAAACTAGTACTACAAGTCTTCGTGAGCATCACTTGAGAATAAATTGATTGGTAGAAAATTCATCTTAAAGGAGAACTAAGTTTCATGAAAGAGGATAAGTATTAATATGAAGTTGCTTAGCATAAAGGGTAACTACACCTACTGGTCAAATCAACCTTTCAGAATATATAGCTATAACAATTCTTTACGTAAAAACCTCTTGAAGATATGTAATAAGAGTAGAAACATTTGGAAGAAAAGAAAAAGGAATCCTTTGGCAAAACAAAATCCTCGAAAATTGTTGGTAAGGGAGCTATGATTTTTGTGATTTATATTTGTACATAACAATGATTAAGTATGCTTGCTAAGCATAAGAAGTTTTCCGTAACATTATATATAAATATACATATACAATGATTAAGTATGCTTACTATCTGTGTTTTTGGTTTCTCACATCGACATAAAAGAAATCACTTACATAGTTACCAGAGTAAATTGTCGATGTTAGAACATATTAGGGTTGGAAGGAGTTCAGATCGATTAAAGAAAATATACTTAAATAGATTTTAGTATTTTGAATAGCTAATCTTCGACATATGAGCATCTTTAGCATTTGAAGAATTTCAGAATTTCGATTTGGAAGTTTTTTTTTTTTTATTGAGGCTGAAGTTTATGAAAATATTAGGGTTTCTTATAATGATTCAAAAGTTAGGGTTTTGATGACAAGTTGGATTTTAATAGCTTGAAGATGTTTGGAATTTATATGAAGATTTCATGTTGTTGAGAAGTTGCGATTTTGAGTGAATAATTTTGGGATTGTTAGAAAGAATAATGTTTAGATACATGAGTTCGAAAGAATTAGGTGGAACCTCAAAATGAAATGTCGAAATCTAGAAATTCATTGGATAAAATTTGACTTATGTTATGATGTCGAGATGCATTAGGGGAAAATATCAAAATGAATTAATAGGATCTCGAGTTATGTAATTTGATGAGATCTCGAGTTATGATGTTGAAAAGGGTGTCGAGATTTTGAAATCTAATTACATGGAATGTCGAGTTAGGTTAAGATATCGAAATCCTATATATATACTTTGCACCTTATGATATATGTCGAAATTTAAAGTAACGAATTCATAAAATGTCGCGTTGTGATGGGTATGATATCGAAATTTGGAAATTGATTAGGAAAAATGTCGAGATGTGTCTCATGGCACATTTCGAAATCTTTCACATTATACTTTAAAGTTGTCAACATATATTACATAGATTTCGATAAGCATAGATTGACATAAAATTTCGAGATATATGAAAATCTTATAATAATAAGAATACCGAACTTAATGAAATTTCGAAATAAAGAGAATTGTAAATACAGATATAAGGAATTTTAATATCACATAAAGTGTTCGATATTTAGGGTTTTGATATAAAATAAGTTAGGGTTTCTGGTAAAGACTACGGATAGGAACGATTATGCATAATAAGCATGCATATCACGCACACATATCATTATAGGATTTCATATTTACGGATAAAATAATTGTATAGGTCAGGAGTCCGATAAGGGCAAGGACAAGGTTGCTTAAGCGAGCGGAGAAAATAGGCGAAACTTGTGAGTATGATTTGCAACATGTATCTTATGTGCCTTATGTGTTTACATGCCTTATATGGATTAATTGACTAATATGTGCTTTATATGCTATTCATGAATTTATGTGAATTAAGTGATGGTAAAGTGCCTTTATATGATTTATGTGTTATATAAAGTATTTTATATAGCATTGCGTACATATAAAAGAAGAAACCGTTATGACTGCTACGACTACGGACGGTACGATACGGATGCTACAGCATACTTCCCTCCAAATCGGGGGATGACAGTTACTTCCCTTCAAATCGGGAGATGACAGAGTCCTGTACAGGCACATACAGATATTTACAGTATTGACAGAGTCCCATGCATGGGCGCCGACTGGGCTTACAGAATACGAGTCTAGCTAGTCTAAAACGGGAGTATCAAAATAAACGGACATGTAGAATGGCATGTGATCTACGGATCGTATGAATGATGATTAAGTGAACGATGATTTCATGATTGAAAATGGCTACTACTTGTTTTATTACTTGTATGTTTTAGTTAACATGTTGCGATCATACTCTGATTCGGTGTCTTCACAGTTGTTGTAGATAATTAGCAGGCTACGTAGAAAGCATCATCGTAAACATGGATTCAAGGTTGGCCAACTACGCTCTCCTCTTGCTCCCCTCTGGTTCATCGTTAGCATATAGAATAGAAACGGATTTAGACTATCGCATTTTGTGACTCATATGATAGGTACATATATGTACATTATTGTGGAAGGAACTAGATCAGATGTACGCACCCGTTTTTGTTAAAGAAAATGGTTATGGGAATCGCGAAAAATTTTATACGAATATTTTATAGCTGCGTATAAAGGTAATAGGAAACGGGGCGCTACAGTCACGGCCGTGACACATGACTGTTTCCGTCGTTTTTGCTCCGTTTTGCCTCGTTTTCACTCCTTTTCGCCCCAAAGTCGTACTAAGCTCCTTCAATATTAAAATATGTGTAAATATGACGAATAAATGTATAAAATGATGGCTAGAGCTCTATTTTAACCCAATTAAATACTACGATAAACGCATTAAAATGCGTTTATCAGGCCTCAAACGGGCCAAACCCATTAAAAGGCCCGTTAAGGCTTTGAGCGTGAAGCCCGTTGCTCAGCCGTCAAAACACGCCGGAGAGCTACGACGGAAAAGGCCGGCGGTGCGGTGTCCCGGCCGGAGCCGGAACCGCTGCCGTTGGCGATGACACGCCGCGCGCAACGTTTAGGAGTCGCCTCAGCCCCTCCGTGCCGGAGTCGCAGCCTCGCCGGGAGAGATCGTCGCCGCAGCATTTCGACCGAGCCAGAGTCGTTGTGGCTGTCTTTCCGCAGCATGCACCGTGCGCGCCATTGCAGTCCGCGGCCAAAGCCGCGGATGGTCTCTGTCATGCCGCCGCACCTTGCGCCGGCGCTGCCCCAAGCTGGTGCCGAAGCCACCATGGCTGGCGTCGGTCCCAGAGTTCGAGGCAGATCGAACCTGCTCGAAGCCGCCCGATCTCGGTGCTGCAGCGCGTGCAGCCCGCGTGCAACGTGGCTGCCTAGGTCCCACCACCCCGCATGTCCCATTCCGATCTGTGGTTCCTCGTTGGTCCAAACCGCACGAGTTGGTGACCGTGGGTTGGCAAACGACGCATCGGGCAGCCCAACAGCAGTCGAACCGCGTCGGCATTTCGATCTTTTTGCACGCGCCTCGTTTCAATTTAAACACATTATGATTCCGATCACGAGCGCTCGCTCTGATACCGCTGTTGGGTTACCCGGTGTGTCCCGGAGACGCAACGTTCACGGGTACGATGCGGAACAAAAATTTTCCAGGTCTCCCGATTGCCCTCGTAGTTCGAATCAGAGTAGTAACACATTGCCACGTAATAGGGCGGGTCAAACCCGTAGAGATTTACCAGTTGAAGCAAGTAGTTCTTTACATAGCATCGGATAGTGTTTTTCAACTGTTAATAAGGTGTTACGGTGGACAAGAGCAGACCCCTCCTTATGCCCGGTCTCAACTTGATCGCATTTTTTGGACAAGAGCAGGTGAAACTGCATTTTACAGAAGAAGTCTTACAATTGATTGCTGATAACGCAATAATGAAGAATACTGGTGCTAGAAGTCTTACATTAGAGTACGGGTGTTCAAAAGTTGGTAAACCGACCGTACCGAACCGATACCGAAAGTTCGGTACAGACCGAATACCGAAATTTCGGTTTGGTTCGGTATTCGGTATAAAAAAATTTGAACCGAATTTTTTCGGTAATTTCGGTACGGCGGTAACCGAATTACCGAAATATATATAATAATATATAATTACAGAAATATATATTATACATAATATATATATATATATACAATTTAAACATAAAAATAAAATAAGAAAAAATAATAAAATAGGGAAAAATAAGAAAAAAATAATAAAAATAGGAAAAAATAATTTAAAATATAAAAAATATGAAGAGTTAAATATATCTAATTTCATAAACATTAATTTTTCAAATTTTTTTAATTTATTTCGTTTTTTTCGGTTATTTACCGAAAATAACCGAAATTTTTCAGTTATTACCGAACCGAACCGGTTTACTTCGGTTCGGTATTCGGTATGAGATTTTTAAAGCCGAAAATTTCAGTTACCGGAAGTTCGGTACGGTACGGTACGGTAATTACCGTTTGAACACCCCTACGTTAGAGAGATACCTTGCAAAAGGCCAAGCACCATTAGTTTGATTTTTAAATTACACATTTTGTTGTTGAGGAAGAGGCCACGCATAAAAAGTGTGGATAATAGACTTATTCATCTGATAATACAAGTGACCTTTTTCATTCTATATTACTATTATTTCTTATGTTTCGATAATACAAGGAATACCCTTGAACTAAATATATAATATGTGTTTAACTAAATATATGATATGTACCATTCAAGACCTATCGCGTGTCTAAAATAGTCCAATATCCAGTATCTCATTCTTCATCTTTCTCGATTACAGTTGTTAATTCTCTCTGTTGTTGAATAAGATCCACCTTACTACTTCATGTTTGAAACTGCATCTTACGGAAAAAGCCTTCAATAGATTGCTAATAACGCAATAACGAACAAAATTGGTGATAGAGGTCTGAGGGGCATCGTGGAAAGTCTACGTGGTGATATGCTTTAGAGAGATACCTTGCAAATGCCAAACACCATTAGCTTGATTTTCAAAGTACACATTTTGTTGTAGAGAAGAGACCACATATAGATGGATAATAGACTTAGTCATCAGATAATACAAGTGACCTTATTCATTTTATATTGCTATTATTTCATATGTTTTGATAATACAAGAATACCCTTGTTTAACTAATATATAATATGTACCATTCAAGACCTATCGTGTGCCTAAAATACTCCAATATCCAGTATATCATTCTCCCTCTTTCTCATTTGCAATTGTTAATTATCTCTGTTGTTGAATAAGATCCACCTTACTACTTCATGTTTATCAACAACTACTACTACGGGTGAAACTGTATTTTACGAAAAAGCTTACAATTGATTGTTGATAACGCAATAACGAACAAATTGATGCTAGAGGTCTGAGGGGCATATTGGAAAGTCTTCGTGTAGATATGCTTTAGAGAGATACCTTGCAAAGGCCAAGCACCATTAGCTTGATTTTTAAGTACACATTTTGTTGTAGAGGAACATGCCACGTATAGAAAGTGTGGATAATAGGCTTACTCATCTGGTAATACAAGTGACCTTTTTCATTCTATATTGATATTATTTCTTATGTTTTGATAATACAAGGAATACCCTTGTTTAACAAAATATATAATATGTATTATTTAAGACCTATCATGTGGCTACAATACTCCAATATCCAATATATCATTCTTCCTCTTTCTCATTTACAGTTGTTAATTCTCTTTGTTATTGAATTAAATCCGCTTCATGTTTATGAACAACAACAACTATTACTACTACTACATGTGAAACTGCATTTTACGGAAAGAACTTTAGAATTGATTGCTAATAACACAATAACGAACATAACTGGTGCTAGAGGTCTGAGGGGCTTATTGGAAAGTCTTTGTGGAGATGATGCTTCAGAGAGATACCTTGCAAAGGCAAAGCACCAAGTTTCATTTTAAAATACACATTTTGTTGTTTAGGAAGAGGTCACTTATAAAAAACTGTGGATAATAGACTTACTCATCTGATAATACAAGTGACCTTTTTCATTCTATATTGCTATTATTTCTTATGTTTTGATAATACAAGGAATACCCTTGTTTAACTAAATATATAATATGTGTCATTCAAGACCTATCATGTGCCTACAATGTTCCAATATCCAGTATACCATTTTTCCTATTTCTCATTTGCAGTTGTTAATTCTCTTTATTGTCAAATTAGATCCGCTTCATGTTTATCAACAACAACAACAACAACAACAACAACAACAACAACAAGTACTACTACATGTGAAACTGCATTTACGGAAAAAAAACTTCACAATTGATTGCTAATAACGCCATAACGAACAAAACTGGTTCTAGAGTTCTGAGGGGCATATTGTAAAGTCTTCGTGGAGATTATGCTTTAGAGAGATACCTTGCAAAGGCCAAGCACCATTAGTTTGATTTTTAAAGTAGACATTTTCTTGTTGAGGAAGAGGCCACGTTAGAAAGGGTGGATAATAGACTTACTCATCTGATAATACACGTGACATTTTTCATCTTTATTGCTATTATTCTTATGTTTTGATAATACAAGGAATACCCTTTTAACTAAATATATAATATGCACCATTTAAGACCTATCGTATGCCTGAAATACTACAATATCCAGTATATCATTCTTCCTCTTTCTCATTTGCAGTTGTTAATTTTCTCTGTTGTTGAATAAGATCCATCTTACTGCTTCATGTTTATCAACAACTACTACTACGGGTGAAACTGCATTTTACGAAAAAAGCTTACAATTGATTGTTGATAACACAATAACGAACAAACTGATGTTAGAGGTCTGAGGGGCATATTGGAAAGTCTTCGTGGAGATATGCTTTAGAGAGATACCTTGCAAAGGCCAACCACCATTAGCTTGATTTTTAAAGTACATATTTTGTTGTAGAGGAAGATGCCACGTATAGAAAGTATGGATAATAGGCTTACTCATCTGATAATACAAGTGACCATTTTTCATTCTTTATTGATATTATTTCTTATGTTTTGATAATACAAGGAGTACCCTTGTTTAACAAAATATATAGTATGTATTATTTAAGACCTATGATGTGGCTACAATTCCAGTATATCATTCTTCCTCTTTCTCATTGACAGTTGTTAATTCTCTTTGTTGTTCAATTAGATCCGCTTCATGTTTATCAACGACAACAACTATTACTACTACTACTACTACTACTACTACATGTAAAACTGCATTTTACGGAAAGAACTTTACAATTGATTGCTAATAACACAATAACGAACATAACTGCTGCTAGAGGTCTGGGGGGCTTATTGGAAAGTCTTTGAGGAGATGATGTGAGATGCCTTGCAAAGCAAAGCACCAAGTATGATTTTAAAATACACATTTGTTGTTTAGGAAGAGGCGACATATAGAAAGGGTGGATAATAGACTTACTCATATGATAATACAAGTGGCCCTTTTCATCTATATTGCTATTATTATTATGTTTTGATAACACAAAGAATACCCTTGTTTAACTAAATATATAATATGTACCATTCAAGACCTATCTTGTGTCTAAAATACTCCAATATCCAGTATATCATTCGTCGTCTTTCTCATTTGCAGTTGTTAATGATCTATGTTGTTGAATAAGATCCACCTTACTGCTTCATGTTTATCAACGACAACAACTACTACTACTATGGGTGAAACTGCATTTTACGGAAAAAGCTTACAATTGATTGTTGATAATGCAATAACGAACAAACTGATGCTAGACGTCTGAGGGGCATACTGGTCTTCGTGAAGACATGCTTTGGAGAGATACCTTGCAAAGGCCAAACACCATTAGTTTGATTTTAAAGTAGACATTTTTTTGTTGAGGAAGAGGGCACGTATAAAAATAACGGATAATAGACTTACTCATCTGATAATCAAGTGACCTTTTTCATATATTGCTATTATTCTTAAGTTTTGATAATACAAGGAATACCCTTGTTTAACTAAATATATAATATGTGCTATTCAAGACCTATCGTGTATCTAAAATACTCCAATATCCAGTATATCATTCTTCCTTTTTCTCATTTCCAGTTGTTAATTCTCTCTGTTGTTGAATTAGATCTGCTTCATGTTTATCAGCAACAACAAAACATCTACTACTACACGTGAAACTGCATTTTATGGAAAAAGCCTAACAATGATTGCTGATAACACAATAACGAACATAACTGGTGCTAGAGGTCTAAGGGGCATTTTGGAAAGTTTTCGTGGAGATATGCTTTAGAGAGTTACCTTGCAAAGGCCAAGCACCAAAAGTTTGATTTTTAAAGTAGACATTTTGTTTTGAGGAAGAGGCTACGAATAGAAAGGTGGATAATAGACTTACTCATCTGATAATACAAGTCACCTTTTTCATTCTATATTGCTATTATTTCTTATGTTTTGATAATACAACGAATACCCTTGTTTAGCTAAATATATAATATGTACCACTCAAGACCTATATTGTGTCTAAAGTATTCCAATATCCAGTATATCATTCTTCCTCTTTCTCATTTGCAGTTATTATTTCTGTTTGTTGTTGAATAAGATTCACCTGACTGCTTCATGTTTATCAACAACAACTACTAACGAGTGAAGCTGCATTTTACAGAAAAAGCTTACAATTGATTGTTGATAACGCAATAACGAACAAAACTGATGCTAGAGGTCTGAGGGGCATATTGAAAAGTCTTCGTGGAGATATGCTTTAGAGAGATACCTTGCAAAGGCCAAGCACCATTACCCTGATTTTAAAGAACACACTTTGGTTTAGAGGAAGAGGCCACGTGTAGAAAGTGTGGATAATAGACTTACTCATCTGATAATACAAGTGACCTTTTTCATTCTATATTGCTACTATTTCTTATGTTTTGATAATACAAGGAATACCCTTGTTTAACTAAATATATATATGTATTATTCAAGACCTATCATGTGGCTATAATACTCCAATATCCATTATATCATTCTTCCTCTTTCTCATTTACAGTTGTTAATTCTCTCCGTTGTTGAATTAGATCCGCTTCAGGTTTATCAACAACAACAAAAACAACAACAACTACTTCTACATGTGAAACTGCATTTTACGGAAAAAGCCGTATAATTGATAGCTGATAACGCAATAACGAACATAACTGGTGCTAGAGGTCTGAGAGGCATATAGGAAAGTCTTCGTGGGGATATGCTTAGAGAGATACCTTGCAAAGCCAAACACCATTAGCTTGATTTTTAAAGTACACAATTGCTGTAGAGGAAGAGGCCACGTATAGAAAGTGTCCACAATAGACTTACTCACCTGATAATACAAGTAACCTTTTTCATTTTATATTGCTATTAGTTCTTATGTTTTGATAATACACGAAATACCCTTGTTTGACTAAATATATAATATGTACCATTCAAGACCTATCATGTGCCCACAATACTCCAATATCCAGTATATCATTCTTCTTCTTTCTCATTTGCAGTTGTTAATTCTCGTTGTTGAATATGATCCAGCTTACTGCTTCATGTTATCAACAACTACTACTACATGTGAAACTGCATTTTACGAAAAAACCCTTACAATTGATTGCTGATAAGGCAATAACGAAAAAAACTTATGATAGAGGTCTGAGGGACATATTGGAAAGTCTTCGTGGAGATATGTTTTAGAGAGATACCTTGAGAAGGCCAAGCACCATTAGCTTTATTTTTAAAGTACAAATTTTGTTGTAAAGGAACATGACACGTATAGAAAGTGTGGATATTAGACTTACAAATATGATAATACAAGTGACCTTTTTCATTCTATATTGATATTATATTCTTATGTTATGATAATACAAGGAATACCCTTGTTTAACTAAATATATAATATGTATCGTTCAAGACCTATCAAGTGCCTACAATGCTCCAACATCCACTATATCAAGCTTCCTCTTTCTCATGTACAGTTGTTGATTCTCTTATTATCAAATTAGATCTGCTTCATGTTTATCAACAACAACAACAACAACTACTACTACTACTACATGTGAAATTGCATTTATGTAAAACGCTTTACAATTGATTGGTACTAACGCCATAACGAACGAAACTAGTGCTAGAGTTCTGAGGAGCATGTTGGAAAGTCTTCGTGGAGATGATGCTCTAGAGAGATACCTTGCAAAGGCCAAGCACAATAAGTTTGATTTTTAAAGTACACATTTTGTTGTTGAGGAAGAGGCCATATATAGAAAGGGTGGATAATAGACTTACTCATCTGATAATACATGTGACCTTTTTCATTATATACTACTATTATTTCTTATGTTTTGATAATACTAGGAATACCTTGTTTAACTAAATATGTAATATGTACCATTCAAGACCCATTGTGTGTCTAAAATCTCCAATATCCAGTATATCATTCTGTCTCTTTCTCTTTTGCAGTTGTTAATTCTCTCTATTGTTGAATAAGATCTTACTGCTTGATGTTTATCAACTACAACAATTACTAACGGGTGAAACTGCATTTTACGGAAAAAGCTTACAATTGATTGTTGATAACGCAATAACGAACAAAACTGATGCTAGAGGTCTGAGGGGCCTACCGAAAAGTCTTCGTGGAGATATGCTTTAGGGAGATACCTTGCAAAGGCCAAGCACCATTAGCCTGATTTTTAAAGTACACATTTTGTTGTTGAGGAAGAGGCCACGTATAGAAAGTGGGGATAATAGACTTACTCATCTGATAATACAAGTCACCTTTTTCATTCTATATTGCTATTATTTCTTATGTTTTGCTAATGGGAATAACCTTGTTTAACTCAATATATAATATGTAACATTCAAGACCTATCATGTCTCTAAAATACGCTAATATCTAGTATATCATTCTTCTCTGTTTCATTTACAGTTGTTAATTCTCTCTATTGTTGAATAAGATCCACCTTAGTACTTTATATCAACAACCACAACTACTACTCTTATAGGTGAAACTGCATTTTACGGAGAATGCCTTACAATTGATTGTTGATGATGGAATAATGAAAAAAAACTGGTGCTAGAGGTCTAATGGGCATATATTGTAATGTCTTCATGGAGATATGCTTTAGAGAGATACCTTTCAAAGGCCAAGCACCATTATCTTGATTTTTAAAGTACTCATTCTGTTGTTGAGGAAGAGGCCACGCATAGAAAGTGTGGATAATAGACTTACTCATCTGATAATATAAGTGACAGTTTTCATTCTATATTGCTACTATTTCTTATGTTTTGATAATACAAGGAATACCCTTGTTTAACTAAATATATAATATTTACCATTCAAAACCTATCATGTGCCTACAATACTCCAATATCCAGTATATCATTCTTCTTCTTTCTCATTTACAGTTGTTAATTGTCTCCGTTGTTGAATAAGATGCACCATACTGCTTAATGTTATCAACAACGACTACTGCAGGTGAAACTGCATTTTACAGAAAAGCCTTACGATTGAATCCTGATAACGCAATACGAGCAAAAATGGTGCTACATTTTGTTGTTGAGGAAGAAGCCACGTATAAAAAGTGTGGATAACAGACTTACTCATCGGATAATTCAAGTGACCTTCTTCATACTATATTTCTATTATTTCTTATGTTTTGATAATACAAGGAATATACTGTATTAACTAAATATATAATATTATGTCTTTGAAGCCCAATAGACAGGCTAGTGACCCCTTGGCATAATGGTTGTGGGGAGACCTCAAAGGTCTTATGACTAGGAGGTCATGGGATCGAATCCCCCTCTCACAATTCCTTTCGAAGTCCCCATGAGGGTTTGATCCCATGAACATCGTTGTCGGATGGGTTTTCGTTAGTTTTCCTATGTTAACTCTAACCCCAAAATCTCTGAAAGCGCTAATAGATTTAGGGATGAAATCAGACATACCACATGACAAACATTCTTAATCCATTGGAAAGCGTAACGTTTAGTCGATATTTTTACTTGAGAGCGAGTTGATCAAGATGCTCAATTGTCGCCAAAGAAAACTAGTACAGTAAATAAAAATTCAGAATTTTCGCCAAGATCATATACCGGTCTACCGTTAAATAATCTCAATCTCAAAAATAACACAAAAACAAGAAAAAAGAAAGAAAGAAAAAAACAATCCCAAATGAAAGCTACATGGACCAAACAATGATTTATTTGAATAATCAAAGGAAACAAAATATGATAAAAGAAGGCTGTGCATGCATAGATGAAATATTTGCGCAAGAATTGCATAAAGATTGCACATTGACGTTCTTTTGTTTCTTTGCTTTCTACTTTACTTACATAAAAAGGTACAAAGGAATCCATCAAATATTCATAGTTCTTTATAAAGAGAAGAAACGTTAGGAGAGAGTATTTTTACATAGGAAACATAAAGAGCGTGCTGAACGGTAGTTACCAATTTCTACATAAAGAAAAGAAACATTGAGCAAGTAATATTATGTTACATAGGAAAAATAGAAACAGTTGTGAGAGGTAGGAACGAATGTGCAATTGAAGTTCGCTCGAACCTCATGAGCAACGAAACAAAAAAAGATGCCGCAGTCTCCAGACACGGCCCTACAAAAATAGCCACTTAAAGAGGACAAGGCGTTGTATGCGCACCACAGTCGATGAATAGGACGCGTCCAACGAGCACAAAGTTTTGGGGAAAACATAAGCCGTGGAGAGGATACAACCACAAACAAAAGGATAAGCCAAGAACCAAAATTGGAGATGATGAGGTCATGCCTGTGGGCGAGGAAGTCGCACAAATAGACCTAATGAAATCTATGTTTTTGAAAGATTTTGCAAAGTTTTCGGTGAGAAAAATAGTAAGCCTTTCGGATACTTCTAAAAAAATCACACCCATTCAAGAACTTCTATTGAAAATAGTAAAATCATTAAAGAAAAGTTTAGAAGTTTTCGATCAGAAAACATTCGAAAACCTTTTTTTTAAATAATAACTTATATGTTTTTCGATAGACAAACCACTCGAAAACTTTAGTTTAAAAACAACTTCAAAGTTTTCGTATAGTACATACGAAAACATAAAAAAAAAAGAAAAAACCTAAAAGTATTCGCACAGTTTGTTAATGTTGACTTTGTTATTGTTGACAATGTGGAGACAGTATTTGAGTCAACGACTCAGACTGGGTCGAATATCGATTTTGTCTTTTCATACCCAAAAACCATTTATCCTAGTCTTATGGATTTATTTAAGTATGTGCAGGAGTCAGTTTTGAGCTGGAATTGATCAAAGTTATTAAAATAGGATGTTGCATTTACCAAAAATAGGAAATATGAAGATCATGGGTGAATACGACAAGCATTTGCTATGTACAGATTATGGAGATCAGCTGAGAAGATATATCCTAGATGAACGAGTCAAGATATGGAGATCAACCGAGAAGATATGGAGATCTTTTAACTAAAATAGAAGATATGGAGATCATGGCTGAACGAGTCAAGCCGAAGCAACTGTAAATAGATGACTCCCATCTCAAAGAAGAACTCTCGAGATGGACTTTACACACACGAAAGAGAGACGCGAACGGGAAAGAAAGAGATGAGAGAGCACTCACCGTATTTTAGTGTCTATCTGTTTTTGCCTGAGTTTTATGTCTACGTATTGTGAAGATTATGAGAGCCGTTTGATGCTTTTCTGGGCTAGTTTTACTATCATTGATAGTACGAGTTTTTGTAGTCCGTTCAAGTAATGGCATTTGCCCTGAAAGCGCATAGAAAGTTCTGTAACTTGCTGCGTATTTTTAAAATTGTGTCTTCGTCTTTTCACAACTAAGTTATAGATTTTCGTTGTACAAAAGATTTCTGGTCGCGAGTGTTGTTTCAACATTAGGGTCAACATTTACGTTTTTACGTTTAACTTAATCTTCACCTGGGACCACTTCACAGTTAATACGAAAACTTAAAAAAAAATAAAATAAGGAAAAATCAAAAGTTTCGCACGGTTCGTACAAAAAATTAGAAGTAACACCTCAAGTAGCACAACACAATCGCATTCATTGTTGTAAAACTCGGCCTACGCAGAGTCCGCAGTACAAGGGGATACCCATGTCTGCCAGAACATAATGATTGCCGGCGACGGATAAAAATCGCATCACGAACACCATCGAGCGAATCAACAACGATTTCTCAAAATCAAGGTTGCCCGTGGCACGAACCTCTTGTTTACATCCTGGCCTCACATATTCGACTATCGCCAGAGCCGAGCCAACTCTGATTTGTACAGAGAAGGCGCGAAGGGAAAATCCACACCAAACTCATGATTATAGACTTCTCAACGAGAAACCACCACCATCAGAATCATTGGAGCTCCACTAGGTTGACAAAGGTCACGTCTGAGATTGCCGATGGAAGATCTGCCGCCAATCGAGCAGAGGCCGGGTTGTAAGTTTTTTAACGTTATGGGCTTCGCCGATAATATTGTTGAATGATAGATTAAGTCTGTTATTTTTCTTAGGAGCTAATCGAGGAAATCTAAAATCCGGTGGCGAACAGAGATTCGGCAAAGATTGCGATTTATTTTAGATGGGCTTTAGGTTGCTGGAATCGATTACTTTCTTTGGGATATTAATATTCTCTGCATTGATTGATCCTGTCTCGAGCTTTGATCGCATGCTTTGAAAATTCCTGAATACTCGACGGGATGATATATCATCCTGAAATGATCAATTGCTCATTTATCTTTTCTCTCGAGGTATTTCCAGTGCAGGATTCACGGACGCTTGCAGGCTCATGAAACTATTCTTGATATGGATCGATTCGCCGAAACATGACTGCCTCCGCCTGACCTTTACAAAGTCCCAATCGAACAGCACACCCTGGAGCATTGCTTGGCAGCGTGTTTCACAACAGCCCGACCCATCCCTGCCCGCAAAATGGCCTTTAAAACCTGCCTTAGAGATCAGCGAAAAAAATTCCCCAAGAAGTCAGCCATGTAATTTCGCTACCATCGCCATCGAGAACAGCTTTTGATGGCCGCCCCACAGAAATCTGCTCAAATCAATGAGGTTGCATATCTTCGCCCATACAACCCACCTGATCAATCTAAGGCCACCATTGAACTCAAAAGAAGACCCTCTGCACACGGAGATATTCCGTGTGGCGAAAATTGTCGTAGTGACAGCCGTTGAAGGTCAAAATCCCATCGCTGCCAAGGAACCTAACACGAGGCATCGAAAAAATCAAACATGTAGACTCGTTTCACGCAAAGTGGAAGAAGCGAACGAAACTTGAAGAGAAAGAGAACACAAAGTAAGTCTCGATTATTGAGACAATACTACCAGAAATCAATTCATGTGGTCAGGATGACGAATACTGTAATCACATATCCGGCGGCGAAACTGATTGCATCTTGGATGCGTTTTTATTTGGCTTCTGAAGGCCCAATAACATCTTTAGGGGGTGTTTGTTTCCAGTGATCCAACATCACCGTGATACTCATATCACCGTAATGTGAATATCACCGTGATGTAGATCAATGTGATGTATCATTACCGTGTTTGTTTTGAGGTGATATTTCATTTTGCATATCAATGTGATATTAGAATATTATGTTTGTCTAATCACGGTGATGTGTGGGGTGATATTGCATAAATGTCATATTTGACCCTATGAATATTATATAAATTATGTGGATTATATATACATATATATACATATATATTGAGATGATTTTTACATAATAATTATTACTATTTTAATAAAAGTTTGATTTTTTAAGAATTACTAATTAGTTTTTTCGTATAGTTATTCAGTATAATTATTTATTATTAAGATTTGAATACTCTAATTATATATTAAAATATGAATAAGGATATATTAGGTATAAATACCAAATTAAGGGGTATTGTTGTCCAAATAAAAGTTTGAAAGATCACCCCATCACGGTGATGTAAGATCACCTAGCTTTTTCGGGGTGATCCAAAAGGTAGAATATCACCCCATTTTCATCACCTAGGTGATCTGTCATTACGGTGATGACTCATCACCTAGCCTAAACAAACATGGTGATGATAAAGCAACGAGAGGATCACGGTGATGTTTTGGAGGATCACCCCAAAACAAACACCCCCTTAGTGTTATCTACTTAGGGAAGAAAAGTGCTTGAATTGAGACACGAGTTTGACGGCCTTGATTGAGTCAAGGATATCAAGCCCTCGGATTGAGACATGAGTTTGATGACCATGATTGAGTTTAAAGTTCCCAGCCTTCGGATTGAGGCATGACTATGAAGACCTTGATTGAGTCAAGGATACCAAGCCCTCAGATTGAGGCATATGTTTGAAGATCTTGATGAGTCAAGGATACCAAGCCCTCGGATTGAGGCATGTGTTTGAAGACCATGATTGAATTAAGGATACAATACCCTTGGATTGAGGCACAAAATTTTACGATTTAGATGGATGAGGCGCAGAAATTCCCAACTCCCCGATGAATGAGGGACGAAAATTCTCAAATCTTCGATGAATGGGGTGTGAAAATTCCGAACTCCTCGATTAGTGAAGCTACTCCTCGGAGAATGAGGCGTTAAAATTCCTGATTCATCGACGAATGAGGCGTGTAAATTTTCTACTCCTCAATGAATGAGGCACAAAAAATTCTCAACTCCTAGATGAATGAGGTGGAAAATTCCCAGCACCTCGATGAGTGGGGCAACTCCTCGAAGAATGAGGCGTGAAAATTCCCAACTCCTCAATGATTGAGGCTCAAAAATTATAAACTCCTTGACGAACGAGGCGCGGAATTTTTAATACCTCGACGAATGAGGCAAATCCTTGATAAGTGAGTCGCGGAAATCCCAACTCCTCGATGAATGAGACAACTCCTCAATGGGTAATGCCGAAATCCCAACATCTGATGAATGGGCACAAAAATCCTAAGTCCTTGATGAATCAAGCGTAAAATTCCTTAGTCCTAGATCATTGAATCCTAGAAATCTAACTCGTCGATCAGCGCGGAAATCTAAAGCCCTCAAATTGAGCTGGAAATCTAACTCGTCGATCAGAGCGGAAATTAAAGCCCTCAGATTGAGCAAACTAGAAAATCCTCGGATTGAGGCATAGAAACAAAAGTCCCGGATTGAGGCGCGAAGACAAAGGTCTTCAGATTGAGTCGTGAAGACAAAAGTCTTCGGATTGAGGTAAAAGAGCACAAACCTTCGAATTCAAACCCTCAAGTGAAGGAAAAATCTCGAACATTACACGGACGAGTTAAGTTTCTCGGGGATGATCGAGTTACTAGAAAACGAAAATCCATGAATGTGGCACGACAAAAATCTTTGCAAGATAAGAGTCCGTTATTCTCCAAACTCGAATACTTTTACTACGTTCAAAACTCACTACACTCTTTTTGGACTGTTTGGGGGGGGGGGGATGGGGACTATTGTTGCACTTGGGTTTTAACCATAAAATATTCACGGATAGAAAAGACGTTGAATACAGAAGGAGGAAGATATTTTCCTCGCAATATCCCTCGGGAAAAGAATGTGCTCGGGAAATTAACCGAGTAAGAAAGAAGACGAACCAGAAGGATGGAATATGAGGAGTAAGAAGAGGGAAAATGCCCGAGCAACCTCAACGAGATGTCAGGCAAGAGTGTTCGAGGAGCTTTCTGGCAAGAGTACTCGAGGGCCTGTCGGGCAAGAGTGCCGAGCAGCCCCAATGAGCTGTGCAAGAGTGTCCGAGGAGCTGTCTGAGAAGAGTACCCGAGGGTCCGTCAGGCGAGAATGCCCGAGTAGTCCCAGTTAGTAAAATAAAGTTTGTGAGTGTGTGTGTGTGTGTGTGTGTTTCTCGTGTGTGTGTAGTAATGTGTGTATTTTCATATAATGCGAGAGAAATATCCTATCCTATATATACAAGGAAATGTATTTTTGTTGTACAAGCGCCACGTGTCCCAATATTTTAAATTTCCTCAATTAAAAAATAAAATCATATAAAAATTAACCACCCAGTGCTGAAACTTCCCACCACAAGCCACGATTCTAATAGAAACCGTTCTTTACAGCGTCTACCAGATATAAGCCTGAAATTGGTTCGTCATCGAAGACGAAGGGCAGCGCAAAAAAAATGTCTGTCATCGTGATCATCAGAGACTAAGCGGAGAGCGAATCGAAGTTACTCTCTCGATAAGCGAGGAGCGACTTTAATTTGCATTCGAAGGCGACAATTGAGATTGAATTTTAGACGCAGACCGGGAAATCGAGGGAAGTAAGTGAAATATGTTATTTTGGCACAATGGGTCAATAATTGTTTCGCACTGTGACTTCGGCGTAATGTTGTAGTAGGGCTTTTGTATTGTTGCTTCCATTTTAATTTCGGGGCTATCTGGAAGCGTCGAAACAGCTCAAAGGCAGGTTTCAGTCGAACTGACTGCTAGAGAATGCGCGGGTACTTAGGCATAGCCATACGCTTCAGCTGTTGATGACGACGACGATGAGACCGTTAAAAAAGGAAGGGGGCGATGATGACGACGACTTTGAAGATGGTGTCGTAATGTATGTTTATTTTTCAGATTGTCACGTTTGAGTAAGATTTAAATTAGTGGAACAAATCAAAAATGCAATCATGGATTGTTAATGCTTCTTTGACGAATTATGGAGCCAATGATCAATGTTGCTGAAAACAAAATGTTATTTCTAGGATGCCTAACTATCGATTTTCAGCTGTGGTTAAATCTCGGTCCATTTTTACTTTTTTAGGATTCCGGCGAACCGCCAATCTGCATCCGAAGGAGAGGAAGGCTCCATACATATCTGGGCTCGAGAGAAAGGTGCAGAGCCTTCAGACCGAAGCACCGACCTTGTCTGCGCAGCTCACATTGTTTCAGGTATCCAATCTTACATTAGTTGGTCTATTTATTTCTCTTACTCATGGTAAGCTGAACATTAGTTCGCATTTTCTGATACAATTTTTTGATTATTCAGAGGGATACGACTGGCATGAGCAACGAGAACACAGAGCTCAAGCTTCGATTACAAGCCATAGATGGTAAGAATCGGACAAGACATAAAGGAACAAACAAAAACAAATCTGATTGTAATTGCTGAAAAAGATGATGTATTTTGTAATTACATCCCTGAGTTTTGTAAATATTTATTCTGATGGAAGTATTAATTATTTTGCCAAGCTTTTTTTTTTGTTGTGCTTTATTTATGAAGCCATTAATTCGAGCACGCAATTTTTTTTATTTTTTCTCCTCTTTTGCGTATTGTTTATGGGCATTTATTTGATTAGTTTTAAATCAGGATTAGCATTTTGCCCAATATCTGCTGATTCTTGGAGGCGCCGTGCGCAATTTACTCGAATTTATACCGGATATCATCAAAGGTTGAAACAAACCATTGCAATCTTGAAATCTTTTCCCGGTAAGGTGAGATTTTTTATTAAGATTGTTGTTCTAAGCTGTGTTGCTTATCTTCCTGTGTTTCATTGCAACAACGGGATGCAAGAAGTCTACTCTGACTAATTTTTAATGGTAATTCTGTGGGTTTCGTCCGTTGGTTTTGGACTTAAAATGTGGAAAATTCTGCATGTGTAGTTTGGGTGGTGGTGACGAGAGTGCTTGAGTTTTGAAGTTCACGTCTGGTTTATCTTCAGCCATTCGTCATGATTCGTTTCGTGACACTCACTGCAGAAATTTGGGCGATGGCGAAATGCTAAGCTCGGATTCAGGTTAGTGTCCCGTGCATAGCAATTTTACTGAAATGTATGATTTTTGTGCTAGCATAACTTTTCTGTACAATGGCTTCCGACTAAGATGATTCCTTAAGAAAACAATTATACTTCAATGGAACAGTTCATTACAGCTTCGGTCATAATTTATTTTTAAATCTGTATTTTTTTAGTCAAAAGTTTGGGTGGACGTAGCTATAACACTGGAAGATGAGAATTTAGTCGTTAAAAGTTGGATCTGATTATTCTATCTTGATTGCAGATAGTGTTGGACAAAGAAAAGAATATCTTCTATCCATAGTAGAGGTATGCGTACGCCAAGGATGATTTCATCAAGAAGTTGGGTACCACCAATGCCAAATCAGAAACTTCAGGTAAATGCTTATTAAATTGACCATTTTGAGGGTCTAATTCACCACAGTCCATAACAATGGTTTAGTCTCTTTTTCAGCATTCGTGGAAAATATGAGGACAAGTTGTTATCTTAACCTGTGGTGGAAATTGTGAGGAAAGCGAAAGTTGATGTATGTATTTAGTATAATGACATCCAGTTATTTGTTCACCTTTAACTTAACTTATTTTAAGAAGACATGTGCAGTCAAATGTTGCAATAAACGAAGTTACATAAGCTTTAGCGCAGCAACTGCAAGGCGCCGTGGATGGAGTTATATTACTTCGAGCTGTGACATGGAGAATGATGTTAACTCTGCAAGTAATGAATGGTAAGTTAATAATTCAAACTTCATTTATTGCAACCTTTGTACTTGCAACATTAAGTTACTGATTTGATTGTGTGCTTAGTGAAATTAACTTGATCGTTTAATAACCTGGACCTTAATAATATAGTTCTTAGCAGCAGTAGTATAGTCTCAGTCTCATATGCATCAGATCATACATCTTAAGTTTTTACGTGATAAAATGTTATATTTTGGTAAACCATTACGTTTTGATATGATTTAGATGGTACGGTATATGTGAATTACATTAAATAACGTAATAACTTGGAGAAGCTTAGAGTGGATGATTTTTTTTCTCATTGTGAGTTATTGATTTATGGTTCATGCATTGACCACTGAGAATAATAATGGACCATCGCTGTTCCCACACACGATTAGCATCGCATCTCATTTTGGTTGAGCTCAGTTGTCCCCCGATGCTAAAAACCTGTAATTGGTTCACAATATCATGAACTCTATGTTATAATTGGCTTTTTGTTCTTAAACTTTATTGCTCTCGGGACCCTTTTGTTAGATGTTGAAATACAGGGGTTCCGATGATGTTTTTCATATGGAGTTATACCTCTCGATTGCTTAGAATATTTATCTTTTAGCAAATATGTTGTTTTTGAGTACTAGCGAGTTAATTTTATTATTCATTTAATTTACAATTTCTTCCATTTTCGGTGAATCGTTGGTTTATATTTTTCGGGGTGTATTTTTTTGACTTTGTGTTGTCGATCAATGTCTGTGTTATATTTACTCTTGTGTTTTAAAAATTTATTTTGGATCCTAATTCCTAACTATTATTGGTATCAAACAGTGTATCTTTGGGAAATAAAAAAATGCGATATGAAGTTCTGAAAATAGTTAAGCATTGTTGAAAGACACCACCTGAATGGAAGGGCTCATGCTGAAGTTGCCCTTATATGCTTCTTGGCCCATTGCGATTACATCGATTACAGGTCAGATCTGAGTAAAAAATAATATTAATTTATGTCAAGACGTCTTCAAAGTTCATAGCCGTTGGTCTATTTGGACAACTGTTTGCATCCGACATTTCTCTGTCCATTACTATATCATTTTTGTTGACTTGATGTGGCCTATGTTTGTTTCATATGAAAGGAAATTAGACGAGGATGATGAATCTCCTATAAAATCATTGTTTCGGGTAATGATGCTATTCTTAGATTTCACAATTGTTCTCTTCGTCCAGGTGACTTCGAAGATATCATTAATGATATCATATTAACACACTGAGCAATTCTATGAATTGATCTTATTATGTTTAGTAGCTTTGACGATGTTATGTTTTTTTTCGCTGCAGAAGTTACAGAAAACAGCAAGTCCAACGTAGATTTTTTGTGGTTTACCTAGGTTAGTAAAACTAGGTTAACATATGTAAGTGAAATTGCTTTCAATTTTTAATTATATGCGAAGATAATTCAACTTGAGAGCTGTGTTTTCTTTGTTTGTGTTGTTGCTATGATAATATGTCATTTTTATGACTCGATTGCTCAACGTTCTCTTATGATGATAGGTTACTGAAAAGGTCCTCTCGCACTTTTACGTCAATCGTTCCAAGAGCGTAGCTATTGGAGCCCGAGAGACGAGCTCAAATAAATCTCAAGACAAAAACTGCAAACGCACCGAAGCATTAGCTTCCAAGCAACTTAACAACATGCTTGACAAAATCAAGCAAGCGTACGACGAGGCGCCCTCCCAAGATCAACTAGAAGCAAAATCATCTTCTACCAATCCGTCCGCATCACAAAAGGAGCGAGGTTTTAGTTGTTGCAGTTAAGTAACAGTTTTTGTTTCCGAGGGAGGCGAAGAAGGAACAATTTTACATATTGACCCGAAATTAATATGATTTTTTCGTAATATCAGATTAATATATGACATTTCAAGTCAACTGAAAATGTAAGCAAATCCTACTGATGATAAATATTTTATGTCTATCTTTAATGCAATTAAATTAAAATTATTATTATTATTATCTCTCATTACTAACTATTTGACATATTATTTTTCCTGATATAGAATTTACACTATTTTTACTTTAAAGTATGATAGTGAAAACAAACAATTTTTATAGTACTATTGGTTTACAATGATAAAATAATAATATTATTTTCTGATACAGTTATATTGTGCGGACGTATATCATTTATACATACTTAAATCCCGTGCATTGCACGGGCACAATTATAAAATAATAATATTATTTTTTGATACAGTTATATTGTGCGGACGTATATCATTTATACATACTTAAATCCCGTGCATTGCACGGGCAAAAAACTAGTTGTAAGAGATTAGAGAGAGTTTGGGAGATTAGATGTGAAAAATAATGAATTATGATACGGTATTTATAGTGTTTTCGATAGGGACCAAAAAAATTAACTAGCCGAGCCGTTTTTTGTATTTTTTGTACTTCTATTTTTTTTAATATATCCGTTATCGGTTCTAAACGGATCCTACTGGAGCCGGTTTCGGTTCCAGCTATAAACTACCCGTTACCGGTTTACCGGTTTTGGAACCGGATCCGATAACGACCGGGTCCAATTTTTTGGAACCAATCCGGTAATGGTATATACTGGATTGGTTCCGATTCTCGAACCGATTATACCGGTTCCGGTTCCGGACGGGAACCAGCAACTGGTTTTGGGCCGGTTCCTGGCTGAACCAGCCCGTTAGCCATGTCTAGTTTGCTAGAATTTACAGAGGAAAGGAAAAGGAAACAGAAAAAGAAAATAATTTTGTGCTTGGTTGATTAGAGAAACAAATGGGGAAAAAAAAAAGAAAAGCCGATTGTCAAGCTAAAAATCATGGGAAACCATAACCAATTTATTCACTTAATGGTGAGGAAAAAGAAAGAAAAGCCAGTGAGAATCTTCTTTCTAGTTTTTATTTCTACATCATTTTCCCCGGTCCAAATACACCCTATATTGTTGACATGGGAAAATGAAATCTTTTTCATTCTTTCCCATCTCTCTTACCGCTTATACTTCCACCTCACGGTTCATAGGCAAGTTTGAAAATCTGGTAAAATCGTAGGTTTTTCCCCAAAGTTGCTAGATATTTGCAAGAAGACTCCCAAGACTCATGACAACCTTCCCATGTAATCGCATCTTCCCGGTTCTTTTTATATATTTTATATTATTAATGTGTATGTGTTAATGAATAGTGTATTTGGTCGTAATCTACAATTCTAGATATAGGGATAATGATTAGCCTATTGAAGGATGAAGACACATGTCAACAAATGCTCCATGTCTATATTATATATTTTAAATAACTTTTCTACATATATTGTATATAAATTCATTTGGGTTAATATATTTTTTTCAATCATTTGGGTTAATATTCAAGTACACATCACTAGTTACTAATTTAATTAGAATCTTTGTTTTATATGCAACTACAACCATTATTGTTTTTATTCAGTTAATGTTTAAGTTCGATAGTTATCATAAAATACGAATACTCGGCAACCCACGACACGAATTGCAGTTAATTTAACACCAAAAATACAATTAAAATTAATTTAACACAAAAATACAACGCAATTAATTTAACACAAAAATAAAACTGCTACAATACTTTATGCCAATCATTTAACTCTCTTTTCAACATTATTTTTCACCAATCTAACTCTATTTCCGAATCATTATATCATAATAAAATTAATAAACCTTATATTACAATTATTAAAAAATATTTTAATATTTAATAGTTAGTATGGAATTTTATTTATAATTTTCTTGAATAAAAATGAAAACATCAATAAATAGAAGAAAATAAAGCAATTTTTATTTCTTAATAAATTAATCTGCATTTTAGAATAAGCTTTAAAAAATAATTAAAAATAAAAATAACATAAACTATTATAATTTCTTAGTGTGAAAATCGTGTGTACTCTAAAAATAGCGTATTCATGTTCGGCAACCCTAATAGAGTAAAATATAAATTTCAATTGGAGTATATATTGAGTACCCATTGAGACGCTCTTCATAAGAAGTTTAATGGGGAGCAAATTTTATGGGAGGCCCCTTAACTTTCCGCCACGTTATGTTTTAACTATCATCAATATATCTTGGTTATAACAATGTGAGGGTAAACTTGACTATATTGTGTGTAATACTCATGTTTAGCCTTCATTATGCTGGAAATTTCATGTTTTTATGCACAATTTGCCATTGTTTATGCTGAATACTTGAAGAGTTTGAATATTTATATATTATTTTTTTAGCAATTTATATCATTTAAGTTTCCTTTCTTACTTAAGTTAGTCTCATTGTGTGTTGTTAGTTTGTATACTTGAAATACAAAAGTTATAGTGGAAATTTCTTCAAATTTAAAGTAGAGTTGCGTCGATTTTTTTCAAATTAATTAACACAATATTAGATTAACGGAAGCAATGGTAAGAGCCGAAGTGCATTGAAGGAGAAGACTTCGGAATTCATTATCTATGCATCCGAGAGACGTATGAGTTATTGACTCGACCTAATTAACATATGATGGACGCATAAGTTTGCGTAAGTTTGCGTAAGTTTGCAGTTAAATCATAAAATAATAAAGTGATAAAAATAATATGTTGATAGAAGAATTTATGTTCATCATATTGCCATGCCTTATGCGCGGCTCCAAATTAGTGTTGGCAACAGGGTGGGGCGGGGGCGGCGACCTAATCCCCGTCCCCGCGATGCATTCGGGGACAAAATTGTCCCCGTCCCCGTCCCCGCCGGATCCCCGCGGGGCGGGGATTCAATTTTTTTTAAATATAATATTTTTAATATAATATATAAATTTGGATATTTTTGTTATAAATATTATGTAATTATCATTTTTAAATATTATTTGTATTATTTTAATATTATTTAATCTATATTTTGATATTATTTTACTATTATTCAAATTATAATTTAAAATTATATATATTTTAATATATAATATAGGTTCGGGGATGGGGCGGGGTACGGGGTGGGGATCCGCGTGGGGAAAATAATTCCCCGTCCCCGCCCCGCGGGGATAAAATCTCGGGGATTCCCCGCTCTGCTCGGGGCGGGGAATCACCGTCCCACTGCCAACCCTACTCCAAATATTCTCTTTATTTTTGTGAATTTTTTACTCTATTTTTTGAAATTTTTTCCTTTTTTTTGGATTTTCCCCTCATTTTTAATGTTTTTTTAACTTTTTCATTTAGCGATGGAATATCCGTCGCTAACACCGTCACAAATACCATCGCCGTCTAAATTGACGCTCGGACTGTCAGAGTGACCAATTTAGTTCATTTTCGATAACATCGCCGTCACAAATACCATCGCCGTCTAAATTGGTCTCCGCGGAACATCGCGGACTAAATTGATTCACAGGGTAAACAACGGGGACTACTTTAAACTTTTGCCCTATAAATAAATTATATAGGTATTTTAGTATTTTGTAGCTCCAATTTTTAATTCACTCAAGGTTAATAATATGAAAAAAATTATTATTACAAGATTAGATTAGATTTGCTTAGAATCAATTTCTAGCATAAATTTAATTTTTATTAATTTTCTTCATTTTTTGTGATTTTTTGCTTTTTTATTTACACAATAGCCGAGCCTACTTTACAATAATCAGAACGTTGATCAATACGGAATCAAACTAGATCGAACTTCGAACACAAACAAAATTGAAGACTAAAAACAAGCTTGGAAACATAAACCTTATAATCTGAAACTTTGTTGCTTTCAGATTCTAGGCCTTACCCAAGGAACACCAGAGATGAAAAAAAAATGCAATTAGATGGCAACATCTTTGATAAGAGAACGAAGAAGGTAAATGCACATTATGAGGGATAACTCGACTGAACCCTAATTTTTGAAGATAGAAAATATGGCGCATCGAGGGAATTCAGAGACAACAGAATTGATGAGAGGAAGTGAAGAAAAACATCTGTCTTGGCTTATAGCGAGGGACGTGACTGGGGCATGCATTGTTTGGTACACGCAAATGCTCCTCGGTTGCGGACACTCGAAAGATTGCCACTTCAGTGGCATGGAGCCTACATAAAAATCCCAGCTCATCAATCGAATATTTGATGCTCTATAGATTAACTAAGCGATTATTACATAAACATGGGAAAATTCATGGTCAAAGAAATTTATGAGTAGTGAAATATTTTGCCTGGTGTTGTTAGTCGCCGGTCCTCCTTCAGTGATTGTAACCTCTGCGTGAGGTACGACACTCAAACCTGCTTCCAAACACACACAACACAAACAATCAACACGGTCTGTTTTCATTTGTTAAAATAAAGTTTTCTTTTTGTTGAGATGAAGATAGTCGCCGTATTATTACCTGCAGTTGGGATGAATGTGCACGCTCCTCATCAAGTAGACTAATCGAGTGAAGCTGCAAAAAGACAAACAAGACTTTCCTATGAATAAAATCATTTTCCAAGCTTGGTATCGGAACCAAAGAAAATATGATCGTACCTTTTTCATAGCGTCCAAAGCAGATTTCAACGAAGCAACATCATTCTCATTATCTCTGAAGTGGTCCTGGTAAAATATGGATGTAGAATACTAAGTTCTAAAACTGGTGACAAAATGTTGGAACAAATGTTGGGTCAACACTGACGCCAACACAGAACGCACAACGGAATATTTAACGAACTTAATAAAGAAAGATGGTGAACAGGAGATGTAAATCTGTGCAGCAAGTTACAAAACCTTGCTGCGTGACTCAAGGCGAAATTCCACTACAGCAATGGATGGCAAAATAACTATCCGAATATAGTAAAACAAGCCTAGAAAAATTACGAATCTAAACGATCCTGAAAACTACGAATCTAACGATTCTGCAAAACCTACGAAGTACTAAGACTTCTGAAAAGAAATACTAGGCTAAAAGACATTTTGGCTCGCTCAAATTCTCTCAATGTAAAATCGATAATTTTCGCTCATAGCTCTCAAAAGTTTCTCGTCCAAAGGTCTGAGTTGCAGCTCGAAATCTCCTCATATTTATAGGCCTTGACTCATGTTTGAATTGGTAGGAGATCCCTTGAATATCTCCTAATGATTTAGTCTTGACTTGAGCTCCAAGCATCATATTTTTAGTAAGTTTCTTCCCTATTTCGCTCTTAGTTGCTCCACACGTTTTTCACACGGTTTTATCAATTCCCAATCCTTATTTAAGTCCTGCAAAATACTAAAAATAGCCATGAAACAAATTAATAGGATTTTGGGCATGAAAGATAAAACTAAAGGCGGACAGCCAAAGATGTTGACTCGAATGTTGTCCCAACATGATTGTGAACATTGAAGTCTCAACACTAACAATCTCCAATCACAGAATCGAGTGGCTTTGAGCATATTGCAATTGCATGAAAGATGGAGGAGATCAAGCATAAAAATGGTGAAAGAAAGAAACTGTCTTATAAGATAGATAGATAGTGAGAAAGTAAATACATATGTGTTCTATATCTTGAATACTTACATCGAGGAACTAAGATGGCGATGTGCGGCAAAGTTGTAAAGGATCTGAACCCTCTCCTTCCGTGCAGCTCGTCGAGCTAGATAAGACGCCATAGACACGCTCATCATTGAGCTTTTCATCACACTAATTGCAGCAGTTCCTAATCAAGATAGGATTCAGCGAAAAATTGGGAGGCGAGCTTGCATATAACGACATCGTTTCATTGACAAACACGAATTGCATCATGGAAAAAATATCACAAAGACTGCAGATCTCCAGTAACAAAAGCCACAATCGATCATTTACAAACTAAAATATTTAATCATGGAATGGATAACGATATGAATACTAAATCAGATTACCAATATCTGACGTTTTCGAAACGAAAATTTAGCATACAAAACAGAAACTTCTCCTCGTGATTATACTAGCAATTGACGAACATTCGCTATAAGACGATAGATAAACACAGAGAAAAATTAGATCGAAATCGCAACAGATGTGGCAAAATCCTGCTCTCAAGACATAAACAGACTAAAACCTGGTCATCGCATGGATCGATTCACCAACAATATTCTTTAACAGTGGGAACATTTAGAAAAGAAAAAAAATCGACGAACCAGTAGTAGATGTCAACCTTTGAGGGTTGGAATAGAAAATGGAAGCTTAAGATTGTTGAGAGGCTAAACGGCCGTACCTTATGTAAGGCTAATGAGACCATCGCATCAAACCCAACTTTGGAAGGCAGGCGACATTTTTCATATATTAGGTAGGCTGAAATTATTGTATTTCTATTACGAGGAGAGGATAATATCCCTAAGATTATGGGATTACAATATTAACTTTAATTATAGGGATTGTATTATTATTTTATTTAATTGTGTATCTTTAGTTTCCTATAATAGGGTAGCTCTTATTGTATAAATGTATATGTATGATTCGCGTTGAAGTAATATACATAATATGGTACTACTATTGACACCCCTTAGGGGTGAAAAAGACATATTGTGAATATTTTTTAAATTCTAGATCTCAACGTGTAATTCATAAACATTAATTATAAAGCGTTATTTGTTATTTTTTTCAATTGGATTGGTCACCACACTTATTATCCCAATTTTCAACAATTGTTAATTAACTAAATTTTTTATCGTTTTGAATTAACTTAAATTTTATCACTTTAAAACATTACTAATATTTTTAAGTTATTAACGTTAATAAATAATTTATTTTATAAACAAATTGATTTAAATAAAGAAAATAGAACAATTATCTCTGAATTAATATATGTTTATAATATTGAACTAGTAATTCCTAAGAACTTTATTTATATTTTTAAGTCATAGAATAATATATTAATGTATCCCACTACCAAAGGAGTCAACGATGGAGTAACGAGTTTTATCTCATTTGTTTGATATATGGTGAAAGAATAATTTTAAATAATAGCTATCACAATATTATCTAGTGTAATTAATAATAATACTGCAGAGTATTTAAGCATAAAAAATGGATCGAACGGTTTGATCGATGGTTCTGAAAATTGAACAAAACACTTTTGATATAAACTTAGTGTGATAATAAATTATGATATAGATAGAGGGTGTTAAGAAATAAGGGGAATAATAAATGTGAAAATAAATAAGGGGGTCCATATTGAATTACCCTACAGAATATTTCTGAGTGAGAATTTATCAAATATTGATTACTAGATCTTAATTTTCAAATTTCAGTGTTTCTCAATTGAAATTCGACTCATTCCAGTATTTAATTTGGCAAGATTCTAATTCGTCGCAAAATTAATCATATTTGTCATATTTTTGCTTGATTTTCTGATTGAGAACAATTTCAAACGAAAACTCTCAACAGTTTTTGACTGCATGATTTCAGGTTTATCTGTATTAAGAATAATTTCAATTGAAAAACTCTCAACGTTTTAGTTATGCAGAAGTTAATTATCGATTATATAATTGGGAGGGGAGCAGAGTAATTGTCTCCTCCAATTTTGAATGTTAACGTCATTGGGTGCAATTAAAATTTGATCCTTTACTTTTTTTTAATTTTGTTTTAACCATTATAAAGGCAAAATTACAACACTAAGTATACCATTTTTTGATTTTGGTCATTATGTTTGCCAGTTACAAAATTAGGTCACTAAGTATGTATATAGTAACAAAATTGGATCAATAGTTACAAAACTAGGTCTCTAAGTATGTATATAGTAACAAAACTAGGTCACTAAGTATTTATAGTTACAAATTTGGGTCACTAAGTACATATATAATAAGAAAAAAGAGGTCAGTGACCTACTTAGTGACCTAGTTTTATATACATACTTAGTGACCTAGTTTTGTAACTGGCAAACATAGTGATCCAAAATAAAAAATTGGCATACTTAGTGACCTATATTTATAATTTTTCCCCATTATAAATCACTTTTTATATAATTCAAAACACCCCTCCAACCTTGAATGTTAACTTCATTAGGTGTAATTAAAATTTGATCCTTTACTTTTTTTATTTATACTAACAATTATAAATCAGTTATATATAATTCGAAAACTCCTCCAATCTTGAATGTTAACTTCATTAGGTGTAATTAAAATTTGTTCCTTTACTTTTTTTATTGGTTAACCATTATAAAACTATTTTTTATATAAGCCAAAACACTTTCATATTTAAAATTAAATTATTATATCATATATTAAATTGAAATAATTCTTAAATAATTTCTTGTTCCCCAGTGACTTATCTATAATCTTTAATTAAGTATCAGTGCCTAGTATAAACCTTAATGATTTGGTCTGACAATTTAGATTAATCCAAAAAATAATACTAAGAATTAAAGAAACCACCACTACTCTATTTCAGTTAGTTGTCATACTACAATTAAAATATGCTATTTAACACACGCATTTGAGCGTACAAAAACTACTAGTTTTAATAGGTGTGGTTAAATACATCATTTGAACATTGAAATACGATACAACTAATATCCCTAATTATTGGTTTGGACCGAACACAAAAGATAAAGTGACAAGACAATCTAATTCTAATCTACTACATCAATCAATGCGCCACCGATCAATCAAGGTTTTTAAAACCGGACCACACCGGATGGTTCAGACCAGAAACCGGCGATACGGCCGGAAATCCGTCCGATTTATGTCCGGTCTAAGTTTTAATTTAAAATAAAAAAAAAGAAAAAAATAGAAATTACACTATAGTACAAATGTATAAATTTACAGGTTTTTTAGTGTGGTCTAGTGGTAAATCGTTGGTCTTCGGTTCAATCTTTTGTACCTCATATTTTTGTTTGTTTTATAATTAACCCATGAACCACATATTGTATTTTTATTTATTTTGACCCTAAATTTTATAGATTTAATTTTTGTAACCCATGGTATAATTAATTTCTAACCACCGACACAATTTACTTTATTTAATTTCGACCCTCAATTTCATAAAATTCTACAAAACATGTATATAATCTATGCTATGTGGTTGATTCAATCATAAATATATATTAATTATATTTAAAGATACCGGTTTGATTCCGGTTTTATACGGTTTAAACCACTAAAATTTTCGATCCGATTCGAAAACCGGTGAGAACATGCGATCAATATTTGCTTGAGATGGAAAAGGCAAGTTTTAAATACGAATGACAGAAGATCCAAGATTTCTCATGAGAGTATGACTCTTATGTGGCATTGTCGCCTAAGTCATATAAATGAGAGACGCATTAAGAAATTACAAGAAGTGGGACTTCTTGGTCAATTTGATTTAGTATCAATTGAGACATGCGGATCTTATTTGCTTGGGAAAATGATTAAAGCGCCTTTCACTAAAAGAGGCGAAAGTGTAAATGACCTACTAGGACTAATACATAGTGATGTATGTGGTCCGATACTAATGCTCGGGCAGGTTATCAATACTTTATTACAATTACTGATGATTTCAATAGATATGGTTATGTCTACTTGATGAGACACAAATCTGAATCATTTGAAAAGTTCAAAGAATTCAAGAATGAAGTTGAGAACTAGCTCTAAAAGAAAATAAAAGCCTTATGGTCAGACCGTGGAGGTGAATATTTGAGCATAGAGTTTGGTCCTTATCTTAAAGAATGTGGAATTGTTTCACAGTTGACTCCTCCTGGAACGCCGCAATGGAATGGTGTTTCTGAAAGGCGGAACATAACCTTGTTGGACATGATTCGATCAATTAGAGTCAAACTGAACTTTCTCTTTCCTTTTGGGGTTATGCGTTTGAAACTGCTGCATTCACACTAAATCGAGTTTCTTCTAAGTATGTAGAAAAGACACCATATGAGATGTGGTTTGGTAACGTACCAAATATGACATTTCTAAAAATTTGGGGTTGCGAGGTTTACGTCAAAAGGTTGATGGTTGATAAACTTGGCCCTAGATCAGATAAATGCTTCTTCATAGGATATCCTAAAGAAACCAAAGGATATTATTTATAACATAAGTCAGAGAACAAAGTGTTTGTTGCTCGGCATGACGTTTTCTTGGAGAAAGAGTTCCTCACACGAAAGGCAACGATAATAGCGTTAGACTTGAAGAAATTCAAGAAACACTACAAGATGATATTGATATGGGTTATCATGTGTCGCAACCCATGATATCTTCCACCAGCGCGAGTCAAGAAGAGCCAATTTCGCAACAAGTTGTGGAAGAGGCTCAAGTATTGCCTTAAGCTGATTCGACGTCAATCGAAGTTGATTAACCTCAAATTGTTGCGGATGAGGTTCAGCCGGAAGATCAACCTTTACGTAGGTCAACACGGATAGTCCGAATGTCTGTGAGGTTCATGGGACTACATGAGATATTGGTATTAGATACTGAGGATCCAATGACTTATAAATAAGCATTAGACAGACCTGACTTTGATGAGCAGCTGGATCCATGAAATCCGAGATGCAGTCTATGTATGACAATCAAGTTTGGAACTTAGTCGACCTTCCTGATGGTGTAAAAGCCATTGAAAACAAATGGGTTTTCAGAAGGAAGATAGACATGGACGATAATCTGACTACATACAAGACGACTGGTAGCTAAAAGTTTCAAACAAGTTCAATGAGTTGACTATGACTCTCACCAGTAGTTATGTTTAGGTCAATTCGGATCCTTTTAGCAACTGCCACATTTCATGACTACAAAATATGGCAAATGGATGTTAAAACTGTATTTCTAAATGGTGATTTAGAAGAAGATGTATACATGACACAACCAGAAGGTTTTATATAGATCCATCGAATATATGCAAGCTTCAAAAATCTATTTATGGGTTGAACCAAGCATCACGAAGTTGGAACAAATGCTTCGATAAAGAGATCAAAATGTTTGATTTTATCAAGTACGAAGAGGAACCTTGTGTATGCAAGAGAACTAGTGGGAGTGCAATAGTTTTTCTAGTAGTGTATGTAGATGACATACTTCTTATCGGTACTGATATTCCTCTGGAGTTCGTCAAATCCTCGTTAATGAAAGTGTTCTCAATGAAGGATTTGGGCGATGCTGCTTATATTTTGGGCATCAAGATCTATAGAGATAGAACTAAGAGACTCATATGATTGAGTCAAAGTGCATATATTGAAAAGGTCCTGAAACGATTTTCTATGCAAGATTGCAAGAAAGGTTTCATACCTATGTCACATGGTATACATTTAAGCAAGAATCAGTGTCCTAAAACACTTGATGAGCTGAATGAGATGAGTAGGGTTCCATATGCTTCGGCAATTGGATCTATCATGTATGCCATGATATGCACTCGTCCTGAAGTGTCATACGTGTTTAGTGTGACAACCAGATATCAGGCAACTCCAGGCATAGCACATTGGCGTGCAGTTAAAAATATTCTCAAGTACCTGAAAAGGACTAAGGATATGTTCCTTGTTTATGGTGGTGAACCTGAACTCGTTGTAAAAGGTTACACTGATACTAGTTTTCCAACCGACTATGATAGTATGAGATCGCAATCGGGGTATGTATTTCTGCTCAATGGAGGCGTTGTTAGTTGGAAGACTTCCAAGCAGGAAACAACAAAAGATTCACTAATGAGGCAGAATACATAGCTGTTTCTGAAGCGGCTACGATTGATGTTGGATAAGAAAGTTCGTAACAGAACTTGGTGTAGTTCCTAGTATTGCTGGCCCAGTTGAGTTGTATTGTGACAACAATGGAGCCATTGCTGAAGCAAAGGAGCCAAGATCACACCAAAGATCCAAACATGTTCTATGCCGTTATCACCTAACACGAGAAATCGTTGATCGAGGTGATGTAAAGGTTTGCAGAGTTGATTCCGCTGGAAACACAGTCGACTCACTGACAAAATCTTTACCTCAAGCCAAGCACACTTCTCATAGTGAATCTATGGGTATTAGATACGATGGAAATTGGCTTTGAAATATGTGATTAATCTGAGGACCCTTGTTTATAGCTACATGCATAGAGATGCTTGGTTTTGGCTTTAGATCAAGTGGGAGATTGTTAGTATTGTGATCAAGAAGCCAATATTTATATTATTGCATATTTTTATTTTCACGACTTGAATGATTTTATATCATTTTGTTCCTTGAGTAAATTAATTATTTATGGGTCATTTTAAGTCGATGACTTAGATTGTAGAATTCCATATTGAAATAAATAATATTTACTCTAAATTATCCTTAATCTTGATCTTTAGCATGGAACACTAATTAGCATGTTTAATGTGTGGATTAAATAATAGTTACCTTCTACAAACTAAAGAGTTATCAATTTAATCACACAGATATATAATGGAGATTATGATATCGGATAGACCCCAAATGAAACATTTATGGATTGTGTTTGTGTCATTAATGTTTCATACGTGTCTTGAATTCTCTAACGTGTGATGTTCATTTTCCAACACTAGAAATACATGTCTGTTGGTATTGCTCAACGTTAGCCGTAAAAGGTAACTATACGGGTGGTATTACGACAGGCGTGACTAGTGCAGTGGATTATGTTCATCAAGAATATTGTCCCTCATATTTTATGAGTGATATTATCCATGGCCACTTGATAAAGGTGATATCGTAATACACGCAATGTGATAAAGAGTAATCATATTTATGATAAACTTTTGGAATCAAGAAATAAATAAGTTTGCAAGAATGCCACGTTCCAACCTTGAACTTATTTAGGATATTATGCGACAAGGAATTGACACGGGCAATTACTGCTTTAGGATGGTGATACGTATATGGGGCAATCACTTGGGTAATCTTAATGTATTTGCTAGGTACCACTTATGATTTATAAAATTAGAATGAGATTTAATTCTATTGCCACGCGACATGGATCCTACTGGGTCACACCGAAAAGAAAAAGATCAAAGAGACTAAATTTTGTATGTTCATGGAGATGTAAATATGATGACAAATTGATTATAAGATAATTTATTTGATCATCATATGATACAAAATAAATGAGATTCGTATAATATAGATGATATGAATTTATATTAAATATATATTTGATATATATATTTAAATATTAATTTACAGATGGAAAGGATTGAGTCGTAGGAGATCGGGTTCCAAAATCATGCAATCGAACATGCAAGGAAATTATCATTACTTAAATGAGATTTGGTCCGATGTTATATTGCTATAGTAATGGAGTGGATTGCACTAACTATGGAATATAATAATGTTATGATCCTTTACTAATATAATGAAGATATTAGAAAATCTTATCCTATGGCATGATAGATGTATAAATATGGGAGCCGAGACCCTACAAACGTGTCTTTTTCTTTTGATATCTTACGAGCTTTTGCTTATCAGTGAATTAAGATACATCGTCCGAGTATTTTCTAGCCGGAGAAAGGGCAGTTCTTTGATCGAATTCTTGGTGGATATCGGTAGAGGTACCATACTTTTGGTATTATCAAACATCGCTCATCTCGAAGAAAGAACAAGTATGGTATATCTCAACAAACTAGTTAGGCTTTACTCGCATGGATCCTGTCGGAATCGGTTGATATGTTTATATACAATTTTTATTTTTCCGCTGCGTATAATTCTATTATTTGCGCCGATTCCTAACATGAAGATCTGAAAAAAGTCCATGACGGAAGGGAAAGAACTCTAAGAGAGAAAAGGACATTCATGAAAGAGAGAAAAGCATGTATTCTGAGAGAAGTACCTAAATAGTGTTATTTAGAGAATCAAATTATAAAACTAGTTGAGTTTTTATTAGTATTACAAAACTAATCAACTTTTTAAATTCTAACTATTATTATTTTCATTTCTACCACAAAAATATGTAAAACTACAAAATTTTATATCTTAAACTAACATAAAACTTGTTAATAATTATATTTTACCAAACTCATTTTAATTTTTTTTTTCCAAATATACACTCCCACGTGATTAAAAATGTAATCTAACTACACTCCCACGTGATTAAATAAAATAATAACTATTATTAAAAACATACTACTACTGGTTTATTTTAACTAATTCAACGACAACTAAAAAAATCGAACAATCTGACAATAGTTGGACAACGAGTGTTCGTGTTCCTTGTAAACCATACCGTTGCCTCAAGTTAATAATTGCTCTATTTTTTTAGGTTTGCAAGTATATGAAAGTTCATCCATGTAATATGTTCCAAATGATTTTAAATTGAAATAATGGAGACAATATATTCTTACTAATTTGAATTTTCATTAAAGGGGTCGTGATGGAAGCCTCTTTTTCATTTGGTACACAATCTTCATTTATGTGAAAGACAAAAATTGGGCATAATCGAACAGGATGATATTTAGATAAAATAGATCGATAGATTCACAAGAAACGTTCAAGGATAATGTTGATAGTCGTAAAACTTTCCGGAGAATTAGATAATCTTCACTAGATTACGGTTATTTGAATATTTTGAGGATTATGATTTTTTAAAATTTATTTATGCGTTAATACTACTTTTCAAACATTAAACAAAGATAATGATTGTTATAATAACAATAATATAGTTTAATTGAAAGTGGCATATTTTATTCACGTCGAAATTTATTCTATACAGGTTAATTTTTTGTCATTAAAAAATGAGTTGTGGTGAATTATATAATTTTCGGTCGTTATGTTACTAACTTAAAATAATAACTGTGACAATATTGTAATTTTAAAAAGTTTTGTGGCGAAAAATGAAAGAATAATAGTTAAAGCTAAAAAGTTTATTAGTTTTGTACTAGTTTTAATAACACAACTAGTTTTGTAAATAGATACTCAAAATAACACTATTTACGTAATTCTCTCATGATGCACACACACGGGTGGTTATTAGTTTAAGTATTTTTCAATGATTATTAATTAACAAAAGTTATGATTAGCTAATTGATACACCAAATCACGGCAGTTTTTAAAAGGCCCTGACAATTAATATAAGTGTATTGATAGTGGCCAATGATCGATTTGTGTAAGTTATTGAATGTGCAGATGTTGTAAGTCGATCTACAATGACTAAAGTATTTTGGGTATTTTAGCTAAATAACCTTTGAGCGAATAAGTTTTTGCAAAATGACCTCGTTGACATTTAAGTCTTGGTCAAATGACCTCCCTTTAAATAACTTAATTAGTTGAACAACCACCACCAGCACAAATCAGCATTAATGAAATGCAAGAACGATCATTTATGGCCCCAACAACCATCGGTTGGAGAAACAAAATTCAGAAAACCTTCCGGTTTGTGGAAGTCGAGTGGTTCAACCAAGAAATTTGTCACATTGTTCTCGAAAGTAAGTCATTATTTCGGGGTTTTCGTCCGTCAACTATAACTTTGAGTGGGTGTGCTATTTGTTGAGTTAATTTAAACGAGATTGCCGTCTTGATGAATTCCATAATCAAATTCTGGTTAGTTTCGGGTTCTTTGCTGTTACTGTGGAATACATATTAGAATTGTGCGTTGATTTAATTAGTTGTCTTCGTAGATTGGGGATTTATTTGTATTTGTCCTTAGATTAGGACTTAACTTGTATTTATACCAAGTTTGTTGGTATAAATACTAGTGTAAACATTATGCTTAATAGAGAAAATTAGTCAATTGATCCGAAGGGCTGCCAATCCAATTTCTAGAGAGAGAAACAGCAAATATTTTCTCTCACTAATCGATCTAGCATTCTTCAATTTAGTTTTTCGATCGAATCTTAATGTCAATCAGTCTAGTCGAATTACTTAGGATAAAAGTCTAGGATCATAGGAGTTGATAATCTAGGACCTAACAATTGGTATCAGAGCAGGTTCGTTCTGTTTTGAATCGAAAATTGTTAGAATCGGATCGAAATTGGAATTCTGAAACTTTTCCATTCGAAGAACAATTTTGGCGCCAAACTGATTTCGATCTGATAATAATTAATTCTGCGCTTAATTGACTTGAATGTGATGTTTCTATGCTCGCTTAGGTGCTATAAATCGTTTGCGATTAGATCGGTAGCGTTTAGAACATCAATTTAGCAGATTTGATTGAATTTTAGAAGTTACTGTTCGCGCGAAGAACAGTTTGAACATGTACTGATTCAGCTTAAATTCGATATATTTTGCTTCATAATGTGTTTAATTGCTTGTTCGTGTGTGCTGAGTAGCTGATTGTGAGCAAATACCTGCAATTTCACTTCCTAATTTGTTGTTTTGCTTGAATCAGTGTTAATTAGGGTTGTAACACTGTTTGTGCTATTTTTACTTCTCGCTAAAGTCTTCGATCGAATTAATTTCTCGATCAAAACTTCGCGCGATAATTTTTCTCGGTCTTAACACTAAGTCTGTGCTAAAGTCGCCGTCACTAGATGTGATTTTATTAGAAAACGTTATTGAGCATTATTAAACGAAAATCTTTTTCGACGAGCCCTATTTTGACATTTGCACGAGCAAAACTTCTGTCGAAAAACATTTTCGGTCAGACTGTCAAAGTTTGACCTAGAGAAAATCATTTACGGTCGAAAAACTTTTCCAGTTAACGGATTTATTTTGACTCAGCGAGAAACTTACTAAACGTACTGTTTCTTTGCGAGAGAAATAAATTCACGATCCAAAAATTTTTCTCGACCGAAAGATTTTAAGCAACCTATTTTCTGCTCGAAAAATGCTTCGCTGACCGACTCTCTCGTACGAAAACAAGTAACTATATTTATTTCGACGAAATTATTTTTGTTCAAACTTTAAAGATTGAATCAAAAATAATTCTCGAACTGCTTTCGACTCAAACACTACTACCAAATTTGTCACTTGTGAAGCTGGTTACATCAAATCAAATCATCAAAACAACAAACGAAGATCCTTAATCAACTCTACTATAAAATTATGGATTCTTATACACTGGGAAATGACAACCGTCCTCCGATCCTTAAACGAGACGAATATCACTGTATGGCGAAGCCGCTTTCTGAATTTCATCGAGTTAAAGGATCATGCTGACAACCTTCTCTTGACACTTGAGCAAGGTCCGACTCAGTTCTGGGTAAATGTACCCGGCGACAACACAACCAATCCTCCAATTCCTGCCTCTAGGCGACACAAAGAGCCTAGGGAATACACAGAGGAGGAAAGAGTTAGAGCAAAGGATGATCTGATAGCCATATAACACTCTAATGCTGGGCATCCCAAACAGCATCTATCGACAGATGGACAGCCTTCCACGGCTAAGGGGATGTGGAATGAACTGCACAAGATGATGCAAAGAACGGAAGTAGGCATCAAAGCCAAGAAGGGAAACATTCTCACGTCTTACGACTCTTTCAGAGCAAAACCTGAGGAGAGCCTACATGATCTCTATCAAAGAGATGTCAGACTTCTGAATGAGATGAAGAAATAAAAATCACCAAGACGAATATGGAAACCATCATTCGATTCCTATCCTCTCTGCCCTCGGAATGGAAGAAGTATGTCCACCCAAAATAGACAAAACAAAGACCTTGAGGAGTTGCATACCATGCCATGTTCGACAATCTCGCATAGCACGAGGAAGATGTAACCGAGATTCAGAAGGAGCAAGGGCAAGCTGATCGAAGACACAATTGACCTAGTTCCAAAGAAGAAGAGTTCAAAGTCAAGGAAAGAGAAGATCATTAGGCCTCCTACTTCTACAGAGTCGGAAGATGAATAAGACTCAGACGTGGAGCCAAATATAAAAGCGCTGGGAAAGCAGTTGACTCTAATTGGAAAAATGATCATCAATCAATACTTCAATAAGAAGTCATGATCAACAGCCAACCTACTTCGGACCTCAAGCTCAAAGAACAAAGAACGTGCACCCGAGACCTCCGAAGTCAAGAACGCCAAAGATGTAGCGCCCCGTTTCCTATTACCTTTTTACGCAGCTATAAAATATTCGTATAAAATTTTTTGCGATTCCCATAACCATTTCCTTTAACAAACACGGGTGCGTACATCTAATCTAGTTCCTTCCACAATAATGTACATATATGTACCTATCATATGAGTCACAAAATGAGATAGTCTAAATCCGTTCTATTCTATATGCTAACGATGAACCAGAGGGGAATGGGAGGAGAGCGTAGCCGGCCAACCTTGAATCCATGCTTTATGATGATGCTTTCTACGCAGCCTGCTAATTATCTACAACAACTGTGCAGACAACGATTCAGAGTATGATCGCAACATGTTAACTAAAAACATACGAGTAATAAAGTAAGCAGTAGCCATTTTCAATCATGAAATCATCGTTCACATAATCGTCAATCATACGATCCGTAGATCACATGCCATTCTATATATGTCCATTTATTTCGATACTCCCGTTATAGACTAGCTAGACTCGTATTCTGTAAGCCCAGTCAGCGCCCATGCATGGGACTCTGTCAATACTGTAAATATCTGTATGTGCCTGTACAGGACTCTGTCATCCCCCGATTTGAAGGGAAGTAACTGTCATCCCCCTGGTTTGGAGGGAAGTATGCCGTAGCATCCGTATCGTACCGTCCGTAGTCGTAGCAGTCATAACGGTTTCTCCTTTCGTTTATATGTATGCAATGCTATATAAAATACTTTATATAACACATAATCATATAAAGGCACTTTATGGTCACGTAATTCACATCGATCCATAAATAACATATAAAGCACATATTAGTCAATTAATTCACATAAAACATCTAAGCACATAAGGCACATAAGGTACATGTTGCAAATCATACTCACAAGTTTCGCCTATTTTCTTCGCTCTCTTAGGCGACCTTGTCCTTGTCCTTATCGGACTTCTGACCTATACAATTATTTTATCCATAAATATGGAATCCTATAATGATATGCGTGCGTGATATGCATGCTTTTATTATGCATGATCGTTTCTATCCGTAGCCTTTACCTTTCTGTTCGTTACTTATAATATATTAAATTCTTAGCTTAGAAGTTATATTTTTAATCAATATCGAAACCTGCATCTAAAAATGATACTATACTGTACCAAAAATATTATTGAAAACCCTAATTTAATTCCTCTTTTTTTTTTTATGTTAAAAACCCTAATTCCTACATATCTATTTATCGTATTATTATATATAAGAATTTTTATCAATGATACTATCGATCACTTTGGAGCTAAAGAATTGTATATTAATCATTATTAACAATGATCCAACACGTGTATGTACTGTTTGAATTATGACAACAATTGGAATTTCAAGAATATCTTTATGCTTCGAACTATCAATTTGATAAGTATCAAGACTTCATAATTCTTTATCGAGATCTCTGAATTTCAGTTGGATAATACATTTCGACATCATAACCTTAACTCGATATTATAACTCGATTTATAAATGTCGACATGTATGATTTCGGTATCATAACCTCATCTCGACATTGTAACTCGAGATCTTCTTAAGATCTCGATATACATATATTATTTCAGATTTCAACATGTATGATCTCTATATTCTATCTAGATCTCGACCTTCTACTTAAATAAATTTTTAGATTTCGCTTTTATACTCTCAATCATAACTCGATATCATATGTCGATATTTTCTTAATTGGAGTTCTCAATCTCGAATCATAGCTGATATCACAGCTCGATATTTGCTTAGCTCGAGATTTATACTCACTGAAATATTAATATTATATATGTGGAGAATTTTAAAGTGCATTTATGAAAGATTTCGAACTGTATCATAAGACATATCTCGACATTCTCTAACAATTATCAATTCATCTCGACATTTATCTAACAAATACCAATTCATCTCGACATCATACATAAGTCGGCATTCTTTTTATCTAATTAAATTTCAAGTATTTCGACATTCTATTCGACATCATACTCGACATTTTACAATTCGACATTTTTCAACTCGACATTTTACTCGATATTTATCTAAGTGAATAGCTAAGTCTCAACCTTACACCCGACATCTCAGATCAAATTTCTCTTCAAGCTCTTAAGAACATGATGAAGTTCATCAGGGATTAATACTACCTTCATGTAAATTCCGAACATCCTCAATCTATTAAAATTCCAACTTGTCATAAAAATCCTAACTTTTGAATCCATTATAAGAAACCCTAATATTGATAAGGTTACGAAATTTCCTATCTTAAATATCCTGAACCATCGTGATTACTCCCATGAATTTATACATATTTAGTAACTAGAACTAATTAATTCATAATTTAATATATGAAAAATACGATGAAATTCATACCTTCCTTAGCTGGTTTAATCAAAGTTGAGTTCTTGTCTCTTCTGTTCTTAGCCTTCGTAGGTTATGAAGTTAACAAAAGCTCTTCCTTTTTATCACTTATCTCAAGTTTGCGTGTTATAGTAACTAATTGACATCGATTGTTTCGTTAGTATTTATCCTGATTTCTTGTAACATGAACTATTTTATTTATTAACCTTTCTTTATAAGTAAGGTTTCGATATTTACCAAGAATTGTTTATATCATTTCATCATATTGAAAATTAATGTTCTCACAATCTCCGTATACAAAATCTCGAGATCTTTAATTGAAGAATCTCGAACTCTTCATTGAATAGATCTCGAAGCCTTAATTCGAGGAGTTTCGAAATCTTTTTGAACCAATTTAGAAACCCTAATTCAAAGAGTTTTGGTACTACAAGGTTTCGAACTTTTCCTTTCACCATACTTTCATATTATTTAAATATTTCTTCCATTTTAAAGAATCTCAAGAATATTACCAAATTTCCTAATTTATTTAATCACTTCAATTAATATATATATAAAGTTCCTCAGAACTTAAGGAAACCCTAAAAATTCATACTTCGAAAAATTCCAATTTCTGTAACATTCAGTTCCTTACCACTTGTATTTCTTTAAGAACCTAGGATTATAATACTTTATTCTACCTATACCTCTATTTAAAATTACTTATATAAATGCATGAAATTATGCAAATGCATGAAATTAAAATATGAGGTTTTGGTTCCTGACAATTCTCCCCCCCCCCTTAAAAAAATTTCGACCTCGAAATTTCGTACCTGTTTCGGTTAATAACAATGGGTACTGGTTCTTCATACGTTCTATGGTTTCCCACGTAGCTTCACGAGCCGAGTGATTTTTCCACCGTACTTTTACCATTGGAATCGTTTTATTTCGTAACTGCTTGTCAGCATATTCCAGGACTTCTGCCGGTTCTTCTACGTAACTAAGGTCCTCAGAAATATTTATCGGTTCGTCACGTAGAACATGTGTAGGATCTGATCTATATCGCCGTAACATACTAACGTGGAACACGTTGTGTATCTGTGAAAGTTCAGGTGGCAGTGCTAATCGATATGCTAATGGCCCAATCCTTTCAAGTATTCATAAGGCCCAATGTAACGTGGACTTAACTTTCCTTTCTTTCCAAATCGCAGAACTCCCTTCCACGGAGATACTCGCAAAAAGACCTTTTCTCCAACTTCGTATTCCATTTCTCGTCTGTGTTGGTCTACATAACTCTTTTGTCTGTCTTGGGCCGCTTTTAATCGACTTTTGACTATTTTAATCTTTTCCATTGTATCCTGAATCAAATCTGGGCCTTCCAATACTTGTTCTCCTTCCATATCCCAACAGATTGGGTTACGACATTTTCGGCCGTATAAGGCTTCGTACGGTGCCATTCCAATACTTGAATGGAACTGATTATTATAGGCAAATTCCATTAGCGCTATATAGTCATCCCATGATCCTTTGAACTCAATTACGCATGCTCGAAGCATATCTTCCAAAGTCTGTATCGTTCTTTCTGACTGACCGTCGGTCTGTGGATGAAACGCCGTACTAAAATGTAGTTTAGTTCCGAGCGCTTCCTGTAAACTTCCCCAAAATCTGGAAGTAAATCGGGGATCACGATCAGATACTATGGACGTAGGTACTCCATGTAGTCGAACTATTTCATTAACGTATCTTTTTCTAAATATTCCAGCGTAGAACCCCATCTAAATGGTAGGAAATGAGCTGATTTCGTGAGCCTGTCGACAATTACCCACACGGCATCATTTTTCTTAGCCGTTGGAGGAAGTCCATAAAGAAAATCCATCGTTATTCTCTCCCATTTCCAAACAGGTATGGGTAAAGGATGTAATTTACCCGCTGGCGCTTGGTGTTCAGCTTTGATTTGCTGACACGTTAAACATTTCAGCACATATTCAGCCACATCCTTTTTCATCCTTGGCCACCAATAGTGAGATTTAAGGGTCCGATACATCTTCGTACTGCCTGGATGCATAGCATAAGGAGCGGTATGTGCCTCTTCCATTATCTCTTGTCGAAGATTATCGATATCAGGAACACATATACGGCTATTTATCGTCAAAATTCCATTATCGCCTATTACAAAAGACTTCCCTAACCCTTGTTTCACTTTATCAGCAATCTTAGCTAGCTTTCAAATGGTGTTGGTAACACCTTATATACCACATTAACCCTAGGTATATTAAGGCCCGAACACCAAAAATTAAATAATTACATTCTAGTCCAAAGCCCAAGCTAAAGGATAATTACAATATAAATCCCAAGACTTAAACTATTGACACAATCACTAAATATCCTAACAATCCTATTTCGTGGCGTGCCAAGAAACAACACACTATTTCACGATCTAGCACTGAAGCTGAATATCGAGCCATGGCGCACACGACAACTGAGGTTACCTGGTTGACTTATATTCTCCAGGATCTTGGTGTTCGACATTCTCACACCCTATTCTGTTTTGTGATAATATTAGTGCTTTACATATGACTATAAATCCCGTCTTTCATGCTCGAAGCAATCACATTGAGTTGGATTACCACTTTGTACGTGAACGAGTTGCTCTGGGTCTTCTTGTCACTAGGTATATCTCTACATTATCTCAAGTAGCTGACATTTTCACTAAACCCATGTCAAAAGCTACACATGCTCTTCACTGTCACAAACTTCGCCTGCGGCCCCGGCTCAGTTTGCGGGGGGGGGGGGGGGGGTATTAACTCACCCCAATCAAGACAAAAAATAGAGCAAGAAGAGGAAATCATGGAGAGATAAGGTTGGTGGGAGATATAAGGAAGTATGCAATCGTCCTCATTAATGTTAGAGATAGACTTTAGTGATTAAGATTGATTTAGAGCATCTCAATCACAATCAGAGTGATTATCTGCTTAATTAGAGGGAATCTATCTTATCCTATCAAGCACTAGTATAAATATGATGTAATGCATGATTGTGAAGCATTTGCTCACGTTTAATAAAAAAATCAGTTCCGTTTACTATTTTTCATAATATTCATATTCAAAAATTGTCTAATCGGAAAAATTATTTGTCATTTGAATTCGATATTTAAATATATCAAATTAGAATATTAAATTTGAGTTGAATCTCGAAGCGAAAAGAATAATTTTGCACCCTAGTTACCAACTAAAAAGTTTTCCAAAAGATCTTGATTTGCCAAGATTCGAGATGAAGGCAAAAACATAAATGATAGTGTAATCTAAATGATTTAGCTTGCATATACAGTGGGAAAGACTAACATTATTCTATGTAAACGAAAACGTTATTATATAAATCTTATATAAAGGGGCGGATCCAGAAAATTTTTATCGGGGGGCCGTAATATAAAATTGGCGTTCGTAACGAGGTTAACATAAAAAATATAAATTTATTTCACGTTTTTCGAATGCAAATTTATCATTGAAACAAATTTTTTTCATTAAAACATATGAAATATACACCATAAAAATTTTAAATTTAAAATAGTGAACATACACAGAAAAAATCCTCGGTGGAACTCGAACAATGATAACCCCTCAAAATATAAATATTTCTAAGCATGATATTATTCGAGTTTGTATAGGGACACTAGAGGAAGAAACAAGATATATAATAAAAAGTATTAGAAAAGTCAAAATTAATTTAAGTAGATATAAATAAATATTTAATAAATCATTAATTACTATGAAAAACATATAATAAGTTACTGAACTTTTTTTAAAATACTTAGAAATAATTAAGCCATTTAGTATTGTTTAAAATAATTCAAATTGTTATAGACTTAAAAGAAATAGAACTCAAGAAAAAATAAATATAAGTTAGATGAATTAAAATGGCTGAATTAGACTTAATACTATAGAAAAGTTAAAAAGATAAGAAATTGTTGAATATAACTTAAACAATAAAAACTAAAATAATAAGTATTAGGATTTTTATTCAATAATAAATATTAGTTAACACAATTAAAATGCTGAATAAGTTAAACAAATAGAAAGTAAAGGAGAAAAGATTAAAAGAGTGACATTGAGATTCGAACCCAGAAAACATTGGGGAAATATATTGAATTACAACAATTGTACTATATGACTATACCAATTATCGTTGCTCTATATATAGTACTAAATTTTTCGAAAATTTCCGTGGGTTTCCGCCCCTGGTTATATATACGAGAAACGTAGTTTGGTTTTGCTTGCAACACATGTCTATTTTCAGTATATTAAACAAGTAAAAAATAAAAAAAATAATGGAAAAACCGCCCACTAACAATGTGAGAAGCACGCGATTTTCATGTTATTGTTATATAAGAATGTTATATTAATTACACATATTTTACACCGCTGAAATGCACGGGCATAATTAGGGGTGGGCATCAGGTCGGGTAGGCGGGTATCGGGTAGTTCGGGTTCAGGTTAAGATTTTTACCACCCAAACCCGACCCGATCTACAACAGGTACCCGCTTGTCTGGTATATATCGTATTCGGGTACCGGACGTCGGGTACCCGATTTTTCAATTGGAAATAATACTAAAAATATTATAATTCAGCATACTTATTAAAATATCCATGTTATATATTAAATATCGGGAGAAAACCCAAAAGAGTTCCCAATGTTTACCTTATGGAGCGATTTAGTCCCCGATGTTTCCCATGAACCAATTAGTCCACCATGTTGTTAAATTTGAACTAATTTAGTCCCATCGTTAGTTTGACCGTTATTTTGACTGAAAGTGATACGTGTCCACATGTGATTGGTCAGTTTTAAAAAATCATAAATTAAAATTATAAAAAGGAAAAAATTAGATAGTTTGTAAAGATTCTTTGAAATTATCTTATATCTTTATATATATTATAAAAAAACATCTTTAAAAATAAATTTCGAGATTTGGGACGATTGCATCCTCGTTAAGTTGATAGGGCGGGGTCGTGTATTCTAGTAAACTTCAGTGGAATTTTTTATCTTTACTTTTTACTTTATTTAGCTTTTCGTAAATTATTTTAATTTTAATTTTTATTTATTTATTTCTTAGTTTATTTATTTATTTTACATTTACTCTCTTTATTTTCGCATTTATTTAATTTACAATTTTTTTATTTGAAATATATTTTTCCCTTTTATTTTATTTTTTATTTTTGATTTTTGATTTTTTCTTTATTGTTTATTTTAACTTATAGGTTATTTAGAATATTTTTTCCTTTTTTAATGTTAATTCATGGTTTTTAAACACTGACCAATCATATGTTGGCACCTGTGACTTTTGGTCAAAATTAAGGGTCAACTAACAAAGGGACTAAATTGGTTCAATTTTAACAACATCAGGGACTAAATTGGTTCATAAGAAATATCGGAGACTAATTTGGTTCATGTGATAAACAATGGGGACTATTTTGGTTTTTTCCCCATTAAATATCATTATAGTATTTGGATATTTTGTTTTCAATAAATATAATATATACATATTTTCATATGTTTATTTATAAGAGTTTGAGAATATATTTTAAATTTTCATAATGAGTTTATGCATTGATATAAAATATCACTCGTTAATTATACATTTAAAATAAGAAATTAGTCGAAATATTTTTATAAAACTTTAACATCACACAAGTTAGATATTGATGTCTAAATATGTAATTCTATATTTTATTGTTTATGTAAAAAACTATTTTTTTTAAAATAATATATCGAGTATCCGAATAACCCGATCGGATAGTAAGTTACTACTCGACACTTGATCCGATTAATAATTATCTGGTATCGGGTTAATCCGAACTACCGGAACCCTAAAACCCGAATACCCGAACCCGAATGCCCACCCCTCGCATAAAACTAGTGATGGTTTATATAAAGGGGTTTCTGCTAGTAAATCCCAAAAGCTATAAAAAAAAAAAAAAAAAAAAAAACTCAAATCAGACCCTTGTCATAATACGTTTGCATCAAAGTACCTAACGCTGAAACTTTTTTACACTTAGGTACCAATCGTGTAAGATTACAGTTTTACCCTCACTTCATCTCTTTCCATCTCAAATCCCATTTCTATTTTCATCTCACGCATCCCGCCCAATCGTTTCAGAATCAATGGGAGGTGGCGAATGACACTGAACGGAGCGAACCATGGCAAGCTAAACATTCATCGTGACGGTTCTTCAGTCGAGCTCATATCTTCCTCAAAAAAGTCATTTCCTCCTCTTTTTCTGTCGAGCTGGTGAGTTTAAATGTTAAACCTACTTTATGGCTCAAACTGTAGGTGTGGGAGCTCATTATTTCGTTGTAAATGAGGGTCCTCTGTCATACGTCCATAATTTTTTTTATTTTGTCATGCAGTAACATTTCAAACCTTAATTATGTCTCTTATACATTTACATATTGTACCATTTATTAAGTGTGTTGTACTACTTGTAACAGGTGGTATAATCCGAAGCTATGATGTCTGCAACTGTATTTGGTGGGGGACATTGTTTGCATTGTATGAGTATAAGAAGACTACATCCCTACTATTGATTAATGAATAGACAACGCTTATTGATGTATACATATCCCTCCAAAGAAGAAGGCCGGAAATTGATTCAAGACGTGACTTCATAAAGTATCAAGTTCCGTTCGAAAGTCTGTACTCTACTTTGAAGGAAAATGCCAATGTGTGGAACATGTACCAGCTGTTTGTTCGATTGAAATTTTCCATGATGCAGATGAAAGTGGCAGACGATGAAATTACGGTGGGTCAACGGACTCGGGCAGAGAGGTATGTTTTTTTGTTCTTTCTTTTAAACGTTATGTGTATTGTTCGCTACCAATGATTGATAACATTATATTTATATATATATATATATATATGTATTATTTGCAGCGAAGAAAACGGAGACTCGACTGAATTTAACTTTGAAAGAAATTCAATAGATGCATGGAGACGATCGTGGAGATGGGCAAATCTTCATGGATGCAAACGATTTCAGATGTAAGTTGAAGAACTACTCCGTCGTCATCCGTAGAGACTTCGTCTATAGGAAGAAAGAATCCAATAAAATCATTGTTGTATGCAAGGACAAGACATGTAGTTGGCGGATATATGCATCGTATCATAAAAGTGCTAGATCATTTGGGATTCGGACATCCAATCTAAAACACACTTGTGGTGAAGACATTCTTATGAGTAGGGATCATCCTCGAGCGGACTCACCTTGGGTAGGGAATGCAGTGAAAGAGAGGGTTCGGGACGACCCCTCTTATCGTCCAGTTGCCATGGTGAAAGACATTATGAGGGATTATGGGGTAGATGTGGGGTACCACAAGGCATACAGAGGCAAAGAAAACGCCATTCATGATGTATATGGGTTAGAGAATGGCACTTTTGATCAGCTGAGGTGGTACTGTAACTCGGTTAGGGAACTAATCCGGGTAGCGTGGCGGAGACGATTTATACCCTCGCGATAATAAGTTTCGTCGGCTATTTATCTGCTTCCACGCATGTCTTGTTGGTTTTTTCAGGGATGCAGACCACTCATTTTTATTGATGGTACCCACATTAAGACTAAGTTTAAAAAGGTGTTAGTTATGGCAGTGGCGAAGGACGCAAATGATGATTTGCTCACCATTGCTTATGGCGTCATAAGCGTTGAAAATTGTAGCGACCCTAGCCATCGCCACCATTTCTAACGTTAACCTAAGTGCCTAACGAGCTGTTAAGTCATGTAAACGTGCGGAATTTCGTATGAATTTTTTTCTTTTTCGTGAAGCAAGTCAGTTTTGTACACATCGAAAGAATACATTACATTCCTAACTACATTCATGTCCAATTACGTGGGACGTGTATACATTTGCAACAAAAGAGTTTCCTATGCGCTCGGCCTCACAGGTCGTCATCCACGTACACACCACCCCCAAAAGTCGCTCGGAAGCTTTCAAAAGAATGCCTTGCCGGCTAGGCGATCACGTACCGTGTTTGCTAATACCTACAACACATAAAACGTGGGATGAGCTTATAAAGCCCAGTAAGCGGAAACTATATACATGCAGTGCACGTGTACTAAACTCGCAGTGACATCCGCGTCAATGCATTTCTAGTCTTCACTTTCCTTTTTATTCTCTTTCCTTTCATATTGGGCCCTCGGCTTTTCTATCTCGCTATGCACCATCATAGAGCTCATTTCCATTTCATACATATACATAAGTGACAAGACACACATTGAGAGGCCACCCTGGTTCACATTTTGTAATTCGACTTCATGGCGCCTTTTCAGCCCGATACGGTCCACATTCGGGAGGCTACCGACGCCTTTTTGGCCCAACGCGGTCGGCATCGAGAGGTTAACACCTATTCATCTCTTGTGGCTCCTTTTCAGCCCAACACGGTCCACATAACTTATGCCTTTTCGGCCCAATGCGACTCGGCGTTGAGAGGCAACCCAGTACGCAGATGGCTATCCACATTGGGAGGCGATCTATGCCTTTACGGCCCAATGCGACTCCGAAGGTGCCTTTTCAGCCCAATGTGACCTGACACATGGGCGCTTCACACTGGTAGCCTACTCCAAGGTTGCCAACACTCGAGCTTCCCTCGGTGTCGCGTCTTCCCTCGGGTCGCACCATCCATGTCGCACTTCCCGTCGTTTGGGGTATCAACCCAACATCATTTGTCAGTGCATCAACACCGCCATGGTAGCATAGGAGAGCCGTGAGTCGACAGTGGAGTCGACAACAGTTTCCCATACGGCAAATATACATCGCTCACAGGCGATCCTGACTCGTGCATGCTCTCGTGTCCTATCTTCCATACTAAGCGTGCATGCACGTGATCATGTCGTGAATAATGTAAATATGCATGCCATGTCATCTTAACCAGTAAATAAATCGTATTACATAAAATTCTCGTTCGCACATAATCACACATAGTCACATAATTTATGCACATACAAGTTATGTGTTGTAGTTGAAGTGAAACTTACCTGGCGTCCGGCGATTAATGCTACTGGTTCGACGAATTTCCTAAGCCCCGACCTTAACCATATAATTATTACGTCAGTATGCCATCTAAATTATCCCGATATTTATTTCTTAAGCTTCGTAAGTATTTGAAATATTAGTTATCGACTTGTGTTAAAACTACCTACAATGATTTGCTAAGTCGAGTCGATCCGTGAACTACACATAACTCGTGAACTAACCTAGCTTCGTGTGATTCGTGAACTTATATAGTTCACTAAACTCCTATTGACTCGTGGGGTTACTTCGCGAACTTATTTAGTTCGTGGAGTTTATAAAATTCGTCCTTAAGCTATTTGCTAACCGATCTGGTGAATTTCCTAAAATTTCGTCCTTTAAACGCGAAAAGGCTATAAAGTTAGTCTATATATTATACTAATTGACTACGTAAATTTTCGTTCCAAAATTCTATCAAAAACGACGTCTGCCTACACCGAAAATTGACCATGAAAACACCGATAGGCAAATTATAACCGGGCGTTACGAGGGACTATGCTAATTGGACTCAGAATATTTTTCTCTTTAATTGTTATAAAAATATTTTTCCTCAAAATGTTTTTTTTTATCTAAGGTTCAATTCGTGAAGTCTACACTTCGCGAACGCATGCGTGAAACCCTCATTCCATGATTCGCGAATTAGCCTACAGTAATAGCTCGCGAAACCTTTACGAGTTCGTCAAGTTTTCTATCAATGCGCAAAAGGTCCAAGCTAGCGAAATAGGGTTCGTCAAGCTTTAGTTCGTGAAAGACTCGTCATACCCGATTCGCGAGATCATCTACTCTCACACTCGGTTCGCGAATTGCTCGCTCAAGTTCGCCAAATATATGAATTCGCCAACCTCCTATCAATTCGCGAAATTTCTCTCCCTCTCACTAGGTTCGTGAAATCCATCCAACAAAGCCTAGTTCGCGAAATAATTTGAGTTGGGGTTCACCAAATAGGATTCGTGACCTTGCATGGAGTTCGCGATCCCTTCAGAATTTGCGAAGGTCCCCAATTCGCAAGCCTTCCAATTCGCCAAATGTTCCACGGATTCATGAAGTTGCGTTCGCCAAGTTTTTGGTTCGCGAAGCACCTCCTTGCGGTTTGCGAAGTACTTCAATTCGCGAAGTCGGGTTCGCGACTTACTATGGGCCCGCCAACCTCAATTCGCGAAGTCTTTTCTTCATGGATTTGCGAAGTTCATCTTGTACACAATTCGCCAAATACATGCATTCACGATCTAGGGTTCGCCGTCCTCCGACCCGTGAAGTGTCTTAGCTCATGACCTTCTTGTTTCGCTACAAAGTCGCGAACTTTTATAGTTCGCGAACCTCACATCTCGCGACCTCAAAACAGTTTTTAACGCTTAATTTCTAGGGCGATCTAAACTTTACTTTTCTCAAGAACATGATGAAACCCTAAGAACTTCAAAATCCTAAAAACTGAATGAGTTAAAGTGTGTGATTTTGGGGGAGGTTTCGTGAGCTAAGACATTAAGCATGCTAAATTCGAACGAATAACCTAACTTACAAGCTAATAAACGTAAATCACATGGTAAAATCGGAAATCATTTAGAAATTTTCTTATCTTTCTTTAAGCTCCAAGTCGATTTCTCCGCCTTCTCTCTTCCCCAATTTTTTATTGTGAGAATGCTTTATATATTTTTGCCATTAAAATTGGGCTTGCTTAGACACTCAGGGACGTGAGCTTCCCTAATTTGAGGAAGCTTGCTCCCTAGACTTTTCTTCAGAGATTTGGGCCACGGTCATGGTTCTAAGTGGGCCTTTTATAATGTATTGAATTACCCATTAATTGGGGCCAAATATTTTAAATCACCTTGGTTTTAGGTTTGGATTTAAACCTAGTCCAATCCCTACAAATTTTATTACTCCAATTTCCTTTATCCTATATTTTTGAAAATCCCTACTAAGTTAGATATAATCTGAGCACAGAATTAGATGCACGAAATAATTAAAATCACGTAAGCACATAATTATTGCACCACTATTCACATATTCATGCAGGCATATAATTATTTCACGAAATTCATATAATGGCTTGAGCACGTACTTCATAGATCACATAAGCATAAGTCGTGCACGTAATTCATCGGCTATTTGGCCTACGGGGCTCGGATCTTATGATGAAAACTGGGATTGGTTTTGTGCTAAGCTGAGGAGCATGCTTTATGACCACCTTGCGAAGTTGAGGGAGCTGATCTTTTTTTCAGATCGACACCCAAGTATTTTGAAGGCTGTCCTCGGTATGTCCTGGTAGGCGTCATTTGTTTGCGCCATTTGGTTGACAACTTCAAGAAAGAGGTAATAATTATTTTAAATATATCACTCACAGAGATATAAAACACACATATTTCTAACGTTTTGTGTGGGCTGTTATTAGGTGCTGAAACGTTATCCGAAGCACAACAAGAAGTATTGGGCCGGTCAGTTAAAAAAGCAACATACGCAGCGACTCCGAGCCAGTTTTGGGCCCACATCAATAGCATCATGGAGTCTATGCCCATTGCACGACAATTTATCGAAATTTCTGATCCATGGTGTTGGCAACATTCATTGTTCGATGGGAACCGATGATGTGTTATTAACAACAACCAAGCGGAATGTTGGAATGCATGGGTGAAAGAAGCTCGATCGTTGTCTGTGAAAGGTATGGTTGATAGTATTCGCGTGAAAATCATGACGATGATGCACGAGAGGCGTGAGAAAGGAGTGACCTTTGTTGATGAGCTTTGTCCAAAACAACAAAAGAAGGCTGTTCGGAATATTACGGAGGGTCATACATTAAAAGTGAATAAGTCCATCAATGTCACGTTTGAGGTTGTTGACGAAGACAACACATTCGCCGTGGACATACAACAGCGGGCATGTTCGTGCAGAGAATGAGAAGTTTATAGAATCCCTTGTAAGCATGCGATGGCGTGTATTGGTGCTATGAGGCTTTCTTTTTACGATTATTGTGACCCATATTTCAGATGCCAGAAGTACAGAGATGCATATATGGCATCATCAATCCTATTCCGACTCACGAGATGAATGCCCAACCCGTTAATGGGGATTTTATTCGTGACCCGGATGTTCGTGTTCTTCCCAATCGGCGAAAGATGCGACGGTTTCCTTCTCAGGTTGATAGAAGGTTGAACAAGTGCAAAAACTATGGAAAATATGGGCACAATCCTTGTACGTGTAATGAAGCCGTAACTACGTAACGTACGCGTCTGTATTTTGCATCTATTTTGTAGCTCTTTTTTTATGGTCGTCTTTTTTGGCCATCTTAACCATGTCATATTCTTTTGTCCATATGGTTGCAGCAATTGCAACAATATTCTTTTTGTCCAACCGTAGCCAGTAGGCTTATATATAATTGATGTATTGGTTACAAACTGATGTTGGTATGCTTTGGTATACTTTGTTCTGATGTGGATGATATTTTCCCAAGTTGGCTGTGAATATTATTTTTGTAAATTTTTTGGCTTCTGATGTTGGCATACCTGATAACTATTATTGGTTGTGATTTTGGAACCTAAATAGCAGCATACATGCATTCAGACATGAGGAGACAATGTATGATATTGGTTGTGAATATTTTTTCAGTTTATAAAAAAGGTACGCAAAGAAAAGCATACGTGATACCTATTATTTACTGAACAGGTACAGTTAATTTAGTAATATAATACTGCATCAAAATAAAAATAGTACGATAATAATAAATCGCTACAGAGCAGCCTACATGCATTCAGACATGAGGAGACAATGTCTGATATTGGTTGTGAATATTTTTTCAGTTTATAAAAAAGGAACGCAAAGAAAAGCATACGTGATAGCTATCATTTACCGAACAGGTACAGTTAGTTCAGCAGTAAAATACCGCATCAAAATAAAAAAAAAGTACAGTAACAACAAACCACTAAATAGCCGCCTACATGCATTCGGACGTGAGGAGACAATGTCGGATATTGGTTGTGAATATTTTTCAGTTTACAAAAAAGGTACGCAAAGAAAAGCATACGTGGTACCAATTATTTGCCGAACAATTACAGTTAATTCAGCAATATAATACCGCATCAAAATAAAAACGTACGGTAACAATAAACCCTAAATAGCAGCCTACATGCATTCAGACGTGAGGAGACAATGTCTGATATTGGTTGTGAATATTTTTTCAGTTTATAAAAAAGGTATGCAAAGAAAAGCATACGTGATATTTATTATTTACCGAACAGGTACAGCTAATTCAGCAATATAACACCGCATCAAAATAAAAAAAAAGTACGATAACGATACGAATATATGGTACCACCAACAGCTTCCGAAATGTACTGCTTTTAAACGATTAAGATACATCGTCATACGATATATAGTACGGTAACCCTTAACTTACTGGTATCTCATATTAGGGTAAGCATTTTTCGTATTCGTTTGATTTTTTATTCTGAACCGTCCTACCATGGATATATATGATATATGTTTCTCCTGGTGTTGAGTTTTGTGGGTTAACCCAGACACGCATGATTAATCCTTTACAATCACAAGTTTTCTAGTCAGATGATACTAGCAAGAATATCTTGCTACATAGTTTGGTTTTTTTGGTAAATAATATCTTGCTACATACTTTGTCTTTTTTGTAAATTGGGAATGTGCAACTAATTTTAGATGTTTTTTGTTTACCGATACATTATTTAGTACCAGGGATTGTTCTACATATGGTACGACACTAGGTTCTTATGAGGTACTGAAATATATGCCGGCAAGATACTTTACAATGTGCAATAGGGTACATTACCCTTTCAGAAATAGGTACCGTATAAATTGAAGTAATAGTTCGGTAACATCACATGGGGATATTTCGTCAAACGACACGACTTTTGGAAGACGTTTGATGTCAATAAAGTAATAGATAGTTTTTGACATTTTTATGTCATGATTGGTCATTTTTCTGACTTACGAGGTAATAAAAAAGGAAAAGACGGCTCCTCTGACATGTCAGTCCCTTTCAGATGTTTGATATCATATGTATATTTGGGTACTACAATCGTGTCTGATAGGGTACGCCTAAATTGGGTACTACAACCGTGTGTGATAGGGTACTCCTAAATCAAACGCAAAGATAACCCTACAATGTTAGGAAAGATACGACACACCTTAAATATGTGATACGTCATACTACGATTAGTATTTGTCGAGGTCGTACGAATTATTTTTCATCTAGAACCACCCTAAAACACTAATATAGAGTATTTGTTACCTTTTACATCAGATTAGGTGCCATTAGGCGATTCACGCATGAATTAAACCTTCAAACTCGAAAATACCAAGGAATATAAGGATATAAGCAAGAACATCTTACAACATATTTTGAAAAATCTGGTGATTCCTAAATGTGCGAAACTTTTTTAGTCATTTTATTATTGTTAGGTGTGGTCAAAATCACGTAGCCCTACGCGATTTGCTTAGGAATTTATTTATTTTCGATGGTATCACATATGGTACGGTATATTTGCCATTAGGACACTATATATGTACACATAACGATACAGTAAACCTGCATATTATGGTACTATATATGTAAAAGCTAAGGTGCATTACTACAAAAGTTAAGTTACGTTACTGTAAAGGATAATGTACGTCATATATACTGGTTATGGTACGCTATATATACATAATGGTACGGTGAACTTGCAGACTAGGATACTATATATGTAAAAGATAAGGTACGTTACTATACAAGATAAGGTTTCGTGATCGGGGTCCTATTGGAACCTTGGCGTATCACTCCAAATATTCTGGTTATGGTACGTTATATATACATAATGGTACGTAAACTTATAGTTTATGGTATATATGCAAAAGATGAAGTACGTTACTATAAATGGTAAGGTACTTCATATATTCTGGTGTACACTATATGTACATAATGGTATGGTAACTTACAGTTTATGGTACCTTCTATGTAAAAGATAAGGTACACTAGTAAACAGTTAAGGTACTTCATCCAAACGGAAATCAAGTCTAACAATAACATCCACAAACCAAAACGCCACGTCTAACACTACCACCACAAATCAAAAGATGGGATCAACTAACAACATCCAAACGACAAAAGCCAACAATCCAAAATATCAAGTCGGTCAGAACATCCACAAACCAAAATACCAAGTCTAACATAACAACCACAAATCATCCAAGCAAATGCATCATACAACTGTGCTTGTCACGTAAAATGCGAGCCGCCATCGAAGCACGATACACACCAATGTCAACCTCGTCACTGTACGTCTGGAAGTCTGAAGTGTCGACAATGTATCTCTCCATTGACAATGCTGCATGAACTCCACAATCCACTTCACTAGATTGGGGCCGAGTCTTCTCCATTTCGACAGCCTTCTTACAATTGTAGTCGAAGACCAGTATGTTGACAGAAAATGGCTCTGCACAACACATAAGAAGCATAAGAATTCAAAACCCAGATGTAATTTGCTCTACACAACAAGACGAAGAATGCATAACTCATGAATGATCTCGCAATCCATTTCATCGTATTGATGGCAAGAGGATCCCAAAGCACAAATTGTCCCTCTTGCACCTTGTACACGAGTACCGCCCAGTGGTTCCCTTTATGCACAGGCGAAATAACATACTTGAGCGACCTCGAACGAGCTTCGTCAAGCTTCTAAAGCCAAGTCAAACAAATCTCCGAGAGACCATCCACGAAAGAACCATCTCGTCATTTTCAGTGCCTTCGTGAACTATTCAATTTGCACGAAAGTTGGGATCACAAAGACAAGTGGTCTGCCAGGGATCTCCGCTTGTTGTCGCGTCAAACAATTGGCAAACGCATCAATTACGTTTGACTTCAGCAGATTATGAAATAGCAACATATAGAAGCCTTTTGGCATCGACTTCAGTCAAGTCGTTTTGCCAAACGACTTCGCTGGATAAGAAATTAACCACATTAATAAAACAACCAAATGAATACAATCAAACATGTAATTTTAAACATACCTAAGCTTCTTGGCATTGATGTACAAGTCGATGCGAGAGCACTGCTCTTCGGTTAACCCGTCACGTCCGACATAGTCTAATTTGCCGGAGTGCTTATGGCAGTACGCCATAGATAACTCCATATCGCATTCAACCTCTTCGACATCGATCACCACAGCTTGTTTAACTTTTCTGGACTTCTTCAGTGGCGCTGCTCGGAGGAAACTGGCGTAGTAAATGCTGCATCACGCCACTTCTTACGATCATTTCGGCTGCGGACTGTTCGAGCGATGGATGAAATTGTTTCGTCCACGGACAGTTGCCCCCATCTTCACCCACAGCCTTACCATCCTTACCCTCACCTTCATCCTCGACATCACCGCTATCAGCCGCATCCTCCTCATTACCACTAACAGCTGCATCCTCCTCATCAGTCATCTCGTTCTTACCCTCTGCATCAATCATCTCGGCCTTACTATCCTCACCCTCGGCCTTACTACCCTCCCAATCACTATTGGTCTTATCCTCCGCATCAATCACCTCGGCCTTATTATCCTCACTCCCGGCCTTACTACCCTCACCATCACTCCCGGTCTTATCCTCCGTATCAATCATCTCGGCCTTACTATCCTCGGCCTTATCCTCTTCGTCACCATTCTCAGCATTCTGATCCTTGCTCTCACCCTCGGTCTTATCTTCTTCGTCATCAACTCGTTCGCCAACATTCTCCTCACCATAAGCCTCATTAGAACCATCATCCATCTGTCCCTCAACATTGTCCTCACTAATCCCAACACGTGACCTCAACTCTCTAATAGCATCATTATGCGACCTCAACTCTGCCTCCAACCTCTCGACACGAGCAATCAGCTCCGATTGGGAAACACCGTCTCCATGAACCTTAAAACACACACACACAAACACATTTCGTTCAGCAAATTAAAATAATGCAATTAATAAAAAAGAAAGCATACCTCGGGAATGATGTTTATCGGCTGCAATAAATTGAGTTCATTATTTCGTGGATATATTGGAAAGGCGCTGACAATATCAGCCAATTCTTTCTCCGCAATGCTTGTATCATTACGAACCCTATTTCCTTCCAATTAAACATCCGGGGAAATGTGTAATTTTCTGAATCTTAGCCAGAGTGGGCACATGCTCATACACCCACATCTGCAATCATGAAACCATTGAAATCATCACTAACACATATTAAATAAGTAAATATAACGTAATGAAGTAAATAATAAGTGAAGTAAATTACCATTAGACCAATCGTGCAACCATTCATCGTTATGTTTGCTCACTCGTAAGCGCAGCGGCTTCCTTTATCTCATCAACCCAAATACTCATGCACGGCTGCTCCCGATGCGTATTCACCAATTGACTCTATGTCATCGACGTAGATATTCACGAAAGAGGGGTTTTTCGAATTGCCCATGGGGAATAACACAGTGTTAAACAAGAAAATAACATACATCCGAACGAAATCATTCGTATTTCCCAGGTTCCCTACAACCTATCCAACAACTTAATGATATTTCTACGAGTTACATTACCATTTTTGCCTCCGAAATATTTCGTAACAGTTTTGGACTTTGACGCCGGATCCACGGGTTGACCTAAGTCGTGCAACCCCATGATCAAACTAAATTCTTGCGGTGTGATCGCCACGTGGTGTGCTAATATCATTTGCAAGTGCGATAAGTGATAATATAAAACGAATACCTAATTACTATCACCAACCTGTGATAGGCAGTGGACCTATCGTGTGTAGTGCAGTAAAGTGAGTAAACGAGTATCGAACACGAGGAATAAACTGAGTACTAGTAGTGACCTATTGACTCGATATCTAGCCAAAATAGAATAAGCCGATTGTTTTACGAATTAACCTAATAGATCGATCATAACTAGAGATTCAAAGAACACGCCTAAACTGATGTGAGAACTTTCAGATAATAGAGATGTGCTCGGGATTCGAATCCCACTAGGTACTATCGGCTAAGACAATGAATTATCGTTCCTACGTGATTCTGACCAGATCGCAGTAATTTCCTACCCGCTCACGAGTTTGCTGCGCCCTAAACACTCGCAGGGATCTAAAATTCAGTAATTACTAATGGCGAGGATCGAGTATTTGCTTTCGCCCTATACTCGAATCCTATCTTCTACGAACGGCCTAATCGTTATTTAGCTGTCGCCCTAAACGATTTTCCAGGCGATCACTTTAACTAGGGGTGGCCACAGTTCGGTAAACCGGCAGAACCGAACAGATTACCGAAATTTCGGTACGTACCGAATACCGAACAAATAATTTGGTTCGGTATTCGGTTTTAAAATGCTGAAATTTTCGGTAATCGGTTCGGTTCGGTTATTTATTTCGTTTTACCGAGCTGTACCGATTTACCGAATTGTAATTCTTTAATAGTTCCATGTATTAATAAAAATATTCTGGGCCTTGCCTATTGCCTTTTTACTTCAGTGGCCTTTTACTTCATAGCCTTTTAATAATTTAATAAATTAAGCATACCAATAATCAGCCTTTTACTTCAATACCTAAACGTTCACAGAGCTCGATTATTTCGACCTTTTACTTCAAAATCCCAATTTGAAATCACACTTAAAACCCTAAACTCATCAATAACTCAAGAGTCAATATCGAAGAAGGCATCCATCTCAAAATCTGCCCGTCATTGCGTCATTGAAGAAGGTACAAACTCCATCTCAAAATCTGTCGTCATTGCGTCATCTTTCTTTCCTTTAAGTTCGTCATTTCATCAAGTCTCGCCTTCCTTTAAGTTCGTGAGTTCATCAAGTCTCTTTATGTAATCTTATATGTTCATGATTTTTAGGGATGGATAGTCAAGGAGGACATACACAGACGCTTGGTCCACTTCAAAGTTCGAATATGTCATCCTCGACCCCGCCTGAAAGTATCACAGAAGGAGCTGAGATTTCTGGCAGAGAAGAACAAATTGAAAGACCTAAGAGAAAAGAAATGCCTAGAAGGTCTCTAGTCTGGGATCATTTTGTTTTATACACCGACAAAGATGGAAAACGGAGAGCCAAATGTAAGTATTGTGATAGGAATTATGCTGCTGAATCATCTAAAAATGGAACTTCGGGAATGAAAAATCACATGAAAGCTTGCAAGAATAATCCCGAAAATATTGGATACGCATACTATTGCAGCGTATTGTCAGAGTGGACCGGGAGAAGCTAGAACTTCTACATGGAAATTTGATTAGGAAGCCATTAGGAATGGCTTAGCTCGAATGATTATCGTCGATGAGCTACCATTCAACTTCGTGGAAAATGAAGGATTTCGGCATTTTGTATCACTTTCTTGTCCACAATTCCTCTTGCCATCAAGGAAAACCATTACAAGAGATTGCTACAAGCTTTACTTTGAAGAAAAAGAGACGTTAAAGACTTTTTTTTTTTTGAACGAGTGGACAAAGAATCTCAATCACAACCGATACATGGACGTCAAACCAACGGCTGAATTACTTGTGCTTGACCGGTCATTATATTGATAGTGATTGGAAATTGCACAAAAGAATCCTCAATTTCATTCCATGTCCGACACATAAAGGTGAGGAGGTTGGGTTGTTGATTGAGAAATGCTTGCTTGATTGTGGAATTGACAAGGTTTTCACGATTACGGTTGATACCGCGTCTTCAAATGATACAACCGTGGGTTATCTGAAGAGACGATTTGTTAGTTGGAAGACGGCTATATGTGGTGGGAAGTATCTACATATTAGATGTGTGGCTCACATTGTTAATCTTGTTGTTAAAGATGGATTTAAGGAAGCGAATCATTCCGTCGAGCATGTTCGTACAGTGGTCAGATATGTGAGACAATCACCATCTAGATTGAAGAAATTTAATGGGTTTGCAGTTGAGGAAAAAATTGAGACTAAAAAATGCTTATGTCTGGATGTTGCAACTAGATGGAATTCTGTGTTTACAATGTTAGAGACATCTCTTTGTTATCAAGGAGTTTTTGATAGGTATAACATTTCTGATGCTGATTTCCGTGCTGATTTTATGTCTGATGGAGCATATGGTAAGATAGATATGCCCGATAGACATGATTGGGCTGTTGTTGATCGGTTGGTGAAAGTGTTACGGCATTTCTACGAGCTCACTCTTCGAATTTCAGGTTCGTTATACATAACGCTGAATGCTAGTTGATAAAATTGTTGATATTGATGACTTGTTACTCTTCGAATTTCAGGTTCTTTGTATGTTACGTCGAACAAATTATTTGATGAAATTGAAGATGTCGATGACTTGTTAAAAGAATGGAGTGTGAGTCATGACGATGCTTTGGTTGATATGGCGAGAGGTATGAGGGCTAAGTTTAACAAGTATTGGGGAAGCATGGAGAGAATGAATATGATGTTGTTCGTGGCCATATTACTTGATCCTCGACGTAAATTTGGGTACCTTCAATATGTCCTCAAGAATATGTATGGCGATGAACGTGGAGAGGTGATGACAAATATTGCAAAGGACGCTCTTTATGAAATCTTTGAGGATTACAAGAAAGCTTTTTCTTCAATATCATCTGAAGGAAGTACAAATCCGAGTGGCTCCAATCTAGAAATGAAACCGAAGTTGCAAGAAGGGTGGTAAGAGGTCATGTAAGAGATTTCTACAAATGATGCATGAAAGTGGGGGCTTAGATCAATCTGAGGTAGATGTATATCTAAGCGAACATATCGAAAAAGACATTGAAGATTTTGATATAATTGAATGGGGGAAAATGCTTGCTCCGAGATTTCCTATTTTATCGAGGTTGGCTCGTGATGTACTTGCTATGCCTATAACTACGGTAGCTTCCGAATCTGCTTTCAGCACCGGAGGTCGAGTTATCGATGACTTTAGAGCTTCTTTGACACCTAAAATGGCACAAGCTTTAATATGTTGTGAAGATTGGCTTCGTAGGACGCCATTCAAGAACGTGGAAGAGGACTATGAATTACTTCAGAAATATGAAAATGGTATATTTTCACTTTCTTTTTACTATTCATTCGTGGTATAGTTTCTATTAATGTGTTGTGATGTTTTGATCACTATCATATATGAGTATTATAGATATGTGTTCAAAGATTGGCTTGGAGTCGACAATCATCGGGCTGTGAGCATTTTTCAAGGTTGGTTTTTCAATAATAGTCTATACTTCGTTTTGGTTAATATTTGTAATAAACCTCTTCTTGTAAATTGCAGTTGCTGTTCTGTTCGAGTGAGTGAAGAAGAAAGGTGTTTTGAATTTTGATTGGCACTGGCAGTGAATGGCAATTATGATTTCAGCACAGTTTTTGATCCGATAGTAGTAGTTGTGATCTTTTTGGGTTATGTTTTGTGTGGTTGGCAAAAACCAAGACACCTTTGATGTATGACAGATGGTTTCTTCACTGTAAGTGGAATTTTTTTTTATTTTTGTATAATTTCGGTTAACCATTCGGTAAAACCGAGATAACCGTATTTAATTTGGTAAAACCGAGTACCGAACCGACTAATTCGGTTCGGTATTCGGTTTTTAAAAAATAAAAAATTTCGGTTCGGTTAACCGAAACTTCGGTTCGGTACGGTTCGGTACGTACGGAATGCCCACCCCTAACTTTAACACATAGACATATTAAATCGACGAAACAAATTCATAGATAGATAAATAGTCATAAACATGAGTCACGCTAAACATATGTCTTAATTACAAAATAACCTATCGTTCATCTAATCCCAAGCACATAGGGAATTTAGCTACTCATAATAGACGAAAAACGATAAGGGAAATAAGAAACGAGGATGAAGGACTCATAATCTTGAGTATGGCTGAATATGGGTGGTATCGTGGATGAGCCGTCGTTCTTCGTTCAATTCGGCGTGAGTTATGCCTTGATCCGTCTCTTGCACTTATCCAGTGGAATTCTGCATTTCTCACGTCTTTAATTCGTCTCTCGCGAATTAGGGTTGATATCTGGTAGGTGTCCCCTCTTTCTGAGTCGAATTTGGGCTTTTATACTAATTTTTGTAACGGTCATGCCCTGGGACATGGGCCGTCACGGTCGTGACCATCGTCGCCTCGCGTCTCGTTACTTTCCGCCTTGTGTCACGACCAAGTGCGTGACATGTCACGGCCATGACATACTTTGATCCAACTCTCTGCCAACGGTCACAGCCTCGTGCAATTGAAGTCACGGCCGTGATCGATCTCTAATAGGGTCTCTACCATGAGTCACGGCCTATTGTGCTGTGTGTCACGGCCGTGACGTAGGCCAGTGTTTTTTGGATACGGTTCTTCACGGCTTGGTACAAGGAGTGTCACGGCCGTGATGCGTGACTGATTTCTTCATACTTGCTCTATTTTGCCTCGTTTTCGCTCCTTTTCGCCCGAGAGCCGTTCTAAGGTCCTTCAATATCGAAAGAAGTGTAAATAGGGCGAATATTGCATAAAATAATGGCTAGAGCTCTATTTAACCCAATTAAATACTACGATAAACGTAGTGAAATACGTTTACCAAACCTCCCCACACTTAAGCATTTACTTGTCCTCAAGTAAATTAGAAGTTAGAGAGGGCATCAAATCAAGATAACGGCACAATTGTTCGCAACTTATCATCATAGTTAGAAAGCACAAAATGGAATCAAGCAAACAATCATGGATAATGCACTAATGATCGGCACCTATCAACCTGAACTTCCTTAGCACTGCTATATCAAGAATCATACCTCAAAAGGATTCGCTCAAGTCACTCAGTGTATAGGCTAGTATATAGTGAGTCGCTGAAATTGTTCACTAGACCGACTCCTACCATAAGCTTGCAAGCTAATCGCATATCTACTACTTAAAATGGCAAGCATAAATTTGAGGGTCTTTTCTGGTTGAAACGGGTCAAATAATAATGAGGCGACAAGCATATATATACTGAACACGTAATATTAAAGTTATGACACATAAACGAAAATTCAAAGAATGTAGAATGATCAAACTGACAGTCACATGCCCCAACATACGACTCAACATTCTCGCCTGAAATCCTAGACTTTCTGCCCGACCCTCTCAACTCAGTTCCTTTTCATTTTCTGCCCTTTCACCTTAGCTACGCTCAACTTCGTGCCTGCCCTTATTCCCTAAACATCAAGGTCTGGCTTTTGTCGCAAAGAATACATCGTCACAGCGAATATCGTGTACCTAGGGATACTTATTACCAAGACCTATATATCTTGCAAAAGGTTTATGGGCAGGCTAATGTAAGGGATCGAGTCATTTCAGAAAACGGTCAAGTAGGGTCCAGTCATTTCATGAATAACAGAGAAGAACATTAAATCAGATATTGAAACAGTAACCCCCAAGTTCGACTTCTGCTCTATTCTAATCAACTCAGGTTCAGATAATCTATGGATGATTGTTCGGGTCAGTGGCTTCTATAATTTACAAGGTAAGCAAACGAATAGGCTCAGGCTCAAAGTAGCTAACTAAGGGATAATCATGGTAGGGAAATCTGGCCATGGACTCAATTCCTAATGCCCTCATCATTTTCATACTAACGCACCAAATATAGTTTCAATACGCATCAGACAGGCAAGTTCTAGAGAGATACAGACTAGGCACGTCACACAACCAATAAAAATGAGCATAAGCTCGTCAGGCTCAAACTCCACAACGTAAATGGGTTTTGTGTACCACTCTCTCAAAACGGTGCTATATCGATTCAGGCAGACACGATTCAGTCAATCATGCATATCCTAATTGCTCACAAAATTTCATGTCATGCAACAACTTGAGATAAGCGCAAATAATCATGTCTGAGTTCAATAATTCATGCCTTTCTAACGAAATTGAAATTCACGGACACGTCATAAAAAAAAATTTCACGTAAATTCTCAACCTAAATTCCCCTCCCCACACTTAAGACCTACGTTGTCCTCAACGTAAAAATGAATAAAGAAAGGGAAAAGAAGGTTAAAAAGAACGGGACTTCCCTGACGAATAAGTGACGTGGTCGTGACTGAACGCGTGAAGGTCGTGGATCGTGACTCGTGATATCCTGACATAACTAAAAAGAAAATGAAATGTAAAAAGGAACTAGACATAGATATTAAGAGTAGATATATTCATGCACATCATAGTCATGGCCAAATAAAAGGAAGTAATAGATAGATAAAACCTGGGTTGCCTCCCAAGAAGCGCTTCATTTAACGTCTTTAGCCGGACGTGCTTTCTTTCGCTTAGGGTGGCTGGAAGTCTAGGTACAACACCTCTTTTTTGCTTAAGTCTCCCTTGCCAGCATCCATACCTTGGAGTTGTCGCTTTTCGCCGGGCGCCGGTTTCAGCTCTAGTGGCGGTCGCTTCTCGACTGGGCTCTTGTCCTTAACTTCTTTGTTGTTTTTGCCGATGGTTATCGTGGGCTCGTCGACTTCCTCCTTGCTCAAAACATGTGAAATACGAGAAATCGCGCTCAAAAGCATCCAAGTAATGACACTTATTATCATGCTCGCTACTCTTTTTCATCGAGTCAGTCATATTTAACGTAACTTTCTCGCCGTCTACCATCAAAGTAACGTCCCATTCCTAACATCTATCACAGTCTCTCCTATAGCTAAGAATGGTCTACCTAGAACGACCTTAACTAGAACATCCTCGACAACACCTAGGGGTATTTTAACAATCTCTCAGCCAATTGAATACTCATCCTAGTGGGTTGTGGTTCACCTAATCCTAAGCGCTTAAACATGGAGTACGGCATCAAATTTCTACTAGCGCCTAGTTCAGCTAAAGTATGCTCAACTACTACGTCACCTATATGACAAGGAATAGTAAAACTCCCTGGATCCTTGAGCTTTTTCAGTATCTTGCTCTGGAGTATCCCCGAGCACTCTCCCCCTAGGTATACCGTGGAGACATGTTCGAGCTTCCGTCGATTCGTCAGCAAGTCCTTCAGGAACTTCGCAAAACTGAGCATCTGCGTAATAGCTTCAACAAATGGTAAGTTAATATGTAGTTCTTTGCACATACTCACAAATCTGCTACATAGCACCTTGTCTTTGTCCTTCTTCAAACGTGCTGGGTAGTAAATCTTCGGTTGGTACGGCTTCACTGGTGGTCGCGCATTCTCCCCCGCCTTTTCTTTTTCAGGCGCGGCTTCCTCCTTTTTAGGTTGGACCTTCTCATTTTTAGGTTTGGCTTCACTCAACCGAGCTGGGTACGGAATCTTCGGCTGGTACGGCTTTGGCCGCGCCTTTCCCTTGTCATCCTTGACCTTCTCGACTCCGTCGCCCTTACTTTCCTCCACTTCTGGCTCGTCGTGGACTTCGAAATCGACTTTCTTCCTCAAATTCTGCTTGACAGGAACTTCTTGCAATTCTCTCCCACTCCTCAGGGTTACCGCGTTGCAGTACTCCTTAGGATTTGTCTCGGTGTAGCTCGGGGGTGATCCTTGATTTCGCCTCGCCAGTTGCTTTGCTAATTGGCAAACTTGATGCTCCAACTTCTTAATCGATGCATCTGTGTTTTGAGCACGTATGTCATTCGCTTCCATATACTCCTTCAATTTCGTCATTCGACTCTCATGAGCTGCGGTGGTTTGGCTGAAATTAGTGAGGAGCGTCTTCATCATGTCCTTCATCTCCTTCATATCATCAGATCCTGACCCCGCGGGCGCACTCTGATACTGTCGTTGTGCCCCGCTTTGGAGACCGAATGGTCTGGGCTGAAATCCCGACGGTCCTTACTGGTGGGTTGGATTCCCGTACGCCAAATGTGGGTGCGTTCGAGGCTGGAAGCTTCGCTGGCCACCTTGATAATTCCCCATGTAATCTACGTGCTCCAGTGACTGCCCGAGTTGGCATTCAGATGTTTCGTGGGCTGCGCCACAGATCCCGCACAGTGGTATGTTGGACGTATGCTCCGATGCGGTGGTCATCACGGCATTCACGGGTTGTGTCTGCCCGGATTTCGGGAGTAGGGCGCCAATGACTGTCTGCAGCTGAGAGTTTGTTGCAGTGATTTGTTGCTGGAGCACCTCGAATTTGGCATTCGTGGCCGTCTCCTCGCTCACTCAGAATACGCCTGGTGTCTTCATCCTCGTATTGCACCTCATGAAGCTGTTCCTCGAGGAGTCCTCGATCAGATTTCAAGCATCGGTCGCATTGAGCTTCACGGGTCCTCCTCCTACGGCTCCATCTAGCATGTGAACGGTTTGGTCATTGAGCCCCTCGTGGAATCGATTGATCTGGGCTGCCTTCGACATCCCGTGCTGTGGGCACCTTTTCAGTAGTGCGTTGTATCGCTCCCACACCTTGTAGAGGTTCTCTGAGTCCTTCTGATGGAAAGGAGAGATCTGCCGTCTTCAACCTTAGCACCTTAGATAGTGGAAAATAATGATTGATGAAGGCGGCTCGCATCTCCTCCAAGTAGTGATCGATCTGGGCGGCAACATATCCAACCAATCATTCGCCCTGAACTTGAGCGAGAACGGGACAGCATCAACTTAATCGCATCGCCCGTGACCCCGTTGATCTTGATGGTGTCAGTCACCGTCAAGAAAGCCTTCAGATATGAGTAGGGATCGTTATCGGGATTGCCCTCAAACTGGCCGTCTGGAAAATCATTTGAAGCCAAGAGTGCTTCAGCTCGAGTTGTTGTTCTCGATCAGCGGGATGACAATCGCCGACTCAGTACCGCCTAGTGCGGCATTCTTGAGCAGATCTTGCAGTGATGGCTCCTCCTCGCGGACCGGCACTCTGTGGTCCGTCATTCTTACCTCTGTGTCTGGGCTATCTAGGAATGCCTTTACACGAGAGTTTTGGGTCGATTCCTGAAAACTGTCCTCTGAGTAGTTGACTAACGGTTCCTGAGAGCTGGTGGTCACTCCTTCGGTGTCGTACTTGAGTTGCCTTCATAACTTTTGCTCAAAATCTGGGTCTGCTTCAACAATGGGACCCGATGGGTGGCCTCGAGTCATTCACCGCTGAATCGTACCTTCAAGAATTGGAGTTGAAAATTATCAAGGAAATAAATAAATACGTCGAAAAGAATACGAGACTAATAATGACGTAGGAAAACAAATAACGCAAATAACGCAATTAACAGAAAACTAAGAAAACGACAAATAAAGTGGCTAAAGTACCGAACTACAGTGTTCTTGATATCAATCTATTCCCCGGCAACGGCGCCAAAAACTTGATCGACACGTGGTGTGCTAATATGATTTGCAAGTGCGACAAGTAATAATATACCTAATTACTATCACCAACGTGCGATAGACAATGGACCTATCGTGTGTAGTGCAGTAAAGTGAGTAAACGATAACACGAGGAATAAACTGAGTACTAGTAGTGACTTATCGACTCGATATCTAGCCTAAATAGAATACGTCGATTGCTTTATGAATTAACCTAATAGATCGCTCCTAACTCAACTAGAAATTCAAAGAACACGCCTAAACTGATGTGAGAACTTTCAAATAATAGAGATGTGCTTGGGATTCGAATTCCGCTAGGTACTATCGGCTAAGACAATGAATTATCGCTCCTACGTGATTCTGACTAGATCGCAGTAATTTCCTACCCGCTCACGAGTTTGCTGTCGCCGTAAACGCTCGCGGAGATCTAAAATTCAGTAATTACTAACGGCGAGGATCGAGTATTTGCTTTCGCCCTATACTCGAATCCTATCTTCTACATACGGCCTAATCGTTGTTTAGCTGTCGCCCTAAACGATTTTCCACACGACCACTTTAACACATAGAGATATTAAAGCGACGAAACAAATTCATAGTACATAAATATTCACAAAACACGTGTCACGATAAACATATGTCTTAATTACGAAATAACCTAGCGTTCATCTAATCCCAAACACATAGGGAATTTAGCTACTCATAATAGACGAGAAAACGATAAGGGAAATAAGAAACGAGGAAGAACGACTCATAATCTTGAGTACGGCTGAATCTGGGTGGTATTGTGGATGAGCCATCGTTCTTCGTTCAATTCGGCGTGAGTTATGCGTTGATCCATCTCTTGCGCTTCTCCAGTGGAATTCTGCATTTCTGGCGTCTGTAATTCGTCTCTCGGGAATTAGGGTTGATATCTGATAGGTATCCCCTCTTTCTGAGTTGAATTTGGGCTTTTATACTGATTTTCATAACGATCACGACCTGGGACATGGGCCGTCACGACCGTGACCATCGTCGCCTCGCGTCTCGTTACTTTATGCCTTGTGTCACGGCCAAGTGCATGACATGTCACGACTGTGACATACTTTGATCCAACTCTCTGCCAACTGTCACGGCCTCGTGCAATTGAAGTCACGGCCGTGACCGATCTCTAATAGGGTCTCTGCCATGAGTGTCACGGCCGTGACGCGTGACTGATTTCTTTATACTTGCTCCATTTTTCCTCGTTTTCGCTCATTTTCGCCCAAGAGCCGTCCTAAGGTCCTTCAATATTGAAAGAAGTGTAAATAGGGCGAATAAATGCATAAAATAATGGCTAGAGCTCTGTTTTAACCCAATTAAATACTGTTTATCACGGTGAGAACACAACATCTACATTCTCACAAAACCTAAATGAGTTACCTACCCTCTACATTATATCGCCGTAGTAGCGCCACTATTCTCGCGAACGAGTGGGATATCTTAGGCATATTTAGGAAAAAAATAGAACGGTGTCTTTTTAAGAGCTTCCTCTTGCGCAATGGTCATCTTCTTTATGTAGATCATTTTTTCTGAAACGAGAAGGATGACATCTGGACGAGAGCTCATATTTATTACGCGTTGTCTTCATTTTTTACTTTGGTGCCATTTCTACAAAGCGAGTAAAACAGAAACAGAGGAATCAAATAATGAGCATACAGTACCATTTAGTTCATACATACAGTACCCAATTAACTAACAAAGAGTATCTTTACAATGCGTAAACAGTACCAAAACAGAGCAAAATCATAACCCTAATCGAAGGCAGAAACCATACCATTTTCAACAACTAAAAACCCACCAATTTGAAAGATAAAAAACCCAAAGTCAATACCCAAAAGAAACCAACAATCTAAGCCCTAATCGACCAGAAATCAAAGAAAATGGAAAATCCCGAGTCAAAATAGTAATGAAGTAACAATCGAAGTACTAATCGACAACCGAAGCTACCAGAACCGACATTAACATAATATTTGATTAAAAAATTTCAAAAAGACAAACTTACTTGCGATTTACTGCGATGTTCGTTCCTTACTGTGTCGATCGTTCATGTCGGCTTCTTCTGCGTGATGTTACTGGTTCGATTTGGGATGTTCGTTCCTACCACGTCAATTCGGGATGTTCGTTTGTGAGGGATCTGTTTCGTTTGTGAGGGCTCGAACTGAAAGTGTTCTGAGGTAGGGTTCAATTTGGATGTTCGTTCCCCTTTGTTTTTTGTGTTTTTATTTCTTTATTTAATTTAAAACCTAGGTTAAAATGTAATTCAGATGTATGTATAGGGGTAATAGTGTCCATCAGGTACCTCATAAGGAAAAATGTTTCGGATGGGTACCTCCTTATGAAATTGATCTGAGAAGGGTCTGATCTGGTTTTTTAATACCATTGGGTCTCCAAACCCGAAAAATGGATATCCGGTCTTAAAAACCGGATCGGATATTCAATCCGATTTATTTTAAAATAAATCATCGAATCAGATACGGATAGTGATTTGCCTAAAATTTGGATATATCCGATGTTATATTTAAAAAATAAAAAAAAAAACAGGATGCAAGTTAAAAAAATAAAAAAAAAACAGATTCAAAAAAGGAAGGAAAAATCCTCAATGTAGAAATATTTATATTTACATTATTTTATTATTGTAAAAACCTTTGTAAATAAAAACGAAACAGAAACATCTAGATGCAAGTTAAAAAATTAATGTGAATTTGTGGTACTGTGTTTATTATTTAGTATTATGTAATTGTGAATCATAAATTCACATATTGTGTTAATTACTATGTGTAGAAATTTTATATGAAAAAATATTTTTTTTTTATTTTGATAAGAAATAAATAAAATGATTTTGAAGAGAAAATATTAAAAAATATAAAAAAAATTACAAACCGGATGCGGATATCTGATTTAAATATCCGAATAAAGCGGATATCCAATTTTCGGATATCCGATTAAATCCGGACCGGATACCCAATTTAAATATCCGAATAAAGCGAATATCCAATTTTCGGATATTCGGTTTTGCTCACCCCTACCATTGGGTATTTAATAGCAGATTTCGCTTATATAAATGGTAGTTTAAAAGAAAACCATTGTTGATGGTTGTAATATAGTGATGGTTTTTTATATAAGATTTTTGTAATATTTCAAGTAACAGACATGTGTGTTTAACAGTAAATAATTATAAATAATTTTGACTTTGTCCAAACACAAAAAAGTCAATGCTTTTGTTAAGCCATACTTAACGGGGAACCTGGTCGTCGATTGCCGCCATCACCACCTACCTCTGAGCTGCGCTCGCCTCTGTCTTTCAATTGACGATAATGAAGGTTAAGGTAAAGTTGATTTCGTTCGTTGATTATCTGATTCGCTGCTGAATTTCATACCCACGAAGCCTTTTTTCTTCTATTGCATTCGTCTACTGTTCCTACTGTGTGTGTTTCTCACTCTCGATCTTAATTGAGTGGTTGATTGAGGTTTTCTGATATGGATGTAGCTCGATGCTGATGACTGTGGCGAGAGTATTTAATCATCTAAATTGATTTCAAATTCCACGGCTAAGAATTAACCTTTCTGCGCTCAAGATGTATATGTATTTGTCATTATTGCTTCGTGTGTTCTGTATCTTTAGAATTTAGGAAAAGAGAGATTAGGTGAAACCATCAAAGGAAAGGCATTGAATTGAAACATTTGAATGGGGATGTTTGAGCTCGAGCAGCAAGGTTACTAATATGCATTTACTTTTGAGAATAACATTAGGTTGTTTTCCTGTTAATCATGCACTGCTTAAACTTGTTTTTATAACAGCCTGCATTTTTGCTTTCCTCGACAATGATTGATGACCCGTGAAAGATTGTAGTTTGACTTAGCATATATGATCGAATAATTATGTTTTCCTTTCTATTTTGGGTACATTTATGCGGCGTTTTCAGGGTAAATGCAGGAGAAAGTGAACTTTGTTATCCTATAGTTGAAATTTTCTCCTGGGGAAATTCGGTGAATATCGCTAATAAAATGCAAGTACAAAACCATCATGTACCGAAGCGTGAAGAGCATTCAAGTTGTACGACCGAGAAAGAATCTTCAACCAAACATGGAAAGGGGAACTACTCGTCTCAGCCGAACGGGCCTTCTCCATTGGTCAAAGATGAACCTGGTGAATTGCATAAGAATCAAAGTTCTGTTATGAACCTTATTTCAAAATCAGTAGAAGAAGAAAGACACATCTCTTCAGATGATGGAACTGTTCCATTGCAAAAACAGAGTGGTGCCAAATCTTCTGCGAATGATCAATTGTCAACACATTTATACCAAATCCCAAAGGAAGAACCCGAGCGATGCAATGGAGGAGAAGCTTTATCGCTGAAGGGAGAGAAGAGCTCTTCAGATGATTCGCCCAGGGTAGAACATTCTCCCCTGGGAATTGAAAAACAAAAAATGAAGGAATCCACTGAACAAGAAAAGGGCGGGGAGACCCAATTATGTCTAGTGAAGGTAGTTAAAACATCGCCAGTCGTACTGAATGGTGAAAGTGCTATGAGCGTTCCGTCTAAGATTCAGGAGAAAGGATTAGACGATGGTTATAACTGGAGAAAATACGGCCAGAAGCTCGTGAAAGGAAACGAGTTTGTTCGGGGCTATTACAGGTGCACTTTCCCTAACTGCCCCGCGAAAAGGCAAGTCGAGAGATCTTACGATTGGTGTAAAACAGATGTCATCCACCTCGGCGACCATCAACACCTCGAACCAAAAAGCAGCTGCGATGTCCAAACTGAAGAAGAAAAGCCCGTTCCTAGTTTGAGGGGTAAGTCGAACTGTTCTTTTGAGCTTTACCAACTGTTCTGTTATAACCCTTCTGTTTGCTGCAGACTCAAACTCTGACGAAAGAGCTGAAAATCAACAGAAGGCATCAAAAGAAACAATGCCAAGATCCATAGTTTCAAGTAGTGACAGCGTGGTAAGGTTAGCTTCCCAACAAGAGACCGTAAGAGAAACATTGGCGAGTAGTGACAATGCAAATTCTAAGCGTCAGTATGTTCCTCTCTTATTATTATTATTATTATTATTATTATTATTATTATTATTATTATTATTATTATTATTATTATTATTATTATTAATTTTTATTGCGCCTGAAGGCTTCGTATTCTCTAATAATCTTAACGATTCCTTTAAAACAGGAAAAGGGATATCAATTTTGCGGACAAATTGCTGAACTCACATACGAATGATCCTCGAAACGCTGTTTATCAGACATTTAGCGTGGGCGATAGCGTTGATGATGGATATCGCTGGCGTAAATATGGACAGAAGATCGTCAAGGGCAGACCCTATCCTAGGTAACAAGTCACTGCAACTGAACCTCCATTACAGCAGGATTGGAATCTCATCAATGCATATTCTAATCTGTTTTGTATTAGGAGTTATTACCGTTGTTCGAATACAAGCTGCCCAGCTAAGAAGCAAGTCGAAAGAGCATCCCATGATCCAAAAGTAGCTGTTACGACATACGAAGGGCAGCACAATCATGGGATGCCTACTCCTCCTCCTCGGACTTAAAATCCCAGGGAACTAATTAACGGTATGTTCTTCGTATTTATAACGATGCATTCATTCTTCGTATTCGTAATTTGAGGTCGGGAATTTACTTACTAGTTACCACGTGCCGGTTAAAATAGACAGAACCATTGTATAAATCATAGGCGGTGAAATAAAAGTGCTATCAGTTCAGCTATTTTAGTCAGTCGAATAGGGATCGAATTCGATCGACGGAGAATGAGGATTAATGTCTCAAAGTGAAAGCAACAAGCCTAACAAAAATGGCAAGAAAAGAAAAGAAGGAAAACTTGGGAACACATTTTCTTGTCCGAGGAAAAACCCATGCATGCAATTTCTTTATGTGTGCTTATTATAGGGTTCCACCATTATTAACTCTGCGTCAGCAGCGACGACGTAATGAATGTGCTCAGACAAAATCAGTTCGACTGTTTCCGCGTAATGAAACATCGCGAAACCGAACCTCCTCTCTGTGTACCCTGACGGGATACGAGCAGTTTCAACGGGCCAGAACTTGCTGAAAAAAAAATTCAGACAAAAAAATCATTTCGCGAAGCGAATTTATTCGTTAATTCCAAGACGGCAGAAGTGAATTTCCTAACTCGAAAAAACTGCGAACGTTATATCGTTGCAGAGCGCATCGGCGTTGCGAGCAGAGTGTAGTAGATTCGGTGATGGCGTATTTCGCAGTTCGTCATTATTCTGCTGAGAAGGCGCATGTACAGTTGTTCATCTTCGGCCAAGATCATTGCCAGCATGCCATGCGGCCTGCGCCAAGAAATAATCAAACTAAATCAGGAAAAAAAAAAAAGGGTTAGACGAAAACCCTAATTATCGTTTAGAGAACAAGAAAAAGTTGTTAAAACGAAAACACTAATTATTGCATATATAGAACAAGAAAAAAGTGATTAAGTGAAAACCCTAATTATCGTATCTAGGACAAGAAAAGAGCGGTTAAATAGTCTATAGAACAAGAAAAAACTGGTTCAACGAAAACCCTAATTATCGTACGTTGAGAAAAAAAAAAGTGGTTACATGAAAAACCCTAATTATCGTATATATAACAAGAAAAAATGCATAGAAACGAAAACCGTAATTATCGTATATAGAACAATTACGGAAAAAGGTGGTTAAACGGAAACCTTTCGACGAGTCGAATGGCTTCAGACAACTGAACGACGACTTGCTCTAGGCTTTGGCCTTTGCCTATGTAAGCAGCCTCGACGTCGAGTGCCCTTCTATACTTGTTGTAATAAAGAATCGGCAAGCAAGTTGTGACTGGGATTCCTCTTCGACACCTAAGGATCTCGATAATTTCTCTCTCGAACCTTTCGAGGGGGTTTTCTCCTCCCAGGGGATGATGATAATCGCGGTTGAGAATCATTACACGGGTGCTGTTCATATGAAGGACATGCAAGAATATGCAGTTATCCATCCCCATATTGGCAGTAACCCCTCATGTAATGTCGACATATCTGCTGCCCATATAGAAATGGGGAATCATTAGGGCACGATTCAGGCAGCGTTTGTTGCCTTGGTCGATTATGATGCTGGGGAATAACAGATTGAGGGTTATGGTCTGAGAGTATAGATGATGAGGCCTGCGCCTGACGAACTGGTGATGGTAAACCCATGGTTGGCTTAACTCTGTCAACCAATGAAAGGATCGTCGTGTCCGAAGAAATTGCCAGCTTGATTATGTCGATCTTGCTTCTATCGTTCAGCAGAGATAACATGATCATTGCTACGTTTTCTGGGTCGAAGTATTGAATTCTCTGGTATAATTTCTTCAAAGACTCGGGGAAATCATACATCTTTTATAACAACGAAAAGCAAGATTGGTAGATTGATGGCTTGCTTAATCTTGAAGGAAATACAAGGAATGGAATGTGTAGTAGTAAAACTGTGCTATTAAAAAGAGAGCATATAAGAAACCAAAATCTTTCCAGGAATATTTGCAGCGCTAAAGACTAATAACACCAAGAAAATGTAGAAGACGAGAAACTCAGAAGAAGAACAGAAGATGAAAGTTAAAGAAAGAAAAATCAAGGTTGAAGCAGACTCTATTTTCATTATCTATTTTGTTTGCTGCCCCTAGTTTCATTTCTGTCACTTGCCGAATTTGAATTTCAGTTACTCAAATTCATTATTTTTAGTTGCTTAGGTGGTAGGTTATCCAAGTGTATATACATAACTCTCCAAACTCTTCAAATGTAGATGTTAGAACAACATTCTTTTTTCACAGATTCGTTCTTTTCCCCTCACTGTTCACGTTTATTTCAATAAGCTCTGTAGCGATTGTTTGTTTTTAATAACTGCATGCATAGCTTGAAGGTAAAATAAAAGAGGTTATTTACTGCAAATAGCATATGTAACTTTCATATCCCTCATTACATTACACTAATACTGTTCACAACATATATGTATAAATATATATAACACAGTATAACTAGCTTCCATTTTTGTTTCTGTATTCCTGCGAAAAAGATATAAGTTGGGATGCAATTTCCGCCACGACGAATACCATAATTTCGGATAACATTTACAACCGCAAAAACGATACAGACAAATTAGGAACATCCAATTTTGTCGCGGGCGCGACATTGACGATAACGCCAAGGTGTAAGCCGAGCAAAAACGGGAAAACAATGTTGGATGACACTGCGCAACAGAATTCGTACGCAGTTTATGCAATAAAGTCGTTAACTACCTGTCAACGGTCCTTTTAATTATTATCGCGACCGATAGGGTTTCACTATTATCTCCGTGTCAGCAGTAACTTGATGACTGCGCATCGACAAAACCAGCTGACTGTCTATGGGTAGTGAAATATTACGAATCTGTACATTCTCGCCTATTGGGGCGGGATTCGAACGTCTTGCACTAGGCCAAAGTTGCTGAAATATAAAAATGAGTTCTCGTCATAAAAAACGGACGACTCATGCAATTTTGTGGTGGTGGCGACACCAAAGTTACATTGTTTCAAGAAAATAAGTTTCAAAATTGAAGCAATTTGAGGACACCTAAATTGAAATTTGCAATTTCAAGACATCACGTCTCAAACTGACGGACAATTGGCGCCAGAATTTTGAAACTCAATGTTATAATGAATTGCTTTAATTTTGAAAAGATATCCTCAAATTACTTCAATTTCCAAACTTAGGGCATGTTTGGTTCAAGGAATTTAGTGAGGAAAAAAATGGAAAAGGAAATATATTTTTTTTATGTTTGGTTGATTAGATAAATAAATAGGGAAAAGAAAATAAAAGAAAAGAAAACTCAAGTTAAGTTTAAAGCAAAAAACATGGAAAGGAATAAAAGCTAGTGAAAATCAAATTCTGTCTAATTTTCTCTTCACCACCGCTTTCAACGATCCAAACATAGCCTTACTGTCCTCAATTGTAACATTTAATTTTAGTGTCTTCTCAATTTCAAAATATTACCGCCCCTAATTCAGCTCAGATGTCATCAAAATGTCATTCCCCGATATACAGGACTGGAAAAAACAATTAAGCTTTTTTTTTTCTCCATCAAGATTGGCGAGGAACTTTACTTACGCAATTTGCGAATGTCTCGATCTCTGAGCGCATTATTGGGAGTAAATGTTAAGTAGATTTGGCAAATGCTCAGCTCGTGGTTCCATATTCTGTTAACAAAGCTGACGTACATTGGTTCGTCTTGGTTTTTTTCCACAAAGATTTCCTTGGCTGCTTTCTTGATCTTCAAAGATTTCATACGGCTTTTGATATTATCTTTGGCCAATTGAGCTTATCCAACAAATTCCCCCCTTAAGCTCAATCTTCTTTCAGTCCTACAACCTTCCTTTAATTTAACTCTTTTCCTTGTATTATACGTTGCGGCTCGCCACTTGGCGTCTTTAAATGCCTTCGTAATTCTCTCCCTATTTGTTGTCCAGCCGCACTCTCCAGTTACCAGATAGCTCGGTGGGTCAGCGACCTTATCGTAGACGATCACCTTTTCTACCTTATCACCCAAGACATCTCTAATGACTTTACAGAAGTTCTCGAAAGGCTTCTCCTCCTTTTGATTATTTTCTTCCTCAGTTTTGTAGTCTAGCTTCATGCCTTCTTTAGTGACGAAAAACAACATCTTGCCGTTGTATTCCTTCAACTGCATGACTGCATATTCGTTGATTGCATCAATCATGTGCAAAACTTTGTAGCACTTCTTCCTCAGATGTTCGAAGAATAGAGACCGTGAACTACGCGAGTAACGGCCGTCGCAGCCACGACGGTGGTTCTGCGATATGTTGATGACAAGGTCGCCAAACTGAGAATTGGAGAACCTATAGAGGCCAGTTATAACAAAGAAAATGCGTTAACAAAGAAAACACACGCAAGAAAGACAAATGGATCGATGCGAGAAACAGCCTTGAAAAATACATGAACAACTTGAAAATAAATAGAATCAACAATAAGCAAGCTCACCGACAAATTAGAGACGGATAGAGACACATGATCCTGACGACGAACAAGGAGGCTCCCATGCGGATGGACGATAAAAAAAATCTGAAGAAAAAAGAGATCGACGAAAACCGCAAAGAAGTCGCGGAGGGAGGTCGTCAATAAAACGATATACTCGCGAGAAACAAGGCAGAGCAATACAAAACTGTCCCCATGGAGGTGATCAATGAGAACAAGCCTGTTAAGGAGCATGAAGAGGTCGACATGCCCGATTATGGCGACGAGCCGACGAGCCTAAACAGCTACGTCGCGAAGATGCAGGAAGAACAAGCCTATATATATTACCACGCCGATGAGAGCGAAATTTTATTTCTCCTACAAATAAAAATACTGTATTACGAGAGAGCACCGAATGTGCGTGAGAGTGTTACCGAATGTAGAAAAATACGAGCGATCTTAAAATATCACGTGTGTAGTCGGAAAACTACAAAACGATATCGGATCAGCGCTTCCACAAAATAACACTCACTACATTGCTGAGAGCAAAAGACACAGAAAACCCTCGTCGTACTTTTTCAGAAGCTGACTTCGGCAGTTACGTTTCTCCTTCTCATCTCTGCGCTACCAATACCATCTGTTTTGTGAATTTTTTCTCAGTGCTCTTAACAATGGCAAAAACTCGGTGAAAGTGTTTTTTTTTTTTTTTTCCTTTGATTCCTCTCAGAATTTTGTGTGAATTTTATGCTCAAGAATTGGCAAGTGTCCTTTCGAATTGTTCATCAAAACGTTTTAGAGATAATCTCTATTGAACAATGTAGTTTCAGATTTCTATACCACACACGAACAAAATCTCACATCCATCATTAATATGTTAAAAGCCACGAGTGTGACGAATACAAGAATTGATGAAATGTTCTCTTGTTTTTTTCGTTTACTACATGCAAAAAAAAGTTTGTTGCACTGCTTATATAAATATATTTATACGTGACACGCTCGAATATTAGCAAGTGGATTAGGTCGTGCAAGTAGTATAAAATGGACAAGTCCAAGTATCGATCCACGAGGACAGATCGATTAATTTTAAGAAATTATTCGAAATTTAATTTACACTAAAAGCGAATTTTCTTTGATATTTTATATACTTTTCTTTTAATAAAAATACGGCAACCGAATAGAATGCAAAATTATAAATAACACTTCAAGAACGATCAACGACAAAAGTGATTAAAGCACATATTTCGGCACGGACTAATCTTACGTCTTCATGCAGTTGTCTATATTTAATCGGTATGAATCTAGTTAAGGTAGAAATTCCTAACGTACGCCTACCCGTTATTCACGTATCTAGCAACCCTATACGAAAGTGAACCAATCAACTATATTTCTATGACTGTAGTTACTCCGCATGCATTCGCTTTATGAATTTCCCCGAGTTTAGACGCTTTCGGCGCCTAAAATCTCGGAAACCACACGTACGAAACCGAATTCCATCTCTGGTACGTCGTGGTATTCCTTGTTTATTTTACTATCCGGTTTAGTCACTTATTCAGTCTCATGAACCAATCAAGACTCATGCATATGATGATCAAGCACATGCAAGCATTTAGCACAAACAAGAAATACGTAACTCAACTCATACGGTTAAATAAAATACGAACATCAATGTTACGAATTCATTATCCGGCCTCGCACAGAAACTTAAGCACACATATTAATAAACTAAAAACACAAAATATTCAACGTAGACATTTATATAAAAAAACGACGTAATGTTTCCCTTATCACAGTGAACGGCGGCGTGCTCCCTCGAGGTCTCTCGACCTGTCTCGGCAAGAAATCACCTCCGAACCCTTATAAAATGCGGTGTGATGATTGAGCGAGTTTCTGGTCCGGGGTTATGAGGTTCGATATGTGAGATCTAAGGATAGTTTTGGGTTTGGGTAGCGTGAATGATTAGCGAGAGGTCGGGAGATGTTTGGAGAGCTGTGTGTTTCTCGGCAAGGTGCTTGCTTATGATTTAGCCGTGGGTTCAGAGTGGATGGGAGGTGGCTGAATGGTGATTTATAAGGTGTTAAGTCTGATATTCCCTTTTTTTTTTTGTTTTTTCTTTTCAGTTTTGAGAGTCGTAATGGGTTTTTATAGAGTTCATAAATCTTGCCTTATCACTTCTTTTTTTATTTCCTTGTCTTTCCTTTTCGTGCCTTGAGCCGTTTTAGTTCACTCGAGCAGCCTTTGCATTTGTTTTATCTTGACTATCGATTGTCTTGAGCCATGCGCAGTTGCTAGCTTGTCGTGAGATGATAATTTGTTTTCATAGATGATCTCAATTCTTCTTTGTGGGCCCCCTACTCAATCATGTTGGTCAACCACCAAATCTTATTGATTTCTTCCCTTTCTTTTCACCGTTTTTGGTTCATTTTATTCGATATCTGTCAAATTTGAAATGTACACAAAAAATAGAATATCCAAGGCAATTTCATTAAATTGCAATCAACATCGCAAGTTTACGGGTATTAAAAACGTAAATCCCAACTTATCAACAACCCCCAAACTAGCTTCGATCGTCCTCGATCGTAAAAGCGGAATGAACTAAATCAAGTTAGGATTTTACACGTCACTAAATGAATGTTTATTCTCAGAAAATTAAAATCAGAGTCGGTCGAGATCGTCATCAGCTAATGGATGTTCTAGCCAAACACGAGAAGTGAAGTAATATTTCGCAATCATATCACAGCACAAACATTTCCAGAGTCCTAACACGTACCACTCAACAATTATCACAAGGGTTCGCTCAAGTCACTCAAAATGTTTAACGGGATCTGTCAAAAAGAGCTCAACTCACAACATAGAATGATATTACTCTATGCTTGCAAATATATCACGTCATTATTGCATAGTGAATCTCATGCGTGAATCAAAAGGTCTTTAAAAATGGTTGTAATGGGGCTCATGGTAATAAAGGTGTGATATATGAGATGAGTGAGGTAATATGGTCAAGCATATTAGTTACTAAATAGCTTTCCCCGTCTATACTCTATAGCACAAGATACGACTCAAACAATGGAAACTCGAAAAAACGCACTAAAAAATATTACTAAGAACTCAAGAAAATATTTCTAAAAATCTATTGTAAACCCCTTGTTATCTTTTTTTTTTTGTGCAAATGATATATTTTTTCTACTATATATTTTCTCTCTTTTTTTCTCCTTTTTTCCGATACTTTTTTTCTCTTTTTTTTTTTCGATCTCTTTTTTTTTTCATTTTCTAAAAAATAAAATAGACTACCACAACCAGATATAACATGCCATAATCATCTTTCCTCTAATATAATAGACTCAATACTCTAAAGCGATTAGTCAGCTAATATGCTAACAATGGTTCGAAGAGAAGGATAAAATAAAGGGATAACGTGGCTAAATATCGTGGCTCCAAATCAAAGAATAAGGCTAATAAGGCTCAAAGGGGCTCACTAATTGATAGTTATGTCGGGTACACAGATACTTAGGCCAGTGATTTATCCTAAGTGCCTTTATCATTTTCGTACACAAAATTCCACACAATGATATTGACGTGCATAACAGAGCAAGTTCGAGAATAATCAGACTATGTGTGACACTCACAAAAAACGCATTGAGCAAGTAGTAAGTTGCTCTAACGTAAAAAAAGTCTTTATCGGCTCAAAACTCACTATTTTACTGGGTTTGTGTCTCATGATACGTACTATTATTTTGAAGCAATCAATGTGATCAGATAATTATGTCAAAACATGTAACATGCAAGACTTTCACACACAATTAGTTATATCTTATCTCGACACCAATTTTTTTTTTTTAAATTTTCATCATCGGAGGGAGTTTTCACAAGTGACGTTCGAATCATAACATTGATCAGTTAAACCAACTAAGAAACCAGAAAGATTGATATCATTTGAAATCTAGCATGTGTCACCCCACCCCCAAAGTAATTTGCGCATTGTCCTCAATGTGTAGAGATTTAAAGCAAAGAGAGAGTTTAAGTGACACTGCCCTGAATAATGTGTTGATCGATGCAGGTCAGGTCATGAGAAGACTTTGCTTCATAGATCGAGCTAGCATTGCAAACAAACCACCCCCAAACTGACTATGAGCCTGCGAGAAAGCATAACTAGACGACACCGTGATACGAATTTTTCTGTGAAAACAAATTCAACAGTAAGACACACTTATAAGATGTGATACAATCAATATGACTCCAATACGAAATCAAAATAGTAATGCATAGATAGTAGTTGGGTTGCCTCCCAAGAAGCACTGCTTTTATAGTCGTTAGCTCGACTCTCAAATAGATCAAGGTAGATCGGTATTTGGACTTGCTTTGGTGTGCTGGAGGTCCTTCAGCTTGCTAGTATTGTCTCCAGACAAGGGGTCCCTGAAACGCATAGAACGGCTCAAAGCAATAGTGTTATCAATAACGGGTTCCACAAGATATACCGACGTTGTGTCTATAACGTTCTTATCATTGTATAATTTAAGGCGTTGTCCATTGACCGTAATCGAATCTTTTCCGTTAATGAGGACCTGTACGACTCCAGATGGAAACACCTTCTCGATTACATAAGGTCCACACCACTTCTTTAGTTTTCCAAGAAATAATCGTCAACGTGAGTTGAAGACTAGGACTTGATCTCCCACCCTGAACTCTCTTTGGACAATTCTTTTATCATGCCATTTCTTCGTTCGCTCCTTATATAATTTTGCATTCTCATATGCATTTTGGCGAAATTCACCCATCTCGTTCAGTTGGAGTAACCTGTTTTTACCTGCCTCGATAGAGTCAAAATTAAGTTTGTTGACAGCCCAATATGCACGATGTTCTAGCTCAACAGGTAAATGACACACTTTTCCGTTAATTAATTTGAAAGTTGAAGTTCCTATTGGTGTTTTAAATGCAGTGCGATATTGATAAATGTATTTCCTTACGTTTATATTTGTTAAATTTTAAAGTCGTTTGCATGATTAATGAAGTCATTTCGAAAATTATAGCACTTAAATATGATTTAATGAATATATCAAACTTGTAACGGCAGTTGTGCGGCAGGTTCGAATTTCTCCGAATTGACGGGGTAAACGATGTCCGATGGACATGAAAATTTATCTGAAACGAGAAGACTCGTTGATATTTATATTGACCGAAGGGATTTCTATTCCGAGTTCTAGATTGGGATATTTGAATTTTTGAACTCAGTGCTACTTTGTTATGCAGAAACGGTTTGAAGTCGGCCAAACAACCAATTGAGCCCAAATAGAAAAAAAGCCCAAGCCCATGTGACAAAAGAAGAAACAAGTGAAGAAATAAAGCTGAAGCCCAACTTTGCTACACACCCCCATGTTACGACAAGTGATAAGAAGACAAGACCCACAAGATTTGCAATGAAAGATCCGCGCACACACACCGCAGACAAATGAAGAAAAAAAGAGCTCGGCGAAACGACGAAAATGAACACCCAATCTCACGCCGTTCTTGAGCTGCCATGTGAAGATTTTTTGTTCCCCCCATCATCTATAAATAAAGGTGTTTAAAGGAGGAGAAGGGGGAGAGAGAGGCAGTCGACGTGAAGAGCAAAGCCGGGGGACGAAGCCATATACACGTACAGCGCGGCAGGGCTGATCGGCGACGGAAGCACGGGGCTGATCCTTTGGCTGTGAGCGGGTGCGTGTGAGCAATAGCTACGAGCCGGGTGCACGGGGACTAACGGGGCTGATCTGAGCCAGGAGCACGGGCCGTGACTGCAGCTGAGATTGACAGACGGACGTAGCGAGCTAACTCGTGGGCAGATGCGGTTGTGACGGGCTGCGGGCGTAGGAGGAGAAGCGAGCGGGCAGTGGAAAGGACTCGTAAGAAAAGGAGAAGCTGAGACGTCCATCACCTGTTCGACAAAACGCCTCAATGAAGGATTAAACGCGGAGCCAAAATTGAGGGAAGAAACATGTTTTTCTCGTTGTTATTTACGCTCGTCGTTATGTTAATGTTTAATATGTGTGGCTGAATCCCGTAGTATTTGAGATTAGATGAACCCTAGCGAGATCGTACGTATGCTGAACGTATTATTGATATGCTTTTTATTATGACTCGGTTACGATTTATGTTATTGTTTTGATTATGTCTATGTGGTCGAAATAATTGTCGGAAAATCGTACGCTACGCTCGAGAGAGGGGCGAACGATTAGACCACTCGTAAACGAGCGGAATAAACTCATCGCTAGAGATAGGTTGAACTACCCCGCCGGATTAGAGTCAAATCTTATAGTGGGATTCATCATGTTTTAATGCGATCTGTGATTGACTAGTTAGGGAAGCTTGCCCAGCTATTTAATTCATAGATTAGTTGTTTACGATTTTTATGTGATAAGGCGCAGTCTCCTCAGTCGTATAAATTCGTACGCATGTATTAGGAATTCTCACGGTATAATAATTAGCTAAAATGTATAACCTGTTTGTCGTTCGATTAGGCTACGGGGATTCGAAGTCTCAAATACGTTTTCTTCACAAAGTCGTCGCGTTTATTATTATTAGCTTTTATTTAAGTGTTTACTGTGTTTTCTATTTTCCAAAACAAAAACATAGAATTTTCTACTAGGATATTTAAACAACGTTTTCTATAGTATATAGTTCCTTTGGGTTCGATACTCGAATATTTGCCATTTCTATACTATTTTCGGCAGGTACACTTGCCTGTTGAGCGTGTTCGTCGATATTCGTTTTATTTTATTACTCGATCCGCTCGATCAAGTTTTTGGCGCAGTTGCCGGGGAACTATTGGTATTCGGAAAACTTTAGTTTATTATTCTAGCTCTATTATTATTATTACTATAATTATTGTTATTATTATTGGTATTATTATTGTTATCATTATTATATTTTTATTATAATTATTCTTATTATTACGCTTAATATTTTACTTATTTTTTTATTTTAATTAGTATTATTTGCTGTTATTTTTTATTATATATATATATAGTTGGCTTAATCGGGTTTCTTTTGGTCTAGGTACCTTTATTATTATTATTATTATTATTATTATTATTATTATTATTATTATTATTATTATTATTATTATTATTATTATTATTATTATTTCTTCAACTATCTACTTTATTTTTATTATCATTATTACAAAAAAAAAATATATGATATAGTTAGTATTATTTCCTTATTATTATTAGCACTCGCTTATTTGTTATTTTTATTTTTTTTAGCAATATATTTTGTTTTATTGGTTTTTATTTCTAAATCTCTTATTGCTATTGTTATCCTTACCTTATTTTGTTGTCCAGGTACGTAAACGCTCGTGCATGACCCGAAGGAATCCCTCGCGACCAATCGTTGAAGGAGATCCGGAGATCGAAAGAACGTTCCGACATAACCTACGAGAAAACGCAAGGCGAGTCGAAATGGCGACTCAAGGTCGTAACGATATGCCGCTTGTAGCTAGAGAGCCTCCAATCAGAGAGCTGTGGATAAACAACGCCGTAGGGTCGATCGGCTCAGCGATAGTCCTTCCTCAAGTCCCGAACAACTTTGAGCTGAAACATCATTGGCTTCAAATGCTTCAGACGACAGCTCAATACGATGGACTCTCCGAAGAAGACGCTTACCGACACATACGTGACTTTCTATCCGTCACGGACACAATACGAGTACAAGGAGTGATCCCTGAAACGATCCGACTCTACTTATTTCCGTTCTCCCTAAGCGGTAACGCCAAGGAGTGGTATAATCTACTACCCGAACGATCCATCACCACTTAGGATGAGATGCACGCCACCTTCATCATGCACTTCTATCCACCGTCGAAGGTGCTGAAACTAAAAATGGACCTTACGGCATTCAAGCAAAAGGAGGGCGAGAATTTATATGACGTATGGACACGTTTCAAGACGCTTCTGAACCGCTTTCCACAACATGGTATGACGAAGAGCGAATTGATTCAGCGGTTCCATGATCGTTGAATAATATTACAGTGCAACTACTTGACGGGGCATGCAACGGAGGGTTATGCAATTTAAGCGCAACGGAAGGCTGGAATCTAATCGAAGAATATAGCGCAAATAGCTTCGGACGCGGGAGTTCCAGCAATAGAGGCAAACCACCAAGGATGTACGATGTCGATAATGCAACTGCGATAAACGCCAAGTTCGACACACTCCCACAACAAATCGCAGCTAACAACCTCCAAATGCAAACTTTGATGAATTACCCACGCTAATAACAAATCCGGTTGTTAATGCTGTGCAGGTACAATCTGTCCCTCCCGCAACTGCTCCGCTTCCTCATGCATACCCAAATTACACTCGGCCATGCGCTACATGCGGCGAAAGTCACGACGCAACCCGTTGCCCAGCCACTATTCCGATGGAGCAAGTCGACTACATGGGTAACTATCAAGGCCAACGAAGCTACGTCCCGAACCGAGTTCATCCGAACTTGGCCTACGGTAATCAACAACAAGCTCCACCAGGATTTCAAAACCAAAGAACGCAAGGATACCATAGCGCGAATGCTGAGCCCACCTCGTATAGTCGCGTTGATAAGCTCGAGGGAATGCTCGAGAAGCTAATGGGAAAGCTCGACTCTCGCTTGGATAATCAAGAAGCACGGTTGCAAAATACCGAGTCTTCCCTGCGGGCCTTAGATAAGCAAGTTGGGCAGATTGCCGAATCAATCCAACAACGTCCTTCCGGTTCGTTGCCAAGTTACACCGAGATCAATCCAAAGGACCACCATCTAAAGGCGGTGACACTTCGTAATGGAAGAGAGCTCGAGGAAGTGCAGAAAATGAAGAAGAACGTTGAACCCATGCAACCGAGCAGCGAGGCCGACAAACAAGAGGAGACTGTGTCTAAGCCACCTGTCAAGGCGTATCAACCAAAAATTCCATACCCAGCAAGGCTTAAACGGGAAATCGTTGATGATCAATTTGGTAAATTCCTCGCCATTTTTAAACAATTACATATTAATTTACCACTTGTTGATGCCCTTGCGCAGATGCCTCGTTGGGCAAAGTTTTTGAAGGATCTTATCACGAACAAGCGCAAGCTTGAAGACGTTTCCACCGTTGAGTTGCGAGGAGAGTGCTCTGCCATTCTACAGAACAAGCTACCGAAAAAGCTTAAGGATCCAGGGAGTTTTACTATACTATGTTTAATAGGCGACTTAGTCGTAAGTAAGGCATTGGCCGATTTAGGAGCAAGTATTAATTTGATGCCTTATTCTAAGTTTAAACGACGTGGTTTAGGAGAGCCCAAACCCACTAGGATGAGTTTACAATTAGCGGATAGATCTGTTAAGTATCCTAGGGGTATCATAGAAGATGTGTTGGTTAAAGTCGATAAATTTATAATTCCTGCAGACTTTGTTATTCTCGATATGGAGGAGGATGAAAATATTCCTCTAATTTTGGGTAGGCCATTCCTCGCTACTGGAGGAACTATGGTCGATGTTCGTAACGGAACATTGACGTTAACTATAGATGGCGAAAAAGTCACATTCGATATGACCGAATCCATGAAAAATTCGAGAAATTAGACGATAAATGCTTTTACATTGAGGCATGGAATGAATTTTTATCATTGCAGGGACTATCACAACCATAAACTTTTGCTTCAATGTTAGGATTAGCAGAGATTGAAGAACCGAGACATGAACGATCTTTTGACGTTGACCAAATAGACGCAGACAAAGACGGGGCGGAACCTACCATCCAGGTGCACCCGAGCAAAGAAGAGGAAAAAGAAAAATGTTCAATTGAAGATTCACCAAAGCTCGAACTCAAACAATTACCCGATCACTTGGAGTACGCGTTTCTGGAAGACGATTCAAAACTTCCAGTGATCATAGCATCAAATTTGGGAAAGGATCAGAAGCTCATGCTCCTAGACCTGTTACGGGAGCATAAGAAGGCGCTCGCATGGAAGATATCAGGTATCTGAGGAATCAGCCCGACCTTCTGCATGCATAGGATACTGATGGAAGACGAGTTCAAGCCGGTAGTGCAACATCAAAGACGTCTAAACCCGAACATGAAGGAGGTAGTAAAAGCAGAGGTAATAAAGCTACTTGATGCGGGAGTCATATACCCGATCTCAGACAGCGCATGAGTAAGCCCAGTTCAAGTGGTGCCGAAGAAGGGAGGAATGACGGTGGTAACTAACGAGACGAGCTCATTCCAACTAGGACCGTTACAGGGTGGTGAGTGTGGATTGATTACCGAAAATTAAACGACGCAATGCGAAAGGATCACTTTCATTTACCGTTCATTGATCAAGCGTTTATCCGGTCATGAATTCTATTGTTTTCCTGATGGTCTTTCAGGTTACTTGCAGATTCCGATCGCACCAGAAGATCAAGAGAAAACAACTTTTACGTGCCCATTCGGAACCTTTGCATATCGGCGGATGCCTTTCGGACTGTGCAATGCCCCGACTACCTTCCAATAGTGCATGATGGCTATTTTCGACAAATTAATCGGTAAAGGAATGGAGGTATTCATGGATGACTTTTCAATTTTTGGTAACTCATTTGAAGTATGTCTTTCCAATCTTAAGGCTGTACTTAAACGATGCGAGGAAACGGACCTTGTGCTAAATGGGAAAAATATCATTTTATGGTTAGAGAAGGTATCGTTTTAGGTCATAAGATATCGGCTAGAGGAATCGAGGTAGATAGAGCAAAAATAGAAACTATTGAACGATTACCTCCACCATCGTTGGTAAAAGCAATTAGAAGTTTCTTAGGACATGCTGGTTTTTATCGTAGATTTATTAAAGATTTTTCTAAAATTGCTAGACCTTTAACTCGTTCGCTAGAAAAAGATGTACCTTATGTTACAACCGATTGTATGAATGCGTTTACTCTACTCAATGATAAGCTTATTAATGCCCCTGTCATGGTAGCTCCGGATTGGAGGCTACCATTCGAACTAATGTGCGATGCCAGTGATTTTGCAGTAGGTGTAGTTTTGGGGCAGCGACGGGAAAAATATTTCCAACCGATACACTACGCAAGCAAGACTCTAAATGAGGCGCAATCAAATTATACTACCACCGAAAAGGAATTGCTTGCAGTCGTGTTTGCAATCGACAAGTTCCGTCAGTATCTTATCCTATCGAAGGCATCATCTACACAGATCATTCAGCCATTAAGCATCTCTTTGCGAAGCCGGATGGAAACCGAGGCTGATCCGTTGGATTCTACTACTCCAAGAGTTCGACGTGGAGTTCCGCGACGAAAAGGGAACGGAGAATCTTGCCGCAGACCACTTGTCGAGATTGGAAGAGACACCTTACGAGGTTACAAAAGAGGAGACAATCCGAGACTATTTTCCCGATGAACACCTTTACGCTATACATGAGGTACCTGATGAACTTCCATGGTATGCCGATATTGCTAACTATCTTGTAGCTAGGATTTTACCAAGGGGATACACAAGTCACCAGAGGAAGAAATTCTTCTCGGACTTGAAGTATTACTTTTGGGATGATCCTTATCTATTTAGGATCTGTGCGAATAACATAATTAGGCGATGCGTAACCTTACCCGAAACAATCGATATCTTGAGACACTGCCACACGGGACCGTGCGGAGGGCATTATGGAGGCAACCGAACCGCACAAAAGGTACTAGAATGTGGATTCTACTGGCCCACAATTTTCAAGGACGCGCAAAGGTATGTAGAAATGTGCGATAGGAGCCAAAGGACAGGTAATATCTCTAAGCGCAATGAAATGCCTCAGAATTTCATTCTTGTATGTGAAATATTTGACGTATGGGGCATTGATTTTATGGGTCCATTTCCTACATCTTTCAAGAATCGATATATCTTAGTTGCGGTTGATTATGTATCAAAATGGGTAGAAGCGCAAGCGCTACCTACTAATGATGCTAGGGTAGTCGTTAGATTTTTAAAATCTTGATTTTCACGATTTGGCTCGCCTCGTTGCATTATCAGTGATAAAGGCACGTATTTTTGTAACACCCAATTTGCAAAGACGCTAGAGAAATACGGCGTTAAACATAGTGTTACCATTGCGTACCATCCTCAAGCAAGCGGCCAAGTGGAGGTCGTGACCAGTGAGCTGAAGCGGATACTCGAAAAAACTGTGGAACACCATAGGCGGGATTGGCCGAACAAGCTGAACGATGCCTTATGGGCATACCGGACAGCATACAAGACGCCTATCGGATCCACACCCTATAGACTTGTTTACGGAAAATCTTGTCATTTACCCGTCGAGCTTGAATACAAGGCGTATTGGGCTCTAAAAAGGTTAAATTTTAATTTGAATCTTGCAGGTGAAAAACGGAACTTGCAAATCAACGAGCTCGATGAGTGGCGTCAGATGGCGTACGAAAATACCCGCATCTACAAAGACCGTACGAAGTTGTATCATGATCATAAAATCATGAAAAGGGAATTCCAAGAAGGCGACCAAGTCTTGCTTTACAACTCGCGCCTACGGCTATTTCTCGGTAAACTGAAATCGAGATGGTATGGGCCATTCACGGTGACCCGAGTATTCCCGTACGGAACTGTCGAGATCACACATCCAGAGAAGGGGACCTTCAAGGTGAACGAGCACCGACTCAAGCATTACTATGGCGGTAACATCGATGCGCTCGAAAAAGAAACCATCCACCTCCTCCATACCACCCGGAGCTAAAAATCACCAAACTATGTCTAGCTAAAAGACATTAAAGAAAGCGCTACTTGAGAGGCACCCCAAGCCTATCATGTGCCTTTCTTCTATTTCTATGCGCATTTTTAGTTTTTATAATTTTGTTGTTCAACGATCGCAGGGAATTCAAAATCTCAAGTGTGGGGAGGAGCCGTACAAAGCATGCAGATCGGACTATTCATGGAAGTTCGCTTATCTTTCTACTTCCTTTTCCTTGTGTTACATGATTGTTACGTTGAGGACAACGTAAGTCTTAAGTGTGGGGAGGGGAATTTCTGTGAAATATAGGCGAACATATTATATATGGGCATGTTTTGATTTTTGGTATAATTTTTTTTCGAAAATTTGGCTTAAAAATTTTTCCCGAAAAGTTATGTTTCTTATCATGAAGGGATGGCTTTATGTTAGGAATTTTGTGAGTAATTAGGATACATATGCGTAGTCTACTTCTTCCTTACATGGTGAACTTGGCGATACCTGATAAATTCGTACACATAACCTTATTTTTGTGAGATTTTTTAGCCTGAGAGCTTTTTGCTCATTTCTTTGGTTGTGTGAACATGCTTAATTTATTTCTCTTCAGAACTTGCTTTTGAATTACGTTTTGAAACTACTTAAAGTGTTATTGCGTGAAAATGAGGAAGGCATTAGGAATTCAGTCCATAGCCAAACTAACCAACCACGACTGATCACCGTAGTTATCCACTTTGAGCCTGAGCTTTTTATTTGTGAAAACCGGATTATAGATTGCCGACCCCGATTAAGCCTTCAGACATAAATCCATTGGAGCGATAGTAGAAGTAGAGGTTGAACGCCAGACTCAAGAAGCGCAATCCGTGCTAAATTTGTGAGCTGAGCGTCAAAAAAAAAAAAAGAAGCAAAAAATAAATAAATAAATATATATATAGAAGAAAAAAAATAAGAGAGAAGAAAAGGAAAAAAACGAAAAAAAATATAATGACTAAGAACCCTTCCTCCGATTATCTTTCACTCTTGAAAGCGTTTTATTCATTTCCTAGATCGAGAAGTTGAAAGAAGAAGGGCTTGGTGGAAAAAAAAACGACGAAAGAATAAAAAGAGTTGAAAAAGGCGCGAATTTGGCGCATTCGAGACGATGGCATGATTCTGACACGACTAAAGCTCATATCTTTTTTTTTTTCCGCTTAGTCTCTATATTTCTTACATATCTCAGCCATATTATTACCCGGTAAAGACCTTCCGATTCACGCTTGATCATTGAAAGTGGTAGATTTGTGAAATGCTTGCAAGCTTATGGTAGATATTAGATTAGTGCATGACCCGAGCGATATCACTGACATCTTAACCTATACACTTAGTGATCTGAGTGAATCTCTGTGAGCTGTGGATTTGATAGGTATCGCTAAAGGAAATCATATAGTTAGTCGTTGATTTCAAATATGCTTTCCGATTTTATTTGCATTTTCTCCTACATGATTTCGTTCTTGATTGATATGTTGCATGATTTTATTCTTTTATATGCCATTTTTATTTATTTGCTTGAGGGCAAGCAAACGCTTAAGTGTGGGGAATTTTAATAAACATATTTCCTTACGTTTATATTTGTTAAATTTTAAAGTCGTTTGCATGATTAATGAAGTCATTTCGAAAATTTATAGCACTTAAATATGGTTTAATGAATATATCAAACTTTTAACGGCAGTTGTGCGGTAGGTTCGAATTTCTCCGAACTGACGGTGTAAACGATGTCCGATGGACCTGAAAATTTATCTGAAACGAGAAGACTCGTTGATATTGATATTGACTGAAGGGATTACTATTCCGAGTTCTAGATTGGGATATTTGAATTTTTGAACTCAGTGCTACTTTGTTATACAGAAACGGTTTGAACTCGGCCCAACAACCAATTGAGCCCAAATTGAAAAAAAGCCCAAGCCCATGTTACGAAAGAAGAAACAAGTGAAGAAATAAAGCTAAAGCCCAACTTTGCTACACACCCCCATGTTACGACAAGTGATAAGAAGACAAGACCCACAAGACTTGCAATGAAAGATCCGCGCACACACATCGCATGCAAATGAAGAAAAAAAGAGCTCGGCGCAACGACGAAAATGAACACCCAATCTCACGCCGTTCTTGAGCTGCCATGTGAAGATTTTTTGTTCCCCTCCATCATCTATAAATAAAGGTGTTTAAAGGAGGAGAAGGGGGAGAGAGAGGCAGTCGACGTGAGAGCAAAGCCGGGGGACGAAGCCATATACACGTACAACGCGGCAGGGCTGATCGGCGACGGAAGCACGGGGCTTATCCTTTGGCTGTGAGCGGTGCGTGTGAGCAATTGCTACGAGCCGGGTGCACGGGGACTAACGGGGCTGATCTGAGCCAGGAGCGCGGGCCGTCACTGCAGCTGAGATTGACAGACGGACGTAGCGAGCTAACTCGTGGGCAGATGCAGTTGTGACGGCCTCGGGCGTAGGAGGAGAAGCGAGCGGGCAGTGCAAAGGACTCATAAAAAAGGAGAACTGAGACGTCCATCACCTGTTCGACAAAATGCCTCAACGAAGGATTAAACGCGGAGCCGAAATTCAGGGAAGAAACATGTTTTTCCCGTTGTTATTTACGCTCGTCGTTGTGTTAATGTTTAATATGAGTGGCTGAATCCCGTAGTATTTGAGATTAGATGAACCCTATCGAGATCGTACGTATGTTGAACGTATTATTGATATGCTTTTTATTATGACTCGGTTCGATTTATGTTTTTGTTTTGATTATGTCTATGTGGTCGAAATAATTGTCGGAAAATCGTACGCTACGCTCGAGAGAGGGGCGAACGATTAGACCACTCGTAAACGAGCAGAATAAACTCATCGCTAGAGATAGGTTGAACTACCCCGCCGGATTAGAGTCAAATCTTATAGTGGGATTCATCATGTTTTAAGTTGACTAGTTAGGGAAGCTTGCCCAGCTATTTAATTCATAGATTAGTTGTTTACGTTTTTTATGTGATAAGGCGCAGTTTCGTCAGTCGTATAAATACGTACGCATGTATTAGGAATTCTCACGGTATAATAATTAGCTAAAATATATAACCTGTTTGTCGTTCGATTGGGCTAGGGGGATTCGAAGTCTCAAATACATTTTCTTCACAAAGTCGTCGCGTTTATTATTATTAGCTTTTATTTAAGTGTTTACTGGTTTTCTATTTTCCAAAACAAAAACATAGAATTTTCTACTAGGATATTTAAACGACGTTTTCTATAGTATATAGTTCCTTTGGGTTCAATACTCGAATATTTGCCATTTGTATACTATTTTCGACAGATACACTTGCCTGTTGAGCGTAGTTAGTTCGTCGATATTCGTTTTATTTTATTACTCGATCCGCTCGATCAGATATGCTTATAGTGCATCATCTAACTTTAAAGACCAATCCTTCCTAGAGGCATTCACCGTCTTTTCTAAATGAGCTCCATTAGAAACTTCTACCTGACCACTGGTTTGCGGATGGTACCGGGTTGACACTTTATGTTTGACACCATACTTTGACAATAAATTAGCAAACAACTTATTGCAAAAATGAGTACCCCCATCACTAATTGTTGCACGTGTTGTACCAAAGCGAGTAAAGATATTTTTCTTAAGAAAGCGAATAACAACGCGTGCATCATTAGTCCTAGATGCTTCGGCCTCTACCCACTTAGACACGTAATCTACTGCAACGAGAATATATTTATTAGAGCATGAATTAGGAAATGGTCCCATAAAGTCAATACCCCAAACATCAAAAAGCTCGACTTCTAGCAAGGCATCTCATGTTTTCTAGAAATACCACCAGTTGGTTGACAACTATCACAAGAAGCCACATAAGCATGACCATCTTTAAATAAAGTGGGCCAGAGTAAACCTGATTGAAGTACAGCGGTTCGAGTTGGCCCGTGATGTCCACCCGTCAAATCGGAATGACAGTGAGATAGAATAGAGTTTACCTCTTTGGCGGGAATGCATCACTGGATTACCTGATCGGAGCAGATTTTGTACAAGAATGGATCGTCGCACAGATAATGCTTCACATCAGAAAGAAATTTCTTCTTCTGATGAAAAGTTAACCCCGTTGGAATATCGAGTTGCAGCATATTTGCAAAATCCGCATACCAAGGTAAAGATGTATCGAGTAATGCATATAATTGCTCATCAGGAAATCGCTCGTCAATAGGTAATTCCTTATCTTGCTCATGTGAATTTCCTAGCCTAGATAAGTGATCAGCTATCACATTTTCGACACCTTTCTTATCACGTATCTCTAAGTCAAATTCTTGAAGCAATAAAATCCAACGAATCAACCTAGGTTTAGCATCTTTTTTAGCGAATAGGTATCTAAGTGCAGCATGATCAGTGTATATTATTACCTTATTCATCACAAGATACAAATGAAATTTATCCACGGCAAATACCACATCTAGTAGCTCTTTTTAAGTTGTGGCGTAATTTCTCTGTGCATCATCCAAAGTCTTGCTAGCGTAGTAAATGGCTTGAAATACTTTATCTTTGCATTGACCCAAAACAGCACCTACCGCACCACCACTAGCGTCACACATTAATATAAACGGCAGAGTCCAATCCGGTGCAACTATCACTGGGGCTGTGGTGAGTTTTTCCTTTAAAGTTTGAAAGGCTTGTAGGCACTCATCTTTGAAGTCAAACACAACATCTTTAACGAGTAAGTTCGATAATGGCTTAGCTATTTTTGAAAAATCTTTGATGGAGCTTCGATAGAATCCTGCGTGTCCCAAAAAGCTCCTAACTGCCTTCACTGACGTGGGTGGTGGCAGTTGCTCAATTACGTCGACCTTCGCTCAATCCACCTCAATTCCCTTGTGTGATACCTTGTGGTCAAGAACTATGCCTTCCTGTACCATAAAATGACACTTTTCCCAATTCAAAACAAGGTTTATTCACAACGTTTAAGAACAAAATTTAAATTATCGAGGCATGTATCGAACGTAGATCCAAACACAGAAAAATCATCCATAAAGATCTCCATAAATTTCTCAACTACATCATGGAAAATAGCAAGCATGCATATTTGAAATGTAGCTGGGGCATTACATAATCCAAATGGCATACGTCTATACGCAAAGATACCGTAAGGGCAAGTAAAAGTAGTTTTTTCTTGATCCTCGGGTGCTATAGAAATTTGATTATACCCAGAATAGCCATCTAGAAAACAATAAAATTCATGTCCAGCTAATCTCTCTAACATTTGATCAATAAAGGGAAGCGGAAAGTGTTCTTTACGTGTTGCATATTTAATTTTCTATAATCTATGGATACACGCCATCCTGCAACTGTCCTAGTAGGAGTTAATTCATTAGAATTATTTTTAATCACAGTTGTACCTCCCTTTTTGGCACTGTAATACCCGTAAAAATTTAATATGGGTCTTGGGTGTAATAAAATAGGATGAATATTTTATTTAGGGATCCAAATTAGGAATTTGAGAATGTTGAGAGAGTTAGAATCGAAATCAAAATAGTTAATAGAAATTAATATTGACTTATCAAAGTTTTCGTAGTGTTAATGCTTATTTATATATATAATATATATATCTGGATTGCTATTCACCGCCCCCTTTTTCCTAGTCACCGCCCCCTAAAGGACTGAAAAAAGACAATTTTGCCCTTTCTATTTAAATTTCTTTTTAAAGTCATTTTCCTTACAACTAATCTGATATCACAATCAGACATCCAAATCAGATTCAAACATAACAAAAAATTAAAACATTTCAATGAATCGTCTATTTTCGAAATTGAAAGGTCAAAAGAAAGTGTCTACTGGCACGGATGGTAAGCAAATTCTCGTAAATTCCGTTCTTATATACGTGAATTCTCGAACTTACATTGGATTGTATCGGAAAATTCGGTCCGACCGAACAATAATTTCGATCGGCATAAGAGGTGACTGCAACAATTTCGGTCACCTCTTGGGCCGACCGAAATCCGATTTCGGTCACGACCCTGGCCGGCCGAAATCATGTTTCGGTCGGGACTTGGCCGACCGAAATCATTGTTCGGTCGTGCCGTTTTTCGCCCGTTCGCGTCCGATCAACCGTTTTCCGGCCTATTTCGACCCGTTTTCGACAATCTATCTAAATACGAAAGAATTTTACGACAATTTTCTTACCAATCGTGAGAGCACCCCCTTTCCCTTTCCCTTTCCTTTTCCTCGCTCCATTGCGATTTGCAAATTTCTCTGTTTTTTTTGTTTGATTTGGAAGTGTGATTTGAAGTGTTGCGTAGTAAAGGACTTTAAATAGGAATTCTTACTTTTTATTATATTTTAGCTTTTTAAATTATTTTAAATGACATAAGGGCAAAATAGTCTTTTTTCAGTCCTTTAGGGGGCGGTAGAAAGTAAAAAGGGGGCGGTAAATAGTAACTCCCATAATATATATACACACACACGTAAGTGCAATGATTCGGGAAATAAGTATTTAACACATCTAAGTATTAGGAAGTTTCAGACAATATATTAAAGCTTAGAAATTTTCGTGGCCATGTGGATAGATATAAATAAATAAATAAATAAATAAGATGATGTGACTACTTACAAATATATAATAGATTAATCCATCAAAGGAACAAAAGTAGTACACGTGGTGGGCTTACATAGTAGTGTTAAGTATGACTAAGTATTGTTTTCTTAACCTAAGGGTAATCGACATCACCATCTACAAGTTAGGCACCTAGGTTTATATATATCATATGACATATATAGAGATAGACCTAATATATGGTGACTAGCACAAACAGTGGTAAATAAGAAGTGTAAAGAACGGAACGAGAGAAAGGAAGGGTATTCCAACAGCACGAAAGTTGAATTAACCGAAATCATTTTAAATCGCAAAACCTTGGAGGTTAGGTAGGTGAATATTACACCTACAACGCGTAAATATGTTATGTCTATTGGAATAAATTGTTTTGATGCTTATGTGGTTAACGTGATATTATGTGTTTGGGGTTTTGTGACTTACATGATTTTAATATATGTTAAACGTGGATTATTTATGTGATATTATATGGCTATTATAAATTTCGAAGTGCTATATGTGTGGAAACCCATATTGTTGGGTTTGAATATATGTATTTATTTATATGTTAAGTGCTTGGGAATGTTAATCATGGAGAGTTTTGAACCCTTGATAATAGGAATATTTTGGGTAGAATTAGGGTTTCAATCTTTGGTATCTTCTTTTTAAGTTTTGGGCAGCTCTACAGAGGTTTTGATATAAATAATGTCTTGACATTTAAGTAATGTTTTGTAAGCAAAGCATGGAAAGTTTCGGTGTGTGTGTGGTCACTCAAAAGGTTTCGCTAGTCAAAATGATTCTTGGCAAGTCTACTAAGTCTTCGTGAGGCTATATATTACTGTTTGTGGAGTTCGATTTTACTTTGCTAAGCACAAATAGATTCGGTGGTTCCATGGATGGTTAGGTTGATATATAGATATATTTTAGTATTATCTAGTTTCGACAATAGTAAGACTTTTGGCTCTTGGAGTTCGATTGATTAAAAGTTTTCGTTACCTATATTTTAATATGATTTAAATAATTTGTGCTTAATATGATTTAATATTTTTCAGTATTTCATGTCCCTTGTGCGATTTAAATAAATGTTTGGAGTGAACTACAGTAAGGTTCGTGATCTATGTGTTAGGTATAGGACTTAGATTTTGGAATGAGGAAGTTAGGTTTCTGTTTGTGATCTTATAAGTAGTTCAGTAAAAATAGCCAAGGTACGATATCGTATTTTTGATCAACTATGTGATTATGTGATTTATATGGATTTTCAAATATAAGGATTATGTGTTTGACATAGGTTCTCGACTTGAGTAGTTGAATTTGAATTTTCATGGCATTTAAAGATTTTAAAGTAGGTCTTCGACCTTAGATCGGAATTTGATTACCTAGAATAAACTTTCGGGAAAAATTTATTCATATGCTAAAGGTGGTACGTGTGTTGAGGTTTTCAATAATAGAAGTAATGGTCAGAATAATTATAGGATAGGTAGGTGATTTTTCATCTACGACGCGTAAACCTTTTCCTGATAATTATGTGTTTATGTGATTATGTGAAATTCATGGAATATGTGAATACATGTGTACGCGTTTTAAAATCTGTGCCTTATATGAATTATGTGATTATATGATTTTATGATTACGGTAGTCTCATTGATTATGTGTGCTACATTTACTACACGTCATATGTATATTATGTGCACTGCACATGCATTTCACGTCAGTACGTGGGGGTTGAGTACCGTGCGGGACGGTAACGTATGGGGTGTCGTCGAGTGGTGTAGAAGTAGAAATTAGCGAGCGAGCGCCACTCTAACGCGAGAGACCTGAGATGGCCGCTCGAGCGATAGATTATTACGTGGGTAGAGAGGGGAAGACTCTAGTACGTACCACTCTAACGCGAAGAACCTGAGTGGGCTGACCGAGTACGAACCTCTAGTTTTATACTTCACATATATTCGGGAAAAGGCGACTCTAACGCGAGAGACCTGAGGAGCCTACCCACTCTAACGCGAGAGATCTGAGTGGGATATCCGAATACATGTATTGTCGAGGCACGGGGAGTCGTGGGACGTGATAGGTCGTGAGATGAGTCGAGCGTGCATGTCGTAAGGTGTATAGGGTGGGATTGAGTGCACGTTGCATTCATGCATATTCACCTACTGGGCAAATAGCTCAGGGTTTACGTGTTGTAGGTACTGAGCTCGACGCTGGTGCGCGTCGCGGCTGAGGCGGGCTGACGGCGGTGCTCCACGGACTTTTGAGGGCGGGGCTGTACATGGATGCGACCTGTGGAGCGACGTTAGGTTTTGACGGTTCGTTATTTTGGGGCTACGGCCCGTGTATAACGACGACGACGTAGAGAGATCTTTATATTAATGTATATTATTTTAGAAAAAAGTCTTAATTAGACGGGTCTTCCGCGACTTACGTTGCGAAAATCCACCACTAAATATGATTAGAAAGTGAGGTCGCCACAGGTGGTATCAAGCTTAGGATAAAGATTCTGTAGACTGTCCATGTGCGGCCACTCAAAAGCACGGAGAATCAGCCTTGCCTATAAGTTTTACGGTACGATTTGATTATTTGCTTTAAACGATATATTTGCTTACGTGGTTACTTGTAGTTAATAGTGGCAGAATGCCGAAAACCCGTAGAGAGAATGTAGCTAGTTCGAGTCGCAGGGACGAACCTGAGTCCCCGGTACATGAACGCGACTCAACGATTATGAGGCTTACTGAACTTGATATGGGGCAAACCCAATCAATAGTATTTTTAGGTGTGGGGGCTCTAAATACTTAGATAGCGGTAGATCGATTATTATGTTATTTGCTAGGTACGCGAGGGTTGTTGATGCTGGGACATAAACAGAAAGAACACAGGGGTTTACGTGGTTCGAATCCTATCGGATTCTACGTCCACGGGGCGCTGGGAACTATCTTTCACTAAGTAAGAACACGTTACACACTCAGAAAGTCCTCACCTTCGCTCCTAAAACGTAGAAAATATGTTTAAGATATCTTAGAGAGAAAATGACGTGCGCACGTTTTTGTAGAGAGATCATTCTTGTGAAAAATATGCTAAGTCCTCCCTTTATAGCAGCTCCCCGCCGCCTGCTGAAGGCTATGTTCCAGCTTTTTCGGGGGACGTACCACCTAGGGGGTGCAGGAAAAGTGACATATTGTTTGATGGATTGAGTTCTGTGACGGTCACAGTGAAGTATTCAGTAATATCCTCCTCTAATGGGATGACACGCGTCCTGTACTCTCTTTTCTCTTCCTTCCACTGTCATTTCCTCTTGATAGCCGATAGTTCTTTCCTCTTTGCCCGGTCCATGCTAGTGTCCGTCAGGTCCTTGCAACTCCTTCTTCCCAGACTTATATTTTACCATGGGCTCTTATTTTCAATGGGCTTTTTTGGGCCTTTCCTTGTTTTTATTTTTCTCGGCCCATCTTAATTAATACCATATCAACCACTCCCCTACTCTGATTTATTTTTGGGAACCAAAAGTGAATTAGAGTAAGCAATGACGAGTTCAAACCTTACCTCCTTTCGAGGGCCTTCTGTCATGCTCCTTTGAAAAGACATGTCCTTTCAACACCTCGGGAACCGCTTCTTTTTAAGAGGGGCTTCTGGAAGTTCACTCTTTACTTTTGAAAAGGTACTCCGCCATTTAACAGGTACGTCTCTCTCTCTCTCTCTCTCTCTCTCTCTCTCTCTCTCTCTCTTTATTTCGTCTTCTTCCTTCGTTTCTATGGCTTCCATCGTTACAGCTTCAGCAAACTCTTCGCCTTCCCCCACTCACTCTCATCAGTCGATTTCTTCTGATACGTCGTCTACTCCTCCAATTTCACAGCCTATTTCCCCTCTAGAAGCTCGCACCCACCGCGCCGCTGTTCCTCAAACCGGCAATCGTCCCCGAACCCGTTCAGCAGTCGCTTCCGCCATGACTTCCCACCCTCAAGATAAAGCGGGATCCTTTGATTCGCCGGCCGATACCCAAGGTTCGGTTGCGCTTTCTGGTCCGCGGCCCCGTCCAAACCCTAGATCCACCCCTTCTTCTTCTGCCGGAACCTCTCTGAGCATTTTCAAAGCTTCGACATGTTCGTCGACTGGCCTGGCTGCTTTGGTGGAGGGGGGCTTTGTTTTCGAGGGTTATACGTTGAGGATACCCTCGCCGGATCAAAGGGCCGACCGGCCGCCCCCTTCGTGTCTGGCATTTTGGGAAGCCCAGGTCAGGGCCGGGCTTCGCTTCCCTGTTCCTCTCTTTCTGTCTGAAGTGTCCAGGGCCTTCAAGGTCCCTTTAAATCAGTTTCAGCCCTCCGCCATTCGTCTCCTTATATCGTTCTTCATGGCGGTACGGGCGGTCGGAGGCATTCCTTCCCCCGATTTGGTAGTCTCCCAGTTTTCGCTCAAGCTTCATGGCGCTTTCTTCTATCTTTCCTCTATTTCTTCCAGCTTGGGAGGAGAGACCCACTTTTTTGGCAAGAACCATAAAATGGACAAGGATTGGCATGGTGCGTATTTCTTCGTGGAGGGCCCGGGAGGTTCGTGGGATTTTCCTTGCGAGCGGTGGGTGAATGGCGCCCCCCCTCGCGGGTCTGGTAAATGTTCGAAAAGGAATCTGAAAGCCTTGGCTGCTCTGAATGCTCATGCTGAAGAGCATGGTCCCCTGAGCCCTTCTTCCTTAGTCAGATTCCCGGGGGTCTTGCATCATTTTGGGTTTTCGCCCTTCTTTGCTAGCCTCTCTTTCGAGGGTAACTGTGGTCGTTGATCTGTCTTCACGTTTTTATGGCACCATTATTTTTGCTAACTATTTTGTTGGGTGCAGGGATGACAGGCTCATGGCTCAATCTGCTGGCGAGTGTAGAGGAAGGAAATGCTCCCCCACCCCCTGGTGCTGATAGACCTGCCACAGCTCCCAACCTCCCAATGCTTCCTGGGGCCCTGGACGTTCGGGCCGAGGTTGGCCAGTCCCCTCCCAAGGACTTAGGGACTTCTGAACCGTCTTCAACCCCCTCAGCTCCCAAGGCGAAGCGAAAAGCGGGCTCTTTGGCCAAGCCTGCCAAAAAGTCTAAGAAGAAGTTACCCCTCGCTGAAGGCACGGGAGATGAGGCTCAAGTCGAAGCCCCCCAAGAAGGGTTCAGCAAGAGAACCCGCCTCTTTCTGGGGGTTCTATGGCCGGAATTGGGTTGGCAGCGTTAAGCGGTTTGGTTTCCGCAGAAGACAGGGAGGCGTTTGCTAACAGGTCCCCCGCAGAGAACGAGGTAGAGCTTGCCTATCATCTTTCCAAGGTATGCCCCTGGCCGCTCTTAGTGGATGCTTCTTCTTGTTTTTAAAGTTTCTCTGAGTAGCCTATACCTTCTTTGGTTTTAAGATCTCTTCTTCGTGGTATCTAGGTGATAGGTCTGGTGTCCGTGAAGCCCTCTGAGAATCCGTTGGTGCCGGAGTTGGAGGGACGCATCAAGTCCCTCCAGGAGCAGCTAGAGCAAGTTCAGGCCAGTCCGGCCGCCCGCGAAAAAACAGTTGAAGAGATTCAGGCTAAGTTCGAGAGCGAGAAGGAAGGACTGGAGGAAGAGAAGACGGAGCTGGCCAGACGGTATGAGGAGTTGCTTAAGTCCTCAGAGAAGGAGAGAAGACCATGCGTCCCTTCTGAAGTCGCGTGAGGAGGAGCTCACGAGCTCCTTTGCCAAGGAGAAAGCGAAGTGGGATGAAGACTTCGTCCGTATGACGGAAGTCCATGGGCCGGTCGAACTGGAGGCCATGAAGGCGGAGGGCGCTCAGATTTGTCAGCGCCACCTCTTGTCGACCGCGGCTGGTCAGAAGTTCCTGGAGGACCTGGCCCAAGATTGGCGTCTGGCGTATCTGGAGGACCCCCTTTCCCTCAGGGACTTTGTCCCCTTCATGCAGCACTATTTTCTGGGGGGCCATCGCGCAGGATCCGCCGGTATTGCTGTGGTTCCCGCCCTCAAGGACCTTCCTCCCCCTGCTTCCTTCAAAGGGGATCCGCTAGCTGAGGAGAATCCCTTATTCTGGCGCCCCTCTGCTGAGAAGCATATGGCAGCTCTTGCCCAGGCCGATATCTCCGACCTCCCCGGCGTTGTTTTCTATCCTCCCGTGGATCCTTCTGTTTAGTTTTTCTTCTTTGTGTTGTGTAATGGACCTTTTTCCCTTTATGCTTTTGCGGACAATAGTTTTTCTGGTGGGGGAGTTTAACTCCCCTGCTTTCATAGGCCTTTGCTAAGGTCCCCCTTTTCCTTGTAATATGGGACCTCTTTTATTAAATATCTTTTTCCTTTCGTGCTTTTCCCTGTTGAATTTAGTAGTACTTCACCAACACTTTGTTAAATTCGTAAGCCTAGTACGAATTATACACGCCTTTGGTTGTAAGGACCGTCGTCCTTATCCAAAGGTGTCACATAGGCGCTAGGCTCTCTTTGTCCTTAGCGAATCCAGTAATGTAAGCCCGAAGGTCTTAAAAAGTGGGGGACTATCCCACCGTTTTATCCTGGTTATAGCGCCACCTACGCTGAGGTACCTATACACGTCGCAGGCCTTACTGGGGACCTTTGATGTCCTGTACGCCACAGCCCGTCAGCGGTGGTATCTTGTACACCTTTATAGGCATCTTTCACGTCGCAGGCCTGTGGCTTTGATGTCTTTGTACGCCGCAGGTCCGTCGACCCTTGGTATCGTTTCACGTCGCAGGCCGTTAGCCTTTGATGTCGTTGTACGCCGCAGGTCCGTCGACCCTTGGTATCGTTTCACGTCGCAGGCTGTTAGCCCTTGATGTCATTGTACACCGCAGGTCCGTCGACCCTTGGTATCGTTTCACGTCGCAGGATGTTAGCCCTTGATGTCTTTGTACACCGCAGGTCCGTCGACCCTTGGTATCGTTTGTAAGTACACTTCGTCAGGACAAAACGTTTATATTCCGCTAGGGAGGTACGCCTCGTTAAAACCTTATCTGGGCAAAACCTCCCTTTGAGGCAAAATCCCAGATGAAGGAAAAAGAGTACGTCCCCTCCCTTTCTTACATGGTAATATTACACGTAAAACTTTTTTAAGTTAGAGACATTCCAAGGGCGGGGCAATGACCTTCCCTTGGCATCTTCTAACTCGTAGGCTCCACCTCCTAACACCTTCGTCACCCGATAGGGTCCTTCCCAGGGGGCCTCCATTTTCTTCAGGGGCCGTAGGATGTCGGCTCTTCGAAGTACTAGGTCCCCCTGCTGAAATCTCCTGGGTCGGATTCTCCGATCATACATTGCCTTTATGCGACTTTTATATCCTTCGGTCCTCATGTGGGCCTCTTCCCTTATTCCTTCGACAAGGTCCAGGTCCTCCCTTCTTAACTGCGCGTTCTCCCGCTCGTTATATGCCATCATTCGGTGTGTTCCGATGCCGATTTCGGCTGGTATCACGGCGGACGACCCATATACTAGTTCGAATGGTGTTTCCCCTGTTGCTTCGCGGGGGCTAGTTCTGTACGCCCAAAGGACAGCGTCCAGCGCCTCCACCCATTTGTTTCCATCTTGTTCGAGTCGGGCCTTGATCCCCCTGATAATGGTTCGATTGGAGACTTCGGCCTGCCCATTTGCTTGGGGATGTCCCACCACGACAAACCTCTGTGTTATTTTCATGCCTTCACAGAATCCTCGCGTCTTAGCTCCGCAGAATTGAGTTCCATTATCGGAGATAAGGATCCTGGGAGCTCCATATCGGCAACAGATATTCTTCCATAGGAACTCAATCACCTTCTCTTCGTCTATCCGCGCCACCGCCTTAGCTTCGATCCATTTGCTGAAGTAGTCAACTGCTACAATGATGAACTTCTTTTGCGCCTTTCCTCGGGGAAAGGGACCGACAATGTCGATTCCCCATTTGTCAAAAGGGCATGGAGAATGCATGGTCCCCAGAGCCTCGGCGGGGACGTGGATTTTGGGACCATACTTCTGACAGTTACTGCACATTCGGACTAGGTCCTTGGCATCCTTGATGAAATTGGACCAGAAATATCCGGCTCTGACAACTTTCCTGGTGAGGGACTTGTACCCCGCATGATCCCCCGCACATCCTTCATGGATCTCTTCGAGTATTTTCTTGCCTTCCTCTTTGGAGAGGCATCGGGAGTATGTGTGTACAAAAGATTTCTTGAACAGGCACCCATCTATCAGACAGAACTTTTGTCGGTATCCCCTTTTGTCCTTCTGGCTGGGGTCCTCTAAGGTGGCTATGATGGGGGCTCTCCAATCATCCCTCTCTTCTATGCTTGCCACGAACTCCCCTTTCTCCTCCTTATCCACCGCGAGGTAGGTGATACCTTCTTCTTTGAGAGCTTCCTGAACTAGCGGCCTTCGCTAAATAATCTGCCTTGTAGTTTTCCTCCCTGGGGACCTGCACAATCTCACAAGAGTCGAGGGTTCTGGTTAGCTCCTCGACTTTCTTACCATACTCAGCCATCTTTTCGTCTCTTGCTTCGTAGTTCCCATTCACTTGTTGTACCACCAGCTGTGAGTCCGAGAACAAAGTAATGTTTCGTGCCCCCAGCTCCCTCGCGATCCGTAGGCCATGAAGGAGGGCTTCGTATTCTGATTCATTGTTGGAAGCCTGAAAATGGAACGTAATGGCGAAACGGAGCTCCTCTCCTTCTGGGTTGATGACGAGGAACCCTGCTCCTGATTTTTGCGAAGTGGCTGATCCATCCATGTATACTTTCCATCGGCCTTCCGAAGGTCCCTTCGTAGTTTCGAGGACGAAATCTGAGAGGGCCTGGGCCTTCACAGCTGTCCTTCGCTCAAATTCTACATCATACTCCCCTAGCTCGATGACCCACTTCACCATCCTTCCTGATAAGTCTGGTTTGTCCAGCGTTTGCTTCAGCGGGAAATTAGTTCGCACGTTCACTTTGTGTGACAAGAAATAGGGTCGGAGTCGGCGGGCGGAGGTCATTACTGCTAAAGCGGCCTTCTCAAGCTCGGAGTACCTAGTTTCAGCGTCCAGAAGTACCTTACTTACAAAGTAGATGGGCCTCTGGGAGGTTCCTTCTTCCTTCAATAGGACGGAGCTTATCGCGTGGTCCCCTACGGAGAAATATAGTATCAACACATCCCCCATCAAGGGTTTGGTCAGGAGTGGCGTGTTGTGGAGGTACTCCTTCAATTCTTCGAAGGCTTGATGGCATTCCCTAGTCCACTCGAATTGTTTGTTCTTTCGTAACACCTTGAAGAAAGGTAGGCTCCTCTTCGCTGAGTGAGAGATGAATCTGCTAAGGGCCGCCAATCGTCCCGTGAGCTTTTGGACTTCCTTGACGCCCTGGGGAGGTTGCATCTCCAAAATAGCTTTTACTTTCGTAGGATTGACCTCGATGCCTCGTTGGGTGACCATATAGCCAAGGAACTTCCCCGATCTCACTCCGAACGCGCATTTTTCGGGATTGAGCTTCATTCCTCTTCCCTGATCGCTTTGAACGCTTCTTCCAGGTCCTTGGTGTGATCGGTGAGGTGTACGATTTTACGAGCATATCATCCACGTACACCTCCATGTTCCTACCCAGTTGCTGCTTAAAAACCTTATCCACCATCCGTTGGTACGTCGCTCCCGCATTTTTGAGTCCGAAGGGCATTCGGACGTACCCATATGTCCCCCCTGGTGTTACAAAGCAAACTTTATCAAAATCATTTGAATCGAGACTTACCTGGTGATAACCTTGGTAGGCGTCCATCATGCTGAGGACCTCGCACCCGGAGGTGGAGTCCACGAGCTGGTCTATTCTGGGCAGAGGATAGTGGTCCTTGGGGCAGGCCTTGTTGAGGTCCCTGAAATCAATGCACATCCTCCACTGCCCATTTCCTTTCTTTACCAGGACAGCGTTGGCCAGCCAAGTGGGGAACTAAATCTCCTGGATATGGCCTGCCTGAAATAATTTGTCGACCTCTTCCCTCAGGATCTGCGCTCTTTCCGTCCCACATGTTCTCAGCCTTTGTTTGACGGGCTTAGCGCTGGGTAGGACATTTAGGTGATGTTTGGCTATATCAGGGTGGATTCCCGTCATATCTCCGGGGGAAAACACAAATAGATCGGCGTTCCTTTGCAGGCATCCTACCAGCTCCTTCATGGCCTGTTCCCCTAAGTGTGTTCCTGTTTTGGTGGTTCTTCCTGGTTGGTCGGGGTACAGTTCCACCTTGGCGAGCTCCTCATCCGGTTCAGGCTGCAAGCTCGTAGGTCCCCCTCCTTCGATTTTGATCCTCTTGTCGCGACCACTCCCTTCTCGGGCAATCTCTTTTTCTTTGGCCACCGCCTTAACTTCATTGGCGTAGCATTGGCGGGAGCTCTGCTGATCCCCCAAAATCTCACCGACGTGCTCCCCCACGGGGAACTTGACTTTCAAATGGTATGTGGAGGGGATTGCTCTAAATTCGTTGATGGCGGGTCGTCCCAGAATGACATTGTAGGAGGAGGCGATGTCAACCATCAGAAAGTTGATCATTTTCACAACTCGAACTGGGTTTGTCCCCATTCCGACGGGCAGCGTTACCTCCCCCATGGGTCGTATTCCAGGTCCTCCAAACCCGTATAGGGCGGTGGAAACTGGCCGCAGACCTGCTTCCAGATCCATTTTCTTAAAGCAATCCAGGACAGGATGTCGGCCGAGCTCCCCCTGTCTATGAAGACTCGGGACACATCGTGTCCGGGGATATCAGTCGTTATGACCAAGGCATTGTTGTGTGGCCTGGTAACGTGAGTCTAATCTTCTGGTCCAAACTGTACGTTCGCAATGGCCTCCGTGTGCCCTATCAATCCCCACGACTGGGGTCCCCCTGTGGTCCTAGCGTAGGACTTCCTAGCTCGGTTAGAATACCCACTGCTGGGACCTCTTACAATAATCAAGATAGGGGCCCTGGATGGTCCTGGAGGGCCTTTGTTTGCTGGTGGAGGCAACGGCCTACCCTTATTCGGGACAGGTCCCCCTTCTTCCTTTTCGCTTTTCCGGGGGCTGGGCTCTGGTCCCTGCTTCACGAACTCCTTCAAGTGCCCTGCCTGTATCAGCCTTTCTATCTCATCCCTCAAATGATAACAATTGTTAGTGTGGTGCCCGTATTCATTATGGTAACGACAATATAAATTAGAATAGGGTCGAGAAGGTCCTGAAGATCCGGCGGGAGGTTTTCTCAGAGCCGGATGTCGTCCCGCCACGGCCAGGACCTCCTCCGGGTTAGCACGCAATGGAGTGAACCTTCGTGGGGCCCTGGCCGGAGATCCCCAAGGCTCTTTGTGAGGCAGACGCAGAGGTGGCCTCACATGTCCTTGGCTTCTCACGGCCCCTTCCTTCTTTGGCGTGGTTATCTGCTTCTCTTCTTGTGCTTTGGCCATCTTACTTTCTTCCAAGTTAATATATTTGTCCGCCCTCAGCAATAGGTCTTCGAAAGTCGGCGGCGGTCTCTTGGGGAGAGAAGCGAAGAAGTCCCCATCCCGAAGCCCGTTTATCAAGGCGCTGACCTTGACGGAAGGCGTGGCTGTCGGCACCTCTAAGGCGGCGATGTTAAATCTGCTTATGTAAGCTCGGAGACTTTCCGTTTCTCCTTGCCGCACTTGGAAGAGCGACATGTCGGACTTGGGCTGTTTCCTGGCACTGGCGAACTGGGTGATGAAATCAACTGGAATTCCTCGAAAGACTTGATAGATCCAGGCGCTAGTTGGCTGAACCATTGCTGGGCCGCCCTCACCAAAGTGGTTAGGAACACCCTACACTTGACCCCATCCGAGAAATCGTGGAGCAGGATGGTGTTCTGAAATTGTAAGACGTGCTCCACGGGGTCCGTCGTCCCATCATACTCATATGGCAACTGTTTGAAGTTAGATGAGACCTCCCCCACTAGCAGCTCCTTCGCAAAAGGCGTCCCCGCTACTAGCCCTTCCCCTATCCTTAGTGGCATGGTTCTGCTTCTGACACCGTCCACCACCTGCTTAAGGTCCGCCAGTTGATCCCGCAGCTCCTTTTCTCTTTTGGTCCAAGTCTCCTCTTTTTCCTCTGGGGGTAGCGTGACCTTTTTCCTCCTTTTGGAGCCTTCTGCCTCTTTAGCAGGTTCCGGGGCTTTGCTGACGGACTCGGCGGAGATCAGCGTGGGGGTTTTGACATCCTTTTCTGGCTGGTCCGCCTTGTTTGGCTCCTCTTCCTTTCCTCGAACCTGTTCCGCAGCTCCCCCACGTCCCTCATGATGCTTCGGAGGTTCTTCCTCCCTCCTTGACTCGTTCTCTGATTCGGACAATCGCTTGTCGCGTTCAGAGGGCGTTGCATGGGGTTGTGGCTGCGTTTCGTTTTCCCCGGTTACTTCTGTGAACTTGCCGTCGACTTGCTCGGTCTCGACACGCGGCTGGGCCCTTTTTCGTTGTCTTCTTTTCTTCCTTCTCTCAGCCAAAGTGCTATTGGCAGTGTTGCGCACTAGGAGGTCCAACTGAGCGGCAGTCAAGGTAATCGGTGTTTCTGGCGATATCACAACAGGAGTAGGTGCTGGGGTGGCATCTTGCCTTGCTGTATCGCCCCTTGCAACCTCTTCAAATTGTGCATCCAAGTTTTTCGGTATGGAAGAATCTCCCTCCATCAGCGTCCTTACGTTCCTTGCCTTATCCCTGTAACACAAAAAACAGAAAACACACGAGAAATCTTTCAATGCAACCTCGTACCTTGCTCTAGAAATTTCTCACGCCTTTAACTCCGGATTCCCACAGACGGCGCCATTTGATATGGGGCAAACCCAATCAACAGTATTTTTAGGTGTGGGGGCTCTAAATACTTAGATAGCGGTAGATCGATTATTATGTTATTTGCTAGGTACGCGAGGGTTGTTGATGCTGGGACATAAACAGAAAGAACACAGGGGTTTACGTGGTTCGAATCCTATCGGATTCTACGTCCACGGGGCGCTGGGAACTGTCTTTCACTAAGTAAGAACACGTTACACACTCAGAAATTCCTCACCTTCGCTCCTAAAACGTAGAAAATATGTTTAAGATATCTTAGAGAGAAAATGATGTGCGCACATTTTTGTAGAGAGATCATTCTTGTGGAAAATATGCTAAGTCCTCCATTTATAGCAGCTCCCCGCCGCCTGCTGAAGGCTATGTTCCAGCTTTTCCGGGGGACGTACCACCTAGGGGGTGCAGGAAAAGTGACATATTGTTTGATGGATTGAGTTCTGTGACGGTCACATTGAAGTATTCAGTAATATCCTCCTCTAATGGGATGACACGCGTCCTGTACTCTCTTTTCTCTTCCTTCCACTGTCATTTCCTCTTGATAGCCGATAGTTCTTTCCTCTTTGCCCGGTCCATGCTAGTGTCCGTCAGGTCCTTGCAACTCCTTCTTCCCAGACTTATATTTTACCATGGGCTCTTATTTTCGATGGGCTTTTTTTGGGCCTTTCCTTGTTTTTATTTTTCTCGGCCCATCTTAATTAATACCATATCAGAACTGATCCAGCGACAATCGGATCAGATTAATGCTCTTATACATCATCAAGCTCCTTACGCACACCAACCGTCTCCTCAGCCTGAACGCATAGAGATTATAGGGGGAACGGTTCCGGAAATTGAACCCTCCTACCTTTGAGGATGCCATTGACCCTACTACGGCTGATGACTGGTTGCGCACCGTCGAAGATATGTTCCTATACGGACGGGTCCCAGAGAATGAACAAGTTCTGTGTGCAATCTCCATGCTCCGAGGGAATGCAAGGTTTTGGTGGGACACCATCAAAATCTTAGAGGACCCAATGACTATGTCGTGGGAAAGATTCAAGGAACTGTTCCGTGATAAATATTTCACGACCTATGACCGAACTCGGAAGATGAACGAGTTCATAAACCTCAAACAGGGCGAAAGACCTATTGCAGAATATATCCGCAAGTTTGAGGAGTTATCCCGATTCGCCCCGCACATGGTGGCGAATGACGCTTAAAGATAGAACGATTCCAGGTAGGTCTCAAACCCGAGATCTATCGAGATGTTAGTATAGCTGGAACTCGAAACGTGGCATTCGCTCAAGTGGCCGAACGAGCACTTATTGCAGAACAAGCGGAGGCCCAAATATAAAAGCGCAAGAGACGAAAAGAAGATATGAAAATCAGCAAGGAAATGGAGGTAATAAGAAACGTCATAATTTCGAAATAGGCCCCAGCAACAATCAGAATTTTCACCACAGGCAGCAACCTGGCGACCTAGGCCAAATTTGGGGATGACTAATTTTCCATTTCACACCGGCATTTGCTTCGGAGCCGGACCTAACCCCAATCCGAAATGCTTTCAGTGTGGAAAAATGGGACACATTGCCAGGAATTGTCAAGAATATCGTACCAGAAACCCAACTCAGGTGCCAGTACGACCTCCGTTAGCACCAGCCCGGGTGTACGCTTTAACAAGCGAAGAAGGAGAAGAATCAAACCCAGCGATGATAACGGGTATGTTGAAATGTTTATAAGCATACCCACCCCTATACTAGTTGATTTCAGAATCGCATGTTTATTCATGTCGAATAAATGTGTGACATAAGTTAAAATGATTCCCACTCTATTTAAGTACAACCACGTATTCTCATTATTCTGATTTGCTTAATATCAGAGTTGCGCAGCAGAAGCATGGTGGGAATAGAAATAAGTAAGCCAACCTAGTCATAGAACCAAACTCGAATCCTCTACCACTGAATTTCGTGGACGAAATTCCTTTTAGGGGGGAGAATGTAATACACGTAAAAATTTATATGGGTCTTGGGTGTAATAAAATAGGATGAATATTTTATTTAGGGATCCAAATTAGGAATTTGAAAATGTTGAGAGAGTTAGAATCGAAATCATAATAGTTTATAGAAATTAATATTGACTTATCAAAGTTTTCGTAGTGTTAATGCTTACATATATATACACACACACACGTAAGTGCAATGATTCGGGAAATAAGTATTTAACACATCTAAGTATTAGGAAGTTTCAGACAATATATTAAAGCTTAGAAATTTTCGTGGCCATGTGGATGATACAAATAAATAAATAAATAAATAAATAAATAAATAAATAAATAAGATGATGTGACTACTTACAAATATATAATAGATTAATCCATCAAAGGAAAGGAACTAAAGTAGTACACGTGGTGGGCTTAAATAGTAGTGTTAAGTATGACTAAGTATTGTTTTCTTAACCTAAGGGTAATCGACATCACCATCTACAAGTTAGGTGTAGAAATTCTGGGCTGGGCCTCCGGTAATTATTAACCGTTAAAGAGGCCCACGCACATGCGTCACACGGAGGATCGGTGCCCGGTATAAGCTTGATGGGGTTCCTTCTTAAAACCAATTGGTGATAAGAGGAGTTGCCCATCAAGCTGATAAAGCCATTTAATTTGGCAAGCAATTTCGATGTGGGACTTTGCCACACACGTGATTCTCAACACTCCCCCCTCACGTGTGAGCTCATGTCTTTTAAATGGGCGTGTCTGCCCATGTCTTTTTTTTTTAATCGGACGGGAATCAGGGGCGGATCCAGAAATATTTTATCGGGGGGGGGGGGGGGGGGGGGGGTAATATTAGTATATATAGGATCGGATGTTGGTCTGTGCATCATGATCTATTGCGAAGCGCCAACAATTTTTATGGTTTTTTCGACTTGGAAACTTTTTTTTCATTCGTCAGCGTTATATATTCTATATAACGTGAATTAAAAAAATATAGGAAAAAATAACACAAATCATACGTTGTGCGTGGTAACTTCAATAATTATTTGAGCTTTTTTATTTGATACTTTGTGTTTTTAGGCAAATAATAGTTTTAATTTTAATAAAGGCTCATCCAACTAAATTTCGGTAGTCTATGACGGAATTAGAATTTTTCTTATCGAGAAGGTCGGGCATATAATCATCTGATCTTTTTAAAATAATATGGTTTCAATAATATGGATATGTCTATTATGTTTGCAAAATTATAGTCTTTATATTTAGAGTTCTAAAAAAATAAGCTTATTTTTATTTTTCCGTTAATCATATGGTGAATATTAGAAAATAAAGGCAAAAAATGAAAAAGGAAGCTAAAATTTCTAGCAAAACATATGAAATGACCATATAAAATTAGAATATAAAGACGAGAATTAAAAAGAAAAAGAAAACTAAAAAGTTAAATCGCTAAGGACAAAAAAGAAACAAAATAAAACAAAGCAAACGTAATATAAATAGAAAAAAAAAGAACAAATAGTGGTACTAGAACTGAATCGAACGCTTGACCACTTGGTTGAAAATGAGCTCCCTCGCCACCATGCTACATGATATTTTCGTACATTTATAAAACGGAAACATATTTGTACGTATTAAAACTATATAATACATATATAGTACTAAAAATTTCGAAAATTTCCGGGGGGGCCGTGGCCCCCTCGGGTCCTATGCTAGATCCGCCCCTGACGGGAATGCCATTCTTTTTCGAACCCGTCATATATTTTTAATTGAGTCGGATCTTCCCGCTCGATACCATGTAGAAATTATGGGCCGGGCCTCCGGTGATAATTAACCGTTAAAGAGGCCCACGCACATGCGTCACACGGAGGATCGGTGCCCGGTATAAGCTTGATGGGGTTCCTTCTTAAAACCAATTGGTGTTTAAGAGGAGTGATCCATCATCTTATAAACCCATCTAATTTCTTTGAACTAATCGGTGTGGGATTTCTTTCCCCAACACACGTGACTCTCAACATTAGGCACCTAGGTTTATATATATATAGAGAGATAGACCTAATATATGGTGACTAAGCACAAACAGTGGTAAATAAGAAGTGTAAAGAACGAAACGAGAGAAAGGAAGGGTATTCCAACAGCACGAAGTTGAACTAACCGAAATCATTTTAAATCGCAAAACCTTGGAGGTTAGGTAGGTGAATATTACACCTACAACGCGTAAATATGTTATGTCTATTGGAATAAATTGTTTTGATGCTTATGTGGTTAACGTGATATTATGTGTTTGGGGTTTTGTGACTTACATGATTTTAATATATGTTAAACGTGGATTATTTATGTGATATTATATGGCTATTACAAATTTCGAAGTGCTATATGTGTGGAAACCCATATTGTTGGGGTTGAATATATGTATTTATTTATATGTTAAGTGCTTGGGAATGTTAAGCATGGAGAGTTTTTGAACCCTTGATAATAGAAATATTTTGGGTAGAATTAGGGTTTCAATCTTTGGTATCTTCTTTTTAAGTTTTGGGCAGCTCTACAGAGGTTTTGATATAAATAATGTCTTGACATTTAAGTAATGTTTTGTAAGCAAAGCATGGAAAGTTTCGGGGTGTGTGTGGTCACTCAAAAGGTTTCGCTAGTCAATAAGATTCTTGGCAAGTCTACTAAGTCTTCGTGAGGCTATATAATACTGTTTGTGGAGTTTGATTTTACTTTGCTAAGCACAAATAGATTTGGTGGTTCTATGGATGGTTAGGTTGATATATAGATATATTTTAGTATTATCTAGTTTCTGTCGACATAATAATAAACCCACATGTGGGTTGAATGGTCAAAAGGAACACATGATGGAAAAATTATAACAACTCGGGGCCGTATTCTTCATGGTAGGCTAATGACTTTTATTATTGTTCATATTATCAGCTTTTGCCTATAAATAGACAATCCCACAGACATATAATGCATCTCACAGAAGAAATCCAAAGGGATCGGTGAAGAGAGAAAAAATAGAGGGAAAATAATAGAGAGTTTGTCGGGTATTTTCTCCGACTATAAAGAGAGATATTGAGAGTTTTCTCCTTTGTAGTACGAGAGGTTGTGGTAACTCCTATATTTCTCCTTGAATTCTCCTTCTTTGCCCGTGGTTTTTTACCCCGATTTGTTTGGGGGTTTTCCACGTTAAATCTCGGTGTCCACTTTTATCTTTAATTGTTCAAATACTTAGCCGTGGTATTACTCGACCGGGTCCGCTACAATTTTAATAGTAAGACTTTTGGCTCTTAGAGTTCGATTAATTAAAAGTTTTCGTTACCTATATGTTAATATGATTTAAATAATTTGTGCTTAATATGATTAAATATTTTTCAGTATTTCATGTGCCTTGTGCGATTTAAATAAATGTTTGGAGTGAAGTACAGTAAGGTTCGTGATCTATGTGTTAGGTATAGAACTTAGATTTCGGAATGAGCAAGTTAAGTATCTGTTTGTGATCTTATAAGTAGTTCAGTAAAAATAGCCAATGATTTACGATATTGTATTTTTGATAACTATGTGACTGTGATTTATATGGATTTCAAATATAAGGATTATGTGTTTGACATAGGTTCTCGACTTGAGTAGTTGAATGTGAATTTTCATGGCATTTAAAGATTTTAAAGTAGGTCTTCGACCTTAAATCGGAATTTGATTACCTAGAATAAACTTTCGGGAAAAATTTATTCATATGCTAAAGGTGGTACGTGTGTTGAAGTTTTCAATAATAGAAGTAATGGTCAGAATAATTATAGGATAGGTAGGTGATTTTTCATCTACGACGCGTAAACCTTTTTCTGATAATTATGTGTTTATGTGATTATGTGAAATTCATGGAATATGTGAATACATGTGTACGCGTTTTAAAATCTGTGCCTTATATGAATTATGTGATTATATGATTTTATGATTACGGTAGTCTCATTGATTATGTGTGCTACATTTATTACACGTCATATGTATATTATGTGCACTGCACATGCATTTCACATCAGTACGTGGGGGTTGAGTACCGTGCGGGACGGTAACGTATGGGGTGTCGTCGAGTGGTGTAGAAGTAGAAATTAGCGAGCGAGCGCCACTCTAACGCGAGAGAACTGAGGTGGCCGCTCGAGCGATAGATTATTGCGTGGGCAGAGAGGGGAAGACTCTAGTACGTACCACTCTAACGCGAGGGACCTGAGTGGGCTGACCGAGTACGAACCTCTAGTTTTATACTGCACATATATTCGGGAAAAGGCGACTCTAATGCGAGAGACATGAGGAGCCAACCCACTCTAACGCGAGAGATCTGAGTGGGATATCCGAATACATGTATTGTCGAGGAACGGGGAGTCGTGGGACGTGATAGGTCGTGAGATGAGTCGAGCGTGCATGTCGTAAGGTGTATAGGGTGGGATTGAGTGCACGTTGCATTCATGCATGTTCACCTACTGGGCAAATAGCTCAGGGTTTACGTGTTGTAGGTACTGAGCTCGACGTTGGTGCGCGTCGCGGCTGAGGTGGGCTGACGGCGGTGCTCCACGGATTTTTGAGGGCGGGGCTGTACATGGATGCGACCTGTGGAGCGACGTTAGGTTTTGACGTTTTGTTATTCTGGGGCTACGGCCCGTGTATAACGACGACGATGTAGACAGATCTTTATATTAATGTATATTATTTTAGAAATAGTCTTAATTAGACGGGTCTTCCGTGACTTAAGTTGCGAAAATCCGCCATTAAATATGATTAGAAAGTGAAGGTCGCCACAGGCACAACCTGCGTCGGGATAACCCATGCGCTATCAGAGATAGGATAAATAATACCTGCGTCCAAAAGCTTGATTACCTTCTTCTTCACGACTTCTTGCATAGTTGGGTTCAAACGCCTCTGTGGTTGTACGACCGGCTTGTATGAGTCCTCCATTAAAATTTGGTGCATGCAAATGGTCGGACTTACTCCTTTTATATCGGCAGCCTTCCGTGAGAATGCCCGCTTTTGTTCCCTTAGCACTCTCAATAGCTTTTCTTTCATGAGACCTGTCAATGAGGAAGAAACAGTCACAGGTAAAGTGTCAGAGGTGCCAAGATAAAGATATTTAAGATGGCTAGGTAAAGGCTTTAAATCCAGAGTCGGAGGATCCTTGATTGATGTCATGGTCATGGTCCCAATGTCCGATCGAGTTGCTCGAATTTGATTTAAGTGACTTTCTGTGAGGTGTATTCGCCTCAAGACTCCCCACGATATACTCCAACTCATTATTGATATTTTCTCCCGTTAGGCATGCTTCAAACTCATTTTTGTTCCTGAAAGCCTTAAAATACTCAAAAGTGCATGAGTCAATACTATCAATAAACGAGCATGGTCAGTGGGATGTTTTATTGATTTATAAACATCGAATACTACTTTTTCATCCCCTATTTGTAGGCCGAGTTTACCATTACCGACGTCGATGAGCGCTCTTGCCGTATTTAGAAATGGTCTTCCAAGTATCAAAGGCATATCGGTATCTTCCTCCATGTCTAGTACCACAAAATCCGCTGGAAAGTATTGTTCTCAAACCTTCACAAGTACACCCTTGACGATTCCTCGCGGGTATGTGATCGACCTATCCGCTAGTTGGAGAATCGTAGATGTTGGTTTTGGCTCACCAACTCATAATTTCTTAAGAAGAGAAAAAGGCAATAAATTTATGCTTGCACCTAAATCACACAATACATTAGTAAATGAAAGCGAGCCTATAGAGCAAGGGATTGAGAAGCTCCCTCTGTCTTTGATTTTCGGTGGTAAGTTCCTTTGTAGAACGGCTGAACATTCCTCATTGAGCGCTATCGTACCATGTTCCTCCAACTTGTTCCGGTTCGACAATAGCTCCTTCAAGAATTTTGCATACTTTGGTATCTGCAAAAGCGCTTCAACAAAAGGAATATTAATTTCAAGCTTCTTAAAATTATTAATAAAGCGTTCAAATTGCTTATCAGGTTTTCCTCTTCGTAGTGCAGCTGGAAATGGAGGTCGGATCTTCATTGGTGGTAGCGACTCTTCCTTCTTTTCAGACGGTGGGGCGTCCAATGTTTTCGTGATCGTGGAAGTACTCTAGCCGGCATCTTCTGTTTCGATCTCTTCCACTGCCTTTTGGGTTTTTGGAGCCGGCTCGAGCGTCTTTCCATTCCGTAGTTAAACTGCTTTTGCGTACTCTCTAGGATTTTTCTCGGTGTCGCTCGAGAGTGCGCCTTGTTTGCGCTCGGATACCGTGCTCGCAAGCTGTCCCACTGTTGTTGCTAGGTTGTGTATCGTGGCCTACAGATCTTGAAAATTGGTGTTGACCCCGTCTCTAGACTTTGGAAACGCTCCTCTGCCTTGCGATTCTCATTGCCTTGTATTGCTACCAGTTTGTCGAGCGCTTCCTCCCAACTTGCTTTTGGTTGTTGTGGTTGTGTATTTTGTTGTCCTTGATGCTTTTGAAAAGGTGGCCGCTCTTGTTGGCTCGAAAATCCTGGAGGCTTCTCGTAGTGTGAGTTTCCATGTGATAGGTTCGGATGATTTCTCCAACTTGGATCGTATGTGTTTGAGTACATGTTCTTTGATTTGTTGTGGACGAAGTTGGCTGACTCCGGATCCTTGGCTGGCATCGCATCTAGCCTCCGGTGAATAGCCTCGAATTGCGCTTCCATCGAACTATTTATCTCATGCACGCCAGTTGTCCGTCGGTCGAGATCTTGCACCGTATATCTCGCCGGGTATGCTGCAACCCTTTCTATGGCTGCGAGTGCGTCAGTATCTCCTAACTCCATGAAACTTCGCCCACACCCTCCATCAACGATTCGCTTATTTTGTACGCTTAATCCTAGAAAGAACGACCGCATTTGTACGATCAATGGGATGTTGTGATTTGGCCATTGTCTGAGGAGATTCTTGTATCTGTTCCATGCGTCGCTTAGTGTTCTCCTTGTTGTTTGAAGTTTACGAGTTCGGGCCTAATTTTGCTCATTCTTGATAACGGGTAGTATTTGCCCAGGAAACATTGTACCAGTTCATCCCAACTATGTATGGATGCATCCGACAGTGACGAAAACCATTCGGATGCGTTCCCTACTAAAGAAAACGGAAAGAATGTCAGTTTTATCACTTCTCGAGAAACACCTGGAAATTTAATAGTTTGCAAATTTGTGAGAATTTGGTAATGTGGGCATTTGCGTCCTCATTCGTTAGGCCGCTGAATGTTGAACCGTTCACCATCTGTATAGTAACAGGTTTGATCTCGAATTGGTTATTTGGTCCTGGAGGAATGTCAATCGGATCATTGTCATTGAAGTGCCCAGGAAGTGCTTGGCTTAGCAAAGTGGGTCTTAGAGCAACCATCTCGTGATTGTGTTGTTCCTCGCGATTCTCCTCTCGTTCTTGATCCTCCATCTTTTGTCTATGATTTCGGTTGTTGCGTCGGCACGTCGCTTCTATTTCCGCGTCAAATAGTAATGGTTCCTTATTTGAGCTTCGTGTCATGCACCGAATAATATTTCTGCAACGGATTTAAAATCAACGTAAACAAGTCCGGTAAAATAATGATAATAATAATAATAACAATAATAATAATAAAGTAGTGATGAATAAATAATAATAATAAATATAAGTAAAAAAAAATGACGATTGTAATAATAGTAGTGCTAAATATAATATACTAAAATAATAATATTAATATAGAAAACAAATTATACTTCTACTACAAAAAATAATAATAAAACAATTTTCATATATATATATATATATATATAAATTGGTAGTGCGTACGGAAAATGATAATAATAATAATAGTAGTACAAAAATTAAAAGAAAAAAAAGATGATGATATAATGAAAATAATATTAATATTATTAATAATAACGCTCTACTAGAAGGAAAATATATATATATATATATATATGATAATAATACTAATAAAAATTAATAAAAATAGAATATCTAAATTAAACTCGGAAATAAACTTAAAATTATTGATACTGTTGTCCTCGACAATAGCGCCAAAAACTTGACACACTCGAATACTAGCAAGTGTACTAGGTCGTGCAAGTAGTATAAAATGGACAAGTCCAAGTATCGATTAATTTTAAGATATTATTCGAAATTTAAGTTAGACTAAAAGCGAATTTTTTCTTTGATATTTTATATACTTTTCTTTTAATGAAAATACGGAAAACGAATAGAATGCAACATTATAAATAAGACTTCAAGAACGATCAACGACAAGTGATTAAACCACTATTTTGGCACGGATTAATCCTACGTCTTCATGCAATCGTCTATATTTAATCCATATGAATCTAGTTAAGGTTGAAATTCCTAACGTACGCGCTACCCGTTATTCACGTATCTAGCAACCCTATACGAAAGCGAACCAATCAACTATGTCTATATGACTGTAGTTACTCCGCATGCATTCGCTTTATTAATTTCCCCGAGTTTAGACGCTTTTGGCGCCTAAAATCTCGAAAACCACACGTATGACACCGAGTTCCATCTCTGGTACGTCGTGGTATTCCTTGTTTATTTTCTAACCGGTTTAGTCACTTATTCAGTCTCATGAACCAATCAAGACTCATGCATATGATGATCAAGCACATGCAAGCATTTAGCACAAACAAGAAATACGTAACTCAACTCATACGGTTAAATAAAATACGAACACCAATATTACGAATTCATTATCCGGCCTATTACGACCTTAATCACACAGAAACTTAAGCACAATTATTAATAAACGAAAAACACAAAATATTCAATGTAGACATTTATATAAAAAACGACGTAATGCTTCCCTTATCACAGTTAACGGCGGCGTGCTCCCTCGAGGTCTCTCGACCTGTCTCGGCAAGAAATCACCTCGGAACCCTTACAAAATGCGGTGTGATGATTGAGCGAGTTTCTGGTCCGGGGTTATGAGGTTCGATATGTGAGATCTGAGTATAGTTTTGGGTTTGGGTAGCGTGAATGATTAGCGAGAGGTCGTGAGATGTTTGGAGAGCTGTGTGTTTCTCGGCAAGGTGCTTGCTTATGATTTAGCCGTGGGTTCAGGTGGATGAGAGGTGGCCGAATGGTGATTTATAAGGTGTTAAGTCGATATTCCCTTTTTTTTTCTTTTTTCTTTTCAGTTTTGAGAGACGTAAATGGGTTTTTAGAGTTCATAAATCTTGCCTTATCACTTCTTTTTTTATTTCCTTGTCTTCCCTTTTCTTGGCTTGAGCCGTTTTTTGTTCACTCGAGCAGCCTTTGCTTTTGTTTTATCTTGACTATCGATTGTCTTGAGCCATGCGCAGTTGCTAGCTTGTTGTGAGATGATAATTTGTCATAGATGATTTCGTCTTTGTGGGCCCCTACTCAATCATGTTGGTCAACCACCAAATCTTGTTTATTTCTTCACTTTCTTTTCACGCCCTTCTCTTCCCGTATTTGGTTCCTTTTCTTCGATATCTGTCAAATTTGGAATGTACACATAAACATAGAATATCCAAGGCAATTTCAATAAATTGCAATCAACATCGCAAGTTTACCGGTATTAGAAACAACGTAAATCCCAACTTATCAATAGGTCTATTAAACGTAACAATCGATGTGGAACATACATTCATATCTTGCATTCAAGCGGGGCATTTTTTTTGTTTTTTATTTTCTTTCCCAATTCGTATAGAATAGTAGGCCCAAACATGATTATAAATAAAGAGGAATTTTATGGTGTTCACCTTATGTGAACACCTTATGGGGACACCTGTTGATGTGACACCGATTCGTGCCATTCCAACATCCCACGTCGACACTAAGGTTATGTCGTCTTAATTAACACCTTATATGTGCTATTAATAGAAAACAACCGAAACAAATTATAAAAAACCAAACCAAACTAAATTAAAACGGTTCGGATATCAGGGTAAGCCTATGTAAAACCAAAAACCGAAAAACCGAAAAAGCGAACCGAAATTTGAAAAAACCGAACCGAACCGACCGATAAACACCCCTAACCATACGACATTTTCAAGAGCAAAATGCCAAGGTGAATAAGTGGGCCATTGGCCCAATAAGGAAAGGAAAAGGCCCACATGAGTACTTATTGGGCCAATTGCTCAATAGCTCGATAAACACACACAGATGCATGCACATATTAGTTGCATTGTGCCATGACGTTGATCGGAGTTGACCGTTGACTGGGGGTCAACAGTGTCCGGAGAATGACCGGCCGGCGACGGCAAAGCCGGAGCTACTTGGGACGTGTGATGGAGTATGACCTTCACCGAGCTTAGCCAGACAAGAGGGTCGACTACGTCGAAAGGAGCTTTGGGACGTGCGCGGCGCGGACCTGGCTCGGACCTGGAAGGGACATGGAGCGGCACAGGACACCAGTGCGCGTCACGGAGTTGGCACTGACCTGGGACGCGAGACGAAGTTGGCGTGAGGCAAGGAACGCGTGCCTGGCGTGGAGGCAGCTGGCAGGCAGCGTTTTCTGACAGCAATCATTGCTGTTCAGACCAGGCAGAGGCCGTGAAATTGGAAGGTCGCCTTGAACCTCCCAAAAGCGGCTGTTTCGCCAAACCATCATTAGAGGTAGCCTAGCAGGCCAGAGGACGCCTGCCACTTCCATGCTATGCCAGAAAGTAGATGTGCGGGTTGGCCGAACAAGGAGGTCTGGCAGCTCCCGCGAGTTGGGGTATTTTAGGGGGTAAAACAAGGCAAAACCTTTGAGGTGTCTTGACTGAGTCCTATAAATGAAGACAAGCTCTCTCATTTGAAGAATAACTAAGTCTGAAAAACTCTAAGTGTTAGAGTGGCACATTCGACTTAAGCTAATTTCAGCGTCGATTGTCTTTACCGTGGTTGTAAGTAGCAAGTTAGGCAAGCTTAAGTGTGAGCGACTTGTACTTGTACCAGCAAAAGCGAACTTATACTCCCATCTTTGGGACCCACTTTTCTATGTAATAAGAAGTGAGTTGTGAGGTGTGTAATATCCATAAAAATTTAATACAAGATTTAGGAGGTAATTAGCAGTGTAATCTGTACAAAAGAATATTTAAAATGAATTCTGTAAAGAATTTCCTTTGAATTCTATAAAGAGTTTCGCTTGAATTCTATACAGAATATTTCCTTGAATTCTATAAAGAATTTCCCTTGATCCATAAAGAATTATTTACCTTGAATTAAACACACACACACACACACACACACACACATATATATATATATCGGTTTGCTATGGTGCCCACATACCTACCGGAGCAAACACCGTGAGCACCATAAGCCAATCTCCCAATTGTTTGATTTTTATCGATTCTCAACGACGCCAACACCTCCGTAGACCCTCTCATATCCATTGCTAACCTAAATCGCTATCTCAAACACGTTAATTTTTAAGAAAATTCATTATTTCTTATTCACTATGGACGACGTACCGAGGTGATGCTTTTCTAAAAAACTAACGTGTTTGAGATGGCGATTTAGGTTAGCAATGGATATGAGAGGGTCTATGGAGGTGTTGGCATCGTTGAGAATCGATAAAAATCAAACAATAGAGAGATTGGCTTATGGTGCTCACGGTAGGTGGACACCATGGCAAACCTCTATATATATATATATATATATATATATATATATATATATATATATATATATATATACACACCTCACTAAACCAAACCTTAATATATAAATATATATCTACACCTCATCACTAAGTAAAAAGGACAAAAGGAAAGGAATCACTCATGTTACCAAATTTTATTCTACACCTCCCAAACATTAATACATTAATATATATCTACACCTCGTCACTAAGCAAAAGAACAAAAGAAAAAAGGAATCACGTTATCAAACTTTAGAAATATATAAAAGTTCACATCACTAAATGAAAGAAGAAAAGAGAAGTGGGAGAAACTTAAACAAGGAAAAAAAAGAAATTTTAGCAAGAACAAAAGGATTCGGCCAAGCTAGGAAATCCCTTAAAATAGCCAAACTTTGGACGTGAGGTAGATGAAGATTTCAACTACGACACGTAAACTTATATGTGATGTTCGGTTTGTAGGTGAACATTTTATCTACAACACGTAAACTAATATGTGATAATTCGAATTAGATGAAAGTTCGTCTATTGATGTGTATATAATATTTCCATGACCTTTAGTGTGTATATACATGTGTTTTACGTGTATATATGTGTTGTATGAAATATATGAAATATTGGTGATTTATGTGCTAGGTGCCGAAATCGAGATCATGTTTAAGATGCACAAGTTTGAATATTTCGAGTATTGAATATTTCTAGCAAGGTTTTCAGCATTGGACTTTTTCGGGCACATAAATGTTTTCGGCAATCTATGATTTTCGAGTCTTTGAAAATAAATTTTCGGTCCTTCATAATTTTCAAGTCTTTGAAAATAAATTTTTGGACAGAAGTTTTCGAGTTCTTGAAAGAGATTTTGGGCGTGGTACCGTTCAAATTTATTTTCGGGCGGTGACTATGTTCGGTCAAAATACTCTTCGGCGTTTAAAATATATTTTCGGGCTTTTCCAAACTTTTGGTGTCCAAATTAGATTTTCCGAGTTATGGTCAAATTTTATGGTAGAGAGGGAATATGAACTCTTAATCAAATTTTTGGCGGAAAATATTATTTTCGGGAAAATATTTTTAGTGTGATGTTGCATTTCATTTGAATGACACGTGCATTTCATATTGGTACGAGTGATGATGACCGTGTTGATATGGTGACACTTAAAAGTGTCAACGAGTGGGGTAGAATCTGACCAATGTTGGTCGTCGACTCGTAGTGGAGTTTTGAGGTTGGAACTAGGGCGCCGGACGGAAGATGTGTGTGAACGACTCGTCTACTCAGATGCATTGGAGTGCAATATGAGGTGCAAACCATTGGTTATCGCGGAAGGAACGACCTGGTAGGGGCATCCTGGCGTGAGCGACCAGTGCATGCTACCAGCGTAGGCTACCTCTTGAGTATGAGGAAACTCAGGAGGGTGCGACCTGGCGTGAGCGAGCAGAGTAGGCTACCCGATTGCACATTTATTATGCGCGCATGGTGCCTAGTCTAACCTAGGGCCCAAATGTGATGTGTTGAGATATGTAGGTTGGGATGAGAGGAAAAAGTCCAGCGTGCATTTATCGTGAGAAATTTCGGGTTGGGAGTCGAATGCACATTGCATTCATTCATATTTTCACCTACTGAGCAATTGCTCAGCGTTTACGTATTGTAGGTATGATCGAGTCCGAGTTGAGATAAGTTGAGACTGAGGCGGGTGATGGCGGTGACTCCACGGTCTTTTAAGGGCGAGGCTGTACATGGATGACGACCTGTGTGGTGGGCTAGTTTCTTTTGCTGCGTGGGTGTTATGATTGTGAGTGTGAATATATAATTATATAAATGTTGAGTCGAGTTATGTCAAGTCATAAATGCGTTACTGCTATGAAGTACTTTGAGGTCGTGCTTTGTTTTAATGGAGTCGAGTCTTTTGGTTGCGTTCAATAATGTAACAAGTTTATTTGGGTCGACTATTTGTTATATTATTGACTGACAGAAGTTTTGTACTTAGCGTATAGATATAATTATTGTGTGCTTTTAGAGTATTCGTGATTTTGAGAATTTATTATGTAGTTATTGTTTAAGCAAGTATAAATATAGCACCGCAAATTATTTTATTAAAATAAATTTTAATCATGCTTATTCGGGGGAGTTTGGAAAGGTTGTCACATGTACGATATTGGAAACCATATTTTGATGTAATATATTTTGTATTAAAAAAGGACTTTCCGCGGCTTTCATTGCGAAAACCCGCCAATAATCGTAGATAAAAAGTGTTGGTCGTCACAATGTTGTGTTCTAGTTTGTTCGGGTTCTTCGATGTGAGTTCGGAGTTACCTAAACAAGAGGGCTTTAGCGAAAAACGAGGGTTTAGAATAAGGACACTACCTTGAGTACGTGCATTCTGCCTACACACAACGAAGGCTTAGTGTCGGGCTTGGCGGAGCTGCGTAACTGCCGTATCCGAGGGAACTTAGAAGGCGAAAAATTAGAAGTTAATTACCCTCGTGACACATTGCAATTCACATTCACCATGTCACACTCTATCAAGGTCTGTGTCATGTGCTGAATAGAATTGAATCAACCATACGATGGAGAAAATCGTAATCCTTTCTTGAGATAATATCTGCTTTACTTCTTCTGAGGGTAATAAGACTTCCTGTCCATCTTGCTATTGCTCTTATGCCTTGTTTGGTTCATGGGTTTAGCTAGTTTAAGCGTGGATTTTGTCATATGTTCAAGTGTTTGATCCAAAGGTATAAATAAACCATGAGTTTATGTAATCCTACTCTAACCTCATCCCAGCAGGTTTACATAAACAGACCCCTCACATGTGTTTATTTAACCTACTAACCAAACACACATTATATTTTATACACATAAATTAGTTTTATATAAACCTTAATCGTTTAAACCCTCCTAATCTAAACCTACGAATCAAACAAACACTTAGTCTTAGATCTTAGTTTCTCTCTCTGGGATAATTGTTCAAGTCATAAAAAATTGAAGTATTTTTTCCATGAATTATTGGGCTGCTGTAGAATAGTAAAATCAATTGGCGATAGGTGAAGGCTCTTGAGTATATCTCAGTTGAGTCGGATGAGTGTAATTATTCGATGTGGATAGATAGAAATCTCTACAATAATTTCATCATTCACACGCAGATGGATGGTTTGCGACTTTCTCAAGATACACTGAGAAATATCGTGTCTCGCCTTCCATACATGGATGTAGTCCGTCTAAGAATTTGTTCGCGCGAACTAATGGGCTGTGCGAGCTGCTTAGATTCGATATGGATGCACTGCCAAACCCACATCTACCAGAAACTCAGAAAGATTTACGAACATGGTGATATCTGCAATGAGGGAGGGACAAAGCGATAATATTTCATTTACTACCGCTTTTGAGTACCATAGCAAGGATTACAACGGTCGCTTACATGGATTGATTACTAGGGCCATCAAGTTGAGGGCTTCATATTTGCATGTCAACATTCGTGGATACGGAGATTTGGACAGGTTCGTCTCTATTTTGATTTTTGATTTATTTTAGTTTTTCTGTGATTGTTGTCCTTATGCTTTTATAATTAAATCTTGTAAGGTTTCCAATCTACCTTTTGGACCTTCTCGGCGGGAGTACGCTGAGAACGTACAGCTTCGATGCCGTGACCTACCTCTACCAAGAAATAGGTCCACGCATCTCCGAGCTTGATTTCGGACGGTTACTATTTTGTAACGGACTTCGAGTTTGTGCTTGCCATACGAAATATACCGATATTGGAGTATCTTGAGCTATTGGAGAATAATTCACTGATCACCGTTGCTATTGAGTCATCCTCGTTAATAGAGTTGGCCATCCGGACCATGATGCGGACTTCGGCCCATATGTGCTCGAGGCACTCGGCCGTGAACTCGAAGATTTGCGTATTACTCTACGTTCCCTGCTGCTTAGGGCTATTACCTTCGGGGATTTCTGAACATCTATTACATAAGGAAGACTTATCTTCTCTACGTAATGCGACAATCACTTTTAGAGTTTTCGAGGAGAATGTAACCATTGATGGCTCTCGTGGATATTGGCGAGATGCTTAAAGCCTACCACATTTAGAAGCCCTAACTTTGAAATAGGCTCTTCTTCTACAATGCAAAACTCTCATTTTAAAACAAATGCATCTAGGATGAGTCGTAGGAAAGAAGATCCAGCCATTAAGAAGGTTTATAGTGCTATTCATGCTTGTTCTCACCTAAGGTATCCTGTAAAGATCGAATCCCCCAACACCTTAGGTAGACTATCCCATGAAAAGATCTTTTCCACGCTCAAGCCTACCAAATCATTTGTCCGTGCTGAAATTAATCTTCCCTACCAGGTTCAACCTAAATGGGTTCCTAAATCTTCGCCTAAAACGACGAAAACCAAAAAGGCCAAGTCTTCTAAAAAGGGCAAACCCACATCAACTTCTTCGAAGTTGACTTGGGTTGTTAAAGCTCATACTAGCACTAATCTAGGAACCATATCTGAACCAAGTGGGTAGCTAAAGCTCTCTAATTTGATTTTGCAGATCCATCATGTGTGGTACCTCGACTCTGGTTGCTCCACACACATGACGGGAAATCAGAGCTGCTGAGCAACTACCAAGACCGACCAAATGGAAAAGTCAAATTTGGAAACAACGACTCGGCTCCGATTCTCGGCTTCGGAGATGTATTTCTAGAAAATCTGACAATAAAGGATGTCTCCTACGTTTAAGGTCTCCGTCATAACTTGTTGAGCATAGGCCAGTTCTGTGATAAAGGATTCCAGGTGGTCTTTCATGCTTACTGGTGCAGGATATTGGACAGTCAGGACAAATAACTTCTCCAAGGACTTCGGAAATCAAACCTTTATACGATCAACCTGACGTTCGTGCAGCCCTCGACAGCTGTTTGCCTCATCTCCCAGACGGTAAGTCAGAAGAACAGCTTATGGCATCAACGCATGTCTCATCTCAACCTTAACGCTCTTCAACGTCTTTCAATGAAAAAGTTGGTTCACGGTCTTCCAACTATAGTATTACAGAAAGAGCATCAATGTTCGGCGTGTCAACTAGAAAAAATAAAGCGAGCGTCTCATCATGTCAAACTGGTTGCTTCTACTTCACGTCCCTTGGAACTCCTACACATAGACCTCTGTGGACCGATGCAGATACAAAGTATCAATGGATGCAAGTACGTGCTGGTTATCATTGATGATTTCTCTCGCTACACTTGGATGAAGTTCCTCCGAACTAAGGATGAGACAGGGGACATGGTCGTAAATTTCGTGAACACGACTCCTAACTTATTATAGCAGACTATCCAAGTCATCCGAACGAGCAACGGCACTGTGTTCAAGAACAAGTACCTCAGTGACTTTTATCAGCAACTTGGGATCAGTCAGCAATTTTCAGCCGCCAAAACACCTCAACAAAATGGGGTCGTTGAAAGGAAGAACAAAACTCTAGTGGAAGCCACACCTACGATGTTGATTCATTCCGGCCTCCCATATTTTCTTTGGGCTGAAGCAGTAAATACGGCATATTTCATTCAAAATAGAACGGTGGTTCACAAGCGTTTTGATAAGACTCCGTATGAGATCATTAACAAGCGACCAAACATTTTCTTCTTCAAAGTCTTTGGGTGCAAGTGCTTTGTGGCGAACGACAGAGAGCACCATGCAAAGTTCGACCCTAAAGCATTCAAAGCCACTTTCATCGGGTATTCTTCAACCTCGAAAGCGTATCGAGTATACATCAAGTCCAACTAAACCATAAAGGAAAGCTACAATGTCGCTTTCCACGAAGTGGCAGAGCTGGCTTCTGCTCATAGCTGTTCAGGACCCGTGCCAAACCAGATGGCTTCTAAATACGAAAGTTCAGAACCCGTATTCACTGGTGTGTTGGCACAAAACCAACAGAAGATGGCAACAACTCAGGATTCAACGTCAGAAGTAGCTATGAGACTTGCGTTAGAGGACTTGGACTCTCTTTGAGCCCGTATATCTGTCAGACACCATCACTGCTACACCTTTAGTGGACCCCCCTCTTGACGAGCCCGATGTACCAAGCTCTTCAAATGTCCCCACCTCACCCGATTCAAAATTACCACAGAACACTGAAGAACCTACTATGGTTGTTGAGGAAGTATCATCAAAATCGCTCAAATCAAGTGCAAAAATAGAACTACCTCAATCCAATGAACAACCTAAAATTATTGGAAATCCCAGTCCACAAATGGATGCTGCATCTACTTCAACTTTGCCTCATGAGCGCAAGTGGACTCGAGCACATCCGGTTGATCAGATTATTGGTGATCCTTCGAGTTGAGTACGGACAAGACATCAACACAGTTTTCTTTAGTTGCTTCTTAAGCCAAAATGAGCCAACCAAGGTAACAGATGCACTTAAAGACTCGGATTGGGTAATAGCAATGCAGGACGAAATCAAACAATTCGAGCATCTCCAAGTGTGGACATTAGTACCCCGTCCGCATGGGAAAACAATTATCGGGACGAAATGGGTGCTTAGAACAAAAAGAATGAAGATGGAGAAGTGATCAGAATAAAGCAAGACTGGTTGCGAAGGGCTACAACTAATAGGAGGCATTGACTACGACGAGACATATGCTCCTGTTGCCCGAATCAAAGCCGTCCGCCTCTTCTCGGCTTATGCGGCCCACAAAGACTTCAAAGTTTACCAAATGTACATTAAGAGTGCCTTTCTCGACGGCATGTTAAAGGAGGAAGTCTTTGTCGCTCAGCCAGAAGGCTTTGTTGATCAAGAACATCCTGATCACGTCTGTCGATTGGATAAAAATCTTTATGGACTGAAACAAGCTCCACGTGCATGGTATGATGTCTTGAGCTATTTCCTCGTGATGTCTAGATTCATCCGAGGAACGATCGATATGGCCCTCTTTATCAAATGACAAGACAAAGATCTGGTGGTTGTCCAAGTTTACGTAGAAGACATCATCTTCGGATCAACAAATCTATGGCTCTGCAGGAGGTCGGAGATTTAATGAAGAGCAAGTTTGAAATGAGTCACATGGGAGAGATACAATTTTTCTTAGGACTCCAAGTCAGGCAGCCCGAAGATGGCATCTTCATAAGTCAGATGAAATATATCAAGGAAAATCTGAAGAAGTTCCATCAAGATCAGAGCAAGCCTCTCAGCACTTCTATGTCAACAAGCTGCAAGTTGGATGCCGATCCCACTGGAAAGGTGGTCGACATCACACTTTATCGCAGCATCATCGGCTCTCTTCTCTATCTCACCTCCAGCCGGCCGGATATTATGTTTTCCACCTGCCTCTGTGCCCGTTTCCAAGCCGATGACAAAGAATCTCACATGCTCGCGGTCAAACGGATTCTTCGCTACCTCAAGGGCACCTCAACCCTAGGTTTATGGTATCCTAAGGCTACAAATTTCAAATTGATCGGCTATACTGACGTTGATTACGCAGGTTGCCGAATGGACAGGAAAAGCACCTCCGGTGGCGCTCAATTTCTCGGCAAAAAGCTTGTCTGCTGGTCATCCAAGAAGCAGAACTGCGTCTCAACATCGACGGTTGAGGTTGAATACGTCGCGGCTGCCAGCTGTTGCTCGCAAATGCTATGGATGCGGACTCAGCTTCGCAATTATGGGTACAATTTAAGTAATATACCCACTTACAGTGATAGCCAAAGTGCCATTGCAATACGTGTAATCATGTTCACCACTCAATCACAAAACACATAGATATTAGATATCATTTTATAAAAGATTACGTAGAAAAGGCACGATTAACATGTATTTCGTGAACACGGAGTATCAACTAGCTGACATTTTCACTAAGGCATTGGATGAAAAAACAATTCCAATTTCTTGTCGGAAAATTAGGCATGCTGAATCTTCCGTAATATGTGCTTTATTTGCTCCAATGTGTTTTCTTCTCCGATTACCTTTTCTTCATTTGAAATCCCTTTGAGCCTTCAACCGACTATTTAAGCTTACGGTGGGATGTTCAAATGAGAAAAGGAGGGGGAGAAAAGGATACGACAAATAATAAGATGACAAAAGAAGGTGGAAAACGCACACGAGGAATGCTCAACGCACAAAAGGCAGACCAAAAGACCTGCCTCTCGTCTATCACAACCTCACATCATTAGAAGGGGCATGGATCTTGCTGTGAACTCCATCGATAGTCTCGTACGCTCATCAGAACGGCTGGAAGAGGAGCACCTCGAAGTGAACTTCTCCAACGATAATCCTGTCTTATATCGGGAAACGAGAAGAGGAGCACGGCCTTGGGTTCGAATTCCATAACAGTGAACTTCTTCAGATTGATAATCTCTGAAACCTCTTTAGGGAGTAAGAGAAAAGGAGCACGGTATCGGCCCGAGAAACAACAAGAGAACTTCGCCTTAGATAATCTCTCAGCCTCGTAGAGAAGCGGAGCTTCAGCTTGAGCAAGTGTAGACTAATACAAAAAAAAATAATTAAAGGATGAGAATGACAAAGATACGAGAAAATGCCGAAAGAAGGAGAATGACGAAGAAATGGAAGACGACAAAAAGATCACTTTTCCCAAAATTTTCCTTCCATCCTAAGTGAGAGTCAAATTAAAATCCTTCAAAGTCCATTTGATTCCAAATCGAAGGTTTTTCACATAGGTGAAATGATTAAAAGCGCTCGATCACAGGTAAATTGACTTAATATTGCTTGTGTTGAATTGAGTGATATAAATATAATAATCCCAAGGTAAAAATAAATGAGCGCTAGAGTGAACCCAGTGAGAATTGTCAAAATGGATCATAGTTTGAACTTAGGACTATAGTTTGCTGACGTGACTTGATGGCATATGATCATGGCAAGTGTCTTAGTAGACGTGACAATGATCGAAGCAAAATAATCTGACCCCATAATATAAATAATATTAATATTCATACGAAAAAATTATATAGATATGATAACTTTTCTTGAATATTTTTCTTCCTATATTTGTTATTATTATATGTAAATAAAATAATATATAAAAGATAAATCGCACATTTTGATATGCAATTTTATTTGCATTTACACTGAATTGATAAAATGCGATATATTGTTCTTGCTCATACCCTAGCGCATAAGTTTGATTACATGATTATGGGACCATGTATCTAAGCTACATTGATCAAATTGCGTGTTTTGAATGTTTGCTACTTAGATTGATTTACTCGTTTATATGATTAAATCAATTAAGGTGCATTATTTGAGGGGAAGCATTAACAAAATATTATGCCTTGAGATCCATGTATTTTTTATGTTTTCCTCTAAGTGTTGCAGATATTTTCGATTCGGATTCTTCGCTAAAGCACAATTCAACGAGGAGGACTTCACGATTTTCTTTCGTTTTAGAACTTACGGCATTGATACAAAATTTAAAGGGAGCCTTTATTGAAATTACTTGTTGATTAACTCTAACATTCTGGACATTTTGTTCTAAGTAATGTTAATTTTTCGAAAATCACATTTAGAGCCCAATGTCACTGCTCGGAATTTCAGGGAGTTAATTGCATTTTAATTTTAATGCATGGGGAGTAAATATGTGATTTTATATCAAATAGGGGTCAATCTGAAAATATAAGAATACTTACAATCGAGAAACTGGATAGAAAATGTAATTTTCGATCATAAGTTTCTCGATCGTAAACAGTAATGGGCTTAGAAATTGCTTAGTGTCGATAACGTCTAATCAACCCACGTAAACGAAATTAATGGTTGCAGTCGAAAAACTTTATCTCACACAAAACCCTCATAACAGTGGATTGAAATTTCTCGACCGAAAAACTCAAAACCGAAAGACGAACTCAAAATCTCACTCAAAATCTTTAAATCTTACACAGCTTCCGTCTTTCAAAGGTAGATTCGACATCTATTAGGTGTTTGCGTCTGATTGATTTCTTGTATCTACATTCTATAATTTTTCGCCAGATTTTTCAGTTAGATTTGCTCTGTATGAAGCCTCGAAGGCTCTTTTCTAGCGATTTAAACCTGTTTCTATGCTTAAAATGATTTGCGTGTTGAGATAGTCTTTGTGTTTGCGGTCACTCTGATGGTGTAGGTCTTCGATTTTCTACGTTTTAGAGCGAAAATTTTAGTTTCGACTAAAAACTGGGTTTTTGAATGTTTGAAGCAGTCGAAGAACTTTCTCGATCGCAAACAATTTCAATTGAATTTCAGTTTGATTGAGATAGTGTTTGCATCGTAAAAGATTTTCGATCGCTAAAATTTTGACTTAGTCGTTAAGACAGATGACGTAGATCGAAAAATTACTTACCATCGAGAAATCTAATTTAGATTTTACACGAGCGAAAAATTATTGTGAAAAAGATAAAATAGATACAAGTCTTTTAAGAGCGAATAACTTACTATCGAAAACAGTACTTTTGATTCCAATTTTATTTCGGTCGCAAATTTTAGCGGTGATAAAATTAATTTCTCGATGCTAAAAATTTCTTGATCGTAAAAACGCAGCGATAATTTTGTTCGACCGCAAATTTGCTCGGCGATTAACTTAGTTTCTCGTTGACTACTTTCTCGATCGACAAACTTCGCAGCGAAAACCATTTTTAAAATCGAAAGACTTTCACGCTCGACAAAATATCGAAAATTTTATTCAAACGCGAAAAATATCTTGATCGTAAATTTACGCGGAAATTGATTTTATCGATCGTAAATTTACACGAAATGTTTTCTCGATCGTAAAATTTCTCGGCTACATAACCACGTTTTAAGTTCAAACACTTAGACAAATTTCTCTAAGTCTTTTCCACTGTAGCAGACCTTAGCGAATAAAATTTTAGATCGCTGTTATTTGCCTTATATATGAATGACAAAATTTCATCATGGTCTTAATCTTCACTTCGTATAACCTATGTGCAACATACCTATCTCCAATTTCAAATTTTTTTATCAAACTTGTTATAAATTGATAAACAATTATAGTTTGATATTATAATTCATTTCGACTCAATTATTTTTGAACTATTGAGCTTTCTTACTTCTCATTATTTCAGATGGATCACTACCCTCGATACAAATCACATCTACGAGCATAACATGTACCTCAGCGTACTGGACACAAACTATCAACTCGATCTGACGACATTTCGATGTCTAGATGAGATCATAGTCTCGATATTCCAAGGTCATCCCCTTTGGCACGCACTTACGGTGACGCCTCGGTGCCAATGGCATACCTCCAACAGTTCTGGGGGATGATTAAGAGTGTCGTAGTTGAAGGAGCTTATAGTTTCACTACGGTGATGGGGACGAGGCATATCAGCATGAACAAGAACAACTTTGAGCTCGTCCTTGACTTCCCCTTCAGCCACAACTACGACCCATTGCCAACTGATGCAGAAATGGTGCAAGATTTCTTACACATGGGATACCAACCACCGCTCGTCAAGCTAGTCAAGTACAGAGCAATGGGATCCCTCATCCTAATGCTGTTTGGAATCATCAACAAGTGTCTGTCGGCAAGTACGCAGGATTTGACAAGGGCATGGCAACATTCCACGGATCTTTCATGGAATAGTGTTCTCGCGGAACTATGATTTCGCACAGCTGATCTGGAACGATATGGCAGAGTAGATCAGAATAAAAGAGAACAAACGCTTAAAGAATGTGCCATATGCGAGATGGTTCTCTGTTATCATTGCTCAATAGACGGAGATGTACGAGAATATTCCTCGCTTGCCTCCTGGAGGAAACTACCAACCGCCCAAGCTCAAGTTCTTCCACAATCCTAGACTGACAGAACTTGATAGACCACCGATGGCCTTGTTTCTCTCGAGTATATCGATCTTATTGTCGGCCTCCTCCGCGACTTCTTTGCGGTTTTCATCGATCTCTTTTTTCTTCATATTTTTTCTATCTACAATCGGCATGGGAGCCTCCTTGTTCGTCGTCGCGACTCATCCATCTCTAACTTGTCAGTGAGCTTATGCTTATTGTTGATTCTATTTTCAAGTTGTTCATGTATTTTCAAGGCTGTTTCTCGCATCGATCCATTCTTTCACCTCCTTGTCTTTCTTGCGTGTGTTTTATTCGTTAATGCATTTTTCTTTGTTAGAACTAACCTCTATAGGTTCTCCAATCCTCAGTTTAGCGACCTTGCCATCAACATATCGTAGGACCTCCTGTCATGGCTACGACGACCGTCTTACTGCGTATTCTGGGACGCGTTTGTTTGCCCAAAACCAAATTGACTATTTTTTAATTTACTATTGTTATTCTTCATTATGCGTTTGATTTTATCGTTTTATGTTGAAATTTGTATGAGGAAAATGTTTTGTGTTTCTTGTTTATTGTGTTTCTTGTTGTTTTTTATTGTACAATGAGCCTATATATAGGCAAAAATATGAACGTTAGCAGAAGTAGCCGTTGGGGACATTAAATATAATTGATCTTCGCATGATCTGCTCCATTTATTAGTTTGACCTCTTGACTTTTGCCTTTTGTAGCTTCTTCTGAATAAGGTAAGTAACCAGTAGTGGCTTGGTCTTTAACACTCCCCCTCAAGTTGGGCTTGAATAAATCAATGAAGCCTAACTTGCTGAGTATGTCTTCGAATGTTCGGAGGTCGACCGCCATGGTAAAGATATCCGTCAACTGTTCTTTGCTTGTTACGAATGGTATCTCTATCTCTTGATTTTTTTACCTTTTCTCTAACAAAGTGGCAGTCTACCTCAATGTGCTTCATCCGCTCATGGAAGACGGGATTCATTGCAATGTGACGAGCTGCCTGATTGTCGCAAAACATCGTCATTGGCTGATTGTTTCTTATCTTCAAGTCTCATAGAAGTTGTTTTATCCATATGAGCTCACTCTTCGTCGAGGCCATGGCTCTGTATGCGGCTTCAGCGCTCGTCCTTGCTACAACACATTGCTTTTTGCTCCTCCATGTAGCTAAGTTACCTCCAACAAACGTACAATATCCTGTGGTCGAGTTCCTATCAAAGCTTCCAGCCCAATCTGCATCTGTGTAGCCAACCACATTGTATGTTCCATTTTCCTCATCCAAATTCCTCGGCCTGGGTGGCCCTTGAGGTACTTTAGGATTCGATCAACAGGTTCACGATGACTAGTCCTGGGTGCCTGCATAAACTGACCGACACAACTAACAGCAAATGAAATGTCAGGACGTGTAACAGTCAAATAAATTAACTTTCCAACCAGTCTTTGGAATCGATTATGTCTTTTAAAGGTTCTCCATCTTCTGAGTTAATTTCTTGTTTGTTTCCCTTGGAGTTTTTGAGGGTTTTACTCAGTTTTTCCCGTCTCCTTTAAAAGATCTAGAACATATTTCCTCTGAGATAGGAATAGCCCTTTCGATGAATGAGCTATTTCAATTGCTAAAAATATCTCAATGGACCAAGGTCTTTAATGTCAAATATGTGTTTCAGGTATTTCTTATATTTGTTGATTTCATCGATACTATTCCCGATGACTATAATGTCATCCACGTACACACGTACAACTACAATGATGTGATTATTTGTCTTGATGAACATGGAGGAATCGGCTGAACTTTTCAAAAAATTAAAGTTTAGAAGTGCATTACTTAGTTTGGAGTACCATGCTCTCGGGTATTGTTTAAGACCATATAAAGATTTTTTAAGTTTACATACAAGGTTTTGTGATGATTCTCGAGTTGATGATCTGGTGGGAGTCTCATGTATATCTCCTCATCTAGATCCCCTTGTAGAAATGCATTTGTAACATCCATTTGTGAAAGACTCCATCCGGAGTTAACAGCAATGGATAGAAGAATTCTAACAGTGTTCATCTTCGCGACTGGTGCAAATGTTTCTTTATAATCTATTCCATAAGTTTGTGTAAAGTCCTTTGCTACTAGTTGAGCTTTAAATCTTTCAACAGTTCCATCACTGTTGTGTTTAATTTTATACACCCACTTACAACCCACTTGTCTTTTATTTGCTTGTAGTGGTGTGATACTCCAAGTTTGATTACGTTCAAGGGCTTCATGTTCTTCCTCCATGGCTGTGCGCCATTCATATTTTTTATTTGCTTCTTCAAAGTTATTAGGTTCAATGATTTGGTCAACGTTGCTTAAAAACGCTTGATATGATGGTGAAATGTTATTATAAGTTATATAATCTTGAATTGGATAAGAGACTTGATTTGTCACATAATCTTTTAGTCTTTCTGGTGGTCGAGAAGTTCTTGTGGATCTTCTTAGGTTTTGAGGTTCTATCGGTTCTCCCCCTGAGTCGGATTCTTCTATTTCGTTAGTTTCATTGTTTCTTAATCCATCAGTCAATGTATATGTTTCTTCGAAATTTGTTAGTTCCGGTAATGGAATATGTGTTGGATTATTTTGATTTTCGTCGTTTGTTTTCTGATAGTATGGTTCATTTTCTTGGAATACTACATTTCTAGATATGTCTAGTTTGTTATTTTTCGGATCATAACATTTATAACCTTTTTCTGAGACTAATATCCCGAGAAGATAGTTTTTACTGAATTACTGTCTAATTTGTCATGTCTTTACGTGCACAAAGGATGTACATCCAAATACACGTAAATGTCCTGAATTAGGTGGTGTTTTCAATAAAATTTCTAGAGGGCTTTTATTTTTTAATTGAACGCTTGGTAATCTATTTATCAGATATGTAGCTGTAAGTAATGCATCTGATCAATAGATCTTTGGAACATTATTTTGAAAAAGAAGAGATCTAGTAACTTCTAATAGATGGCGATTTTTTCTCTCCGATACTCTGTTTTGTTCTGGAGTATTAATGCATGTTGTTTGATGTATGATTCCTTTTTCTTTTAACAACTGCGAAAAGTTGTTGTTAATATATTCTGTACCATTGTCAGATCTGAATATTTTTAATTTAACATCGTACTGATTTTCAATTAGATTTAAAAATTCTTGAAAGCGTGAAAAAACTTCAGACTTTTTTTTTAGTTAAAGCCATGTAATACGAGAATAGTCGTCGATAAATGTAACAAAATATCTGAAATCGTTATAAGAGGTGACGTGAGCTGGTCCCCAAACATCTGAGTGTACTGATTCAAAGAAATTTTCGGTTTTGTTGAAGGAAGAATAGAAAGGTAATCTGGTTTGTTTGGGGAATTTGCAGATATCGCAGTTACTAGAATCAAGAGAAATATTTGGAAAAAGTTTTTTCAGGGTTTGTCAGAAGGATGTCCGAATCTCTGATGCAAAGTATCATTCAACTAGATATAACCCGTTTTCTTGTTTTCCTTCACCAGTTATGTTCCCCGTGTCCCGATTTTGGAAAGTTACTTTGGTTGGTGAAAATACAACATTACAATTTAGTTCGCTAGTAATTTTTTCTACAAATAATAAATTTGAGGTAAGATTCGGTAGATAGAGTACATTAGAGATAATTTTAGAGAATATTTTTGAGATTCCAGTTTTCTTGATTGGTATTTTATTACCGTTTGCTACGGTAACGTATTGGGGAAATTTTGAGTTGATGGAATTAAATATATTATTTTCGTTATAAGTCATATGATCTGTTGCACCCGAGTCGACTATCCAAAAATTATGAAGGCTAGTTCTAGTACTCATGCCAGTATAATTTTCAAAATTAATTTTCAAAATTGGGTTTCATACATGTGCCGTGTTTACCTGATCAATTTATTGAAGTGGTCTGAATGTGGTCCAAAATGGCTACTGGGCGGAGATAATCCTTCAGGCCCGTTAACATTTTCACATACTGGCCCAGCCCATTCCTTCATTTCCTGGCCCAGCTTGTGTGGCCCATTTAAAACCCTCATCTCTCTCTCTTTCGTTCACAGCCACCACAACAGCCCCAAATCTCTTATGTCCTTCACTGCCTCGACTTCGTCCACCATTTCCACCGTTCTTTTCTCTGTCGTTGCTCGGCCGATTAGGCCGTAGGTGAGGGTACAAGAACCAACACTCCCCTCGCTCGTGGGCCTCCTTCTTGCAGATATCGCATCTTTTAACATTGTTGTGGAGAACTCGACAAGTATCATGGCTGGATGGTCCGGACGGCGTAGCACGTGAACGTTGTTCTATAGCCATGGCGTGATATCCAGTCGCCGGATGATTGACGGGGTTCGTGGCTAGGGGTGGGCATTCGGGGTCGGGTTTCGGGTACCCGACCCGACCCGATCGGGTTTTACCCGATCGGGTGTGAAAAATCGGGTTTAATCGGGTATCGGGTCGGGTACCCGATACCCGATGTAATACTTCGGGTCGGGTTTCGGGTAGCATATTGCTACTCGAGCGGGTATCGGGTACCCGACCCGATTAAAAAAAAAAAAAGAAGCTGAATTTATTAAATTAATTATATTACTCATATAAGAATAAACTAAAAAGCTTGCTTGGCTTAGTGGTTAAAAGGCTTTGCGTAAGTGTCTTGTTCCGTAGACCTGGGTTCGAATCCCTCTTTCATCTATTTTTAACTAATTTAAATGTATATTCAAAATATTAAAAAAAAAAAAAACCCGAACCCGACCCGCGGGTACCCGATCGGGTTTCGGGTACCCGACCATCGGGTACCCGAAATTGGTCGGGTCGGGGTCGGGTATCAAAATCAAAACCCAAAAAAATCGGGTACCCGACCCGAAAAATCCGACACCCGCAAAACCCGACCCGATCCCACCCCTATTCGTGGCCCTTTGCCGTGATTTCTCTTGATCTGAAGTAGCAACCACTTCGAGCGAGGGTAGGGTCGAGCCGAATAAAATTTGGCTTCGTGCTTGTTCTAAGGTGGGCTCGAGGTTGGCTAAGGACTGATCCTTGAGCTCCGTCGAATTTCCTGGCTTTTCCTTGTCGACTGTGATGTGGCCATGCTTTCCTTTCGCTTCGAGTGGAAAAGCGACAGACAGCTCAGATCCGTGGGTGGTAGGTTTTGTAATTTAGCAGTGAGGTTGCGCGTCGGTAAGATAGGTTTTGTATTTCTTGTTGTCTTTTGATGGGCCTTCGAGTGCACGGCTTCTAATGACTAGTGTTAGGAATTATTTATTGTGTTCAATTAATTATTTAATCTTAATCTTGTAATTTATTTAAGTGAACTGGGCTTTAATATTTTAGAGCCCAGTGTTCGTATTCTTGTAATGGGCTTACAAGGGCCCAAGTATTATATACCAACTTGTGGTATAAATACTAAAACATTACCACATAGTTAGTGGTTCTTGTGCGTGATAATTAATAAGAAGAGAATTTAGAGAAGGAACCTCCCAACCCCTCCTCAAGAACGCTCGCACACACCCCACGCTAAGTGAATTCTTCCATTTATTTTCGTGGTTTAATTGATTGAAATACACTTTAGTTGGATATAAACGGACCAACAAGAGGTATCAGAACCGAAATCGTGGATCAAATTCATCAAAGTTTATTGATATTTTACCCTATTTTGAATCTCGATCTTTCGCTCTAAGTTTCAGAATTATCAATTTCTTCTCGTCCAAATTCCCAGATTTTTTTGTCGGCTGTTGAAGGACATATGGACACATATAATTCTTGATCGAAATTTCCAGTTTTGTTTTTCAGCCGAAGAACCAGTCTCGCCGACGAACAGGAGTTTTTTTTTTTGACTTCGCGAGCTTGCTCAATTTAAATTGCTCGAAATCTGCAGTCAATTTGGTACCCCTCGAAACTCCTCTCGAAATCCGACAAAAATTTCAATTTTGCACCCTTCGAACTCCTCTTCAAGGCCAGGTCAAGCTTCTCGAGATCCTCCTCGAAATCTATCATTAATTCTTGTAATTTCTCGATATTCTCAGCTTCTCGACAATTCGCTCGAAATCTGTAGTCCAGCCCATCTTAAGCCTCTCGAGATCGTTGTCGAAATTCAAACATCTCGAAATCTTTCCTAAAATTCTTTAATCCCGTCCCAAAATTCAAAGCTTCTCGACATTATCCTCGAATTCTAATTTTAATTTCAATTTTTGCCCTTCCCGAGATCCTAGAATTATAATATTAATTTCAGATTCTTGCTTTGAACTTTAGGGCCTCTATTACTCTCGAGAAATCTTCACTGCTACTCTACGAAAATATTTTTAAATTACCAATCCCAAAATTCCTTTAATAAAAATAATAATAATAATGATAAAATTTAATAAAAAAAAAATTGCATCATTGAACGTTCTATTTCTTTATCATTGAGTCATCATTTCAGCAAAGTCATCCATGTGGCCTTACCTCTTCATTACTCATCATTGTTATTTAATCATTACATACATATATTAAAAAAAAATTCGAAATCCATATCTACATCATTCAACGAAAATTGCATCCCTAGTTTTTATTATCCTGTGATTATCTTATTTCCTATATATCTCCTCTAACATTATTTGATTTTTTGTTAGAGATATAAGATTTAGCTGATCAACACGATTAAGATCCATATCCAATCAAAATAATTCTAGAATTGAACTTTCAATATCCACTTTCAATATGTCATACATGTCGTATCATTGGGAACAGAAAGTGAACAAGCAAGCTAAAGAAATTAAGGAATTAGAAGTTCGCTTAGAGAATAATCATAAATGTCTTCTTGCCAGCTTAAGAGAAAAAAAAACATATCTCAATCGCAAGCTTGAAGCAATGCAAATGAGAGTTGATGATCGTGACAAAGAAATAGAAAGACTGAAAGCGAACATTAGTGAGTCCCCTACTAGTTTGAAAAAGAGCGAAGACGAGAGACTCACTAAGACTTGTCAATATAACTTCATGTATAGCGAGCGTAGCGAGTTATACGCAAAAATTAGGAGCTTAGAGGACAGTCTAACAAAAAGAGAGCAAGCGGATCAAAATTCCTCTAAGAACCTAGAGTCAAACTGGGAAAGTAACTTACATTCTCAAAAAGGTATTTCCTGTTGGGAAATTCCGGAGGTTGCCAGTAAAATTTCCGAATTTAACGCAACCTTGGAATTGGAAAGCGTAGGCTTCCGAGCGGAAAAGGAAAACCTTTTAGAGGAGATATCAAACCTCAAAAATTCTCCACCCTTACCTGTCCCAAATAATTCTTCTATAGAAATATCATTGTCTAAGTAGGATAAGGGAACTCAAATTGACGTTTTTGTTCCTAAAATTAAAACAAAGAAAACTTTTACTAATTCTAAGTCATCGGTGACTAAAACTTTAAATGCTAGTAATAATTCTAAGTCATTTTTTACTGAAGCTGAAACTTTGAGTAAAAGCAAAGCGCTTAAAATTGCTAAGGAACAAATAATTAGGATGGAGAAAGGAAAAACAAAATTGTCTACGAAAATTAAAATCGAAAATGTTCAAGAGTTTTCCTCTCCCATTCCTATCAAAAGAGAAGCGTGCAAAGAGAAGTTCCAAGATCAAGCAAGCAAACTTCTCAAGCCCCCAAAACATCTCTTTCTTTAAAGAATGATAGATGTGGAATTGCTTACCCATCCAAAATTATTAATCAATCTAGTAAGCAAAGTTCTAAGAAAAGTCATCATTTTGATGTGAATCGTGTGAACACTTCATGTATGAAGAACATTTCATGTACTAACAATGCCTATAATTCTATATGTTCTTATGCCTTCTTGAAATATTCAGTCCATGTTAAGTCTGAGAAACATCTTATGCGACTGGCTTCAGAGAAAATTTTTAAATCTTCTTCGAATAACACATTCACCTATGCTGAAATGTCATACTCGTGTCAAATTAGTCCTAAATGGGGACCTAAACCTACATTAATGGATAATTTAGGACAAGATTTTACACCTTATGTGATTAACCCGTTTTCTGCTAATAAGGGAGGACTCATCCAAAAATGGGTACCAAAGTCCCGATAATATTTTGTGGATATCCCAGCATGAGTAGGTACTAAGAGAACTGCTCCACACTCATGACTGGTATGCGACGAGGGCAGCTAAACATCCCAGCGTCTATGGCATCTTGGGTTGCTCCACAGACACGACTGGTTAGCAATGCGAGCAAGTAAACGTAGGTAAATTCTATATATGCATTCCATAGTTAAACTTTTGGCATGCATATCGAACTGAAAAGACTATATACCTACTTTGAAATTAAAGGGTATATTATAGTATGCATGCTTCAAAAGGACTTTTAATTCCAAATTTTTGCATGCATACATGAGCTGAAATGCATTAAACACCATGTTATAGGTACATTATCATTATTCATGCATCTTAAAAAAAATTCGAACTTAAATTTTCTGTATGCATATGAGCTGAAGCGCAAAAATACCTATTCTAACTTAGAGCAATAAAAAGAAAAAAACGTACATTCTAATGCAATTTGAAAGAACAATAATTCTTTGTTTTGCATCTGCTTTGAAAAATAAATAAATACGTTCACGCATAATTAATTGGGAGAGAACTTACATGTTTAAACGTGCATGCATTGAGGGGGAGTATTGCTTCATATTTACGAGGGGAGAGTTAAGGGAAGTACATCTTAGGTGCATCATTTGAGGGGAGGAATAAAAAAAAGGTATATATCTATATCTATATATATATATATACATATAAATAATATAGTATATAGTTACTATTACATTATTAATAAGATAATACATATATATTTGAAAAAAATTATTATATATCTATTTATATATATAAAATAAAATGAAAAAAAAAAAAACAAAAAACAAAACAAAAAAAAAAAAACAAAACAAAAAAAATATATCTATATTTATTTATATACATATATATAATATAATATGTAGTTACTATTCATTATATATTCAAAAAAAATTATTATATATCTATATATATATAAATATATAAAATAACAAAACAAAAGAGGAAGAAGAAAAATCCTCACAGATGTTTTCACCTCCCAAGACGGACTTCAACTAAAAACTCAACCCTCAAGAGTTCAAGAATTCCAAAAGGAGTGACAAAGAATTCTAAAAGGAGTGACAACCATACACTATCACGAAGATGATATCAACCGACCTGCTCCGACTTGCTGATCAAGTAGCACTCACCAAAATTGACGGACGCATGGATTTTCAGTTCCTACGGTTCAGTCAACCAAACTGAACCTAACCCCGGAACTCTTAGTAAAGATTTCGAGCCATAAAAGCCACACCTATTTGGAAATTCTTTCCAAGACTGCTGAGCGAATGATACACAAATCCCTTACCTCACACAACATTCAGACCATCCCACATAGGTGCATGAGCTGATTTCTATCAGCTCCCGAGTAGAAGTCGCATCATCTGGTCCAAAGGTGCATGCACAACCGTGCTTTACCCACTCATCGATCTCCCAACAGACCGATGTTTCATTAAATCACGGGGATCCATGTAATCTATCACTACTTCACTTGGAAGCAGTAGATATTGAACTAAGTGGTAGTCAGCGCCACACCACTGAACTTTCTTGAACACATCGAGTCTAGGTGTCCTCACTACCTAAAAGTTTTATATTTTTTTAGGACACATACACTTTTTCTCATCTGGACTTTGTGACCAGATCAGAACTTTCGTAGACATGTCATTCTAAGACATGCTTCGATGATCGGAAGGAAGTCCTGCCGTTGCAACCTCAAAGCAACAACGGTTTCAGGCCATCGCCTATGAGCTATGCTCCTAGATCGATGTTAACGGGACGCCTATGTGGCCCCGGTTTATAAAGCCCTGTTCTCGCAGGCCACGTCTCAGAGTTTAACTCTGGAGTCGTGTCGACGGACTACCTTTGTGGCTCCGTCAGGTTATTACCCAACCTGAGCACCCACCATTTCCGCCGCGCGTACCACTCTGAAGACGGGCTCTGATGCAATTGATTGAAAAATCTGAAGGAGCCCAAGCACATTTTGGAAAAGGAAATCCATCATCTTGTCCCAACGACGCGATCTTCTTGCCAAAGACGATGCCCCATTTTGACCCATCGCATGACGATCTCCCTAGCTCGATCTTCATGAGGGGAGGAGCACTAAAGCAAATGGGAGCAAAACCACGACGAAAGTGCAATATAGATCAGAAAATGCCAAATCTCAAGCGTCGTCAAAAAATCAAGCGAAGACCACAGAGTCCAACGATAAAGTTGTCGCCTCATGTACGACTTTCCGATTTTAAAGAAAACTCCCAATCACAACGCAAAGGGGAGTTGAGCTACAATCGAACGGAAGATCGGACACAAATGACAAGATACGGCCAACAACTTCAGCATGGACTTCAAGAATCAAAGCTGCCAACTTGCATACAGCTCTTCGAGTTTAAAGAAAACTCCCTATCCCAACACAAGGTTGAACAAATGTAGGGGGAGTTGCGACAAGTGAAGGAAGAGCTGGAACACCAATGAGAAGCTTCGACTCGTGTACGTCTCTCAAAATTGAAAGAGAATTCCTCAATTCCAACAAAAGGTTGAACAAACGTAGGGGAAGTAGTGACTATCCAGGGGAGAGATCGAACACAAGAGAGACGATCCAACAAGCAGCTTTGAACACTTAAGAGAAGAGAAGTTCAAGAGGAGGATGTGATTGAAGAAGAACGCACAAGCAAATGCTTTTGCGTATGCAACTCCGATACGTGTTCCTTAAGGACTCGGGACAATTACAAGACGAAGATAACTAGCGTCGAATTGCAAATTGAACAGAAAGGGGGAGATTTTTAGGAATTATTTATTGTGTTCAATTAATTATTTAATCTTAATCTAGTAATTTATTTAAGTGAACTGGGCTTTAATGTTTTAGAGCCCTGTGTTCATATTCTTGTAATGGGCTTACAAGGGCCCAAGTATTATATACCAACTTGTGGTATAAATATTAAAACCCTAACACATAGTGTGGTTCTTGTGCGTGATAATTAATAAGAAGATAATTTAGAGAAGGAGCCTCCCAACCCCTCCTCAAGAACGCTCGCACAGACCCCACGCTAAGTGAATTCTTCCATTTATTTCCGTGGTTTAATTGATTGAAATACACTTTAGTTGGATATAAACGGACCAACAACTAGTATATATATAAGAGCAATTTGATCCTCCTAAACAATGAGGTAAATTATTCAATTGAAAACATCTGAAACCCTAGATTACCTACTCTTGAAATATTTTGGAGATTTTAAACAGCTAAAATCAAGTTGCTGACAGCGATCGATCTTCCCCCAGAAAAACAATTACCTCGAGCCAATTGGGTGAGTTGGCGTCGTCTAAGTTACTCCTCTTCCCTGTTATGGAAATCCAAAGATCCAATTTTTTTAGGTTTATAATTGATGGAAGTTCGAACGAAGAAATTCTTGATTGGCTTTTATTTGAGTTACTTCTTCGATTACCTCCAGATTTTGTTTATTCTCGCATGATTATTTCCAAGCAATGGCTTTCACTTGCCTCAAGTCGGTATTTTGTCAAGTCCTACATTTCCTGTGCCTCAATGTTGCCTCGGCCTTGGACTATGCTTGAACTAATTTGTGATCAATAGTTTTTTGGTTCGAATACACGTATGCCACGTGATCTATATCTTGAGCCGTGCCGTGCAAACTCCACCTCCCTTGTGACCCACTGCCGCCAAGAACAGAGCTTGGGCTTTGTGCTCTTCTAGGAGTGAGTGATCGGCTCGTTCGCTATGCTTCTCTTACTCATTTAAATGCTCCGAATCGGATGGCCGACTTCAGTTTCTACATAAGAATCCCATCACGGGCCATTGCATCACATTGGATGGAGCCGGATTGTTTAAGTTTTGTGGCAGTGGATGGGGTTTTCTGACTCGTGTCGACGAAGAAGGCATTCTCAGGGGCTATTGTGTTGTGCGTCCGTTGCAGTCGAGGTCGATGGACGGCGGTGCCATGGTGACTTTTCACGTGTATTGCTCCGAGCTTGGCGAATGGAAGGAGTTCGATGTGACTTATCCTTCGCTCGCATCTCGACGCAGTTACGCAATCTTCCCTTCGCCAGCATCTACTCTCGACGATGGGATTTTGTATTGGGTGGTTCAACAGCTCGACGTGATTGCGTACGACCGCTACAAGGACCTTGAGAACATGCTGCTTATCGAACTACCTCGTGAGGCATGGAACTACAACAATATTACGAGTTCGTGCTCTACATGTCGAGGAAAGTTGAGATTCTTTATAGGGACTTTTGGAGACGAAGATAGTTTTCCGTGCTCGAGCGTTTGGACGCTCGACGACTACAATTCTGGAGAATGGCACTCGAACGTAAGATCATGACGATAGACGTACCTTTTGATCGCTCAGGCACTTGGGCTGAGTTGAGGCCTTTGTTTTGCCAACCTTTTGATGAGGACGTGGTTTATTTGAAATTCTTGGTCCGCTTTAAGTTCCCTAATAGAAGAGTAGGATATATTGCTGCGTACAATTTGGATACCGGGTCGTTGGTCGACCAAGGTGAGATGGTTGTGCGTGATGGGCCTTTTGGGTTGGCTCACTTATTATGTGATTGGCCATTTTTGTTTGTGGCTCCACCATGGCCAACACTTGTCGCCGACCACCACTTAGAGAAGAACTGATCATTGGAACTAGTTGCTTTCGTCCATTATTTCTTGTTATCTATCTGATTCTAATTTTCTTTAATCCTTAGTTATGGTTGGTTGGTTCTAGTTACTATGTTAATTACTTCTATTTAGGTTATTGGTTTTTGGTATTTGGGTTCTGTTGATCCGCTGCTAATTATCATGTTTTCGACTGCTACTATCAAAGTATAGTTTAGAGATCGGGTTCTCTCTGAGGTGGGATCCCAATATGGATGTACACTAGGTTATAAACTGGTGACCTAAATGTTGGAACTAATGTTGAGGTAACACTGAACCTAACGTAGAATGCACATCGAAAATAATAAGGAACATGCCCACACAGTGTAGCACAACGGAGATATCTAAAACCTTAGTGAGTAAAAGACGACACACTAGATGTAAATTTATGCAGCAAGTTCTTCGACTTGCTGCGAGACACTGACAAAATTTCACTATAAAAAATGTATTACAAAAAGAACAACTATCGAAGATAGCAAACTCATGCCTAAAAATGAATCAAGAGATTCTAAACCTTTCTAAAAATTTACGTCTAGACTCTAGACTTAAAGGAAAATAATAAAGCTAGGCATAACAATGAAAGCTCTCTGTTATGAATTTTCTCTCGTTCGCTCATATATCTTGCGTGTTTCGCTCGCGCTCAAAGTTACTCAGTAAACGCTCCTCAAAGTTTCTTGTGCAAAGGTCATCTTGCCAGCTCGAAATCTCTTTTTATTTATAGGCCTTGGCTCCCTTTTGAATTGGTAAAAGATCTCTTGAGAATCTCCTAAGATATCTCCTCGAATATCTCCCTTAAATATAGTAAATATTTAGTTCTAATCTTCTCTCCTTATTTACCCTTGTCATATCTTCCATCTTTGGTAAATGCAATCTCCTATTTTGGGCATGTAAGACATTCGGTATGATCTTTATATCTTCTGTTGTTGGTAAGCACACCACTTATTTTTGGCATAAAAGACAAAATCTTTTTCACATCTTCGACATTAACAATCTCCCCCTTTTTGTCTTTCTTCCCAAAACCCGTGCACATCCACTTAGCTTAGTCCACCAGCGACTTTAGTCGTCCTGGCTTCTCGCCTGCATCATCTCCCCCTTTTTGGGAAGGAAGAAATATCCCCCTTAATTTGACGTTCCAGGATTAGGATTGATGTCGGAGGAGATGTTGAACTAACATTTGGTGCAACATTTGACGTTCCTCGTCAAATGACTTGCTGCTATCAGAACTCAGTGTGGAATCTCCAAAAACTCTCCCTGAAGGCAAAAATATACTCAACCAAAAATTTATTATGGTTAGAGCAAAAATAATCGAACATAGCCATCCGAGGTCTTTAGGTAAATCTGCAAAACACAAACATTCGACAGGTAGTCAAACATGCAATCATATTAGAGAAGCAAACCAGCATGCACAAAAGCATAAAACTCTATCAGGCATGCAAGAATTAATAATGATCAGAAACTCAAACTCTCAATGGAGTCTTCTGCATTCTCCTATTCAGCTTCTTTCTGTTTTAGTTTTAGCGCCCCCTGTAGAAGTTCCCTTAGCACCATCTTCTCCCCCTTTTTTGGAAAAAGTAAGCCTCAGAGAATTTCTCCAGGTCAGATGTTGAGGACGATGTGGAGCCAACAGCTGGGTAAACATTCTCAGACTCGAAATTGGATGACTTCGCCATAGACATTCAGGATTAAAAGTATCAAGGCGGAGCGGTATATATCCTAAATCTAGATCTGAATGAATTTCTCGAATTTGCAGCGATTGCCTATATTATGAAATATGATTTGTGAAAGTGGAGGATATCAAGGAGCCGGGCCAAGTCCACAGAGTTTCCAACGGTAAAACGGCCATACAGCATAAATGCATCATGGAATAAGTGAAAACCAAAAAAATATCCGTTAGAGACCTAAATAAAATATTATTAAACAGCTTTCTATCATGAGAGATTTGGATAAACCTAAACTGCTTAATATAAGTTGAGCTAAATAAAGTATATCACACACGAACTATCAGGAGCAAGTCATGATTCAGCGAAACATACCAAGTCAAAAATCACAGTAGGAGCGAGCGATAGTAACCGATTAGACGAAGTTGATAAGCACATGAGACCAGCGGAACATGCTGTTTTTCGAGAGACACTAATGCAATATGAGAGATATAGATACTAGACACTAGATAGTGACACATGCAATCGTAAAACTAAAGCACATAAACGGAAAAACAAAGAATATAGCATGATCAAACTGACAGCACATATGTTGCCCAACATAAGACTCAACATTCTTACTCTGAAATTCAAGACTTTTCTGTTCGACACCCTCAACTCAATTTCCTTTCATTTTCCGCCCTTTACACCTTAGGTATTGCCCTGAGTTATAGTGCACTACCCTTATTCCCTAAACATCAAGGTTTGGCTTTTTGTCGTAAAGAATACAACGTCGCCACGAATGCTGTGTACTTAGGGATACTTATTACTAAAACATATATCTTGAAAATGGTTTATGAGCATGCTTTTTGCAAGGGATTGGGTCATTTCAGAAAACGGTCAAGGTGAGTCGAATAATTTCACAGAATAACAGAGAGAACATTAAATCAAATATCGAAGTCAAGTTCGACATATGCTATGTTGATCCAAATGTTGGACCAACATTCAGACACACTGATGCAGACCTATGGATTTTTCCAGATCCGAAAACCTTTCAAATCTAGTGCTTTCATAAATATATCTGCTAATTGATGCTTATTATCTATACGCTCTATTCTAACTAACTCTTTTTGGACCATATCTCTAAGGAAATGATGCCTAATATCTATATGTTTTGTATGCGAATGTTGAATAGGAGTCTTAGAAATATTGATGGCGCTTAGATTGTCACAATACATGAGCGCGGACTCACTCTCTAAGCCATAATCACTCAACATGCTATTCAACCAAATAAGTTGAGTACAACAACTACCCGCAGCTACATATTCAGACTCGGACGTAGAAAGTGACACACAATTTTTTTCTTACTATACCAGGACACAAGATCATTACCTAAGAAGAAACAACCGCCACTTTTACTCTTGCGGTCATCTTCGTCGCCTGCCCAATCAGCATCGCTATATCCTACGGGATTCGTGTTAGTATGTTTCGAAAACCATAACCCCAAACTACAGGAACCACTCACATATCTTAGTATTCTTTTCACAGCAGTTAAATGGGAAATTTTTCGCTCAGCCTGATATCTAGCACAAATACAAACACTGTACATAATATCAGGTCTACTCGCTGAAAGATATAATAAACTGCCTATCATGGAGCGATAAAATGTTCGGTCAACATTCTCCCCAGCATTATCTCTACTTACCTTCTGCGTTGAACCCATCAGTGTTTTCATTTCCTTGGCAGTGTTTAGCCCGAGTTTCTTCAATGTGTTCTTTGCGTACTTATCCTGGGACACGAAAATACCGCCGCTGCTTTGCTTAATCTGCAATCCTAAGAAAAATGTTAGCTCACGAACCATACTCATTTCAAAAGTAGAATTCATGGCATGCACGAATTGATCTAATATGGATTTAGGACTAGAGCAAAAAACAATGTCTTCTACATAAATATGGGTAATCAAAATATCAGAACCAACTCTTTTTGTAAAGAGAGTTCGATTGGCTTCACCTTGCACGAACCCCAACTCAAGTAGAAACGTCGTCAACCTACCATACCAAGCTCGAGGCATCTGCTTCAGGCCATAAAGCGCTTTCTGCAACTTAAAACCATGATTAGGGAAATGTGGATCTTCAAATCCTTTAGGCTGCTCAGCATATATCTTTTTATCAATATAACCACTAAAAAACGCACCATTAACATCCATTTGATGTAAGGTAATGTTGAGCCACATGCTATAGCAATTAGTAACCTAATCGATCCATGTCAAGCAACAGGAGCAAATGTCTCATCAAAGTCTATACCCTCGACTCCTTGGGAAACTAAACACGCTTTATTCCTGACTACTCTACAATGCTCATCGGACTTATTCTTAAAAATCCACTTAGTGCCTATGACATTAATGTCTTTCGGCCGTGGAACCAAGGTCCAAACTTGGTTTTCTCGAATTGTAAAAGTTTCTCTTGCATGGCATTGATCCAAAGATTGTCCTTGAGAGCTTGAAGAACATTTTTAGGCTCAACTTCAGATGCAAAACAGTTAAAGCGTACCTCGTTGTATACGGAGTTCATGCATACATTTCTTACCATCGACTTGTAGTCTTTTCGTGGCTTGTCCCCGGTCTTACGTCCTTCGTTCAATTCTCCAATGATCAGGTGGATTATCTTTCTGGATTTTCGTTGGGTTGTCTCTTTGAACTTCGTTGGGTCATTCATCAGTAGTCTGTTCAGGCGCAAATGTTGAGACCAATGATGGCTCAACATTTTCGTCCACATTTGCCTCTGTCCCACCAACAACTTGGATATATGTGTAATATCAACTTGTCGAGTATTTCTGCTAAGGTCAGAAGAGTCATCAAACACTATATTCACATATTCCTGAACAGATTTCAGTCTCAGATTATAAACACAATATGAACGACTGCTCAACGAATAACCAAAGAAGATGCACTTATCACTTTTCAAATCAAACCTAGTCAAGTATTCACGATCATAAAGCATATAACAATAACATCCAAAAACATGGAAATACTTGGTCGGCTTTTCCTTTTTAACAACTCATACGAAGTTTGGTTAGTACCATGCCGAAAATACACACGATTCGAAATATGACATGTTGTATTCAAAGCTTCAGCCGAAAATCTTTTCGAAAGATTCTTAGAGTGTAACATCACACACGCCATCTCTTGTAGCGTTTTATTCTTCTTTTCGGCAATCCCATTTTGTTGGAGTGTCTTAGGAGAAGAAACTCATGAATAATGCCTTTATAATAGAATTCATGGAAGGACTGATTTTCAAACTCCTTACCATGATCAGACCTAATGTTAAATATATGGGCACATAATTATTCTTAATCATAGCATAGGTTTTGAAAAAGTCAAACGATTCAGACTCCCCAAGAGAGAAAATACATGCATATCTAGAGTAGTCATCAACGAGCACATAAGCATACTTTCTACCACCAATGCTATCTACTTCCATGCGACCCATCAAATTCATATGAATCAATTGAAAACAGTGAGCAATTTTGAAATGTTGAGCAGACTGTTGGTCAATATTATGACTAGCATGTACTTGCTTACCCTTTAGACACGACTCACAAATAACATTACCAAACTCCTTAAGCTTCGGAATGCCCCTGATAGCATCATGTTTGATAAGCGGCTCCAATGTTTGGTTGTTGACGTGGCCTAGTTTGTAATACCAAAGTATAACACCGTCTTTGGCCTTCGAGAGTTGGCAACGTATTTGGATCCAGATTTGTCACCTACTAGATAGCAATTATCATTTTCCTGCCATGACGCAAATACCTTTCCTGTTAAAAACTTACTATCATTCCTCGTTAAACCTTACTTGACGTCGTCGTCGCAAAGCTGACTTATGCTAATCAAATAGCCACAAGGCCGTCGACATGTAGAACGATGCTTAACTTCAGGAAATCCGGCACATTCAACTTGCCACAACCAAGAAGCCGTCTTTTTGCACCACGTCCAAACGTCACAGATCCACTGATCAAGGGTATATATTTAATAAGGAACTCTTTGGTACCCGTCATGTGGCGTGAACATCAACTATCGAAGTACCATGAACCTGTCATGCTAGCTCGCAAGGAAGTATAGACAGCATTGCGTTTATATACGATTTCTCTACCCAGACTTCCTTAGTTGTCAAAACAACAGTATGTTCACCAGACTTTGAAGTAGCGTCAACTGAAATTTCTCCGGACAAACTTTTCAACACTGATTTCTCAATGTTGAGCGGAAGTTGGGCGACATTTCAGACAACATAGATTTCTGCGAAATCTTCCCCTTCAATTTCCAGCAGAACGATTTGATATTACCAGGCTGCATTCAATGATGGCATCTATGTGATCTATTCTTTGGCTTACTGGCAGCATGCTTCAAATTTTCCTTAACAGACCTAATATCATATCGATCATTAGCAACTTTGGAATTCTCCTTAACAAACACAATCTTAGATTGGTAATTAGAAACAGAATTAGACACATCTAAAGCATGCTAAGAAGTGAATCCTAAACCTTGTTTATCAAAAATACCCAGCGACGGTACATTATCAAGTTTCGATTTACCTTTATTGATCTTCGTAAACGTTTCGTCAGCTTCATCGACTCGCTTATGAAGTTTTGCTGATCTCTTTGTCTTTTCTTGTCAGCAAGGCTTCCATCTTGTTCATTCTTCCAACAAAACTTTCGATCATCATCTCACTTTTCTCGTTTTCCTTCGCATAATCAGCGGACAGCAATCTGAAGGGATCCTCAGTCTGGACCTCATCACAAACACCAGTTTCTATTCCTGCATCATCAGAACTTACATACCCATCAAAACAGTTTGAGTCATCATAATAAAAAATGATATATTTCTCATATGTTGAGTCCAACATTGGCTCAACATCAGTTACCGCAGTGAAGCCTATATGATGATCTTCGTCTTCCTCATTATCCGAGAATGATTGGATGGTTACTGATGATTGCTTAGTCTTCTTTGCACACGGTTATTCATCTTTATCATCGGAAAGTTCGACCCAAAGTGCTTTCCCACGCTTGCGAAGGGTAATCGCACATTCATTGGCATAATGGCCCCAACCCGTGCACGCATGGCATCGCACAAATTCCCATTTGATATTCTTTTTCTCCATTTGGTTGTGTTTGAAGAACGGAGGAGTAGAGGTCGGTTCCTTTACATTCTGGCCTTTCTTGAATATTGGGCCAACATTTGGTTCAACATCTTCTGCATGAAGTTCTTGAGTTGCTTCACAAGAATTGCCGTATTCTCATCATCGTCAGAGTCATCCTCAGTTTGAAACTTAGAGGGCTGACTGACTAGAGCAAGGCTTTTGCCATGAGATGCCTGATCGACACGCAGTGTGTTAACATAACGTGCAAGTGCGACAAGTGATAAATAAAACGAATACCTAATTACTATCACCGACGTGCGATAGGCACTGGACCTATCGTTTGTAGTGCAGTAAAGTGAGTAAATGAGTATCGAACATGAGGAATAAACTGATTACTAGTAATAACCTGTCGACTCGATATCTAGCCTAAATAAAATGCGTAGATTGTTTCATGAACTATCCTAGCAGATCACTCCTAAATCAATGAAAGACTAAGGGAATGCGCATAAACTGATAAGAGTACTTTCGGATGATAAAGATGTGCTCGGGATTCGAATCCCGCTAGGTATTATCGACTAAGACAATGAAATGTCATTCCTACGTGATTAAGACTAAATCGCAGTAATTTCCTACCCACTCACGAATTTGATGTCGCCCTAAACGTTTGTGGGGATCTAAAGTTCAGTAATTACTAACGGCGAGGATCGAGTATTTGCTTTCTCCCTATATTCGAATCCTATCATCTACGAACGGCCTAATCGTTGTTTAGCTGTCACCCTAAACGATTTTCCACACATTCACTTTAACACACAGACATACTAAAGCGAAGAAACAATTTCATAGATAGATAAATAGTCAAACACATGAGTCACGATAAACATATGTCTTAAAATACGACTCGACCTAGCGTTCATCTACTCCCAAACACATAAGGGATTTAGCTACTCATAATTAACGGGAAAACAAAGAAGGAAATAGAAAACATGGAAGGAAGACTCATGATCTTGATGTACTGATGGATCTGAGATGGTATGTCGGATGAATCTTCGTTCCTCGTTCAATTCGGCGTGATTTCGTCGTTGATCCGTATCTTGCGCTTCACAAGTGGAATTCTCCATTTTTGGCGTCTCTTTTCGTCTCCGATGGATTAGGGTTGAGTTCTGATCGGTATCCCCTTTTTCTAAGTCGAATTTGGGCTATTATAGTGAAATTCGACACCTTCACGGCCTGGGACATGGGCCTTCCCGACCGTGACACTGTCTGGGAACAAAATGAGCTCATTGTCGTGCATCACGGCCTCGTGCAGTAGTGTCACGGCCATGACACTTGCCACAGTCTTGCGGCGGTTTGGTATTTCTCTCATATGGAGGGGTAAACAATGTCCGATTGACCTGAAATTTTAACCAGGGATAGAAGACTCTGCAATCTTGATTCTGATTGAAAGGGATTCTCAATCCAAGGTCTAGATCGGGATATATGAATTTTGTAATGCTGTTGCTGCTTTGGGTCACGACTTGGTGAAAGAAGTGTCACGGTCGTGACTGAGTTGAATCTTGGGTCAGCATCGTAACTTGTCCGTTTTGCCTTGTTTTCGCTCCTTTGTCGCTCTTTTTCGCTCGGTAGACATCCTAAGGTCCTACAATGTGCAAAGAGGTGTAAATAGAGCATATAAATGCATGAAACAATGAAGAATACTCTATTATAACACAAATAACTAGTACAATAAATATATTAGTAGATGTTATCAAACCTCCCCACACTTAAGCATTTGCTTGTCCTCAAGTAAATTAGAAATCGAAAAAGGCATCAAATCAAGATGACGGCATAATTGTTCGCAACTTATCATCATAGCTAGAAAGCACAAAATGTAACAAAGCAAACAATCATAGGCAGTACACTAATGATTGGCACCTATCAACCTGAATTGCCTTAGCATTACAAATCCCGCTAGTCCAACCCCTACCATAGGCTTGTAAGTTTATCGCATATGTTCTACTTAAGGTGGCAAGCGCAAATCTGAGGGTCTTTTGGGTCGAAACGGTGTCGAATAATAATGAGATGACAAGCATAGACACTGACAAACGTAAAGGCTCAAGCTAAGACACATAAGCGAATACTCAAACAAATAGCATTATCAAATTGACAGTCACATGCCTCAACATAAGACTTAACATTCTCGCTCTGAAATCCTAGACTTCACTGCCCGACCCTCTCAACTCAGTTCCCTTTCATTTTCTGCCCTTTCACCTTAGTTACGATCTGATTTTGTGCACTGCCCTTATTTCCTATAAACATCAAGGTTTGGCTTTTGTCGCAAAAAGAATACATCGTCACAGTGAATGCCGTGTACCTAGGGATACTTATTACCAAAACCTATATCTTGCAAAGTTTTATGAGCATGCCTTATACAAGGGATCGGGTCATTTCAGAAAACGGTCAAGTAGGATCGAGTCATTTCACCGAATAACAGAAAGAATATTAAATCAGATATTAAAGCATTAACCATCAAGTTCGACATCTAGTACGGGTGCTTAGTATCTCTGGAGGCTTATTCGGGTTAGCGGCTTATTTAGTGTACGTCGTGAGAAATGAATAGGCTCAGCTCAACATGGTTAACTATGGGGATAGCGTGGGTTGAAAAATTTGGCACTGGACTTATTTCCGAGTGCTCTTGTCATTTCCACACTAACACACCACAAGCAGTTTCAACACGTATCAAACATGCAAGTTCTAGAGAGATATAGACTAGTCAGGCTCAAACTCTCGCGACGGAAACAGGTTCTGTGTACGGATCTCTTAAAGTAGCACTATGTCTATCCAAGCAGACATGATTCAATCACACATGCATGTCCTAATCGCTCACGAAATTTCATAAAATGCAAACTGACTTGAGATAGTCGCAAATAATCATGCTCGACTTCAAAGAATTCATGCCTTTCCAACACATTAGTAGCCCGAGGACAATTCATAGAAAAAAAATATTTCACCTAAATTCTCAAGCTAAATTCCACTCCCACACTTAAAGAGCTACGTTGTCCTCAACATAAAAATAAATAAATAAAGGGAAAAGAAGGTTAAAAAGAACGGGACTCCTCTGGTGAATAAGTGACGCGGTCATGACTGAAACCGTGAAGGTCGTGGATCGTGACTCGTGATATCCTGACATAACTAAAAAGAAAATGAAACGTAAAAAGGAACTAGACATAGATAATAAAAGTAGATATATTCATATACGTCACAATCATAGGCAAATAAAAGAAAGTACTAGATAAATAAAATCTGGGTTGCCTCCCAAGAAGTGCTTCTTTTACCGTCCTTAGCTGGACGTGCTTTCGTTCGCTTAGGGTGGCTGGAAGTCGAGGTACAGCACCTCTTTTCTGCTTAAGTCTCCCTCGCCTACATCCATAACTTGGAGGTGTCGCTTTTTGCCGGGCAGCGGTTTCAGCTCTGGTGGTCGCTCCTCGACTGGGTTCTTGTCCTTAACTTCTTTACTTTTTTTGTCGATGGTCATCGTGGGCTCGTCGACTCCCTCCTTGCTCAAAACCTGTAATAAACTTTGCACAGAAGATGCGAGATCGTGCTCAAAAGCATCTAAGTAATAACACTTATCATCATGCTCATTACTCTTTTTCATTGAATCAGCCATATTAAACGTAACCTTTTCACAATCTGCCGTCAAACATAGCGTCCCATTCCTAACATCTATCATGGTCTCACCTGTAACTAAGAATGATCTGCCAGAATCAATGGAACATTTTCATCCTCGTCCATCTCTAGGATAACAAAATCAGTAGGGATAATGAACTTATCGACCTTAACTAGAACATCTTCGATAACACCTAGAGGGTATTTTAATGATCTATCAGCCAATTGAATACTCATCCTAGTGGGTCGTGGTTAACCTAATCCTAAGCGCTTAAACATAGAATACGTCATCAAATTCATACTGGCGCCTAGATCAGTTAAAGCATGCTCGACTACTAAATCACCTATCAGACAAGGAATAGTAAAACTCCATGGAGTATCACCGAGCACTCTCCTCATAGGTATACCGTGGAGACATGTTCGAGCTTCCATCGATCCATCAGCAAGTCCTTCAGGAACTTCGCGAAACTGGGCATCTACGTAATAACTTCAACAAATGGTAAGTTAATAAGTAATTCTTTGCACATACCCATAAATCTGCTAAATAGCGCCTCGTCTTTGTCCTTCTCAAACGTGATGGATAGGGACTTATGTTGGTACGGCCTCACTGATGGTCGCGCATTCTCCTCCGCCTTTTCTTTTTTAGGCGCGGCTTCCTCCTTTTTAGGTTCGACCTTCGCTTTTTCAGTTTCGTTTCCCTCAACCGAGCTGGGTAGGGAATCTTTGGCTGGTACGGCTTCACGGATGGTTGTGCCTTTCCCTTGTCATTCTTGACCTTCTCGACTCCGTCGCCCTTGCTTTCCTCCACTTCTGGCTCGTCGTGGCCCTCGAAATCAACTTTCTCCTTTGAATTATACTTGGTGGGAACTTCTCGCAATCCTCTCCCACTCCTCAGGGTTACCGCGTTGCAGTACTCCTTAGGATTTGTCTCGGTGTAGCTCGGGAGTGATCCTTAATTTTTCCCCGCCAGTTGCTTTGCTAATTGGCCCATCTGCTGCTCCAAATTCTTAATTGAGGCATCTGTGTTCTGGCACGTATGTCGTTTGCCTCCATGTACTCTTCCATCTTCGTCATTCTACTCTCGTGAGCTACGGTGGTATTGTTGAAATTTATGAGGAGCGTTTTCATCATGTCCTTCATATCGTCGGTGACCCTGCGGGTTCATTCTAGTATTTTTTGTGGCGCCCCGCTTTGGAAACCAGATGGTCTAGGTTGAATGATGGCAGTTCTTGACCTTGGTGGTTCTGATTTCCATATGCCAAGTTGGGTGCGCTCGGGGCTGGTAGCTTCGCTGGCCGCCTTGGTAATTCCTCATGTAGTCTACGTGCTCTAGGGGTTGCCCGAGTTGGCATTCGGACGTCTCATGGGCTGCACAACAGACCCCACACAGTGGTATATAAGGTGTATGCTGTGACGGTGCAGTGGTCGTCAGGGCGTTCACGGGTTGTGTCTACCCGACTTTGGAAAGTAGGGCTCCAATCACCGTCTGTAGCTGAGAGTTCATCGCCGCAATCTGTTGCTGGAGTGCCTCAAATTTAGCATTCGTAGCCGTCTCCTCCCTCACGCCGAACACACCTGGCGTCTTAATCCTCGTGTTGCCTCGCATGAAGCTGTCCCTCGAGTAGTCCTCGATTAAATTCCAAGCATCTGTATCAGAGAGCTTCACGAGCCCTCCTCCTGCGGCTCCGTCTAGCATGTGAACAGTCTGATCATTGAGACCCTCGTGGAAGTAGTTGGTCATGGCCCCGTCTAGCATGTGAACAGTCTGATCATTGAGACCCTCGTGGAAGCAGTTGGTCATGGCCCCGTCTAGCATGTGAACAGTCTGATCATTGAGACCCTTCTTCAGTAGTGCCTTGTATCGCTCCCACACCTCGTAGAGGTTTTCTGTGTCCTTCTGATGGAACAGGGAGATCTCTGTCTTTAACCTTAACACCTTTGATAAAGGGAAGTAGTGGCCAATGAATGCGGCTCGCAGCTCCTCCCATGTAGTGATCGAGTGAGGTGCCAGCATCTCCAGCCAGTCCTTCGCTCTGAATTTCAGCGAGAACGGGAACAGCATTAACTTGATTGCATTGCCTGTGACCCCATTGACTTTGATGGTGTCGGTCACCGTCAGGAAGGCCTCCAGATGCGAGTAAGGATCGTCATCTGCAATTCTCTCAAACTGGGCCGTCTGGAAGATCATCTGAAGCCAAGAGTGATTCACCTCGAAGTTATTGTTTTCGATCGGCGGAATAACTATCGACGATTCTTTACCGTCTAGTGCGGCATTCTTGAGCAGATTTTGTAGTGACCGCTCCTCCTCTGGAACGTTGTGAACATGCACTTATGGTCCGCCATCTCTACTTCTGTATCTGGGCTATCTACGGATGCCTCTACTCGAGAGTTTTAGGTCGATTACTGAGAGCTATCTTTTAAATAGTTTACTAACGATTCCTGAGAGCTAGTGGTCGCTCCTTCGGTGTCGTACCTGAGTTGCCGTCGCAACTTACGCTCGAAATCTGGGTCTGCGTCAACAATGGAACCCGATGGATGGCTTCGGGCCATTCACTGCTGAATCGTACCTACAATAAGCGAAACGAAAGTTAGCGAAGAACAGATAAACACGTCGAAGAATAACGCAAATAACGAAAAACTAAGAAAACGTCAAATAAAGTGGCTAAAGTACCGAACTACGGTGTTCCTAATATCAATCTATTCCCCAACAACGGCGCCAAAAACTTGATCGACACGTGGTGTATTAATATAAAGTGCAAGTGCGACAAGTGATAAATAAAATGAATACCTAATTACTATCGTTTGTGGACCTATCGTTTGTAGTGCATTAAAGTGAGTAAACGAGTATCGAACACGAGGAATAAAGTGATTACTAGTAATAACCTATCGACTCGATATCTAGCCTAAATAAAGTGCTTAGATTGTTTCATGAACTATCCTAGCAGATCACTCCTAAATCAATGAAGACTAAGGGAATACGCCTGAACTAATAAGAGTACTTTCAAATAAAGTTGTGCTCGGGATTCGAATCCCGCTAGGTATTATCGACTAAGACAATGAAATATCGTTCCTACGTGATCAAGACTAAATCACAGTAATTTCCTACCCACTCATGAATTTGTCGTCGCCCTAAACTCTCGTGGGATCTAAAGTTCAATGATTACTAACAGCGAGGATCGAGTATTTGGTTTTGCCCTATACTCGAATCCTATCTTCTACAAACGACCTAATCGTTGTTTAGCTGTCGGCTTAAATGCTTTTCCACACATTCACTTTAACACATAGACATATTAAAGCGAAGAAACAATTTCATAGACAGATAAATAGGCAAACACATGAGTCACAATAAACACATGTCTTAAATACTATTCGACCTAGCGTTCATCTAATCCAAAAAATATAAGGGATTTAGCTACTCATAATTAATGGGAAAACAACGAAGGAAATAGAAAACAGGGAATGAAGACTCATGATCTTGATGTACTGATGGATCTGAGATGGTATCGCGCATGAATCTTTTTGCCTCGTTCAATTCGGCGTGATTTCATCATTGATCCGTATCTTGCGCTTCACGAGTGGAATTCTCCGTTCTTGGCGTCTCTTTTTGTCTCTGATGGATTAGGGTTGAGTTCTGATCTGTATCCCCTTTTTCTGAGCCGAATTTGGGCTTTTATAGTGAAATTCGGCACATTGAACATAGTTATTCTTAAATCAAATCTATGGCATGTTGCATATAGAAATAGATAAAAATAGCGGGCCTAATTCGGTCTGCGGCCCGACGGCCCGCGACATATGACCCGGCCATCTTTCGGGCCTACAATTCTTGGGCCCGAGCCCAGTGTCTTTCAGGGCTGCCCCACGGGCTTGAGCCCAAACTTCAGCTATAAATGGAAGGATGATTTTATTTTTTTGAAAGATGAGAAGGAGGATGATGATTGAATGTTTATGGAAACTTATCCTAATATGGTTGAAGGTCCTAATATGGTTGCGGTCAAAAAATGAATTCTTACCCAATTCAATTATTGCAACCTACTGTGAATGAAATGTAATTAATGTAGTGGATAAATATAGATGAGAATAACCTTTTTTGTTTTGTTTTGTGTTTTTTTTTTCCGAAACAATAGTTTTTATAACATGAACAAATTTACATAAGCTAAATAGCCCAACAGGGTGTCTCCGATAACATTGTAATCCGTTACAGAACAAAGGCTCACATGAGAGCAAACACAACCAAATAAAAGAAGAAAAAATAAAAAGTCAAAAGAGAACAAGAAACGCGAACCTCAACCCAAACTAAAGAACCTATCATACAAGTGGCAATTAAGCAGATCTACAATACTACTTTCTTTAGGCGTCAACTTCAAGTTTCTAGTACTTCGGAACACTCCAATAAATGGAGAGGAAAAATCCTACATGAGGAGAAAATAACTCCCATATCGAGAGACTCGATCTCTGAGATCATGAGGCTAGGCGGTGTTGATGGCGGTAGAGCGTGCAGCAAGGTAAAAAGGGGACAAAAACAAAAAGGTGAAACTCTTCTCCTTTTTGTTAATAAAAAGGTTATTCTCAAGCCGCATCCCTCTTTTAGTTTTCTTTTTATTTTTCCTTTTGTCATTTTTCAATTTTCTTTTTGTTTTTGTCCCCTTTTTACCTTGCTGCACGCTCTACCGCCATCAACACCGCCTAGCCTCATGATCTCAGAGATCGAGTCTCTCGATATGGGAGTTATTTTCTCCTCATGTAGGATTTTTCCTCTCCATTTATTGGAGTGTTCCGAAGTACTAGAAACTTGAAGTTGACGCCTAAAGAAAGTAGTATTGTAGATCTGCTTAATTGCCACTTGTATGATAGGTTCTTTAGTTTGGGTTGAGGTTCGCGTTTCTTGTTCTCTTTTGACTTTTTATTTTTTCTTCTTTTATTTGGTTGTGTTTGCTCTCATGTGAGCCTTTGTTCTGTAACGGATTACAATGTTACCGGAGAAAAATAAAAGAAGATAAAGAAATTCGAAAAAAGATTCAGTTCCTTCATAATATGATTTACTTGTTAATAAAAAGGTTATTCTCAAGCCGCATCCCTCTCTAAACTCTCTCTCACTTCTCTCTACAACAAGGAGAAAAGGTGAAACTCTTCTCCTTCTCCTCCTCCTCCTCCATTAATGGGGTGAGGGATGCGGCTTGAGAATAACCTTTTTATTAAAAAGTAAATCATATTATGAAGGAACTGAATCTTTTTTCGAATTTCTTTATCTTCTTTTATTTTTCTCTTCAATCGGTTTTTTGGAAGAAGGAATCGAATCTTTGATGAGCTTGTTTCTAAATTATGTTATTTTAGATCATTGAATTTTACATCTTATTTTTTTACTGCAGTGTTAAATTAGGGTTCGATAGTTCATTGATGTGCTGCCAGATTTTTTGGGCCTATGCCCAATTTACAAGCGTACCTGGTGGCTATTGGCTGCAAGGTGAAATAACAAATATTAGCATCGCAACGAAATTACGCTAGGTCTATGTCCATAGATGTGTTCATACGGTTTGAAAAACCGTATCAGAACCGCGCGGTCAACGGTTCGGTTAATCATGGTCAATGGTTACGATTCAAACCATCAACGAACCGTCGTTTATAATGGCTCGGTTTCGGTCCGTTTCTCTAACCGTAAACTGGCATTTATAACGGGCGGTTCTAATCGGACCTTTTTAACAATTTTATTTTTCTTATTAAAGTAACCAACATTGATTTTATTAACCTTTGTGTTCTTATTATTTATTTTGTTCTACTTAATCGTAAAAACATTGACCGTTAGAGGAGTTAAAGGCGATTATCGAGCTATAAAAAGAAATTAAGCGATAATATTGAGCATTAGATGAAGATCCCTACGACGAGTGTTCTTCCAATATTACAGTGAATATTAGGTGATGCTCATAGGTGTTTTTATTATTCAAGGTTAAATCTTTTATTTTTCAAATAATGAAGTATTTTTTATAAATTTCTAAGTTGCAATATTTTTTTTAATATTATAAGAAAGTATAATTATGTGAAATTTACGCGGAAAAAATATATAAAGGAAATTTGGAACCGTAAACCGGCGATTTCAATCCGTGACCGGCTCAGCGGGTTCAAAACCGTAACCGTTACCGTAACCGTAACCATAATTACCACTGTTCGGTTACGGTTAGAGGTTTCTAGTAACCGTAAACTGCAATTTATAACCGTGAACCGTAATAAGATGAACACGCTAATCTAATGAGCATCATGGTTCGCCGGAACGGGAACGGGAATGGGAACAGGAAATGGAACGGACACGACCGTTCCAGTTCCATTGCATTTTGGCGGAACGGGAATAGGAGTTCCACTATATTTATTAAAATAATAGTATTAAAATATAAAACAACATAGTTGTTTGTATTTTGATTCATTACAATCAGATTATTTATGTAAATTAAGAAATTAAAAGTTCTAGATTTTTACATAACGAAAATTGAAATATAAGCTAAAATCAAATATAGCGAAAAATTGACGTACTTAATGCAAGTTTAGGAATATTAGTATATTGATTTTGTTAAATTTGTATTGTATTTAAAGGTGTAATAATTAAAAAAAGGTTTTTTTCCTTAAAATCAAAAGCAGAAACCATTTTTTTATTGCAAATAAATTATTATTTATAAGCTAATCAAATTGGATTGTATATTAAATTTTTGTATATCATTAAATATAAGCCCAAACAGCCCAATTATCTTTTTAACTCTAACTAGAATTTTTTTAATTACTCGTCTCATCGTCGCCTTCATCATCACACAACATCGCTGCTGAAAAAAAAAGAAAAAAAAAAAAAGAAACACGATCCGGCCGTTCTGCCGCCGTTCCGGCCGTGGAAGTCACGATTCGGCAGATATAACACCGATCCGGCCCGAATAAACGCCATTCCCGCCGTTTCGTCGGCGGGAACGAACATAAACGAAAAAAACCCGGAACGACGGCACGGAGGCCATCGTTACGGTTCCAGAACGGCCGTTCCGGCGAACCATGATGAGCGACCTAGTGGTTAGACTGTGGTTATTATTGTTTTCTTCCAAAAAAAAACTCGTCTCATTCATAAATAATTACTTGACTAAACAGTCATAAGGGTTCCTCAGTCTACAAAATCACTAGGAACAAAAGCTCACAGTAGTAACCACAGTCCACTACAGTTGTAGATCTCACCTAGGAAAAAATTTAATTCAAAACTATTCAAACACATACACATCCTAACTAAAAATTTGAATTTCTACTAGAGTTGAATTTAAAACTCCACAACAACAAGATTGGTAATTTGATGGCTTGCTTCATTTTGAAGGACATACACGGAATAGAATGTGTAGTAGTAGAACACCGTGCTATTAAAAAGAGAGAATATAAGAAACAAAAATCTTTCCAGGAATATTTGCAGCATTGACTAATACCACCAAGAGAATGTAGAAGATGAGAAACTCAGAAGAAGAACAGCAGATGAAATTTAAAGAAAGAAATCAAGGTTGAAGCAGATATTTGCGATTTTTCGAATAATTCCATTTCTGTTTTGTTGCTGCCCCTATTTTCATTTGTTACTTGGAGAATTTGAATTTTAGTTACTCAAATTCATTAGTTTTTACCATCAACTAGTTGCTTAGGGTGGTAGTTATCCAAGTGTATATATGTATCATACTGTACAAATGTAGATGTTACAAAGAATATGTTTGTTTTGACTTTTCCCTTCATTGTTCACATTTACCGATTGCTAGTTTTTAACGACCGCAGAGCTGTGAAGATAAAGAAGAGTACATCAAATAGCAAGTGTATTTAATATCCTCGTTACATTATACCTGTACTGTACATAATATCAATGAACAAATAAATATAAAGCAGGTAACTAGCTTCCATTTCTGTTTCTTGTTCCTGCAAAAAGATACGACTTAACGTAATTCCTTCACGAACAACATAAAATTAATGATCAAATTTACAACCACAAGAAAACGATACAGACAAATTAATAACGGTCGGCGCATCCAATTTTGTCGCGGGGGCAATAATGAGGATAATGCCGCTATAAATATGAGGCGTAATCCGAAAAAAATTCGGAAAAAAAAAGTTGGATGACATGCGCAGAATTCTTACGTACGCAGTCTATATCCAAAAACGAAAACTCGGAAATACGTATTTTTTTTGTTGCTCAAGCGAAAGACGTTATAACTTACCTGTCAATGGCCCTTTTAATTATTATCGCGATCGATAGGGTTTCACTATTATCTCCATGTTACCAGTGATGTGATGACTACGCATCGACAAAACTAGTTCAACAGTCTCTGGGTAGTGAAATGTCACGAATCCGTACATCCTCACCTCTTGGGGCGGGATTCGAACATCTTGCACTGGGCCAAACTTGCTGAAAATAAGATGAATTCTGTTGAGTGGCCAATTTTCCTAAAAAGTTAACTTTTTAACGGATTGTATTACTTTTAAATTATATTTGTTGCCAGGAAGTAAGTTTTAATATTGAAGCAATTTCAGAAAACATAAATTAAAATTTGCAGTTTCAAGACAATAAGTCTCGAAATTGAAGCAATTTGAGGACAATTTAGACACAGAGTTTTTGAAACATAACGTCCTAAAATTGCTTTAATTTTGAAACTTGGTGTCGTCGCAACATTTTAATTTAAGTGCCTTCAAAATGCTTCAATTTCGAAACTTTTATTATCCTAATATTGCCACCCCATAATTCAGATGATATTAAAATGTCGGTCCCCCAATGTAGAGTACTGGAAAAAGAATTAAGCTTTTTTCCTCTTCCCTCTAGACAAGCGAAATAACATCATCTTACGCGAAATAATTGCGCACGTCTTGATCCCTGAGCGCGTTGTTGGGAGTAAATGTGAAGTAGATTTGGAAACTGGTCAATGTGCAGTTCCTTATTCTGTTAACGTACATTTGTTCATCTTCGGCCAAGATCATGGACTGCATACCATGAGGCCTGCGCCGAAAATCGAACTAAATCAGCTAAAAAAATGGCGAAATAATCATACGTAGAACAAGAAAATAAAAAGTCGTTAAATAAAAACCTTTCGACAAGCAAAATGGCTTCAGACAACTGAGCGACGAGTTGCATGAGATCACAGCCATTTCTTCTATGGCCTTCGTCTATATAATCCTCGACATCTAGCGTTCTTCGATACTTCTTGCAATAAAGAATTGGCAAGCAGGAAGTTGTAACTGGGATGCCTTTTCGACACCTAAGGATCTCGATAATTTCTCTCTCGAGCCTATCGAGGTTGTTGTTCACTCCAAAAAATGGACAGTCCCTATTGAGAATCATTACCAAGCCACTGTTCATATCAAGGACATGCAAGAATCTGCATTTTCCACCATTTTGGCAGTATCCATTTTTGTAGCTCTCGCATATACGACCAAATATTAAGGGGGAATCTTTGGGGCAAAATTCGGGCAGCAATTGATTTGTATCAGCCCTAGGAAATATGTTATGGGCAAGTGAAGCTGAGAGAGATGGAGCATTTCCTTGAAGTGAAGGCCTAGGATGTAATAATGAGCTTATGTTCAGCTTAACTTTGTGTACGACTGCAACGAAGGTTGTTTCTGTAGAAAGTGCTAGCCTTATCATGTCGCGCTCGCTGTTTTTGTGCAGCAGAAGAAAAAACATGATTTTCGATACGTTTTCTGGGTCGAATTCTTGAATTCTCTGGTAAACAATCTTTGTAGACTTTGAGAAATCCATCGTATCCTAACTATGGACAAAGATTGATGGCTTACTGTGGGAGGAGGGCTGTAATGAAACTCTTTAGAGTGCAAGAAAAATTAGATGTCTTAAAACTAGGTTTTCTAAGCCAATTTGTCTAGGACAAATGTAGCTGAAGAAATGAGGGAAACCACTGAGGAAAATGTTGAAAAGCGAGAATCATGTGAGAAGCAGAAGATGATCAAATGTGAAGGAAGAGAAGAGTAAATTTGTTGCATGCGGTGATCAAAATCTTATCCATGTGTTCACATATGCGAATGGTTCCACTTTACGTTATTATTATTTCTCTCAGTGAATTATGTCTGCATGCCTTGGCTTTAAATGTGTCTTTGTTTTCTCCCCCAAGAAAACGGACAATATTGCTCACTACATTGCTGAGAGCAAAAGGACACAGAAAACTCTCGTCGTACTTTGTCAGAAGATGACTCGGCAGTTACGTTTCTACTTCTCATCTATGCGTTACCAATACCATCTGTTTTGTGAATTTTCGCAGTGCTCTAACAATGGCAGAAACTAGGAGGAAGGGTTTTTTTTGTCATTGTTTCGTCTCAGAATTTGTGTGAATTTATGCTCAAGAATTGGCAAGTGTCCTTGCGGATGTTCATCAAACGTTTTAGAGATAATCTCTACTGAACAATGTAGTTTCAGATTTGTATACCACACACGCACACGAACAAACAAAATCTCCCATCCATCATTAATATGTTACAAGCCACGAGTGTGACGAAATATATACAAGAATTGATGAAATGTTTTCTTGTTTTTTCATTCGTACTACATGCAAAAAAATATATTTGTTGCACTTATTATATACATATATTTATACGTCAATTAAACGTAACAATCGATGTGGAACATATATTCATATCTTGCATTCAAGCCGGGCTGGTTTTTTTTTTTTTTTTTTTTTTAATTTCTTTGCCCAATTCGTGTAGAATAGGAGGCCCAAAATGATTATAAATAAATATCAATTTTGTTGTAGAATAATGAGATAATAAAATAAAAACTAACGTAATGAATCAAAGAGAAAAATGCATAATTCTTTTGGTGTCTACAAATGACCAATAGAAAGCCCTATTTATAGGCCAACAAAATTCAACCAATGAAAATAATGTATATAATAAAAATATTTTCATCTGATTATATTAGCTGCCTCATTAAAAACCTTATTAGGAAAAAACCCAGTGGGATAAAAATCTAATGAAGGGAAAAAGAGTGCGGAGTATATTGTCTCCCCCTGATGTAAATATTACTCAAGATCTTTGAGCCTTCAGAGTCCAATCAAATCTACAAGTTTTTCGAATAATCTTGGAGGTAGCGCTTTTGTGAATAGATCCTTGAGGTTGTCACTTGATCGAACTTGTTGTACGCCAATTTCGTCGATCTTCTGAAGGTCGTGCGTATAGAAGAAAGGCGATATATGTTTGATTCCATCGCCTTTGATGTAACTTTCCTTTAACTGAGCAATACATGCTGCATTTTCTTCATATAAGATCGTCGGAGCTAACTTTTCCGATAATAACCCGCAGGTTTGTCGTATATGTTGATTATCGATAGTAACTTCTATGCTAGCTTCGTGAATCGCTAAAATTTCCGCATGATTAGATGATGTGGCGGTTAAACTTTGTTTAACTGACCCCCAAGAAATAGCAGTACCACCATATGTAAATAGATAACCCGTTTGCGAACGAGCATTATGTGGGTCGGATAGAAAACCAGCATCTGCATATCCGATTAGATATGACCTGGTCTCATTTGAATAGAATAATCCTAAATCAGTTGTTCCTTTAAGGTATCGAAAAATTCGTTTAACACCCTTCCCATGTCTACGAGTTGCTGACGAACTATATCTCGCCAATAAATTTACAGCGAAAACTATATCAGGTCGCGTATGACTCGTAAGATACATTAGTGCTCCTATGGCACTAAGATATGGTACTTCTAGACCAAGCAATTATTTATCATTTTCCCGAGGTCTGAACTGATCTTTATTCAGATCGAACAATCATCGGAGTATCCAACGGATGAGCTTTATCCATATAAAATCTTTTCAATACCTTTTTCTGTATATGTTTCTTGACATACAAATATTCCATTCTGCAAGTATTCAATCTGCAAGCCAAGACAAAATTTCGTCTTTCCGAGATCTTTCATTTGGATCTCCTTTTTCAAACAATTAACGGCCTTTGATAACTCTTCAGGAGTTCCAATTAATATTGATATCATCAACATATATTGCTATGATGACAAAATTATTTCCACATTTTCTCATAAATATACAAAGACAAATTTGGTTATTTTTGTATCTTTCTTTCAATAAATATTCACTTAGGCGATTATACCACATACGCCGGGATTGCTTTAATCCATAAAGCAATTTGTTCAGCTTAATTGAGTACCCATCACGGGGTCCTGAATTTTCAGGCAATTGAAATCCCACAGGAAGCTTCATATAAATGTCACTATCAAGTGGGCCATATAAATAGGCAGTGACAACATCCATTAGACGCATATCGAGTTTTTCACGTACTGCCAGACATTATATAACAAAAAGTTGTTGCATCCACCACAGGAGAATATGTCTCCTAATAATCAATACCAGGTCTTTGCGAAAAAGCTTGTGCAACAAGCCGTGCTTTGTATCACACAATTTTGCCCTTTTCATTTATCTTTCTGATAAAACCCATTTATATCCAACCGTCTTTATATTGTCTGGTATACATACTACAGGTCCGAAAACTTTCCGCTTCGCAAGTGACTTTAATTCAGCATCAATTGCATCTTTCCATTTTGGCCAATCATTTCTTTGTCTGCATTCTTTTACAGACCTTGGTTCATGATCCTCATTCTCATTAATCTCATTTCATGTAGCGCTACGTTAAATGAGAATTTGTCATTAACGTTGACTTTATCTCGGTTCCATCTTATTCCGTTCTGGGCGTAATTGATCGAGATCTCTTTATTATCATTATTTTCAATTTGTTCAAGTACCTGACTTTCATTCTTATCATCATTGATGCCCATCGACTCTCTCTAGTCGATAAATCCTCGATTGGACCATTCTTATTATTTGCTCATTTTCTTTTCCGAGCATTTTTATCTTTGGAACCAGAGGGCCTACCACGCTTCAGTTGTAGTTTAAGCTCAATCGTATTATCTGTTTGTTCTGCAGGAACATCAATTTTAGCACGAGCATTAATAGCTGGAATATGTGACTTTGTCACTCTTTTTGGGTCAGCAAAATTGTCTGGCAAATGGTTCGTTGAACTGTGTAAATAAATTATCTTTTGAACTTCTAGTTCACATTCTTTTGTTCGAGATCATAATGATTTAGTGATAATTCATTCCAACTAATATTTCTTTTCAACTGTTTCTTTTCTCCCTAATGTCGGAAAATTTGTTTCATCAAAGTGACAGTCGGCAAATCTGGCGGTGAATCGATCTTCTGTTAAGGGTTCTAAATATTTTATAATGATGGAGATTCAAATCCGACATATATTCCCAACCTCCTTTGAGGTCCCATCTTTGTACGTAAGTGGTGGTGCAATTGGAACATATACTGCACATCCGAAAATTCCTAGATGAGAAATATCTGGTTTCTGACCATAAACCATTTGTAACGGGGAGATATCATGATAACTTATTGGCCTGATGCGGATTAGTGCTGCTGCATGTAATATAGCATGTCCCCAACAAGACGATGGAAGTTTCGACTTCATCAACAATGGCCTTGCAATTAATTGCAGGTGTTTAATCAATGATTCTGCAAGACCGTTTTGTGTATGGACATGTGGCACGAGATGCTCGACATCGATAACGATAGACATACAATAATCATTAAATGTCTTGGAAGTAAATTCCCCAGCATTATCAAGGCGTATTTTCTTTATCGGGTAATCTCGGAAATCTGCTCTTAATCTAATCAGCTGAGCAAGTAATCTCGCAAATGCCATATTTCTCGTAGATAATAAACATACATGGGACCATTTACTTGCTGCATCAATTAATACCATGAAATATTTAAATGGGCCACATGATGGATGTATCGGTCCACAAATATCCCCATGCATACGTTTCAAAAATGCAATAGATTCAGTCTTTACTTTCAGTTGTGATGGTCGAATATTAGCTCCCCTTTAGAGCAAGCAATACATGCTAATTCTTTAGATTGGAGAATCTTCGGGTTTCTCAAAAAATTACCGCGTGAATTTTCAATTGTTTTTCGCATCATAATTGTACCGGGATGGCCCAACAGGTCATGCCAAACATTAAATATACGGTCATTGGTAAACTTTTGCATAGCATATGATTCAATTGTTCGATGATATGTGTAGTATAGCCCAGAGTCAAAAGACGATAATATTTCTATGATTGTTTTTTCGTTCGAAATCACTTTTGTAATGTGCAAATATTCAGTATCTCCCTTTTGTGCAGTCTCAACGTGATATCCGTTATTACGAATTGCTTTAAAGCTTAATAAATTTCTTTGAGGCTTAGGGTTATATAAAGCATTTTCAATAATCAGTCTTCTTCCTCTGGGCAATAATATATTAGCTCTTCCGGAGCCTTCAATTATACTTGTGCTACCCAATATGGTAATCACACTGATTTGTTTCATATCAAGATGCTCGAAACATTTCTTATTTTCTTTGCTCTTTGATTCTTGATACAACTCAACAAGGTATTGGGGCGTAAGGCAAGTGCGGACCAATGGTCGGGACCACCGCATCGATAACATTGTTCGCCATTGCCCTTTTGTTCAGTTTGCTTCTTTTCATTTTTACTGTCATAAACTTTCTTCTTCTGGGAAAATTTTGATGAACACCACGATAATTATGATAACCACCACGAAAATATTGATAACCACCCCCATGATAACTCCGACCACGACCACGACATTGGCCACGTCCACGTCCACGACCACGTCCACGACCATTACCCGAATATTATCATTATTATCATTGACTGCATTCGCTTCAGGGAGTGCAACAGTACCAGTCGGTCTGGATTCATGATTTTTCATCAGCAACTCATTGTTTTGCTCAGCTAATAGTAAGCAAGAAATACGATTTGAGTACTTTTCAAAATTTATCTCTCGATATTGCTGTTGTAGAATGACATTTGATGGATGAAATGTGGTGAACATTTTCTCCAACATAATTGCATCGGTAATAGTTTCTCCACATAATTTCAGCGTAGAAGTAATTCTATAAACAACAGAATTATATTCGTTTACCGATTTAAAATCTTGCAAGCGTAAATTCATCCATTCATACCTCGCATTTGGGAGAATAACAGTCTTTAAGTGGTTATATCGATCTTCCAAGTTTTTACACAAGTCTTTCGGGTCTTTCACTGCTAAGTACTCAATTTTGAGACTTTCATGAATGTGGTGACGAAGAAAAATCATTGCCTTCGCCTTGCCTGCTCGAATGTCGCATTGGTCGATTTGATGGTATCACCTAGACCTTTGTCTTTCAAATGAATTTCGGCATCTAGTGCCCAAGATAGATAATTTCGGCCAGTGATATCGAGTGCAACAAACTCAAGGCTCGCCAAATTCATCATATTACTACAAAATACAAAAAGCATTTCAAAAAATAATAATATAACAAAATATTACATGCATAGCTAATCCTAATATCGGTAGAGCCCGTTATTTAGAATATATACTCTTTAATTAGAAACTTGCGGAGTTACAAACCGACAGATACTAGGCGGCATAAACCCTCACATATCAGGTGGTACAAACCATTACATTTTAGGCGGTATAAATCGAATCAAGCTAGTTGGACAAACCGAACCAAGCTAGTCGAATAAACCGAACGAAGCTAGTCGGATAAAAAAAATTAATATGCCACCGCTGGGATTCGAAATCTGGACCTACCACCACGTAAATTTTGACGGTATTCTGCGAAACCAGTCGGACTATAGCATTTTGTTTTTTATTGTATACCTATTTTAAATTTGTATAATATTGTCATAAATATAAAGTAAAATTATTATATCTTAATTATGCCCTTACAAATCTTCGTCAGAAATTAGCATCTTCGGCGAAGATCGGCATCGTCAACAGAGCCTCGTGCTGATAACGTATTATAGAATAATCATATAATAAAATAAAAACCAACGTAATGAATCAAAGAGAAAAATGCATAATTCTTTTGGTGTCCACAAATGACCATTAGAAAGCCCTATTTATAGGCCAACATGTACAATATTCAACCAATGAAATAATGTAAATATAATAAATATAGATCCAACTAAATATGGACATCCATACCTATTTTTTATAATAAATTTATATATTTATATAATTTTTAAGGCCCGAATTTATTGAATATGAGCCATAAATAATAATTATAAATTCAGCTAAAATACGTTGAACTATAAATGGGACCCTAAAAATGGGCCCCAAAATTTGGTTGCCATGTTCACCGGGCCTGAATGCAAGATAACTGCAATATTGCAAACTCATGTCATTAGCTACGAGTACTCAGCTATGTACGTACTTGGTCCTCAGCTTCCTATTATGTAGCTCAAAACTCCTACTTAGAACTGGAATATAATTAGAACTCAATCTCTCAACTTTCCATATATAGCTGAGAGTCCTACTAAAAATGGCATAATATTATAAATATGAAGGCTATTGACTAAAAATTTGGTGAATTTATAAAAATGATTGAAGGCAATTTTTTTTTTTTTAAAGAACAACTCTGCACGAGGAACCATACGACATTTTCAAGAGCAAAATGCCAAGGTGAATAAGTGGGCCATTGGCCCAATAAGAAAAGGAAAAGGCCCACATGAGTACTTATTGGGCCAATTGCTCAATAGTGTGACGACCCGCCATCTACTACTATTTTCTTACACTAACTTACGTGACTAAATAAAATATAAAATATATTACATATAAAACATCGATAGAATTTTTTTTCGATTTTACAAAACAACCCACACCCAACTATTTTACAATACAAACATTGTTCAAATTTTATATACAATACAAACTTATTTTACAAAAACACAACATAATTAAACATAACGCCCGCCACACAGGTCGCATCCATGTACACACCACCCTCAAAAGTCACCGGAAGTTCCAGAAGGACCAGCCTTACTATCTAAACGTTCATATACCTTGTTTGCTGCATCTACAACACATAAAAACATGGGATGAGCTATAAAGCTCAGTAAGTGGAAATATGCATGTATGTGCCTTCCCATTACCTAAATAATTTAGGTACATATATTCGACGGTTTTACCCCCGTCATGGTGCCTTTGTAGAAGTAGCTATATTCTCATCTATTTCCATTACATATAACTCGCTTTTCATTCGAGTAATATAATGCACGCTCATTCCTCAAAATACTCAATATGATTCGTGCGTGCACATGACATGATGCATAAATAATGCAACAATAAATATTCCAAACAATCGCATATAACAGATAATTCACATATCACTTACTCATGGAAGCAATTAGTCACGTAGAAATACACATATCAATCAATTTATGTGTTGTAGTTGAAATTCCCACTTACCTGATATCCTTAGCTTATCGCACGGTTAAATCGCTAACCTTCGAATCCTAATTATAAAAACATATAAAATTATAGTTCGTTAATTTAATTACGATTTCATAAAATTGGCTTAATTTAGAAAACCCTAGTTTCAGCTTTTATAAATTTCGAAACCCTAAAATTTAAAACTTTTCCTAAACTGAAAAATACTGTTTATATAAATCTCGGCATGTATTAAAATATATCTCGACATTCCATGATAATCTCAACATTTTATATCATCATCATATCGACATTTATATATATATATACATCTCGATATTTATTGTTTGATAGCTTTCGACATTTTCCTAACATCACTCGACATTTCATGATAAAACTTCGAAACAATACACTTCAACCCACAAAGAAAAATGTCGAAACAATTCTACACAACCATGTCGACATTTTCTCTTCACCACTCACAAAACTCGAAACATCACCTAATCACTCACTCGACATTTTATTCAAGCTTCTCGACATCTTCTATCAAAATTCACACAACACATCTCGATATTTTCATAATAATTAGATCCCATTCGACATTCTCAACATCACTTCATTTTAATACCTCAACATCCTTAGTAATTTGTCTCGACATTTACATAAAATAAATCTCGATATCCTACCTCCCTATTCCTGTTTCTTATTCGACTTTTCAACTCCAAAATACTTCATGCCAACATCTTAATTCAATTCGACATTTTCACTCGAACCAACTACATAATATACATTACACTCATATCGACATTTTACACAAGATCCCTCCTCAAACAACAATTATATATCGACATTTAAAAAAAACTGCAAAGACACATATCGATATTCCATGTAAACATTCGTATAACTTCGAAACATTTTTACACAAAAATCTCGACACACTCATAAGAATTCTGAAACCCTCTTTAATATTCTCCTCGACATTTTCATAAAACTTAAAACAATATCTTTCGAAAATCATAAACACTATTTGCTTCTAAACCCATATAAACTTTCGATCAAAACTTATTTTTTTTTTCAAGAACACTTTAAATATCATATCAACTATAAGTGATGTTCTTCCCTTATTAACAATCGAAAACCTTAAATAACATAAACTTACGTGAACTTCCAAACTTAATAAACTCTTAATTAAACCAAAACCTAATTAAAATATAAAAATTATAGTAAGAACTCTTACCAAATTCCAAGTTTCGTTAAAGTTCCAAGCTATGTTCTTCACTGCCTTCCTAAACGTTTTCTTATCTCCTAATAACCCTTTTCTTTCTATATTAATCTATCAACATGAATTCAATAATAACTAAATGACAAAGAACTTTTAACCTAATCTTATCTTTAATCACGAAAGAAGTTATATTATATCTCTAAAGTGGTTTTCCTTCTTTGACCTTATACTTATAGATGTCAACATTGTAAATAAAATGTCGAGGTATATTATATAAAAATTTCAGTACCAATATACCTAAGACAAATCTCGACATTTTCACTAATAATTTCGACATTTACACAATAGAAGTCTCGACATCTTTCCTTCAACATAAAAAAAATCGATACAACCTATCGACATTTTCTAAAGTGGATCTTGGCATTCTTAAATACAAACCATGCTTAAATTTCGAAATTCTCCTAATTCATTTGTTTCGAAATTTATCCAAAAGAAACCTAAATTTCTAAATATCATGTTTCGAAATTATCTTTACTCACACAACCTAATTTCAAAATTCCTCAAACTCAATATCTAATTTCTAAATAATGTTAGATATCATATAGTCACGAAATTAAATAAATACTAAACATTAAATCATATCATCACATAATATGCATGCAAATTTATTGGCCAACTTACTCACGGGACCCGGGTATTACAAATAGCTCGATAAAAACACAGATGCACGCACATATTAGTTGCATTGTGTCACGATGTTGATCGGAGTTTACCGTTGACTGGGGGTCAACAGTGTCCGGAGAATGACCTGCCGACGACGACAAAGCCAGAGCTACTTGGGACGTGCGATGGAGTATGACCTCCGCCGAAGCTTAGTCGGACACGAGGGCCGACTACGTCGAAGGGAGCTTCGGGACCTGGAGCGGACCTCGACACTCGATGCGCGTCACGGAGTTGGCACGGACCTGGGGCGCGGCACGAAGTTGGCGCGGGACATGGAAGGCGTGCCTGGCATGGAGGCAGCGTCAGGCAGCTTTTTTTGACAGCAATCATTGCTGTTCAGACCAGCCACAGGCCATGAAGCTGGAAGGTCGCCTTGAACCTCCCAAAAGCGGGCTTTTGGTCAAACCATCATTAGAGGTAGCCTAGCAGGCCAGAGGACGCCTGCCACTTCCCTGTTATGCTAGAAAGTAGATGTGCGGTTGGCCGAACAAGGACGTCCGACAGCTCCCGCGACTGGGTGAATTTAGGCTGTAAAACAAAGACCTTTGAGGTGTCTTGACTGAGTCCTATAAATAAATCCAAGCTCTCTCATTTGAATAACGAAGTCTTGAGGGGAAACTCTAAGTTTTAGAGTAGGACATTCGATTTAAGCTAATTTCATCGTCGATTGTCTTTGTCGTGGTTGTAAGTAGCAAGTTATGTAGGTCAGGATGAGAGGAAAAAGTCCAGCATGCATTTATCGTGAGAAATTTCGGGTTGGGACTCAAGTGCTCACTGCATCCATGCATAGTTTCACCTACTGAGCAATGCTCAGCGTTTAGACGTGTCGAAGGTATGGGCGCCGTCATTTTCGCAACTGTTTCGCCTGTTGATTTCCTTTTTCCGAATTGTTTTGCATTTCTGTCTGGTATAGTTTGCAATTGTGATCTGGAAATTTTCTCTTGGTTTGTTCGACTTATGTAGTTGAAGTTGTTCTAAGTGAGTAGCTGGACACGAGCAGAGAGAGAAAAGTCGCTGGAGCCCCTTGCCTTCTTTATTTGGACTGTTGAGGTAATCTCTGTTTTCCCTTTACTTCTTCTGAGGGCAATAAGACATTCTGTCCATCTTGCTATTGCTCTTATGCCTTGTTGGTTCATGGGTTTAGCTAGTTTAAGCGTGGATTTTATCACATGCTCAAGTGTTTGGTCCATTGGTTTAAATAAACCATGAGTTTATGTAATCCTGCTTTAAACTAATCCCAGCAGGTTTACATAAACAGACCCCCCACATGTGTTTATTTAACCTACTAACCAAACACGCATTATATTTTATACCCATTAGTTAGTTAGCGGACCTAATTGTTAGCGGGCCGCTACCACGAAATAGGTCCACGCATCTCCGATGCTTGATTTCGGACGATTACTGTTTTGTAAGGGACAGGGGCGGATCTACAGTAGGGCCGGGGGGAGGGGCCACGCCCCCCCCCCCGCCCCCCCCCGAAAATTTTCAAAATTTTTAGTACTATATGTGTAGTATATAGCTGATAACGTATATATAAATCTCTATATCGTAATAGTCTTGGAATGCTGTATAGCCTAGTGGTTATGTAGCTGACCTTTTATACCAATGGTGGAGGGTTCGAATCCTCAGTCCTCACTCATGTGTTTTGTTTATTCTTTTTGATTTGTTTATTCTATTTTAGCTTTATGTATTATGCGTTGTTCTTTGTAATTTTTTTCCTTGGCGTTCTTTAATTTCTTTTTGGTCCATTTTTCTTAAATCATTTTTTTCATGTATTGTTTCGAGCCTTTAATTGTCAATTTTTTTTCTTAAAATTTTTATTCTTCTTAATTTCCTATTTCTTTTGTTAGTTTTGGGTATTTTTGGGTTTTAACCAAACAATACAACTAAACTAAATATATTAATCAATTAGATTCTTATTTAATATCTAAATTAGTTCTCTTTTCGCATTTTTATTTCCTTTCATGGTCAAATTAAATATTTATTATGCACTATAAAACAAAAACCAAGTAACAAAAGCTTTCCCTCAAATTTTACTTACGAACCTTAATATAATTAAAAATCACTTGTTGAATAAGAAATACAATATCAAACAAAATGGCTCAGATAAATATTACGGTTGATATTCATAAGACATATGACTTGCATTATTCTCTCCTTTATTTTCTCTATATGATATATTTATTTAATATTAATAATATACTACACTATTTCAATATCATGACATGTTGTCAATATTCGAGCTCCATCAAGGTTATCATCAATTTTTTATTCTCTTTTATATCGGTTTTTTGTTTGTTAAATGCAGGATTTTTAAGTTTTTTATTTTAAGTTCATATGAAAAAATCAAAATTGATAAATTTTTAAAAAAAAATAGCTAATGAAATTTTGACGTTTGCCATTTACGGCCCCCCCGGTCATGAGTTTTTGGATCTGCCCCTGGTAAGGGACTTCGAGTTTGCGTACGCCGTACGAAATCTACCTATATTGGAGTATCGTGAGCTATTGGAGAATAATAATTCACTGATCACCATTGCTATTGAACCTCGTTAATAGAGTTAGTCATCCGGGACCATGATGCGAACTTCGGCCCATATGTGCTCGAGGCACTCTGTCGTCATTTGCGTATTACTCTACGTTCCTCGCTACTTAGGGCTTTTACTTTCGGGATTTCTGCACGTCTTATTACATAAGGAAGACTTATCTTCTCTACGTAATGCGACAATCACTTTAGAGTTTTAGAGGAGAATGTAACCATTAATGACTTTCTGGATATTGGCGAGATGCTTTGGAGATGGGTTCTTGCGTAGATCAGCTCCATACTCAGAGCATTAGATTGGTCTCTTACACACCACCACTTGAGGTGGTATACTCTCTCTCTCTCTCTCTCTCTCTCTATATATATATATATATATATATATGATATATATTTCTCTCTCCCGTCCTCTAATATCTTTTCCTCTAATTTCGTTGCAGCGATTTCTCCATCTTACTCAATTGGAGTTGTTGACCGGATACGTTGGTCGTAGGATGATATACGCTGCTCGATGAGCTATTGTCCACAACTCCACTATTTGGTCCTCGAGCCGAGTTGGGACGTGGATGAAGATATAAGTTTTTAAGCTTGTTTGTAAAAATGGATTTGCAATGATGCAAATCATAACTTACATATTTGGTGTCACATTTTATGGTCGTTTTATAAGTATTGATGCCTATTTAGACGATCCTCCCCAAAATCCGTATGGCTACGCTAGAGAACGGGACTGTAGAGAGGTGCGGGACCCATAACGTGCTCACGATGGTCCAGTTTTTTTATCTTAGTGGGACCCGCAATAAATTGATCATCACTGCCCGCCGGCCCGGCCACCCACCAGAGCAGCTAGTAAGGTGAGGTTGTAGTAAGTTTTATTATGACTAACTAGGTTTTTGCTTTTTCATTTCTTGTCATTTCAATTAAAATATTTATTTATCTTCTGGTGGAGTTGGATGGATCCAAGACGCGTTGCCAAGCTTGCAACTTTCATTCTAATTCTTTGCTGACATTAACAAAAAAGATAACTCGAATCTGTACTGTAGTGCAATGAACAGAATGTTTGGTAGCCTAAGAGAAATGAGTTTTGAATTGAGTCCATATTTTTCAGTTCCAAACAATACAAAATGAAAACTTTGTACTGCATTGAAATTGCAACACAATGCTTGAGAATCTAATTTTGCGTCCGCCGTATTTCATCCACTAAAGCCCACAACCAAAGTCTTCTTAATGTCAAGATTTTAAATTAACTTTGAAAGTAGGCCCCAAAAAGCATACTTAACACAAACAATATATATGTGTGTGTATATGTTAATACTTATAAATGCATATGGCAAAATGAACAGTGATTTCGTCGTAATCTATAAACCTTCGTAATGATTGCCTACATGTCTATAAACCTTTATGATTTTATCAATAAAAATAATACACAAAAAATGAATGGTGTTGATCGTAGGACGGTAGACGATGATGATGATGGTGTTTCACCTTATACGTAGGCAAATTTCCAGATGAAGTAAAATCACCTTAGTACAAGTTTCAGCTCCGTAAATATTATATATTATTACAAACTTAATTATAATGTCGTTACTGTTTGAGAAGTTATAAGTTTCATACCTTATAGCAAAGGAAAATTCTAGCTACTATCAAAATCCAGGATATTAATCAACGGTATGATTTGTGCACGTCTTATTACGTAAGGAAGACTTATCTTCTCTACGTAATGCGACAATCACTTTTAGAGTTTTAGAGGAGAATGTAACCATTGACGGCTCTCGTGGATATTGGCAAGATGCTTTGGGGATGGTTTCCGTCGTAGACCAGCTCCGTACTCAGAGCATTAGATTGGTCTCTTACGCACCACCACTTGAGGTGCTCCCTCCCTCTCTCTCTCTCTCTCTCTATAGATCAATCTATCTCTATCTCCATATGTATATATATATATATATATACATATTTCTCTATCCCGTCATCTAATATCTTTTTCCTCTAATTATGGTGCAGCGATTTCTCCATCTTCCTCAGAGTTTTGCTGCTGAATCAATTCTCGAATCTGTTGAGACTGCTGACGTACTAATTCAGTAAGCTGAAGGATAGCCGAATCACGATTGTCAGTCGGATTTACATTTTCGCCTTCATGATTGTTTCCTCCACTGCCTTCTCCTCTAGTTCTAACCATGTTGTTTCTCTTACCCTAACAGTCCCTAAGGCCAATAAATTATGCAATGCAATAAATTCATAAAATCAAATAACTTACAATCAAGGCTGTCTTCCGTGCTTTTGAGTGTGTGTACATGGACAGTCTACAGAAACTGCAACCGAAGCTCTGATACCAACCTGTGACGACCCGCCATCTACTACTATTTTCTTACACTAACTTACGTGACTAAATAAAATATAAAATATATTACATATAAAACATCGATAGAATTTTTTTTCGATTTTACAAAACAACCCACACCCAACTATTTTACAATACAAACATGGTTCAAATTTTATATACAATACAAACTTATTTTACAAAAACACAACATAATAAACATAACGCCCGCCACACAGGTCGCATCCATGTACACACCACCCTCAAAAGTCACCGGAAGTTCCAGAAGGACCAGCCTTACTATCTAAACGTTCATATACCTTGTTTGCTGCATCTACAACACATAAAAACATGGGATGAGCTATAAAGCTCAGTAAGTGGAAATATGCATGTATGCACGTGTCCAAAATAGCAAAGGCATCCGCGCCAGTGCTTTCTAATACTATCCTCACATCATCCTCATTCATTTCTCATTTTCATCAGGGCCCATAGCTACTTACTAACTGCACCATCATATTATGAGCTCAAATCCTCTTCGGATAAATACGATAGTGGCCCACACTGGCTAGGATAAAATTAGGGTTTATCTCCAATCTTACCATTCACCAGGTCGCCCCTCTATCAAATTACTTTCCTGGCACTATAGTTCATTCTATGTGCCTTCCCATTACCTAAATAATTTAGGTACATATATTCGACGGTTTTACCCCCGTCATGGTGCCTTTGTAGAAGTAGCTATATTCTCATCTATTTCCATTACATATAACTCGCTTTTCATTCGAGTAATATAATGCACGCTCATTCCTCAAAATACTCAATATGATTCGTGCGTGCACATGACATGATGCATAAATAATGCAACAATAAATATTCCAAACAATCGCATATAACAGATAATTCACATATCACTTACTCATGGAAGCAATTAGTCACGTAGAAATACACATATCAATCAATTTATGTGTTGTAGTTGAAATTCCCACTTACCTGATATCCTTAGCTTATCGCACGGTTAAATCGCTAACCTTTGAATCCTAATTATAAAAACATATAAAATTATAGTTCGTTAATTTAATTACGATTTCATAAAATTGGCTTAATTTAGAAAACCCTAGTTTCAGCTTTTATAAATTTCGAAACCCTAAAATTTAAAACTTTTCCTAAACTGAAAAATACTATTTATATAAATCTCGGCATGTATTAAAATATATCTCGACATTCCATGATAATCTCAACATTTTATATCATCATCATATCGACATTTATATATATATACATCTCGATATTTATTGTTTGATAGCTTTCGACATTTTCCTAACATCACTCGACATTTCATGATAAAACTTCGAAACAATACACTTCAACCCACAAAGAAAAATGTCGAAACAATTCTACACAACCATGTCGACATTTTCTCTTCACCACTCACAAAACTCGAAACATCACCTAATCACTCACTCGACATTTTATTCAAGCTTCTCGACATCTTCTATCAAAATTCACACAACACATCTCGATATTTTCATAATAATTAGATCCCATTCGACATTCTCAACATCACTTCATTTTAATACCTCAACATCCTTAGTAATTTGTCTCGACATTTACATAAATAAATCTCGATATCCTACCTCCCTATTCCTGTTTCTTATTCGACTTTTCAACTCCAAAATACTTCATGCCAACATCTTAATTCAATTCGACATTTTCACTCGAACCAACTACATAATATACATTACACTCATATCGACATTTTACACAAGATCCCTCCTCAAACAACAATTATATATCGACATTTAAAAAAAACTGCAAAGACACATATCGATATTCCATGTAAACATTCGTATAACTTCGAAACATTTTTACACAAAAATCTCGACACACTCATAAGAATTCTGAAACCCTCTTTAATATTCTCCTCGACATTTTCATAAAACTTAAAACAATATCTTTCGAAAATCATAAACACTATTTGCTTCTAAACCCATATAAACTTTCGATCAAAACTTATTTTTTTTTTTCAAGAACACTTTAAATATCATATCAACTATAAGTGATGTTCTTCCCTTATTAACAATCGAAAACCTTAAATAACATAAACTTACGTGAACTTCCAAACTTAATAAACTCTTAATTAAACCAAAACCTAATTAAAATATAAAAATTATAGTAAGAACTCTTACCAAATTCCAAGTTTCGTTAAAGTTCCAAGCTATGTTCTTCACTGCCTTCCTAAACGTTTTCTTATCTCCTAATAACCCTTTTCTTTCTATATTAATCTATCAACATGAATTCAATAGTAACTAAATGACAAAGAACTTTTAACCTAATCTTATCTTTAATCACGAAAGAAGTTATATTATATCTCTAAAGTGGTTTTCCTTCTTTGACCTTATACTTATAGATGTCAACATTGTAAATAAAATGTCGAGGTATATTATATAAAAATTTCAGTACCAATATACCTAAGACAAATCTCGACATTTTCACTAATAATTTCGACATTTACACAATAGAAGTCTCGACATCTTTCCTTCAACATAAAAAAAATCGATACAACCTATCGACATTTTCTAAAGTGGATCTTGGCATTCTTAAATACAAACCATGCTTAAATTTCGAAATTCTCCTAATTCATTTGTTTCGAAATTTATCCAAAAGAAACCTAAATTTCTAAATATCATGTTTCGAAATTATCTTTACTCACACAACCTAATTTCAAAATTCCTCAAACTCAATATCTAATTTCTAAATAATGTTAGATATCATATAGTCACGAAATTAAATAAATACTAAACATTAAATCATATCATCACATAATATGCATGCAAATTTATTGGCCAACTTACTCACGGGACCCGGGTATTACATTCTTCCCCCCTTAAAAAGGATTTCGCCCCCGAAATCAGGTTAGTTGAAACAATTCAGGGTAGCGACTTTTCATATCATCTTCACGTTCCCATGTAGCTTCTTCTGTTGACTGATTCTGCCATAACACTTTCACTAACGGAATCTCTTTATTTCGAAGTCTCTTCACTTCATACATTAAAATCTCCACTGGCTTCTCTTCATAACTTAAATCTGGCTTGAGTTGTTGATACAAGAATTCATTTCTCAAGACATGATTCGGATCAGCGATATATTTTCGTAAGGTCGACACATGAAACACATCGTGAACTTGTGCCAATGAAGCTGGTAATTCCAGTTGGTAAGCTACTTCACCGACTCTTTTAATTATTCTAAAAGGTCCAATGTATCTTGGGCTCAATTTACCCTTTCGCCCAAACCGTTTCACACCTTTCATCGGAGATACTTTAATAAACACCCAATCATCTATTTCAAATTCCAACGGTCTGCGTCTTTGGTCTGCATAACTCTTTTGTCGACTTTGAGCTGTTTGCATTCTTTCCCGTATCTTTGCTATCGCCTCGGTCATCTCTTGAACCATGTCAGGTCCTAACATCGCACGTTCACCAACTTCATCCCAATGTATGGGAGATCGACATTTTCGCCCATATAAAGCTTCATAGGGTGCCATTCCAATAGTTGCATGATAACTATTGTTATAAGAAAACTCGATCAGTGGCAAATATTTGCTCCAGTTTCCTTTAAAATCCAAAACACATGCTCGCAACATGTCTTCCAAAGTCTGGATAGTTCGTTCTGATTGACCATCCGTCTGAGGATGATAAGCCGTACTAAAAGACAACTTAGTCCCCATTGCTTTCTGCAGACTCTTCCAAAAGTTTGATAAAAATCGCGAATCTCGATCCGAAATAATTGATAATGGAATCCCGTGGAGTCGAACAATTTCCTGTATATATAATTCTGCGTATCGCTCCAGGGAAAATATCGAACTTATGGGCAGAAAATGAGCAGACTTCGTCAATCGATCGACTATAACCCAAATAGCATCATAACCTTTTACAGTCTTTGGTAGACCAACAACGAAATCCATAGTAATATGATCCCACTTCCACTCAGGTATTGGCAAAGGCTGTAATGTCCCTCCCGGTCTTTGATGTTCCGCCTTTATTTGTTGACATGTTAGACATTGACTTACAAATGCCGCAATGTCTCTTTTCATTCCCGGCCACCAATAATTTATTCGAAGGTCTCGATACATTTTTGTAGCTCCTGGATGTACTGAGTATGCCGTCGCATGTGCTTCCGTCATTACTATTCTTCGAATTTCCGCATCATCAGGTACATATAATCGGTCCTTGTAATATAGACTTCCATCTTCTTGTATTTTGAAATCAATTGAAATTTGCTCCGTCTGTGCGTCTTTGATTTTCAGATATAACTCATCATTTTCTTGCACCCGTTTGATTTGTTCCAGTATCGTAGGTTGTAGAGTTAATGCCGCCAACTTTGCTTCAACTTCTCCCAATTGCACTAGCTCCACCTCCAATAATTGTAACTCTGCACTTACCGCTTTTCGGCTTAATGCATCAGCCACCACATTTGCTTTGCCTGGATGATAACTAATTACACAATCATAATCTTTAACAAGTTCTAACCACCGTCTTTGCCTCATATTTAATTCCTTCTGAGTGAAGAAATATTTCAGACTCTTGTGGTCCGTGAAAATTTCGCATCGTTCCCCATATAAATAATGCCTCCAAATTTTTAGAGCAAAAACCACAGCGGCGAGCTCCAAATCATGAGTCGGATAATTCTTTTCATACTCCTTCAATTGTCGAGAAGCATATGCAATTACTTTTCCATGTTGCATTAATACACACCCCAAACCATTTCTTGACGCATCGCTATAAACTGAAAATCCTCCAGTTCCTGATGGTATTGTAAGAACTGGAGCTGAAGTGAGTCTCTTCTTTAATTCTTGAAAACTTTGCTCGCACTCCTCGCTCCAATGGAATGGAACATTCTTCCTTGTTAACTTTGTCAGTGTTGATGCAATCTTTGAGAAATCCTTAATAAACTTTCTGTAGTATCCAGCTAAGCCAAGAAAACTCCGTACTTCTGTCACATTGGTTGGTTGAGGCCAATTGTTGATAGCTTCAATTTTGCTAGGATCCACAGAAATTCCTTCTCCAGAAACAATGTGGCCCAAAAATGCGACTTGACTCAACCAGAACTCACATTTCTTGAACTTAGCGTATAATTTATTCTTCCGTAATATTTCAAGAACTATCTTCAGATGTATTTCGTGTTCCTCCTTTGTCCTCGAATAGATAAGAATGTCATCAATGAATACAATGACAAACTTGTCCAAAAATTGTTTGAACACTCGATTCATTAAATCCATAAATGCCGCTGGCGCATTAGTTACCCCAAAAGGCATAACTAAAAATTCGTAGTGTCCATATCTGGTTCTGAACGCCGTCTTCGGAATGTCTTCTTTTCGAACCTTCAATTGATGATATCCCGATCGTAGATCTATTTTTGAAAGCACCGTTGCGCCTTGAAGTTGATCAAATAAATCATCAATTCTGGGTAGTGGATATTTATTCTTGATTGTTATTTTGTTCAGCTCTCTGTAATCAATGCATAATCTCATCGACCCATCCTTCTTTCGCACGAACAGAACTGGCGCTCCCCAAGGAGAAAAACTGGGTTGAATGAATCCTTTCGGTAATAAATCGTCCAACTGATCCTTTAACTCCTTCAATTCAGTCGGCGCTAATCGATAGGGAGTCTTAGAGATTGGAGCAGACCCTGGTATTAAGTCGATCGTAAATTCAATTTCTCGATCCGGTGGTAATCCGGGTAAATCTTCGGGAAACACGTCAGAAAAATCACACACCACTGGCACAGCCTCTAATTTCGGAGATGAACGTTCCTCTGATTTCACTGCGAAAACTAGATAAACTTCGCATCCCGTCTTCATTAAACGCTGTGCCTTTGTAGCTGAAATTCTAGAAACATTTCTTTCTTTGTTTGTTCCCACAAAAATAGAAGGCTCATTCTCTTCTGTTTTAAATGTAACTGTCTTGCGATTGCAGTCAATAACAGCTCCGTATCTCGAGAGCCAGTCCATTCCAAGAATCACCTCGTAGTCGTTCATCGGAATAACTATTAAATCAACGGACAATTCTCTTCCATTAACTAATACAGGACAATTTCGTAAAACCAACTTGGTTCGCATCGCAACTCCGTGTGGAACAGTCACATTATATTCACAATCAGACAGGGTAGGTGTAATCCCGAGTCTCGTCACATATTTAGTGGATGCAAATGAATGCGTAGCTCCTGAATCTACTAAAATGCATGTCGGAAGTTTGTGAATAAGTAGAATACCTGCCACCACAGACGGATTAGCTTTTGCTTCCTCAGTAGTCAAAGTATACACACGTGCTGGCACAGTTGGTGGTTTCGCTTGAGCCATAGCTTGATTTCCTGGTGTCTTTTCTGTACATGATCTTGCATAATGCCCCGTCTTCCCGCATTTGAAACAGATAGCATTTTGTGAGAAACAGATACCCGAATGATATCGTCCACATCTTGGGCAAGCTGGCATTGGAGCTGAAGGTCTCCACTGATTAAGATTTGGTTGCTGAGATGGTCCAGGCCTATTCTGAAAATTTGGCTTTCCTCCTTTTTGAAAGAACTGCCTTTTCTGATTACCACCTCTCCAGTTTGCTCCCTGCACAAACTTTCGCTTTGCCTCATGAGCACGAATAATTCGTGTCTCAGCTTGTTCTGCAACCATCGCCCGCTCCGCCACTTGAGCATATGTAGTTCCTTGTAGTCCGGCCATATTAACGTCACGATACAACTCCGGCTTTAGACCCTCAAGAAATCGTTCGATCTTCAGAGCATCAGTACTCACCATATGTATCGCGAACCTTGACAGTTGTTCAAATTTTCTGATGTATTCTGCCACAGTCATTGCCCCTTGTTTGATATTGATAAACTCATTCATACGTTGGGCTCGCACAGGTGCGGTGAAGTATTTATTTCGGAATAATTCCTTGAAACGCTCCCAACTCATGTTGATCGGATCCTCAATTGCCAAAATAGTGTCCCACCAATGCCCTGCACTTCCTCGTAGTAGAAATGCAGCACACAGAACTTTCTCATTCTCAGGAATTCTGCTATACTGGAACATACTCTCTAATGTTCTGAGCCAATCTTCAGCAGATGTTGGATCAATAGCATCCTCAAAAGTCGGTGGATTCAGTTTACGAAATCTTTCACCCACTGCTTCAACCCTATCAGCCTGAGAGATTCCGTTATTTCTTGTCCCCTCAGAGTTTTGCTGCTGAGTCAATTCTAGAATCTGTTGAGACTGCTGACGTACTAATTCAGTAAGCTGAAGGATAGCCGAATCACGATTGTCAGTCGGATTTACATTTTCGCCTTCATGATTGTTTCCTCCACTGCCTTCTCCTCTAGTTCTAACCATGTTGTTTCTCTTACCCTAACAGTCCCTAAGGCCAATAAATTATGCAATGCAATAAATTCATAAAATCAAATAACTTACAATCAAGGCTGTCTTCCGTGCTTTTGAGTGTGTGTACATGGACAGTCTACAGAAACTGCAACCGAAGCTCTGATACCAACCTGTGACGACCCGCCATCTACTACTATTTTCTTACACTAACTTACGTGACTAAATAAAATATAAAATATATTACATATAAAACATCGATAGAATTTTTTTTCGATTTTACAAAACAACCCACACCCAACTATTTTACAATACAAACATGGTTCAAATTTTATATACAATACAAACTTATTTTACAAAAACACAACATAATAAACATAACGCCCGCCACACAGGTCGCATCCATGTACACACCACCCTCAAAAGTCACCGGAAGTTCCAGAAGGACCAGCCTTACTATCTAAACGTTCATATACCTTGTTTGCTGCATCTACAACACATAAAAACATGGGATGAGCTATAAAGCTCAGTAAGTGGAAATATGCATGTATGCACGTGTCCAAAATAGCAAAGGCATCCGCGCCAGTGCTTTCTAATACTATCCTCACATCATCCTCATTCATTTCTCATTTTCATCAGGGCCCATAGCTACTTACTAACTGCACCATCATATTATGAGCTCAAATCCTCTTCGGATAAATACGATAGTGGCCCACACTGGCTAGGATAAAATTAGGGTTTATCTCCAATCTTACCATTCACCAGGTCACCCCTCTATCAAATTACTTTCCTGGCACTATAGTTCATTCTATGTGCCTTCCCATTACCTAAATAATTTAGGTACATATATTCGACGGTTTTACCCCCGTCATGGTGCCTTTGTAGAAGTAGCTATATTCTCATCTATTTCCATTACATATAACTCGCTTTTCATTCGAGTAATATAATGCACGCTCATTCCTCAAAATACTCAATATGATTCGTGCGTGCACATGACATGATGCATAAATAATGCAACAATAAATATTCCAAACAATCGCATATAACAGATAATTCACATATCACTTACTCATGGAAGCAATTAGTCACGTAGAAATACACATATCAATCAATTTATGTGTTGTAGTTGAAATTCCCACTTACCTGATATCCTTAGCTTATCGCACGGTTAAATCGCTAACCTTCGAATCCTAATTATAAAAACATATAAAATTATAGTTCGTTAATTTAATTACGATTTCATAAAATTGGCTTAATTTAGAAAACCCTAGTTTCAGCTTTTATAAATTTCGAAACCCTAAAATTTAAAACTTTTCCTAAACTGAAAAATACTATTTATATAAATCTCGGCATGTATTAAAATATATCTCGACATTCCATGATAATCTCAACATTTTATATCATCATCATATCGACATTTATATATATATACATCTCGATATTTATTGTTTGATAGCTTTCGACATTTTCCTAACATCACTCGACATTTCATGATAAAACTTCGAAACAATACACTTCAACCCACAAAGAAAAATGTCGAAACAATTCTACACAACCATGTCGACATTTTCTCTTCACCACTCACAAAACTCGAAACATCACCTAATCACTCACTCGACATTTTATTCAAGCTTCTCGACATCTTCTATCAAAATTCACACAACACATCTCGATATTTTCATAATAATTAGATCCCATTCGACATTCTCAACATCACTTCATTTTAATACCTCAACATCCTTAGTAATTTGTCTCGACATTTACATAAAATAAATCTCGATATCCTACCTCCCTATTCCTGTTTCTTATTCGACTTTTCAACTCCAAAATACTTCATGCCAACATCTTAATTCAATTCGACATTTTCACTCGAACCAACTACATAATATACATTACACTCATATCGACATTTTACACAAGATCCCTCCTCAAACAACAATTATATATCGACATTTAAAAAAAACTGCAAAGACACATATCGATATTCCATGTAAACATTCGTATAACTTCGAAACATTTTTACACAAAAATCTCGACACACTCATAAGAATTCTGAAACCCTCTTTAATATTCTCCTCGACATTTTCATAAAACTTAAAACAATATCTTTCGAAAATCATAAACACTATTTGCTTCTAAACCCATATAAACTTTCGATCAAAACTTATTTTTTTTTTTTCAAGAACACTTTAAATATCATATCAACTATAAGTGATGTTCTTCCCTTATTAACAATCGAAAACCTTAAATAACATAAACTTACGTGAACTTCCAAACTTAATAAACTCTTAATTAAACCAAAACCTAATTAAAATATAAAAATTATAGTAAGAACTCTTACCAAATTCCAAGTTTCGTTAAAGTTCCAAGCTATGTTCTTCACTGCCTTCCTAAACGTTTTCTTATCTCCTAATAACCCTTTTCTTTCTATATTAATCTATCAACATGAATTCAATAATAACTAAATGACAAAGAACTTTTAACCTAATCTTATCTTTAATCACGAAAGAAGTTATATTATATCTCAATCGCAAACTCAAGATTCTCCTACAAAAATTTAATACGAAATTAAAACAATATACAGTTGCTGGCCTTTTTTAGAGGTACACAATATGTGTTTTCGATTCTTAGGACCGAACGCCTACCGCTGCGCCAAAAGCTATAGATGATGGTAAAGGTGAAACTCTAATCTTTAAACTGCATAGTAGTCGGCGCCACGGTTCGATTGCTATCAGCGTGGACAATTATTGCTCCCCAACACCCATGTTCACATCTCAATCCAAAATTATAGTTTGGCCCAAATATTTTTATATTCCTATTAGTGTCATTGATGTCATAATTCTACCGCAAAACAATGGTAATGCAATCCCCTCTCCAGCTCCCTATTGGGTCAAACATCTTAATAAGCCGTTTGCTGATTCAACCAATTTTTGGTCAACTTAGAGCATACTCAAAGGTCTCCTCCTTGATTTTGGAGAGCGAATAAGACCCTGGAAAGCCTCTGTAGTCTTTCTAATGCTAATGCCTTCTTCCTTCATTCATTTTTTTTAGTTATGGTAGCTTACGCGCCACCAAGATAGGGCTTTCAAGCGGCTTACCTTATTATTATGAAAAAGAGAAGTGGGGCAGTCCAAGAGAAAAGGAACAAGGAAAAGAATCGACGAAGAAGGAAGAACAGAAAATCGTGAATGAATAAGCGTGAGGTTACGAAGTAAGAGATGTTCGACACTTTTCTGAATCTGAGAAACACATATGTTGGCACTCAAATACATTATATCTTTCTTGAACCAAATAGGATTGCCTTTTATTATTATCTCTTCATCGGTACTGTCCTTATTGCAGCCGGTATTGCTACGATCGCCAAGATTTTACCAATAAATATTAGAAAAAAATCCTACGATTTTCCTACATAGGAATCTAGTAATTGTTATTTTTCTATTTCTAATCAAATATAGATTAATTGAACTTTTTTAGCGTCGTTACGAGTATGGACATGCCGATATGTATAACAATGTTCGGAACAACTTTGTTGGGGTCATAGCTCTTCGTGTGGCTCGTTTGATCAGATAAGAGCAGAATAAAGAGGTGTTCATACTGAAGTACATTCAATGAGGTGACAAAGTTAGTGTAGGGGATTTTGTCTTTTTCTTAAGTGATGCACTTATTTGTTTCAAGTGATTATGGATGGCTTATGTTTGCGTATTCTGGGACCGTTTGTTTGCTCAAAACAAAATGGACTATTTTTAAAATTATTATTGTTTTCTTCATTATGCGTTTGATTTATCATTTTATCATTTCCCTGTTTCACTTTATATATTTAAATCCATTAATTGTGGTCATTATGCGTTTGATTTATTGTTCTTTTTGTCTTCTTTCTATTTGTTTAATATTTTTACATAGGATACCGTTCAGATAATGTACAAACCATCAAGGTGAGGTTTTATTGATTACAAAGGCCATTACAAGCTATTTAACGACTACAAATTGTACTCGCTAATGTAGTCCATAAGCGAGTTTACTGGCTACATCTGTCTCCTACCGACCACTATTTGTAGCCCGAAGGATTCAAATTTTTTTAGTGAAAGAGTATAGCATTGAGCATATAAAATTCACACTTTGTCTGATTATGGTGAATTTATTGATAGAAAATATTATAATTGAAGAAACTATGGCCATTTATGGCCCTCGCCTTTTATGCACGGCTTCTAATGACTAGTAGAGCAATTTGATCCTCCTAAACAATGAGGTAAAAGATTCAATTGCAAACCTCTGACCTAGATTATCAACTCTTGAAATATTTTGGAGATATTAAACAGCTAAAATCAAGTTGCTGACAGCCATCGATCTTCTCCCAGAAAAACAATTACCCTGTGCAATCTCCACCTCCCTTGTGACCCACTGCAACCAAGAACGGAGCTTGGGCTTTGTGCTATTCTAGGAGTGAGTGATGGGCTCGTTCTCTATACTTCTCTTACTCATTGAAATGTTCCGAATCGGATGGCCAACTTCAGTTTCTACATACGAAATCCCATCACGGGGCATTGCATCACATTGGGTGGAGCCATACAGTTTAAGTTTTGAGGCAGTGGATGGTGTTTTCTGACTCGTGTCGACGAAGAAGGCATTCTCAGGGGCTATCGTCTTGTGCGTACGTTGTAGTCGAGGTCGTGGACGGTGCTGCAATGGTGACTTTTCACGTGTATTGCTCCGAGCTCGGCGAATGGAAGGAGTTCGCTGTGCCTTATCGCTCACTTGTTGCACGGCTTATTACGTAAGGGAAGACTTATCTTCTCTACGTAATGCGACAATCACATTTAGATTTTTAGAGGAGAATGTAACCAATTGATGGGTCTCGTGGATATTGGCGAGATGCTTTGGAGATGGTTTCTGGCATAGATCAGCTCCTCAGAGCCTTAGATTGTTCTCTTACGTTCCACCACTTGAGGTGGTATACTCTCTCTCTCTCTCTCTCTCTCTCTCTCTCTCTCTCTCTCTCTCTCTCTCTCTATCTCTCTCTATATATATATTTCTTTCTCTCTCCAATCTTCTAATATCTTTTTTCCTCTAATTTTATCGCAACGATTTCTCCATCTTACTCGATTGGAGCTGTTGACCGGATATGCTGGCCCTAGGATGATATATGCTGCTCGATTTATGAGTTGTTGTCCACAACTCCACTATTTGGTCCTCGAGCCGAGTTGGGACATGGAGGAGGATGTAAGTTTTTAAGCTTGTTTGTGAAAATGATTTGTAATGATGCAAATCAAAACTTACATATTTGGCGTCATGTTTTCTTCCACTATCAAATGCGCAAAAGCATAATCAGTCTCAGGGAAGTGGCTAAGACCATCGGCACGGGTTGATCTTCAGACGATTTGAAATTGATCATATCTCTTATCAAGTTCAAGCACTAGGACTAGGAGAGAGGTCTTGCTCAACTTAGGTTTTTTTTCCTATTTCTACTATAAAAAAGACAATCTAAATCGAGTCATAGGGATTGATTGAGACCCAATTTCACGTTTTCAAGCCAAAAACAGAACCCTTAAGCTTTAATCTATGTTAACTGTAGAGGCGTGTACTTTTTATGTGTTGAGTTTTTGCAGTTTCTTGAATGCTTCTTCACCTTTACCTCCAAGATTTGTCCAACGGTTATGAAAGAAAATAAGTTACATAATTCCATAATTTTTCTGAAAAAATTATACATAAAGCACAGTTTTCTTATAAAATAAAATTTTATAGCATATTATATATAAAAAATATATAAAAACATAAAAGAAAATACCGTATAAAAACATAAAAGAAAATACCGGACCTTATTCGGCCTGTGGCCCAACGGCCCGCGACAAGTGGCCTAACCATCTTCGGGCCGATATTTTCAGATATAAATAGAATCATTTTTACTTCTCTTTTTTTTTTTGAAAGACTAGTAGAATGATGATCATTGAATGTTTACGGGAAATTTGGTTGAAGATCCTAATATGGTTGCAGCCGAAAATTGTATTCTAACCAAATTCCATTATTGCAACCAAGTATTCATTGAAAGTGAGTTAATGTAGATAAATATGGATAAATTTAGATGAGAATAACCTTTTTGTTAAAAAAATTTTAATTCATAATATGGAGGGATTGAATCATTTTTTTTCCAAGTTTTCATCTTTTTTATTTTCTTCAATTTTTTTCGAAGAAGAAATTGAATATTTGATGGGCTTGTTTCTAAAATGTTTTTGTTTAGACATTTGATTTTCACCATTTCTTATTTTTACTGAACTGTGTACAAGTACATATCTATCACTTAACTCCCTAGGTAGGACATTTATCAGTTAACGACCATATATATTACCCCCACGTTATGGTTAACAGTTAAAACACAAAAGAAATAAAAAGAAAAACACATAAATGAACAGAGCAGGAGTAGGAGCAGAAGAAGGAGGAGGAGGAGGAGGAGGAGAAGGGGGAGGAGGACTCGGCACTAACACGTGAGTTTCCACTGAAGACGGGCAAAAAAGCTGAAACTTTAAAGCAAAAAAACAAGAAATGGAGAAAAAATTGTTCAATTCTGCTCAAGTTTTTTTGTGGCGCCCCGCCATCTACTTACCATTTCTAATGCTAACTTACGTGGCTAATGTCAGTATAAAATAAATAATACGCGAAAACGTGGGTAAAATTTTTCCTTTTATATAAAGGAATTCATTCTGTACAAGTCAAAATATCGCTCCCAACCTATTTACATAGGATGGTTTCATAATGGCAACAAAAGGAATCCTAACTTCCGCCCCACGGGTCGCATTCATGTACACACCACCCTCAAAAGTCACTGGAAGCTTCAAAAGATAGCCTTGCCGTCGTAAGCGATCACGTACCGTGGTCGCGCGTACCTACAACACATAAAATATGGGATGAGCTATAAAGTTCAGTAAGTAGGAATGATGCATGCCGTGCACGTGTCTCATTTGCAAAGGCATCCGCGCCAATGCATTCAGACCCTAATATGATCAAACTAAATCTCATATCTCTCAGGGCCCTCGACTGACTTACTATGCACCATTTTCAGAGCTCAAATCCAATAAGGACAATTGGTCCAACAATCCACAAAGGGTGACGAACCATAAAATACCAGTCACGCATTTCAGCCCAATTCGCACTGGGATGCATGACGGCCCGCCATTCGGCCCAATGGGTACTTGCTGTTCCACGGACGCTCACGCTGGTAGCCCAGTCGCCAACACCAGAGATACCCTCGGTGTCGCTGCCACCCTCGAATCGCCTCCTCCAGGTCGCACCTACCGTAATTCAGGGCATTCTGCCCAAATAATAAAAATATATTCGACGACGTACCGAGTCGTCATGGTGTCATAGAAGTAGTCCAGACTCAACTATGAGTCGACATCAGATGCCTATATCGGCAAATATCCATCGCTTTCAAGCGACATTATATCATGCATACGCTCGTCTCACAATTCTCGTGCATGCCGTATATGCATGTGTTCATGCTTATGTGAACAGTACAGGAATTCATACTATAGCAATTAATTCATGTAATCTCATATAAGCAAATAGCCACGTAATACACATTCAGTAGTTGAAATTCCCACTTACCTGGTATCCTTAGTTGTTAGCTTATCGTACGGTATGTCGCTAAGCTTCAAATCCTAAGTATAGAAGCATATAAAATTAGGGTTTGTTAGTCTAGTTATAATTTCACAAAATTGGCTTAATTTGAAAACCCTAATTTTTGACTCCTATAAATTTCGTAACCCTAAAATTGAAAACTTTAATCTAATCTGAGAAATACTATTTATATAAGTCTCGGCATGAATTAAGATATATCTCGACATGGATACTTGAGCCTAGCTGTGGAATTAAATTTCGATATTGAACTTATATAAATCTTCAAGATGAATGTCGACATGGTTTAAATATATAAACCTCGACATAAGACATGCAACGATTTCGAGCTCTTATACCTATGTCAAGATATATAAATATATATATATATATATATATATATACATTTACACATATATATTGATATTATACCTAAAGATGTCGAAGAGTTATTATAGCAAAATATCGACATTACAACAAGATAGATGTCGAGATTATGTATCAAAATTATAACACAATGTCGAGATGTTATATGAGGATCTCGATATCAACATTGATCTCGACATTATATACGATGTTCAATATCTAAATTACACACAAAGATCTCGACATTACACTTCAATCTCGACATATTATGTTTCTGCATAGATTTCGACATTTAAATATTACACAACTATCTCGACACTATACTAAGGGTTTCGATGTTCAATGTATGAATAGATCTCGACATGTGACATTAGATTTCGATACCACACCTCAAGATAGATCTCGAGACTTTATATATGTCGACATCATAAATAATTGTCGAGATTATAATCTGAAAAATCCCATCTTCACTCGAGATTTTCGATCAAAAAGTCATATCTTAAGAACAGTATACTATTCATAAGAACTTCAACTATTTTAAAGACATAAAACCCCTAAATATATTAAACATGTACAAATCGTATTCTCATATAACTGTTCGAATTTGATAATCCTTAAAACCTCTTAATTTATGAAACAAGATATGAAGTTATGGTAAGAAAATTATACCTCCCCCACGGTTTGATATGAGCTCTAACTAATTATTTCAAAAACCCTTGTTAACTCCACTTGGACAGATCCTAATCGTATAAAATTTTTAGAGCTCAATAGTTCTTAGGTCATGTTAGTAAAAACATGGAATTAGGTTAAGGATATACCTACTCCAAGCTTCTTTATTCCAAGCTTCTTCGATTCGTTCCTTGTTTCAAATGTCTTTGACATCGATATGTTATGGTTTGCAAAGGTTCTTCTTATCTTTACTTGCTCAAGTAGTCATAAGACGTAACAGTTACTTTTGTTGATACTTATCAATTCCCTAAGTAATACTTCTTATTATATTAGTTAAATCAATTTCCTTACAAGCTAAGTAATCGTATGTTAGTCGAGTTTCAGCTCTCAATGTCTCGATGTCCTTTTCATAATTTTCGGTTTCACCAATTTGAGATTCTAAGATCTCGAGCTTTAGATATTTTAGACTTGGAAGATTTTGAGCTTACCAATCTCGAGTTTTGAATTTATTTCTACCAGTTCATGTTCAAAAAACGTGGCATTAATACTTACTATACTAAATCAAATCTTCTAAGTTATCATGTCATGTACCAAAACCCTAAAATCAATAACTAACCTAAATTCAATTAATTCCTCTACTTGGTTAGTAACCCTATTAGCACCCCAATTTGATATCATGTTGACACATAAATTCGTAAAACATATCTCATGCAGTCACGTAAGTCATATAATAAGTCTGCGTATTTATTGGCCGGCTTACTTACGGGACTCGGATATTACATCATCGCCCCTTAAAAGGGATTTCGCCCCCGAAATCAGGTAGGGAGAAATAGCTCAGGGTAACGATTTCTCATATCGTCTTCCCGTTCCCATGTAGCTTCTTCCGTGGACTGATTCTGCCATAACACCTTAACTAGTGGAATTTCTTTATTCCGTAATCATTTCATTTCGTACATAAGGATCTCCACTGGTTTTTCCTCGTAACTCAAATCAGGCTTGAGGTGTTGATGAAAATTTTCAGTGTTCAACACATGGCTTGGATCTGCGACGTATTTTCGTAACGTCGATACGTGGAAGACATCATGTACTTGAGCTAGCGAATTCGGTAATTCCAACTGATAGGCAACTTCGCCAACTTTTCTGAGGATTCGGAACGGTCCTATATAACGTGGGCTCAGCTTGCCTTTCTTCCCGAATCGCTTTACTCCTTTCATCGGTGAAACTTTCAAAAACACCTAATCGTCGACCTTGAATTCTAATGGCCTACGCTTTTGATCTGCGTAGCTTTTCCGTCTACTCTGGGCTGTTTTCATCCTTTCTCGTACCTTTGCAATAGCTTCCGTCATTTCTTGTACTAGGTCGGGACCTAATATCGCTCGTTCTCCAACTTCATCCCAATGTATTGGAGATCTACATTTGCGTCCATACAGAGCTTCGTATGTAGTCATTCCGATAGTCGCATGATAGTTATTATTATATGAGAACTCAATCAGTGGAAGATACGGGATCCAATTCCCTTTGAAGTCGAGCATGCAGGCTCTCAACATGTCCTCCAGCGTCTGGATGGTTCGTTCTGATTGCCCGTCCGTTTGTGGATGATAGGCAGTACTGAATGATAATTTGGTACCCATTGCTTTCTGCAGGCTCATCCAAAATTTAGATAGGAATCTCGAGTCCCTATCTGAAACGATTGATACTGGAACTCCGTGAAGTCGTACTATCTCTTGAATGTATAATTCGGCATAGCGTTCTAGTGAAAACATTGACCTGATTGGCAGAAAGTGGGCGGACTTGGTTAGTCGATCAACTATGACCCATATCGCGTCGTGGCCCTTTACTGTTTTAGGTAAGCCAACGACAAAGTCCATCGTAATATGGTCCCATTTCCATTCGGGTACTGGCAAGGACTGTAATGTTCCTGCCGGTCGTTGGTGTCCCAACATTTTAAATTTCCTCAATTAAAAAATAAAATAATATAAAAACTAACCACCCAGTGCTGAAACTTCCCACCACAAGCCACGATTCTAATAGAAACCGTTCTTTACAGCGTCTACCAGATATAAGCCTGAAATTGGTTCGTCATCGAAGACGAAGGGCGGCGCAAAAAAAAATGTCTGTCATCGTGATCATCAGAGACTAAGCGGAGAGCGAATCGAAGTTACTCTCTCGATAAGCGAGGAACGACTTTAATTTGCATTCGAAGGCGACAATTGAGATTGAATTTTAGACGCAGACCGGGAAATCGAGGGGAAGTAAGTGAAATATGTTATTTTGGCACAATGGGTCAATAATTGTTTCGCACTGTGACTTCAGCGTACTGTTGTAGTAGGGCTTTTGTATTGTTGCTTCCATTTTAATTTCGGGGCTATCTGGAAGCGTCGAAACAGCTCAAAGGCAGGTTTCAGTCGAACTGACTGCTAGAGAATGCGCGGGTACTTAGGCATAGCCATACGCTTCAGCTGTTGATGACGACGACGATGAGACCGTTAAAAAAGGAAGGGGCGATGATGACGACAACTTTGAAGATGGTGTCGTAATGTATGTTTATTCTTCAGATTGTCACGTTTGAGTAAGATTTAAATTAGTGGAACAAATCAAAAATGCCATCATGGATTGTTAATGCTTCTTTGACGAATTATGGAGCCAATAATCAATGTTGCTGAAAACAAAATGTTATTTCTAGGATGCCTAACTATCGATTTTCAGCTGTGGTTAAATCTCGGTCCATTTTTACTTTTTTAGGATTCCGGCAAACCGCCAATCTGCATCCGAAGGAGAGGAAGGCTCCATACATATCTGAGCTCGAGAGAAAGGTGCAGAGCCTTCAGACCGAAGCACCGACTCTGTCTGCGCAGCTCACATTGTTTCAGGTATCCAATCTTACATTAGTTGGTCTATTTATTTCTCTTACTCATGGTAAGCTGAACATTAGTTCGCATTTTCTGATACAATTTTTTGATTATTCAGAGGGATACGACTGGCATGAGCAACGAGAACACAGAGCTCAAGCTTCGATTACAAGCCATAGATGGTAAGAATCGGACAAGACATAAAGGAACAAACAAAAACAAATCTGATTGTAATTGCTGAAAAAGATGATGTATTTTGTAATTACATCCCTGAGTTTTGTAAATATTTATTCTGATGGAAGTATTAATTATTTTGCCAAGCTTTTTTTTTTGTTGTGCTTTATTTATGAAGCCATTAATTCGAGCATGCAATTTTTTTTTATTTTTTCTCCTCTTTTGTTGGGCATTTATTTGATTAGTTTTAAATGAGGATTAGCATTTTGCCCAATATCTGCTGATTCTTGGAGGCGCCGTGCGCAATTTACTCGAGTTTATACCGGATATCATCAAAGGTTGAAACAAACCATTGCAATCTTGAAATCTTTTCCCGGTAAGGTGAGATTTTTTATGAAGATTGTTGTTCTAAGCTGTGTTGCTTATCTTCCTGTGTTTCATTGCAACAACGGGATGCAAGAAGTCTACTCTGACTAATTTTTAATGGTAATTCTGTGGGTTTCGTCCGTTGGTTTTGGACTTAAAATGTGGAAAATTCTGCATGTGTAGTTTGGGTGGTGGTGATGAGAGTGCTTGAGTTTTGAAGTTCACGTCTGGTTTATCTTCAGCCATTGTCATGATTCGTTTCGTGACACTCACTGCAGAAATTTGGGCGATGGCGAAATGCTAAGCTCGGATTCAGGTTAGTGTCCCGTGCATAGCAATTTTACTGAAATGTATGATTTTTGTGCTAGCATAACTTTCCTGTACAATGGCTTGCGACTAAGATGATTCCTTAAGAAAACAATTATACTTCAATGGAACAGTTCATTACAGCTTCGGTCATAATTTATTTTTAAATCTGTATTTTTTTAGTCAAAAGTTTGGGTGGACGTAGCTATAACACTGGAAGATGAGAATTTAGTCGTTAAAAGTTGGATCTGATTATTCTATCTTGATTGCAGATAGTGTTGGACAAAGAAAAGAATATCTTCTATCCATAGTAGAGGTATGCGTACGCCAAGGATGATTTCATCAAGAAGTTGGGTACCACCAATGCCAAATCAGAAACTTCAGGTAAATGCTTATTAAATTGACCATTTTGAGGGTCTAATTCACCACAGTCCATAACAATGGTTTAGTCTCTTTTTCAGCATTCGTGGAAAATATGAGGACAAGTTGTTATCTTAACCTGTGGTGGAAATTGTGAGGAAAGCGAAAGTTGATGTATGTATTTAGTATAATGACATCCAGCTATTTGTTCACCTTTAACTTAACTTATTTTAAGAAGACATGTGCAGTCAAATGTTGCAATAAACGAAGTTACATAAGCTTTAGCGCAGCAACTGCAAGGCGTCGTGGATGGAGTTATATTACTTCGAGCTGTGACATGGAGAATGATGTTAACTCTGCAAGTAATGAATGGTAAGTTAATAATTCAAACTTCATTTATTGCAACCTTTGTACTTGCAATTTTAAGTTACTGATTTGATTGTGTGCTTAGTGAAATTAACTTGATCGTTTAATAACCTGGACCTTAATAATATAGTTCTTAGCAGCAGTAGTATAATCTCAGTCTCATATGCATCAGATCATACATCTTAAGTTTTTACGTGATAAAATGTTATATTTTGGTAAAACATTACGTTTTGATATGATTTAGATGGTACGGTATATGCGAATTACATTAAATAACGTAATAACTTGGAGAAGCTTAGAGTGGATGATTTTTTTTCTCATTGTGAGTTATTGATTTATGGTTCATGCATTGACCACTGAGAATAATAATGGACCATCGCTGTTCCCACACACGATTAGCATCGCATCTCATTTTGGTTGAGCTCAGTTGTCCCCCGATGCTAAAAACCTGTAATTGGTTCACAATATCATGAACTCTATGTTATAGTTGGCTTTTTGTTCTTAGACTTTATTGCTCTCGGGACCCTTTTGTTAGATGTTGAAATACAGGGGTTCCGATGATGTTTTTCATATGGAGTTATACCTCTCGATTGCTTAGAATATTTATCTTTTAGCAAATATGTTGTTTTTGAGTACTAGCGAGTTAATTTTATTATTCATTTAATTTACAATTTCTTCCATTTTCGGTGAATCGTTGGTTTATATTTTTCGGGGTGTATTTTTTTGACTTTGTGTTGTCGATCAATGTCTGTGTTATATTTACTCTTGTGTTTTAAATATTTATTTTGGATCCTAATTCCTAACTATTATTGGTATCAAACAGTGTATCTTTGGGAAATAAAAAAATGCGATATGAAGTTCTGAAAATAGTTAGGCATTGTTGAAAGACACCACCTGAATGGCAGGGCTCATGCTGAAGTTGCCCTTATATGCTTCTTGGCCCATTGCGATTACATCGATTACAGGTCAGATCTGAGTAAAAAATAATATTAATTTCCGTCAAGACGTCTTCAAAGTTCATAGCCGTTGGTCTATTTGGACAACTGTTTGCATCCGACATTTCTCTGTCCATTACTATATCATTTTTGTTGACTTGATGTGGCCTATGTTTGTTTCATATGAAAGGAAATTAGACGAGGATGATGAATCTCCTATAAAATCATTGTTTCGGGTAATGATGCTATTCTTAGATTTCACAATTGTTCTCTTCGTCCAGGTGACTTCGAAGATATCATTAACGATATCATGTTAACACACTGAGCAAATCTATGAATTGATCTTATTATGTTTAGTAGCTTTGACGATGTTATGTTTGTTTTCGCTGCAGAAGTTACAGAAAACAGCAAGTCCAACGTAGATTTCTTGTGTTTACCTAGGTTAGTAAAACTAGGTTAACATATGTAAGTGAAATTGATTTCAATTTTTAATTATAATTCAACTTGAGAGCTGTGTTTTCTTTGTTTGCGTTGTTGCTATGATAATATGTCATTTTTATGACTCGATTGCTCAACGTTCTATTATGATGATAGGTTACTGAAAAGGTCCTCTCGCACTTTTACGTCAATCGTTCCAAGAGCGTAGCTATTGGAGCCCGAGAGACGAGCTCAAATAAATCTCAAGACAAAAACTGCAAACACACCGAAGCATTAGCTTCCAAGCAACTTAACAACATGCTTGACAAAATCAAGCAAGCGTACGACGAGGCGCCCTCCCAAGATCAACTAGAAGCAAAATCATCTTCTACCAATCCGTCCGCATCACAAAAGGAGCGAGGTTTTAGTTGTTGCAGTTAAGTAACAGTTTTTGTTTCCGAGGGAGGCGAAGAAGGAACAATTTTACATATTTACCCGAAATTAATATGATTTTTTCGTAATATCAGATTAATATATGACATTTCAAGTCAACTGAAAATGTAAGCAAATCCTACTGATGATAAATATTTTATGTCTATCTCTAATGCAATTAAATTAAAATTATTATTATTATTATCTCTCATTACTAACTATTTGACATATTATTTTTCCTGATATAGAATTTACACTATTTTTACTTTAAAGTATGATAGTGAAAACAAAAAATTTTTATAGTACTATTGGTTTACAATTATAAAATAATAATATTATTTTCTGATACAGTTATATTGTGCGGACGTATATCATTTATACATACTTAAATCCCGTGCATTGCACGGGCACAATTATAAAATAATAATATTATTTTTTGATACAGTTATATTGTGCGGACGTATATCATTTATACATACTTAAATCTCGTGCATTGCACGGGCAAAAAACTAGTTGTATTGTATTGTATTGTATTATATTATATATTATATTATATTATGTTATATTATATTAATCGTGGCTAATGGTAAGTTATGGTATATTAATGCATAAGACTACATATATAGTTCTCTATCTTATATTCAATTATGTTATGATATATTATACGACTTTATGTTATTTTCTATTGTATTGTCATGTTCACAATACCATAGGCTATTATATTATATTATTAAGAAATCATATTTTGATATGTTATATTGTCTATTACATTAAATGATCATATATTATATTATATCATATTATATTATATTATATTATATTATATTACATTATATTATATTATATTATATGACATGATATTATATGATATTATATTCTATAATTTATATTATATTACATTATTTTGTTATTTATATGACCACTTATTATATTATATTATACTGGAGGTATACTATATTTTATTATGCTATATTTGATTATAATATATCAAATTTACGTGATTCATTGTACTTATTAAATAGACAGGTGAATAGACTCACAAAAAATTATTCAATTAAGAAAGTTGAACAGTCTTGCAAAATAATGATTTCCATTCAAGACTCTTGGCTATATTATTTTATAGAATAAATAGCATATAACCTACCCGTGGTTCAACAAAAAAGCACCAAAATCCCTGTTGTTTAGATATAGGCTAAAATGCCCTTGTAGTTTGAATAATTTTGCATACGCTCCAGTCTGGTAAAATTTAGTCTAACGGTCAAAGAAATGGAAATTTCCATTATACCCTTGTCAATACTTAGAACGAAGGACACTGTCGCTGTTCAAAACACCAAACGCCTAACAATGTCTACCAGTCTCCAGAATCAAAGAAAAAATTGCCGAAAGGAAGAAATGATTGATGGTTATTCCGAAATTTCTCCATATTTACTTGTTTGTTCTTCTAACTGCTCGTTAGACCGTCGATCTCTCTATTCTGCCGCTTGGGTCCAGTTCCATCGCGGTGTCGCCAGTGGCTGAGGGTTCTTGTACCGATTTGTCCGCCGATGAATAGTCGTTCGGAGAGACTTTTTTCGTAGCCTTTGCTGTCTGGGAAATCGATCGTTAATCAAAGGGCAAAACCTAGGTAACTCGATTACAGCAGCTTAGACGCACAGATCTAATGGAAGTAAAGAAAACGTGGGATCGTCTTCAATTGGAAGCAAAAAAACCATGAAATAAAGGAAAACAGTGAAGGGTTTTTACTCAATCTCCTCCCTAATTCCATCTTCTTACCTGAATCGCTGTCTCTATTGGTCAGAGGGTAGACCAGTTTTCCGGCCGTCGGAAGGTAGTGTTTGAGGGCCAGAGAGAGCGATTCTTTGAGCTTGGGAGCGACTGTGTCGAGGAAGAAAGCCTTGGACATCGGCCGCCGCGGCTGCTTGCCGGCAGAAGAGAAGGCGGCGGATTGGGTGTGGGAATATGGTCCACGACATGTCGAAGAAGGTGAGTAAGACTGTGATTTCTTCAGACTGATTTCTTCGCCGGCGGTGAGATGAGAGAGGTTTCAAGAATGGTGGCCGGCCATGGCGTTTGTGATGGTTATTCTTTCTGACAAGTCACTACGTAAATGGCCAATTACTGTTTAGAAAGATTCCTTCTAAATGGTGCAAAGAAGATGAGGTTATTTCAGTCATTTTACCTAAAAAATTACTTTTGCACCTATCATAAACGCAATAGCAGCGCGTGTACAACAATCTCGGGCAGTATTAGCTGCCCTGGGTGTACCGTGCAATGTTTTTTAAAACACATGGGACACGCCTGTAATAAAAAAATCATGAGGTATGTTGGTGAATTTCGATGTAACCATGAGGAGAAAAGTGGCATTTACCCTATTTTTTATTATGATATATGATTTTATATATATGCTTTTATTTTATATTACAATATATTTGAAGTCATATTCTTCACAATTAATCAACATGCAATGTTGCTAATATGAATAGAGTTGTATGTTGCACCAGTCAGCCGAGTAATGTTCTTAAATATTGGTTATAGGGGTAATTCTTACACTAAACAGTCTGCAATTATATGTACTAAATGAAATTTGATAATGTGAGCAGCTTTCTTACAGTCTTTCATATAACAACGACTAATAATTTAAGCAGACATACAATAATTCAGTAGGATTACCAAACATTCGTGATAAAAATATTGGCTAACATCATTGCCAGGATTGTTGAGTAATCTAACATTGTCAAGAGAAAAAACGATAAAATAACTACAATAGCACGTTAGTAGTTCCAAACATCAGTCAGACATACCCATCGCAAAAATAGTCCAAACATTAGATCAATGTTCTTCAACATGTCTATTCATTATAGGGAGGCCAACGCCAATATTTAAAGTAGATAGATGCTGTCAAATATTTTCTGAATTCTTCTATTTGACACGGTTGTATGGCAAATAGATTGTCGCCTGGAAACATCACACCAAATGCATTCCGCAACATGTGTACGCCACATTCTCCGCTGCAGCGAAAACCAGTCCATATGGTCATTTAAATAAAGAGGATCATAGCGTCCGTGAATCGATTAATTTGTATAATGTCACCTGTAACCTTGTTGGGAGATTCGCCCGTCACGCCTAAAGTCGAACAAAAAATCTGAACATTTCATGCCTAGGTCTCGCAAAAACATCTTGGTAATAATGATTGTGTTGCCCAGCGCAACACGTGTCTCTGTAAAGTGTGGATCGGCTGATCTTTCTGAATCCATTACCAAAAATTTTCGTTGCCTAGGATAGATAACGACCAACACCCAATGATTGTTGTTCACGTTCACAGGTAGCACAATTGCCGACGCATCTTTCCAATTGCATGATGGCCATCGGACATTCCAAGAACAAAGTGCATCAGTTCGGTCAGATCAGCTGTTCCATTAACAACAAGAATTGATTTCATGAACTGACTGAAAATTGTGTTCATGAATGCAACTCTCTTGAGAGGACTCGTACACCTCAACTGCATTTCGATATAGTGGGAAATATGTCATAATTTAATACTTGAACGTAAACTTACAACATCTCGTAGGTAAGTGCCGCGAGTCTTCAGTTCATTGAAGAATCCTTGCTTCAGCTCTGTCCCACAAAGCCCTACTACGTAATGATTTGTGGCCGTGCGTTCTACGGACTCAGCTGCTTTTGGCCACATTTTCAGCTTGTGCAGAATGTGCTCGCCAATATTTGCCTTTCCGTATGGAATTCTGGCAGCGCTAGAAGAAGGTTGAACGCTTTTTTCCAATGATTTTTGCCTTTTTGCTGGTTGAAGCTCAGTCCCTTCATCTATTGCCTTGCCCCAGCTAACTCTATAAGAGAAATATGATGTGAGACATTTAGAAGAATGAGAATGCAAATTTTAGCTGCAGGAAAAGCTATTTGTACCAGAATCCATGCCTTGTACCTTCCCTATCTTTTCTGTCAGCTGCTGTAACTGGTCACCAAAGGATCTCAAAACATCTTCCAATGGTTTAGCATGCTCAATATCAGTCAGTCGTACGTTCAAGCCGAGAAAGCCTTCTTTTACTTGGCCGATCATATGGAAGACTGCTCAGTGTGGTAGTCGACTGCTATACTGAGTTTCTCCAGTTGTTGCAAGACCTTCTTAGTTCCTCTCGAACTACCTTGCGACGCCTCCGAATTAACCTTGCTTGTCTCTCGCTCCATTTCCAACTCATCTTCAAATGGCTCATGAACATGGGAAGTCTCACCTGCCTCATTTTCCACGACAATGACAAACTCATCATGGGTATCCACGCCATCATTTCCAACATCACACGACACATTGGCATTGTCGTCCAGATTAGTGGTTTGGCGCTGCATTCGTCAATCACGGGCCATGAATCGTTCATATCGGCCCCAACATCTACGTGTGACTGAGGAGGTGATTGTATATGTTCTATGACATTTGATTTGATGTTGGCATTATCCTTAATGCTAACATTTGGACTCTCATGCATGCCCTTGCGCCTGGACCGGATATCGTTGACAAAATCATTGTAATGTTGGTGACGGTAAAGCTCTCTCATTGCTATTCCCGCCCAGAACTTGGCCATCTTCATCATCCAACAGGGGGTGTGCGGCGAACCACTTTCAGTGGTGCTTCTAAATGATGGTGAGCTGTTTTGCTGAATACCTTCGCTGCGGAGAATGGTATCGAAGTTGCTATTGGCAAAATAGTCAGTAGCAACCTCTTTGGCTATAGCAATAAACATATTATTGACAACCACTGACTTCCTAACAGTATCGTCAACGTCTTGCAATCTTGGAGCTCATTTTGTCGACCAAGCATTTGTCCTCCATCGGCACATATGGGGGGAGCAGCTCGTCAGTATCGTCCAAGCGCGTTGCATGTTTTCTTGCAACGTCTGGCAAACATTCGTAAGCAAGGGTATATTTTGAAAATGACAGTGGGTTACATGACATTATAGCGTAAATATGCAAGGCTACGGATCATGCGTGTAGAGGTGTGTAAGATTACCTGAATTGGGTGCACGAAGCCACCCAAGCACAACGTGTGGTACCTTCTTGAACTGCCTGTTCCCTGAATGTTTTTAAACGATGAAACGTCCCTTTTCAATGATGCCAGAACAGTATCGTATGCATACTTTCCAAAGGGATAGTTGTTGAAGCTGTCGAAATCCTCCACTAAGTGAAGTATCATTGGATTGATCTTCACATTTGTTCAGCAGCCATGCTGATCGAGAACCCCCACAACAAATACCACACTGGCCATTTTTAATCTTTCAATGTCGACACCAGATGATGAGGTACATCCCAGTTCACTCAATCTATCAATTGTGTCCTGCAGGGTAACCTTTTGCGCGTCTGGAAAGTGCCTTCTAGCAAAAGCATGATTCTCGTCGACCTCTGGCTCAGAAGAAAATCTCAGACCAGTAATCAAATAGAATTACGTAGGCGGGAACCGTAAAGGCCTGGAATTGATAACCATCCACAGCTCATCCCTACGAAGTAGTGGAGTCTGAGCTTGCACCATGTACCAAATTAGCTGGCTCGAGAGATAGAATGTCTTTGCACGGGCTATGAGGCGACCAAATGGCTATCGTGCAACCATTTCTGCAATTTCTGCTGCGTTTAGCACGTCATGTATAAGTTTGCTAACCCCCTTATAGTCAGCACATATGGTTAATTTGCAGGGCAGAATATTGACTTGTGTAATCTGACTATCTAAGAACGTTTGAAAATTAGAAGTCATGCTGTTACACAAAAATATAGAACAGTACGCAAGATCATCTAAAATTCATTCATCTCCAACAGATTGCATAATATATCTACATCAGAAATATAGACAGAAACATATCATGTATATACACATAACTATAGAACAGTATGCAAGAACATCTGAAGACCATTCATCTCCAACAGATTGCATAATATATCTACCGAAGAACTGTAGCCCACTTGTAAAAGAGGAAAACAATGGCCAGTCGACATTTTACTATCTTAATGGAGAAGACACAATAAATTTAGACAGGAAGACTCGAAATATGCGGGCTAATTGAAGTACACTCCGTAATCATTGTACAAACTGTTAAAACACACAAAATACCTCCGAGACATTTTCCGCCATTGTAGTCTCTTTGAACGCTAGATATTGGTTGCAAAATATCGAAAAGACAAATTTTACAGTCTTCAAATGGTCGACCTTCAACAACTTCCAAATAGTATTCGATGGAATAGTTGCCACCTCTGGACTGTATGACCAAGGAATAAATAGGGTGCAAGTTTGGGAATTTTGAAATCAGGTTAAACGATGGGGAATGAATTTTCTAATTTTTTACTCCGTTGATGAACACTGTAATTTTTCAACTAATGGTTGGGCCGTCAATTGCATAATAGACATAACTATTTAGGGTACAATATGACAGGGGCAATCAATTGAAATTTCGAAATGGGTTGGGCCAACAATTAAAAAATGCACATAATTAGTGAGGATCCAATGCAAGGAAATCAATACACGAAAATGAATTTATTTTCTTGTAAAATGAGTACGAAAATGCATAATATATGACACTGTATGGTACTATATTGTAATTCATATTATATTATATTACACTACATGACAGGAAACTTTATTAGATGACGTCATATTATATTTCGTTATAGTGTATTAGAATATCGCGTAATATGTTATTTTATATATCTTATTCGATATTATATTATATATTATTATAATATATTCTATTCTATTATAATATACAACATTATCTAACATTATTTGTTGCAAAAATATAACTACATAACTAAATACATCGCAACAAAATTTGTTATCTATAGTTGGTTAAGTAATTTTTGTAATCTTCGAATCAGTTCAGAATCACTCATTTATCCAGCATTACATTCTTATGGTTTAATTGAAATGTTAATATGTTCTTCAGTGCCAAATATTTTCAGCCCTCCACAAAAACAGTATTACACGTAGGCATGGTTCAATAAAAATGTAATGAATGTGTTCTTCATCCCCTAAATTTTTCAGTCCTCCACAGAAACAATATTACACAGTCATTCATGCAGTCATACAATTTCAACATTCGATGTTGGAAAATACGCTTTGACAGTCAAAGTCCAATATCGTCAAACATATCTTAAAATGGTATCACGATGGAGAACCATGAAGTGCTTCATAGTATTCCACTTTATTGCCCAATGTAAGAACTGAATCTAACGTCAAATTCCGTGGACTTAAAATACGATGAAAGTTAGTAGATATTGTATAAAGAGCAAGGTCGTTTAACTTATTTATTCAACAGGCAAGCTAACACACATGCTCTATAAGCGGTTCCTTCTAGTTATTTAAGACTCATCTTCCGCTTCTTGTAAGTAAGAGGTCCGTTTCCAGCATCCTTTTGCACGCCAACGTCCGTAACACAATTGTCTTCTGCTTGCTCCGAGGCGGCCGAATCTGAACAAAAGTTACGAACATTTCTTTGCATCGTGAGGATCATCATCCTTTTCAACAACTGTGACAACAGAAGTTTCACCGAATGCGTCGGCCTTTTGCAACTGCGTGTATCCATGCTGCGAAAATCAAAAGGCGTAACTTTTATGTAGAACTTAAAGGTTCTGCCACCCAAGCTTGGTATGCAAAGGTATTTCAGCACCCCCGGTCAAACACCAGAGCAACATACGTCGGAAAGTTCATTACCATTGTAAGAATCGTGTTTCAACATAATTAATATACACATATCATACCAGGGTACCACGAACTCCTCGGTTGTAGTGTTTGTACACTTTCTTGCAGCCCATCGAATATAACGAATGTCGCTGTATCGGCGTCATCGGCGACCATATACTCAATTTGAAATCGATAAAACATGTAAAACAACCTACAATCAATGGATTGACGAACAAATCTATAAAGAGCCATGCACCAAGTGTACAATACTGTAGAATGCCAAACACCTTCGCATCAGAGCACCTATTACATATCAAATACGAATCCGTTCTTCCACCTTACTGAACACTTTGAACATGAGATATAATGCCAACCATTCCTTATCAGGATCTCAGTTATTCTAGCCACACAAAAAAAAAAACCTTGACCTGCATATCAACCATCACCAATCAGCTTACTAATTAATTTTTATGTGCACAGGAAAACATATAAGGCCATACATGTTCATCTTCCTTATACGAAAATTCACAGATATCAGCAATACGACACGATTGCATATCAAGGATTTTTGTGCCAAGGGATAGTGCGACTGGTAGTTCGAAAACATTCATACTGCAATTGACAAATTACGACATCAGGCAACTGTACTAACTACAACGGAAATAAGTTAAACAGCAATCAAATCAGCTTTTGTGGAATTGCCAAACTTCATCAACTCAGGGTCAACATACAATTTCGATGCGGTCGTGGTATTCAAGTGAAGGGTTTTTGCAAGAACATTTTACATGAAGGTAGAAAGTAGAACACTTCTGAAAAAATAAACCAGCACTTATGGCCAAAAACTTTTGGGTTAACACTTGTCACAATAACAACTACTTGTTCCCAATTCTAGACCGAACAACAATCACAAAATTCATCGGCCTTGTCGGCCCAAACAGTAATAGTGGCGTTCAGATAACTGCAATATCGTGAATGATAAAAGGTACGAATGGATATCTTGGAAGGTGGAAATTTTATGCAACTGGAACAACTTAATATGAAACAGTTAAAAAGCAATTACCCCTTCAAGAAAATCCTCAACTCAGCACGCCTTGCACCACCACTATCACGAACATCCGGTTCGATTACTTGAGATAATTGTAACATCTACATGTGCGACCAAACATAAAATGTAAGGAACACGGCATTAAGCCTGCATCGATGTCATGTTATTGAACAGTATCGATCGCAGGATGTATGATTGCAAAACCACCCGGAATATTACTGCAAGACTGTGGAGTAACTGTATATGTATGAGAAAATGCAAGGAATCAAATAATGTAAGGAAGCATACGCCATTAAACTGTATGCTGTAACGATGTCATGTCATGGAACAATATCGCTGTAAACACGTAAGGATGTAAATCTATACAACAATAAAAATGAAAGATTGTACCGCAAACTCAACATAGCAAAATATAATTGTACGCAACACCACAGAAAACTCGGTAATTCCTTATTGCGGCTGGTGAACTGCATCAAAACCTCATAAGACATGAACCGAAATTTGTCGACACCTATTGAGTACGACTGGTCATCCACCTCATCCACGACAGTACGATCAGTGTATCTAACCATACACTCAACATCAGCCATACGATAGCTCCTAGGAGAATCAACAACCTCAAATTCAGATATTGAATAATCATGGCCTTCCTTAAGCTTAGCTGCAAATCGATCAGCCCTTTGGACATGAATAGATGCCTGCATCACAGTATCCTACCAACCCAAAAAAATGAAAAAAATGATAATAAACTAAACATACAACATACCACAAATAGAAACAACATAGCAAACATATTGAACAATTACCCTCTCATCCAACAACAACATATCTAGGCTCATGGGCTTCTTCTTAATGATTATTGTCGTTCATGAACGAAGAAGGCGCACAACAATAGTTCCACATTTGGTTCTAGTTTTTAATTCATCTTGAGCAGAATATTCGTTGAATTTCCCATTGTACAGAAATCACAGTCCCAGCGAAAAAGTCACTATGCCAGACATATTATTATATAGCCGAGTTCAAAACCTGTTCATTCAACAACAACAGAAACCTACGATGGACTGATAGAATGAATGATCCATAAAGACATATCACATACACTGCATCATTCATCAATATTGCAAGACTGTTGAAATTCATAGTCGGTCAGAAGGGAAATAAGGAATATTGATGACACATTAATAGGAATACCAAATACAACATATCTATCAATCATATAACCGTACACCTGTCAGACCACAGAAAGACTGAATTGATAAATGCAAGACTCTAACCGTCAGACATACGAACCATTAATGAACTACAGGCAAATACATATACAAGAATTGATAAAATATTTTCTTGTTACTTTAGAACTACAGGCAAAAAATTGTATTTGTTGTTTCACTTTATTTGTAACATTTGGATGTGCAACATATATTCATATCTTTAAGCAAGATAACCCACAACATTTATCGAACGAGATCCTATGTCTCATAGGGTGTCTCATTGCGTGCACCCACTTATTATACATACAAATTCTAATATTTTCTAATTAAAATAAAAGAAATAAAATGTGAGAGAGAGGAGAGAGGAAAGATTAAGGTCCTGTGTTAAGATTTTCCCTTTTGGTTTTATTTTTTTATAATTATCTAATTAAAATATATCTTATATATCCCATTTTCTGAAATATACATAATAAAATGATACTTAGGAATATCGAAAAATATTGGATATGGATATGAATATGTCGTAACGAAATAAATAATAAATTAGATATGTTTATTTGATTATATCATATACATCTAATGAATCAATGATGATTTTAGAATTTGGTGGAATATGTAATTAGAGAATTATAAATTAAACTAAAATCAAAATGGGAAACCTTGGATGTTAATTTCTCTCTCTTACATTTTATTTCTTGTATTTTGATTAAAAATATTAGAATTTCTATGTGTAATAAGTGGTGCACACATTGGGACACCCAATGAGACAAAGTATCTCGTCTGGACAATTATGGAGTATTTAATTTTTCAAGCATATATTATGATGGCCTTTCGAATAATCGCATTATCAAATCTATGTTGAAGAATACTTATTCATAAAACTTTTAGCAAAATCTTTCCTTCTTTACGTGGTTACATTACAGAATTGAAAAACTAAAGGCCTATGTTTGTGCATGTGTTATTTATCTTACACCGGATAACATGAAGATATAAGGGTTCTCTTTCCTATATAAAAGGAGGTTCATGCCTTATAATTTATTCAACAACAACATTATATCATAAAAGTAATTTAATTACGTTAACTATTGAAATCCCCTTGACGTGTGGGAGTTTTGGGTGGCGAGTAAAATTACTTCTGGTCGTCGGTTGTCGGGTTAGGTGAAGGTGAGAATGGATGAATTGTGCGATTATACCTTTTTACATACAGAATTTTCTATGATCTTATTGTCTGGGTGGTTTTCCCTCTTCACCAAAATTGAGGATTTTTTCCACCTTAAATCTTTCACTGTTATTTTCTCTTGTTTTATATTTCCGACCCGTGGTAGATTCTGGGAGAGTCTCGGAGTGACTTGAATTCCCAAAAAAAATGCTATGAGAGCTAGTATAGCCTAGTTGGTGGTTCGGAGTATGATTTGTACTTTCAGTGTTGTGTGATCTTTCTCATCAGAAAAGATACAAAGACATTTGTTCGTGCGGCGAAACTGTGATGCGTGGGGCTTGGGCACAGAAGAGTTTTTGAGAGACAAGTTGATGTTTGGGTTTTCTGCGAAGTTGTTTCACTAGTTCATTTAGATGTCCAGAATTTCGTTCGCGGATATAGCAAGATTTGATGCGGAAGAGGTCGACAGAAGAATCAATTTTAGCTTGTGCAAGTGAATGATATGGTGTAGGGCTGTTAAAAATCGATCCGACCCGCCAACCCGACACGAACCGAACCCGAAAATAACAGGTTCGAGTTAGCATTTTTGACCTGTTTACATAAACGGGTAAACCCGAACCCAACTCAATTATTAAGTGGGTCAGGTTAGGGTTCGGATTTTCAAGCCGAAATCAAGCCGAAATCAACCCATTTAACCCGAATAATATATATTATTAAAATATTATTATAAAATAAAATGATTAACCCTAATTCTCTATTCACTCTCATGCTCACACATGATGTTTTTAGAAAAAAAATTGCATTAGTTGTCCTTCTTTAATTTGGATTTATAATTCTGTCAATTTTTCTATTTTCTTTTTATTTTTAAAATTTAAACGGGTTGACAGGTTGGCGGGTTGGGTTAGGGTTAAAGCAGGTTGGGTTTCGGTTTGATTTTTCAACCTATTTAAGTAAACAGGTCAGGTCAGGATTGAAGTCTTCAACCCGCTTATTAAACGGTTTGAACCAGAAGGTGACCCAACCCGACCTATTTACCACCCCTAATGTAGTGATTCACTTAGGGTTACGCATATATTAAAAGGGCAAGGAAATTCCGAAAGTAGTAGTGCAAGTAGCATTGAGGAAATAACTAGTGCGAGCAAATCAGGAATGCGTGACGAGCATTTAGAGGATAGAATTTGAGAGTGCGAAGAATATTCTTGCAAATATGCAATGAATGGAAAAGCAATCTAGGATTAGCTTGAGGAATGTATCCGTGAATCATCTTAGATCACTAGCTACGGGTTTTCAGCTAATGCATAGTTGGTTTTCAACTCTCCATTTTAGCTGGGAAATCAGTACATGTGTTGGTAGAACTCGTATATACCGGAGAACTCAATTCTCAACTTTTGATTATATAGCCGAGGTCCAAGGATCGTACTGTAAAATAACAGAGAGGATCGTACTGTAAAATGACATGAATACCCTTAAATTAAGTGATTGATGGCAATTTTTTTATAAACAAAAATAAATAAAACCACAAGGTGAGTAAGTGGGCCATTGGCCCAATAAGAAAAGGAAAGTGCCACGTGAGTACTTAGTGGGCCAACTGCTCAATCAGTTGTCTCGATAAACACAGAGATGTGCATGCACGCATATCTTAGTTGCATTCATTGCTTTCTAATTTCACCACGTCACACTCAATCAAGGTCATCGTTATGTGCTGGGGATTTTTAAGTAAATGGCCTTTGACGTGGTCAACGTTAAAAAAGTAGCCTCTAAATGAAAAATGACTTTAATGTCCTTACTAATCGGGGTTCCAAAAAATGAAAGGTCCATTGCTACATAGCACAGGTCCCCTAAGCAGGGGTCCAGTTCTATGCTGCAGGAGACCCGCCCATGCTGTGCAGCAAATGGGCGGGGCCCATGCTGGCATGTGCGGGACCCCTGCTTTATAGCACAGGTCACATGCCCAATATTGTCACGACCCGCCGTCCCACTCTCGTATTCCGTTCTAATATTAAATATCTAAGGCTTTGATATAGAGCAATAGTGTAAAACTGCGAATAAAATTTTTCATCTTAAACTTTTCGTGCGGAATTACTATACACAAGTCAATAGAATGTTCGTAACTCATCTACATTCCATCGTATCCCTAACCACACGATATACAAGTGTGTGTGTGTGTGTGTGCAGCCAAAAGCTCCCTATGCGCCCGGCCTTCACAGGTCGTCATCCATACACACACTCCCACCTCAAAAGCAGCCGGATAGCTTCAAAAGATCGGCCTCGCGTAAAGGTCGGATCACGTACCGTAATCGTCAGTACCTACAATACGTAACATAAAGAATGAGCCACCGAGGCTCAGTAAGCAGAAATCATGCATGTATGCACGTGTCCTAACGATCGACAATCCACGTCGTCGTTTTCTAATGCTCATACTCTCCTCCTCATTTTCTTGTCCTTTTCCTGACTCATACTTATTTTCTTATACTCTTACTTCGTACGGGCCCTCGGCTTTCTATCCCACTATGCGCCATTTCATAGAGATCTCATATGTGGAGGTTCTCACACTAGAAGGTCACCCGAAGGAATCTTCCCTTACTCAATGTGGCCTCCACGCGAACGCTTCTCACTGGTAGCCAACACCGAGGCCACTAACCGCGGAGGTCACCCGAAGGAATCTTCCCTCCCGGTTAGTGCTTTACGCACTAGAAGGTCACCCGCAGGAATCTTCCCTTACTCAGTGCGTGCCCCGGGCCGCATCCTCCAGGTTGCATCTCCCGCATACGGGGTATTCCCCCAGCCTCTTATACAGGCCTTATGGCTTCTTTTGCCATGGTCGCATAAGGGTAGCCGTGACTCTTCATTGAGTCGACACAAACGCCAATATCGGCGAGTATACATCGCACACAGGCGATCTTATGCACGCTCTTACCTCGCGTCATACTTACTACTTATGCGTGCAAGTGCTCATGACATGCTCATGTGAATATGCAGATCATGCTTATCATGCAAATAAAATAATCTTATCTTAACATGCACGTTCCACGTAAAATGCACGAGCACGTAAATTCACATCATCGGACGCAGGCAAGTTACGTACTGTAGTTGAAATTTCTACTTACTTGCCGTCCGTAGGTTAGCAGTCACCTGACCCGTAGGTGTTCCTAAGTCCCGACCTTAGGCATGAAATATTGGTGTCAGTGCGCTATTTTATTTAATGGTTTAAGTATGCTAATCTTCAAGCCCTATATGTACATCATGGGTTAAAATAGATTTCGAGTCGTTGGTTAAATTAAATCTCGACATTATAAAGAAAATCTCGATTCCAAACTAAATCTCGGCATGTGGATAAATCTCGGGTTCCTACGAATTCAAAATCGTGTCATGTGCTTCGACATTGTAAACAAAATGTCGATATACATTTTAACATGATCTTCGACATTTCTTATATTAAATGTCGATACTGGAAGCAAATCTTCGAACTTCACTTCTATATTTTCTCAAAGATTTCGACATTTGAGTTATTTGAGGATCTCGACATTTTCAAGTTTCGACATTTTACTTTGTCATTTCGACATTTTACTAAAGGGTCTCGACATTTAGAAATCTTCGACATTTAAACGATTTAAAGATCTCGACATTTTGTTCTTAATTTCGTTCGACATTACAAAAATCTCGATATGATATATAGACATAAATTCAACATAGGTCTCGACATGTTTCCTAACAAGGTTTCGACATTTCTCCTTAACACTTCGACATTTTGAGGGTTTCGATATTTATCATTGGCTCTCGACATTTTGTGCTGGAAATGTCGACACGAAATTCACGTGGACCTCGACATTTATAAAATGTCGATATATGTTACGTCGACATTTTTATCTTGACATTCTTAGCTCGACTTTTCTGCTCAGCATATTGGCTCGACATCCTATCTGTCATTTCGACATTCACTAACATCCCGACTTTTTTAGTAAATATCGATAGTGTGTTTCGACATTTGTCTTTTTAGCATGGTTTCGACATTTGAGACCATAAATGTCGACATGAGTTTAACGTGGCTCTCGACATTTTTCTTAATATCGTTTCGACATTTTTTTTTCCTTAATATGGTTGCGACGTTATCTCGACTTCTTTGAACCCAACATTTTATCCAGGTACAGCTCTCGACATTTTGGAGCATAAGATGTCGACATGAGATTCACCTCGACTTTAAATTCGACATTTATCTCGTCATTTTTGTTTCTTTTATCTCGATATGTTGACCCGACATCCTACCATTTCGATATTTACTAGCATCTCGACATTTACTTCGACTTTTAACTCGACATTCCATCATTAGACATCTCGACATTATATAAATCTCGATCGGATAAGTCGACTTCTTATCTATCATTCGACATTATATTTCGACTTTTGAATTAGAAAATGTCGACATGCATTTCTCATGAGCCTCGACATTTTATCATCTTCTTCACCCCATCGAAACCCGATTCTTAACTTATTCTTTCTAGAATTGTAAGCTCTAAACCTCTCCTCTACCTTTAGAACATTTAACACGAATTTATGGCTCCCTCGTCTCGGAAATCTTCTAACCCTAAACATGTTTAACTAACTAATCTTGGTACAAGATGTCGAATTAATTTAGGAAGTTAGCTTTACTTACTAATTTCGATCTTCAACTTCTTGGAGTGCTTTTGGTTCGAAAACTCGTCTCGGCTTCCTCCTTCTCTTCTTTTTGAGCTTTCGTTTGTTGTTAGGTATAGTTATGGGGTTTTGAAGAATTTAGCTAGATATTTTTCTTGAAATTTTTGTTAGATGGGGCATGGTGGCGTGGGTTTTCCCTTGAATTAGGGAACTTTGCCTCCCATTTTGGTCTCTTTCATGGATTGGGCCTAGTTCCATTCTTAGCCCACTTAGAAATTTCTTATTAATAAATTCATGGTCCAAAGTAACTTCCTAGCCCAATATAAAATTCTAGCAAACTCTTATTTGGCTATCATTTAGTTTTCCCTTCTTTACTACTTTCGAAAATCCCTCTCATGAACTCGGGTCATCGTGGGCACATATTATTGTCATGTATTTGCACGAAATTCACGTAGCACGTAAGAACGAAAATCGTGAGATCACGTAAATATAAATCATGTATGCAATAAACACTTATCACTTAGTTCACAGTCATAACTTTATTGGCCGACCTAGCTTGCGGGGATCGGGGTCCTACATCCTCCCCCCCTTAAGGAGGATTTCGCCCCCGAAATCAGCCCATGTGAAACAACTCGGGATAACGAATTCTCATTTCGTCCTCTCGTTCCCATGTGGCTTCTTCCGTGGACTGGTTCCGCCACAGTATCTTCACTAACGGAATATCTTTATTCCTTAGTTTCTTGGTTTCATACATCAATATTTCCACCGGAATCTCTTCGTAGCTTAGATCCGGTTTCAATTGTTGATGTAGGAACTCGTTTCCTAGCACGTGATTTGGGTCGGCTATGTATTTCCGCAGTGTCGAGATGTGGAACACATCATGCACTTGCGATAAAGACGCAGGCAGCTCCAGTTGGTATGCTACCTCGCCTACCCTCTTCAGTATCCTAAATGGTCCTATATACCTAGGACTTAGCTTTCCTTTCTTCCCAAACCTTTTCACGCCCTTCATCGGCGATACTTTTACAAACACCATATCGTCTTCTTTGAATTCCAGTGGTCGACGTCTTCGATCAGCGTAGCTTTTCTGTCGACTCTGTGCCGTTCGCATTCTTTCTCGTATGGTGGTAATGGCTTCCGTCATTTCTCGTACTATGTCAGGGCCTAACACTGCCCGTTCGCCAACCTCGTCCCAATGTACTGGGGATCTGCACCTACGCCCGTATAGCGCTTTGTACGGTGCCATCCCAATGGTGACGTGGTAACTATTGTTATATGAGAACTCGATCAGTGGGAGGTACTTACTCCAATTTCCTTTGAAATCGAGTACACACGCTCGGAGCATGTCCTCCAGGGTCTGGATGGTTCGCTCGGACTGACCGTCCGTCTGTGGATGGTAGGCGGTACTAAAAGATAGCTTCGTTCCCATCGCCTTTTGCAAGCTCGTCCAGAATTTCGAAAGAAATCTGGAGTCGCGATCCGAGACTATTGAGGATGGAACGCCGTGCAGTCGCACTATTTCTTGGATATAGAGCTCAGCGTACCGTTCCATGGAAAACGTCGTGCTAATGGGTAAGAAGTGGGCCGACTTGGTGAGTCTGTCGACAATCACCCAAATCGCGTCGTGCCCCTTCGTGTTCCTCGGCAGTCCTACTACGAAATCCATGGTAATATTATCCCATTTCCATTCCGGAATGGGTAACGGTTGGAGGGTTCCCGCCGGCCTTTGATGCTCGGCTTTTATCTGCTGGCACGTCAGGCACTGACTCACGAAAGTTGCGATGTCCTTTTTCATGCCTGGCCACCAGTAGTTCTCCTTTAAACCTCTGTACATCTTCGTCGCTCCTGGATGTACTGAGTATGCAGTAGTATGGGCTTCCGTCATTATCGTCTTTCTTAGCTCAGCGTTGTCTGGTACGTACAACCGATCCTTGAAATACAGTCGTCCATCTTCCCGTATCATGAGGTCTCCGGTTGTTTGTTCCGGCTGTGCCTCCTTAATTTTTGCGTACAATTTGTCTGCTCCTAGCGCTGTCTTAATTTGCTCTAGCAGTGTTGGTTGCAAAGTTAAGGCCGCTAGCTGCGCCTCAACTTCGCCTAACCATACGACTTCTACTTCCAGCAGTTGCAGTTCTGCACTGACTGCTTTTCGGCTTAAGGCATCGGCTACTACGTTCGCCTTGCCTGGGTGGTAGTTGATTATGCAATCGTAATCCTTAACTAACTCTAACCACCTTCTTTGCCTCATGTTTAGCTCTTTTTGAGTAAAGAAGTACTTGAGGCTCTTGTGGTCCGTGTATATCTCACACCGCTCTCCATAGAGGTAATGCCTCCAAATCTTGAGAGCAAAGACCACTGCCGCCAATTCTAGGTCGTGCGTCGGGTAATTTTTCTCGTACTCTTTCAGTTGACGAGAGGCGTATGCTACTACATTCCCGTTCTGCATTAGTACGCACCCTAATCCGTTCTTCGACGCATCACTATACACCGTAAACCCTCCGTTCCCGATGGTATTGTGAGAACTGGGGCCGTTGTAAGCCTTTCCTTCAGCTCCTGAAAACTCCGTTCACATTCCATGGTCCATTGAAATGGAGTATTCTTCCTGGTCAGCCTTGTCAGTGTCGACGCTATTTTCGAGAAGTCCTTTATAAACTTCCTATAGTATCCTGCCAGACCGAGGAAACTTCGTATTTCCGTTACGTTCGTCGGTCTGGGCCAATTGCTAATGGCTTCTATCTTCTTTGGGTCTACAGAAATCCCTTCTCCTGATACTATATGCCCCAAGAAGGCGACTTGGTCGAGCCAAAATTCGCACTTCTTGAACTTGGCGTATAGTTGCTTGTACCGTAGTATTCCTAGGACTGTTCTCAGGTGTTCTTCGTGCTCCTCCTTCGTCCGTGAGTAGATTAGGATGTCATCAATGAAGACTATGACAAACTTATCTAAGTAGGGTTTGAACACCCGGTTCATTAAATCCATAAAAGCTGCAGGCGCATTAGTCAGCCCGAATGGCATCACCAGAAACTCGTAGTGGCCATAACGGGTACTAAAGGCCGTCTTCGGGACATCTTCCTTTCGGATCCTCAGTTGATGGTAGCCCGATCTTAGGTCGATCTTGGAGAAAACCGTTGCGCCTTGTAGTTGATCGAATAGATCGTCTATTCTAGGGAGCGGGTATTTGTTCTTAATCGTTAGCTTGTTCAACTCCCTATAGTCTATGCATAGCCGCATGGACCCATCCTTCTTTTTCACGAATAGCACCGGCGCTCCCCAGGGAGAGAAACTCGGCTGTATGAACTCTTTCTGCAGGAGTTCGTCGAGTTGGTCCTTTAACTCCTTCATTTCCGTCGGTGCTAGCCGATATGGTGCCTTAGATACTGGTGCCGCTCCAGGTACCAGATCTATAGCGAACTCTACTTCCCGATCGGGTGGTAGTCCCGGTAACTCCTCAGGAAATACATCAGGGAAGTCCTTTACTATCGGCACTTCCTCGAATTTCGGGGAGATATTCCCTTCTGACTTGATGGCGAATACCAGGTAGGCTTCGCACCCTGATCTGATCAGTCGTTGGGCTTTTAACGCTGATATCTTTGAGATCATGGTCCCCTTGCTGGTTCCTACGAACTTAAGGGGGTCATCCCCGCCCGTGTTGAGCGTGACTATCTTGCGGTGGCAGTCTATGACAGCTCCGTACTTCGATAGCCAATCCATTCCAAGGATCACCTCATAATCATTCATGGGAATTATTATGAGGTCTATGGGCAGTTCCTTGTCCCCGATTACTATTGGACAATCCCGTAAAACCTGATTGGTTTGGGTGGGATTCCCGTTCGGAACTGTTACCCTAAACTCGCACTCAGCTTGGTGAGGCGTGACTCCTACCCTCATGACATACTTAGTAGACGCGAACGAGTGTGTCGCTCCTGAGTCGACTAGGATGCAAGTGGGGGTTTCGTAGACGAGGAGGGTACCTGTTACCACTGCAGGGTTATTTTCCGCTTCCTCGGAGGTTATAGTGAAAACCCTGGCTGGTACCCTTGGTGGTGCTGCTTGGTTTCCAGCTTGGCTTCCGGATCCACCTTCCGGACATGCCCTCAGATAGTGGCCCGTCTTGCCACATTTGAAGCAGACGGCATTTTGGGAGTTGCAGGCTCCCATGTGCCTCCGTGCACACTTCGGGCATACGGGTAGGTCCAACTGGGGTCTACCCCGGTTTGGGTTAAACTGTGGAGGTGGTCCTGGTCGATTCGGGAAATTTGGTTTCCCACCCTTGGCCACGAACTGCCTCTTTGGGTTGCCTCCGCTCCCTTGCGGCCCTTGCACGAACTTGCGCTTTGCTTCTTGAGCGCGAGCAATCCTTGCCTCGGCTTGCTCCGCCACCAGCGCTCTCTCAGCCACTTGGGCGTACGTGGCTCCTTGTATTCCGGCCATACTCACGTCTCTGTACAGCTCGGGTTTCAGCCCTTCCATGAACCGCTCAATCTTGAGCGTGTCCGTACTGACCATATGAGCAGCGAACCTTGAGAGCTGCTCAAACTTCCTCATGTACTCCGCCACTGTCATTGCTCCTTGGCGGAGGTTGATGAACTCGTTCATCCTTTGGGCTCTGACTGAGGCGGTGTATTACTTTCCGCGGAAGATTTCCTTGAACCGATCCCAGCTCATCGTCAGAGGGTTTTTGATGGCTGAGACGGTGTCCCACCAGTGTTCGGCGCTCCCCCTTAGCAGGTAGGCAGCGCACATGACCTTTTCCGCCTCCGGGGTGCGGCTGTGCTGGAACATGTTCTCCAGCGTCCTCAGCCAATCCTCGGCGGATGTGGGGGTCTACAGCATCCTCGAACAGTGGAGGATTTAGTTTCCTGAACCTCTCCCCCGATCATCTCGATTCGTTTAGGTGGGGGAGGTAGGTTAGCTGATTGTCCACCAGCATTTTGCTGTTGGATCAGCTGCTGGATTTGGGCCGACTGTTGCCGGATCAATTCGGTTAGTTGCAGGATGGTAGCATCCCGGCTATCAGGGGGATTATTGGTGTCTCTACCCTGATCAGATTCCCTGCTTCCTTCACCCCTAAGTCTAACCATTTTCACCTATCCTGACAATTCCTAAGGCCAATAAATCAAACCATACAAGCAATTCACATAACATGGTACTTACAAGCAAGGCCGCTTCCGCGCTGAGTGTGTGTGTGTATGGACAGTCTACAGGACCTGTGACCGAAGCTCTGATACCACTCTGTCACGACCCACCGTCCCACTCTCGTATTCCGTTCTAATATTAAATATCTAAGGCTTTGATATAGAGCAATAGTGTAAAAATGCGAATAAAATTTTTCATCTTAAACTTTTCGTGCGGAATTACTATACACAAGTCAAAAGAATGTTCGTAACTCATCTACATTCCATCGTATCCCTAACCACACGATATACAAGTGTGTGTGTGTGTGTGTGTGTGCAGCCAAAAGCTCCCTATGCGCCCGGCCTTCACAGGTCGTCATCCATACACACACTCCCACCTCAAAAGCAGCCGGATAGCTTCAAAAGATCGGCCTCGCGTAAAGGTCGGATCACGTACCGTAATCGTCAGTACCTACAATACGTAACATAAAGAATGAGCCACCGAGGCTCAGTAAGCAGAAATCATGCATGTATGCACGTGTCCTAACGATCGACAATCCACGTCGTCGTTTTCTAATGCTCATACTCTCCTCCTCATTTTCTTGTCCTTTTCCTGACTCATACTTATTTTCTTATACTCTTACTTCGTACGGGCCCTCGGCTTTCTATCCCACTATGCGCCATTTCATAGAGATCTCATATGTGGAGGTTCTCACACTAGAAGGTCACCCGAAGGAATCTTCCCTTACTCAATGTGGCCTCCACGCGGACGCTTCTCACTGGTAGCCAACACCGAGGCCACTAACCGCGGAGGTCACCCGAAGGAATCTTCCCTCCCGGTTAGTGCTTTACGCACTAGAAGGTCACCCGCAGGAATCTTCCCTTACTCAGTGCGTGCCCCGGGCCGCATCCTCCAGGTTGCATCTCCCGCATACGGGGTATTCCCCCAGCCTCTTATACAGGCCTTATGGCTTCTTTTGCCATGGTCGCATAAGGGTAGCCGTGACTCTTCATTGAGTCGACACAAACGCCAATATCGGCGAGTATACATCGCACACAGGCGATCTTATGCACGCTCTTACCTCGCGTCATACTTACTACTTATGCGTGCAAGTGCTCATGACATGCTCATGTGAATATGCAGATCATGCTTATCATGCAAATAAAATAATCTTATCTTAACATGCACGTTCCACGTAAAATGCACGAGCACGTAAATTCACATCATCGGACGCAGGCAAGTTACGTACTGTAGTTGAAATTTCTACTTACTTGCCGTCCGTAGGTTAGCAGTCACCTGACCCGTAGGTGTTCCTAAGTCCCGACCTTAGGCATGAAATATTGGTATCAGTGCGCTATTTTATTTAATGGTTTAAGTATGCTAATCTTCAAGCCCTATATGTACATCATGGGTTAAAATAGATTTCGAGTCGTTGGTTAAATTAAATCTCGACATTATAAAGAAAATCTCGATTCCAAACTAAATCTCGGCATGTGGATAAATCTCGGGTTCCTACGAATTCAAAATCGTGTCATGTGCTTCGACATTGTAAACAAAATGTCGATATACATTTTAACATGATCTTCGACATTTCTTATATTAAATGTCGATACTGGAAGCAAATCTTCGAACTTCACTTCGATATTTTCTCAAAGATTTCGACATTTGAGTTATTTGAGGATCTCGACATTTTCAAGTTTCGACATTTTACTTTGTCATTTCTACATTTTACTAAAGGGTCTCGACATTTAGAAATCTTCGACATTTAAACGATTTAAAGATCTCGACATTTTGTTCTTAATTTCGTTCGACATTACAAAAATCTCGATATGATATATAGACATAAATTCAACATAGGTCTCGACATGTTTCCTAACAAGGTTTCGACATTTCTCCTTAACACTTCGACATTTTGAGGGTTTCGATATTTATCATTGGCTCTCGACATTTTGTGCTGGAAATGTCGACACGAAATTCACGTGGACCTCGACATTTATAAAATGTCGATATATGTTACGTCGACATTTTTATCTTGACATTCTTAGCTCGACTTTTCTGCTCAGCATATTGGCTCGACATCCTATCTGTCATTTCGACATTCACTAACATCCCGACTTTTTTAGTAAATATCGATAGTGTGTTTCGACATTTGTCTTTTTAGCATGGTTTCGACATTTGAGACCATAAATGTCGACATGAGTTTAACGTGGCTCTCGACATTTTTCTTAATATCGTTTCGACATTTTTTTTTCCTTAATATGGTTGCGACGTTATCTCGACTTCTTTGAACCCAACATTTTATCCAGGTACAGCTCTCGACATTTTGGAGCATAAGATGTCGACATGAGATTCACCTCGACTTAAATTCGACATTTATCTCGTCATTTTTGTTTCTTTTATCTCGATATGTTGACCCGACATCCTACAATTTCGATATTTACTAGCATCTCGACATTTACTTCGACTTTTAACTCGACATTCCATCATTAGACATCTCGACATTATATAAATCTCGATCGGATAAGTCGACTTCTTATCTATCATTCGACATTATATTTCGACTTTTGAATTAGAAAATGTCGACATGAATTTCTCATGAGCCTCGACATTTTATCATCTTCTTCACCCCATCGAAACCCGATTCTTAACTTATTCTTTCTAGAATTGTAAGCTCTAAACCTCTACTCTACCTTTAGAACATTTAACACGAATTTATGGCTCCCTCGTCTCGGAAATCTTCTAACCCTAAACATGTTTAACTAACTAATCTTGGTACAAGATGTCGAATTAATTTAGGAAGTTAGCTTTACTTACTAATTTCGATCTTCAACTTCTTGGAGTGCTTTTGGTTCGAAAACTCGTCTCGGCTTCCTCCTTCTCTTCTTTTTGAGCTTTCGTTTGTTGTTAGGTATAGTTATGGGGTTTTGAAGAATTTAGCTAGATATTTTTCTTGAAATTTTTGTTAGATGGGGCATGGTGGCGTGGGTTTTCCCTTGAATTAGGGAACTTTGCCTCCCATTTTGGTCTCTTTCATGGATTGGGCCTAGTTCCATTCTTAGCCCACTTAGAAATTTCTTATTAATAAATTCATGGTCCAAAGTAACTTCCTAGCCCAATATAAAATTCTAGCAAACTCTTATTTGGCTATCATTTAGTTTTCCCTTCTTTACTACTTTCGAAAATCCCTCTCATGAACTCGGGTCATCGTGGGCACATATTATTGTCATGTATTTGCACGAAATTCACGTAGCACGTAAGAACGAAAATCGTGAGATCACGTACATATAAATCATGTATGCAATAAACACTTATCACTTAGTTCACAATCATAATTTTATTGGCCGACCTAGCTTGCGGTGATCGGGGTCCTACAAATATGGGCGGGTCCCCTGCCGCAGTAGGCACATGAGGCCGCCCATGCTGCAGGGGACCAGTGCTATGCTGCAGGAGACCCGCTTATGCTGTGCCTCACATGGGCGGGACCCCTGCTAGCATGTGCGGGACTAGGGTTGCAAAAGAATCAAATATTTTCGATTCGATTCGTGATTCGATTCGGTATATTCGTATTCGAATTCGAATATTCGAATATCGAATTCGAATACGAATTTATTTCTCGATTCGAATAATTATCGAATACGAATACGAATATACCGTTATTCGATTCGTATACTTATCGAATAATTCGATTCGATTGAATTAAATTTATTATATATACTTAAATAAGTTAGGCCCAAATTTATTAGTTATTATTAGCCCATTCCAGTCCAATTCCCACCACCACTCTAGTGACGTGATGAGATTCACTTCAACTTCAAGCTAACCCTAAGGACCCTTCTCACTCATCTCATTCTGTCTGCTCTCTTTCTCCCAGCCACCACGACGGTACAGACCACCGGCAGCCACCAGCGGTCTCTCTCACCACCGCGTCGACACTTGTGAACTTCTCTTCCTCTTTTTCTTTTCAAGCTTGCTTGCATCATCATTCCCATTTTCACCATTCTTATATTTGTTTAGCCCTTCAATGCCTACCTCTTGGATTTCGGGACCATCTTCATCTTCGATGCCTCCACCTCCATCATTTGTCTCCATACTCGCTCTCGGACACAATACCTTTCATTAAAGTTTAAATAATTAGATATCTCAAATGACAAATACATATTTATGTTTCGAATAAATTATATTTGTAGATTTACCTCACTAATTTCTTCAGTGCAATCTCCTTCAGTTGCATTAGGGGAATCCATAGATTTCACAATTCGATCAACGCTTTGAACAGAACACTAGCAAAGCAATAAACATAACATGATCGAACTAGAGAGAGCCGAGCGTGTAACCACAATTCGAAGTTAAGGATTTTTTGGGTTGTCTATCCAATATTAAGCTAGAAACTAACATGAAGATAAAATAAATTAGCAATACACCAAAGCAGAACAAACCAAGGCAACGACATTTCCTTAATATTATCACCAAGTATTATCTTATGTCCATCACCATCATCATGCTTAGATGAATAAATCAATTAAAATAAAAGAATCACCATCGCACCATCCCATTCGCAGTTATTTTTTTAAAAGAGAAAGACCTGCGGTTGCGACCGACGGAGAGAGCCGAGCGTGGTGGAAAGTCGTGGTGGCTGCCGGTCACGGTGATTTCATTGAAGTTACTTCAAAGGACGGAACGGATAGTTAGCAATGCAAACATTGCAAGTCCCTCCTCTGTAAGCAAGCTTCTGGTACAACAAGTCATCTTTTGAATCATTTGAAGAGGTGTCTCCAAAAGAAACTTCATTTGAAGAAGCAAAAAACTTTGCAACTACAACCGGTAAAATCCAAATTTGAGTTGAGTCCTCTATCTAATGGGAGATATGATCATATGAAGCAAAGAGAGGCTATTGCACATTGGATTCTAATGCACGAGCAGCCATTCAACGTCGTGGAAAACTATGGCTTTTCGTTCATGTTCAAAGTTCATCTACCACAATTCGAGAAGATCTCTCGCACCACGGCGAAGAATGATGTCATTAGTGTCTATGAGCTAGAGAAGAAAAAATTACAACTGATGTTGAAGAGCATCCATAAGATTTCATTGACCACTGACATTTGGAAGTCGAAGGTGCAGAAGATTTCTTATATGTGTGTCACTGGACACTTTGTTGACTCGCAATGGCAACTCCAAAAGCGGATTCTTAGCTTTATACCTCTCCCACCGCCGCATGCTGGTAATGTTAATCTAACATTAATTCCTAGCAATTATTATCACATTATTGATCCAAATTGAACCATTGATATTTGTAGGTGTTGATATCTTTGATGGGCTTATGAAGTGCACGAAAGATTGGGGGATAGAGCAAAAAGTCTTTACCATTTCAGTGGACAATGCTTCAAACAATGATTCCGCAATTCGAATTGCCAAAGAAACTTTCTCGAAGAGTCGTAAGTTGCCATTGGATGGTAAGTTGTTCCATGTAAGGTGTACAGCTCACATTTTAAATCTTATCGTTCAAGATGGTCTTTCTGAGATTAAAGACATTATTCAAGATGTTAAAGTTAGTGTGCGGTTCATTAATCAGTCGGAGTCTAGATTGAGGAAGTTTTCTGATATTATACATCATTTGGGGATTCCGGTGAAAAGGTTAATCATTGATTGTCCTACTCGTTGGAATTCGACTTATGAAATGTTGGTTGAAGCCATCAAAGTTAAAGATGCATTTCCTATCTTTGCACAAAGAGAACCTTTATACACGTCTTGTCCGAGTTCAGAAGATTGGGATAAAGTTAAGGATGTTGTTGACATTCTAGGAGTATTTTATGAAGCTACTCATGTCATATCGGGTACCGTTTATCCTACCTCTAATGTGTTTCTTGCTGTTATTTGGAGAGTCAAGCATGTGCTAAATGAGAAAGAAAGCCATCATGATGAGTTCATTAGAGGAATGATTCGAAAGATGAAACTGAAGTTTGACAAATATTGGGGCAGTTGCAACCTTTTGATGGCTATTGGAGCAATACTTGATCCGAGGTTTAAGATGAGGTTAGTTGAATTTGCTTTCAACAAAATATACATTGATGTAGATGCACGTGCAAATATTCTGAAGGTTCGAGATGCATTGTATGATCTATTCTTTGAGTATGTGGAAGATCATAACCTGAGATCTCGTAAAATTGTATCTACCATGCTCGATACGAGTTCTGCTTCTATGAGCTCCACCTCAAAAGGAAAGTTAATTCCTTCTGGTTTATCTATGTTTGATGAGTATTTAAACACTGTCGAAGTTGATGGCCCTAGTAAGTCGGAACTAGATATTTATTTAGAAGAAGGGGTGATTAGAAGCAAAGATGGGGAAGTTGCTTCTAACTTTGATGCGTTGGCTTGGTGGAAATCTCAAGAACTGAAATTCAAAGTTTTGTCAAAATTGGCTCGTGATGTTTTAGCAATTCCTGTTAGCAGAGTGGCATCAGAGGCTACGTTTAGTGCTGGGACCCGAGTTTTAGATCCTTATCGTGCAAATTTGTCATCCAATATGGTAGAAGTCTTGATATGTGGAGCAGATTGGGTTCGACAACTTCACGGAATCAACAAACCTATTATGACATATGTAAGTTCTTCCTTATCCCTTTCTTATTTTTATTTGTATTTTTACTTTCTTATTTTTCTATAGGTGGAAGAAGAACAGGTTGACGTAGTATTAGAAGCGTGATGATCGAAAGCAAGCTACGAAAGGATACATCTAGTAGTAGGTAGTTCCCTCTTTAATTTTGCTTTACATATATAAGATCGAGCTCTTTCCTTCAGAAGGTTCCTCTGAAACATCATTAATCTGTGTTTGTGTGGGGCAGTGAAGACAAGATTGTGATTATGGATGTATTGTCTTTTGCTAAGCTGTTTATTTGAAATTAATGATTTTGTATTTGGTAGAACTTGTGCTAGATTTATTCGATAAAAATAGTGTTTTTGAATCTTTTGTTGGTTCCAAGTGTTATTTAGTACGTACTGTTATTTTGTACGTATTTTCAGGCTTTTTTTTTGAAAAAAAATTAGGAAAAAATTCGAATATTCGAATATTCGCGAATCGCTCGAATCTCATTATCGAATCGAATCGAATCGATTTTATTATTCGTCACGAATCGAATACCGAATACGAATATCAGCAAAAAATAACGAATACGAATATTAAATGCAAATATTCGGTTCGGTTCGGTTTGTTTGCAACCCTATGCGGGACCCCTGCTTTATAGCACAGGTCCCATGCCCAATATGGGCGGGTCCCCTGCCGCAGTAGGCACATGAGACCCGTCCATGCTTTGCAGCAAAAGGGTGGGACCGCTGCTGGCATGTGCGAGACCCCTGCTTTATAGCACGGGTCCCCTGCCGAGGTCCCATTCGTCTGGATAGCCTTATATATAAAAAAAAAATATGTGTTGGGGATTTGAACCCACGACCTACTACTTGAAGGTCTGACTACACAACCACTGGACTACAATCCACCCTCCCACCCTAACGGGGTCCCGATTTAATATATTGTTTTTTGTTGTGGAAAAGAAAGACACCCCGTAAAAAGACGAAAATACGCTTAAATTGACGGCTACTTTTTAAAAGGTAAAATCGTTGAGGCTATTTTTTAAAATTGACTCCAGTCAAAGGCTAGTTTTTAAAAAGACCCGTGCTGAATTGAATGGGTTCTTTTAAAATATGACCTTAAGAGCGAAAACCTTTTTAAAAAGTAACCTTCTTGAATTTTTTTGTCAATAGCCTCCACATTGATTAACTACTAACCATGTTCCTTATTAATTTTTAAATATAAAAGAAAAGGAAAAAAGAAAAGAAAAGTAAAATATAAGAAAAGAAGAAAGAAGAAAAAAATAGAAACTCCATTAACGCAAGAACAACCACCCACACCTACCCAAACATACACATCTGAAAGAAGAAATTAATACGAGAACACCTATATTCACATTATCGAACTAGTCGACCAAAAAATCTGTTGAAACTAACAAAGAATTAAGCACAACTCATTTATCACAGTAAGTAATTTTTTTGGTTTTTTGATTTCACACTTGAAAGTCATGATTTTCAGTAATTAATACGAAAACACCTATATTCACATTATCGAACTAGTCGACCAAAGAATCTGTTGAACTAACAAAGAATTAAGCACAACTCATTTATCACAGTAAGTAATTTTTTTGTTTTTTGATTTCACACTTGAAAGTCATGATTTTCAGTCAATTAGCTGCGAAGTTGAGTGGGTTTCGATATATATGTAGATGACAATGATTCTTGCGAAATTCATCGATGCATTTTCGAATATTTTTATGTTAGAACTGAAGAACAGTCACAGGGGACCCCACATGTGCGGGTCCCCTGAATAAGCACATGGGTCCCTTGCTACATGGGACGCATATGCAGGGGTCCCAAGCGCATATGCAGGGGACCCGTGCATGCAGGGGACCTACAAGCATATGCAAGGGACCCGTGAGCATATATGGATTTTCATATCACGCATGTGTTAACAAAAAATGACACATTATTCTTTTTCAGAGTCAGATCTTGAGGCAAATAAAGTCCACAAATCATTGTTCTTCTTTAGAGGCAAGGGATTCAATTTCCCACAAAGTTATAGAATGCAACCATGTGTTAAACTGCAGATGGCGAGGAAAGGAACGAGATCTGGAGAACAGTTCTATGGTTGTGGTTATTGGCCTGTAAGTGAAAAGTCTAATATATGGTTAGATATACAATGGTTTACGTTTGTAACTACCGTGCGGGTTTGTTGGTTTTGTAGGATAACAATTACAATTTTTTTACGTGGGAGCGTGATGTTGCAGAAGAAGAAATTTGTGCGGAAAACATTTCCAAAGATTGGAACTTGTGTAATTAGAGAATGAAAAAATGTCGTGGAAGAAAATGTTGTAAATTTGAAGCTTAAGGTAGCTAAGCAAGCAAATGCAGAAAAAGCTTTAGTCTTTGTTCTAACTGCATCTTGGATTTTGTTTGGAGTCTTCATTTATATGATTAATAGATGAATAAGTAAGCCATTAAGTGATTGAAGTAAAAAGTGAGTCAACGGTAGTAAGTTAAGTAAGCTAGTAATGCATTGATGTTTGAATGTTTAAGATATATGAATTACAATTGTGATTTATTATGTAGCATGTTAATAGCATCATAAAATATATGTTATTTTGAAACATACTTAATATGGTACTTTGTGTATACATAAACATACTTAGAGTTTCATTTTTACGGGTATAGAGTTTTAGGGATCCGTGTCATGCATGAGAACCCGTGTAAATGAGCAGGGGACTGTTAGGTCCTCGATTATCAACTGCTATGATCCTAGACTTCAATCCTAAGTAATTCGTCTAGAATGATTGACACTAAGATTCGATCGAAACAATAAATTAAGGAACGCTAGAGAGAATTTTGATTAGTGAGAGAAAATACTTGTTGTTTCTCTCTCTAGAAATTGGATTGGCAGCCCTTCGGATCAATTGACTAATTTTCTCTATTATCTCGTGTACAAATGTATTTATACCAAACATACTTGGTATAAATAACAAACTAGTCCTAAACTAAGGGCAAATACAAATAAAGCTCCTAATTACTAGGACAGCTAAAGAAATCAAAGCACAACTAAGCGTATATTCTATATTCTCCCCCTTTGTGCTTGGGTGCTCTTCCGTGCTATCTGTCCTCGTCGGGCATACCTGCTCAAGTCCAGCGCATGCTTGAAGTTCCTTAATGTGTCTCTCAGCTCCAAACATTCCTCGATGGCTTCAAGTAGTTCCATCAGACGCGGTTGTTCTCTCACGAACCTTTGTATCTTCAGCATGGCCTCTCGATTGATTTATTCCAATCTCTTCTCTTTGTTCTTCCTGATGACCTTGAGCGTCCCGTCACAGAATTTATGTATCTCAGTCTTCAACATCAGCCTATTCTTCTTGGCAATTGGATTGTGGTAGATGATTCCTAAGACTGAGCTTATGTGCGCGTGATTGTTGGGAAGCCCTTCGATCTCAGGTCATTTGTTGAGCGGAGCGGTCATGTTGACCTTCTTCATATTGCTCTCCAGAGTCATCTTAAGGTCGTGTGCGGCATGGTACTTGACCTGACGCATCATGAACCGATATAGTCCCTCGAGTCCTTCCTTCTTTATAAAGCATTGAGGATCCTTGTACTTCTCTATGTACAGCTGGTAGAGACGGTATACCTCCTCGACAGGGAGATAAGGTGGGTCGCTCTCGCTTAGCTCTTCTCGAGTTCTGTCTATCCGCTCTATGGCATAGAATGGAGTTGGAAGACTGTCTTTCGTACAGTAGACACTTAGTAGCTGACAGATTGGGGATAGATCCTTGAAATGTTCTCTTGGGATACCCAGCCTCATATCAGGTCCAAGATGGGTTAGCATCCAAAGATAAGTCATCATCTTCTGTTGTTCCCAGTGAGAGATGCATCTGAGCTCGAACTCGTTCAACTGCTTGAATTTGTCCGGTGACCTCCATATGTGTTGACGAACTTCCTCAATGGAATTTCAATCCTAATATTCTACCATGGCGTGTCGATGCGAACAGTCCCTGACATTTGTCTCGTAGGGGAATCTGCTCGTTGAGCAATCAACTCTGGAAGTCTTGGGGAATTTGCTCATGATCTTCACCTTCCTGAAGTTCTTCGTCTTCTATTAAGACTAGGTCAACCTAAGCTCGTTGTAAGAAGTGTCGAACGTCCTTGAGTCTCTCTCTTTGAAAATCATCGGGCATACTGTGGGTCATCCACTGTCCTTCAAAGAAGTATTTATAGAGGAACTCGTGTGGGTTGATTGCACTTCCTGATATTCCCGACTGGTCAGGAGCGGTCAAGCTGGGAGTGGCCTGAGTAGCTTCCAAGGCCACGAGCATTGCAGCACTTGCTTCTTCTACCGAAAGCAAGGGGCTTGTGAAGGTTGTTGGTGGTGTGAGCGGAGGCGTCCTTAAGTTGAAGGTTGGTGGTTTGATTTGGGTTAGAGTTTGGGTGGTGCGGTGCGTGGTGATTTTTTGTGTAGTGGGTTGTGAGGTATCAACGACTTCGGTGTTTGTCTGTGTCGCGCCAGAACCTTGTCCTTGGCCACTCGAAGATGTTCGAGGCCTCTTCTCCCGCTCATGAGGATCCTGATCGTTAGGGTCGTCATGTCGACGTCTTAAGCGGGAGCTTTGGCCTCGGTAGGATTGAGTAGGAGGCTCAGAATGAACCACCAGACGCCTGTAGAGTATTCTTCCTGAGGTGTTCGGGTGGGAAGGCCTATGAGATGGGTGAGTAGAATATCATGGAGTTCGGTGATGGGTATGGTGTATGGCTTGATGAGGATGGATAAGTTTATGAGAGGGTCGGTGGGTGTGGGTTGTGGGGGTGAGAGGTTTATTTGTGAAGAAGGGCCATCTGAGACGGGTGCTTTCCCGGTGTCGCGGTGGGACGTCTCGATGGCTGCCAGCACTCTCTCCATCATTTTATCTTCAACGGATTTGATGGCTGCAGAGAGGGCCGCGTGGAACCGCGCTTCTGTCACAAACGGGACAGACGTCTCCGTGGATGGATCAGGACGACTGATGTCGCCTGTTGACAATTCTTGAGTGATGACCGTCTCAGTGGGTTGGCTCGTCATCACTTGAGGTTGTGACAGGTCGAGACTTCCACCCAATCCTTGATTTGAATCTAGAAGATTCGCACCTAAGGGTGTTGCAAGCTCTAACTGAACTTGCGTATGAGACCTGTGGAGGTCATGGCCGGTAGTGGGCAGTGTCTGAACCTCGGCCACCACTGATGCGGAGCGGTTGGGCTGCGGCTCAAGATTGAGCGATGAAGGATCTGTAGCCCTTCGAGTGATAACCGGCGCCGTGTCTGACATAGTCACAACAACTTCTAAGACGGGCTCATGCAATGTGATTTGTCGTGTGGGAGGCCGTCTTATGAGACGAATTTCCTCGTCTAACTCAATGTCTGACGAGGTAGCCGTATGAGGAGATGGATCATGTGATGCCTCCTCATGGGGTTGTGCTGTCGATTATGACTTTCGAAGTGAGCTGGGCCTCGTTTCCTCCTCGAGCGGTGCTTCGTTGGTAGGAACCTCCTCAATTGATTCCTGAAGCACTTCTACAATATCTGTGCCTTCTTCTTTGAGTGCTTGTTGTGGAGCCTCGAGTTTCAACTCTTGTGCCACTGTGTCAATCAACATGGCATCTAAATCAGGTAGTTGAGCTTCATGAGTTGGAGGCTCCTGTTCAAGCTCCCGGGCCACTTGATCTATCAACTCGGCCTCAGGGCTGTGGTGTTGTTGTTGAGGGCTAACTGCAAAGTCTATCGGAGGTCCTCGAATGCTTTGCTCCGTGAGATGGTTTTCCCGACAATACAGGCGATACGTGTCTCTCGTGGGGTCGGCGAGACGAAGCAGCTCGAATAGGATCGACATCGATGGCCGATCAAGATCCATGAGTCTAGGGTGGTGAAAGAAGTTGAGTCGGGGTGGATGGTAGTTCCCTCCTGGAGGTAGACGAGGGATATTCTCATGAATCTCCATGAGTTGACTGATGATGACCGAGAACCACCAGCATACCGCACATTCTTCTATCGCTTGCTCTCCTTCTGTCTGATCTGTTCTGCAAGATCATTCCAGATCAGTTGGGCAAAATCGTAACTTCGAGAGAGCACGATGCCATGGAAGATGTGAAGTATATTGCCGTTGCCTTTGCCAAACCCGGCGTGCTTTGGCGATACACTTGTTGATTATCCCAAAAAGTGTCCTCCATGGATGAGGGATGCCGTTGCTCTGCACTTGCGCTAGCTTGACGAGCGGCGGTCGGTATCCCATCTGTAAGACATCCTGCACCATTTCTGCATCCGTTGGCAAATGATGTAGTTGTGACTGAAAGGGAGGTCCAAGACGAGGCCGAAATCATCCTTCCTGAAGCTGATGTGCCTCGTCCCGATCACCATGGTGAATCGGTAGGTGCCGTCAACTACATGACCCTTGATGCGCCCCCAGAACTGTTGGAGGTAGACCATTGGCTGTTGCCGTCACCGTGAGTGCGTGCCGAAGGGGATGACCTTGTAGTATTGACACCATGATCACGTCCGGGCACCGAAAGGTGGTCAGGTCGAGTTGAAAATTTGTGTTTGGTACACTGAGGTACAAATTGTGGTTATAGATATGGTCATATGCTGGATAGTTAGCCAAGGATAAGAAAAACAAACTTTAGTTCAAAAATTTAAGTTGAGCCGAAATTTGATTTTATCAAACCATAATAGTCTAACAATTATAGTAAGTTCGATAAAATTTTGGAATTTGAAACATGTATGTTGCACATAGGAAATACGAAGTGAATATTAAAGACATGATGAAATTTCGACATTCATACATAAGGCATATAAGGCATGATGAAATTTTGACATTCTAGGTTGGTGACCTTAGTTGTCGCTTCAGTTAACCTACAAGTGAGGCTAGCTTTCTCACTAAGATTGGTGACCTTAGTTGTCGCTTCAGTTAACTTACAATTGAGACTAGCTTTCTCACTGAGATTTCTAACCAAATAATTATAGTTATTTTCTAGCCTGTCTTCTAATTCCTTAATTTTTAAGTCATGCTTCTCTATTTGAGGCTTCTTGGTCTCACTTATATGTAGGCTCTTAGTAAATTCTTCTATTTTTGTACTAGAGTTTCTAAGTTCTGATTCTGATGCTTGTTCATCGTCCATCTGAATGGAGGTTTCGACGTCTGAGTTCTCGCCCAGGCGGGCCATGAGGTCTAGGTTCTCTTCTTCAGAGCTTGACGTATCTTCGAGCCAGTGGTCTTGTTCTGCCATCAAAGCTACCCTAGCTTCTTTCTGTTTTATGAGTTGAAGCTTCTTGGAGTAGTAATTGGCATCTCTCTTCTTTGAGAGAGTGCACTCTCTGGCATAATGACCTGGTTTGTCGCAGTTAAAGCACTTGTTCGGCTCTTTGGTGTTCTTGACTTCGGAGGTCTCGGGTGCATGTTCTTTGTTCTTTGAGCTTGAGGTCCGAAGTCGATGATGAGGACTTCTTTTTGAAGTGTTGCTTGCTCATCATTTTTCAAATTAGAGCCAACTGCTTTCCCAGCGCTTTTATATTTGGCTCCACGTCTGAGTCTGATTCATCTTCCGACTCTGAAGGAGTAGGAGGCCTAATGATCTTCTCTTTCCTTGACTTTGAACTCCGCTTCTCTTAGACTAGTCAACTGTGTCTTCGATCAGCTTGCCCTTCTGCTCCTTCTGAACCTCGCTTATATCTTCCTCGTGATGTGCAAGATTCTCGAACATGGCATGGATATCCAACTCTTCAAGGTCTTTGTTTTGTCTGATGTGGGTGGATATTTTCTTTCATTCCGATGGCAGAGATGATAGAAATCGAATGTTGGTTTCCATATTCGTCTTGGTGATTTCTATTTTCCTCATCTCATTCAGAAGTGTGAGATATCTCTGATAGAGATCATGTAGGCTCTCCTCACGTTTTGCTCTAAAAGAGTCATAAGCTGTGAGAATGTTTGCCTTTTTGGCTTTGATGCCTATTTTCGTTCTTTGCGTCATCTTGTGCAGTTCATCCACATCCCCTTAGCCATTAGAAGGCTGTCGATCTGTCGATAGATCTCATTTGGGATGCGCTGCATTAGAGTGTTCTTGGCTATCAGATCAGCCTTCGCTCAGACTCTTTCCTCCTCCGTGTATTCCCTAGGCTCTTTGAGTCGCATAGAGGCAGGAATTGGAGGATTGGTTGTGTTATCGCCGGGTACATTTACCCAGAACTGAGCTGGACCTTGCTCAAGTGACAAGAGAAGGTTTTCGGCCTGATCTTTGAGATCAATGAAGTTTAGGAAGCGGCTTCGCCATACAATGTATTCGGCGCGTTTGAGAATTGGTGGATGGTTGTCATTTCCAAGCGTATAAGCATCCTTTTTTTTAGTTGATTAGGGATCTTCGTCTGTTGTTTTGAGGATTTGATTTGATGTAACTAGCTTCACAAGTGACAAATTTGTTAGCAGCGTTTGATTCGAAAGCAGTTCGAGAATTATTTTTGATTCAATCTTTAAAGTTTGAAGAAAAATAATTTCGTCGAAATAAAATGTAATAGTTACTTGTTCTCGCACGAGAAAGTCGGTCAGCGAAATATTTTCAAGCGCAAAATAAGTTGCTTAAAATCGTTCAGTCCAGAAAAATTTCTGGATCGTGAATTTATTTCGATCACAAAGAAATAGTACATTTAGTTAGTTTCTCGCTGAGTCAAAATAAATCTGTTGACTGGAACAGTGTTTCAACCGTAAATGATTTTCGCTAGGTCAAACTTTGACAGTCCAACTGAAAAAGTTTTTCGACATAAAGTTTAGCGCGCGCAAATGTCAAAATAGGTCTTGTCGAAAAGGTTCTTCACTTAATAATGCTCGAGAAATTTTCTAATAAAATCGCTTCTATTGACGGTGACTTTAGTGCTAACTTAGTGTTCTGATCGAGAAAAATTATCGCGCGAAGTTTTCGATCGAGAAATTAATTCGACCGAAGACTTTAGCGTCAAAAAATAAAAAACAGCGCAAACAGTCGTAGAACCCTAATTAACACTAATCCAAGTAAAAACAGCAAATTAGGATGTGAAATTGCAGGTATTCGCTCGAAGTCAGCTACTCAGCACACACGAACAAACAATTAAATACGTTATGAAGCAAAATATATCGAATTTAGGCTAAATCAGTACGTGTTCAAACTGTTCGTCGCGCGAACAGTAGCTTCTCAAATTCAATCAAATTCAAGTTAATTAAGCGCAGAATTAAGGCTTATCAGATCGAAATCAGTTTGGCGCCAAAACTGTTCTTCGAATGGAACAGTTTCAGAATTTTAATTTCGATCCGATTCTAACAATTGTTTATTCAAAACAGAACGAATCTGCTCGGATACAATTGTTAGGTCCTCGATTATCAACTCCTGTGATCCTAGACTTCAATCCTAAGTAATTCGATTAGAACATTAAGATTCGATCGAAAAACTAAATTGAAGAACGCAAGAGAGAATTTCGATTAGTGAGAGAAAATACTTGTTGTTTATCTCTCTAGAAATTGGATTGGCAGTCATTCGGATCAATTGACTAATTTTCTCTATTAACCTCAATGTGTACAACTGTATTTATACCAAACATACTTAGTATAAATAACAAACTAGTCCTAAACTAAGGACAAATACAGATAAAGCCCTTAATTACAATGACAGCTAATGAAATCAAAGCACAACTAAACAATTGAAAAATCCAACGGACCCGTGCATACATACAAGGGACCCGCACATGAAACTTAAAAACAAGAAAAATACCACCCAATTGTCATTAGAAAAATGTTCTTAATAAACCCTATATACACCAAATGAATAAGTAAAATTTGTATGCAATAAGAGACTGATGTAAGAGGTGAGTATCGTAACCAGTTAAGTAAGTTAATAATGTGCTGACGTTTAAAGGTTTATGATATATGAATTAGTATTGTAATTTATTAGGTAGCTTTTTTAATAAAATCATAGATTTATTATATGTTGAAACAAATGAGGAATATTAAAACCTAGAGCATCGAATTCCAATGATAATCTACATACATACGTTTTGTAGGCTAGAATAAGCTCATTCTGAAAAGTGGAACTCATTCAAATTCTTCCATCAACATACCCATTCTGATATATAATTATCTTAAATAACTTATTTCATTAATATGGTACTTTTGTGGTATACATAAAGCATATTTAGAGTTTCATGTTTATGGATTTAGAGTTTTAGGAATCCATGTCATGCATGGAAACCCGTGAAATGAGTAGAGGCCCCATCCATACATGCAATGGACCCGTGCATAAATGCAAGGGACCCACACGTAAAACTCAGTAAACAAGAAAAATACCCCTCAAATGAGCAAAAAACCGCATACATCTTGCGCAGAGTTCTCGTAAGGATGGGCAAGAGTCCCACACATTTACGTGGAGTCCCGTGCGAGTAGCATAAGCGTATGCTCGGGTCCCCTGCATACAAGCTCGGGTACTGTCTGTTGGCGAATTAAGTAGGAGATAACCTTCTATGAATGTTGTAATATTCTCTCTTCAACTGTTGTACAAGTTCTAACGCATATATGTGTAAGTCCCTTGCTTATGAGTGCGAGTCCCTTGCAATATGTGTACGAGTTCCTTGAATATATGCGCAGCTCCCTTCAATATATGCGCGGATCCCCTGAATATATGCGCGGGTCCCTTGCATATATGCGTGGTCCCATCAATATATCCGCTGGTCCATCAATATATGCGTCGGTCCCTTGAATATATGCGTTGGTCCCCTGAAAATATGAGCGGGTCCGTTGCATATATGCGGGGTCCCTTGAACCAGGGGACCCGTCCATGTAGTCAGGCAACCTGTGCATGTGCAGATCCGCAGCGCAGATAACCCATATTGTTTAATTGCAGATTCGAAAATATGCGCGGGTCCCCTAATTATACAAATATGTTCGGTTCCTTAAATATATGCTCGGATCCCTTCAATATATGTGCGAGTCCCTTGTATATATGTGTTGGTCCCATCAATATATGTGCGGGTCCCTTGAATATATGCGCGGATTCCGTGAATATATGCGTGTGTCCCTTGCATATATGTGCGGGTCCCTTGCATATGTGAGCGGGTCCCTTGCGTATACGCGCGGGTACCTTGAATATATGCGCGGATCCCTTGAACCAGGGGACCCTGCATAAGAAGACGAAGTAAAAGAACTATAAAAAATGATAAAACGTCGCGGTAAAAAAGAGGAAGACGATTATGAACAGTGAAAACGAACAGTATTTTCATTTATTGTGTTGATTGAGCGTTGGGGTCTGTAAATAATTTATTGTCATTTTAACCTAAGTTAGTAAGGATATATATATCTTTGAAAGAGGCCCTTTTTTTTAAATTTCTAATTAAGAGTCCATTTACCAAATAAATCCGAATTGAATCCACCAAATGTTGAAGAAAATCGCGACGTTCGCTTGATCAGTTCCCTACGTATTTCAGAGGTATGGATGCTGTCATTTTTGGCAACTGTTTCGCCTGTTCGCTTTTCCGTTCCTTTTTTAAATTTTCTTTTCTGTGTGGTGCATTTTCGATGATCTGGAAATTTCCTCTTGATTTGTTCGGCTTATATATTTGAAGTTGTTCTAATTATATAGTTGGACATGAGCAGAGAGAAAGAAAAGACGCCGGAGCCTCTTGACTTCTTTATTTGGCTGTTGAGGTATCCCTTTTTTCCCTTTACTTATGGTTTTATCTACTTTCTGTCCATCTTCTTAGTCCTAGATTTTAATTCTCTCTGGGATAATTGTTTTCAAATCATAAAATTGAACTACTTTGTTCTGTGAATTATGTGGCCTTGCATTAGTACAGTTTGATTTTCGCAAAATGTTCGTGTTTTCTAGCTGCAGCTCCAAAGTATGGATTCTGCAAGGATTAGATGAAATGAAATTTAAACTCTAACATGTTTATTACCTCCGATAATTGTTCTAGGATGACGGGCTGTAGTTGGAAGAGATAAACCTCGGCGGACATCGTCCGGTTTTCAAGGAATGTCCATGTTTACGACAGAACAAATCCTTCGCTTCATAAGGAAATGCTACATGAAATGGGGTGATTTTATAACGTTGTGCAAGGAGCTGAGGCGAATAAAAGGTTCCCCATTTTTCCTTGATTCTCCTGTGAGAAAAAAACGAACAATGATGATGAAAATTGTGCTCTATATTTTTCTGATTCTTTCGTGTGTGTGTGTGTTGTGAACTCATTCCTAATGATATCTAACATAAACAACACTCATCACCCATTTCACTTGTGATGTCAAGCAAGGCAGATTCTTGACTGACTCTTTGTTACGTAACGTATCCATTTAATTTAGTGGCTTGCTTGAAAGGGGAGCAAAAGGTTCGACGACCTTGGTGGGCCCCATCTTGTCTGTCAATAGCATACGCAAGGACGGAAAAACGCAACAGACAGTCGAGAGTCGTTTCAATGAAGTTGGAACCCTAATGTAGGTTTTACCGTTTTCTGTTCACGTGTATTATTTTTATTTCCTTGCTTGTTGTAAAATCCGCGTCGGAAACTAGTCGTAGGAAAAGAATGCATAAGTTATATGTACGCCTCAAAAACGTCTTAACTCGTATTCTGGTAAAAGCTTTGCTGGTTGTTCTCTTGAGAGTCCCTATTTCATATCTTTTGGGATGCCATTGTACTTTGTACCTTCTATTTCGGATATGTTGAGGAACAACAAAAATGTTTTATAGTATGGGCATGAAGTTATGTTGTTACATTACAACATAACTAGGTTTATCGAGGAATCCCAGCCGCATTCCTATTAAGCAAATGAGAAAAATTTCTCCTCATTTCCATCCCATGAGGGTATATAGCTGTCGTTTTTTGTGTGTAATATTTTTCTTTCCGATGTGATAACCTAATAACACAATAAAATTTAGTAGTCAAAATTAATAAAAGACAAAGGGATGCATAATATTTAGATTAAATATCATAATAAGTTCTAGACTAAAATGCATAAATCTCCCATATGGTTTGGTCAAAATGTACAGAAACCCATACTGTTTGAAAATTGTGTAGTAATCCCTAGTGATTGAGTTAATTTTTCATTCCTTATCATTCACCCCTTGGAGGGTGTCGTACGAGGTTTTAGACAAGATTGGGTGTGTAGTGCTAAGTTTAGCACGACAAAAAAAAAAAAAAAAAAAAAAAACATATGGTAGTAACGTGCATTTTACTATATTCACGTTGGGTATAACACAATTTACCCTAAGTTCAATTTTAAGTTCATTTGTGACTATTAAAAATTTAGTAATTCAATCAAACTGGGGGCTTAGTTAGTGGTTCTTGCTCGCGGGTTCAGTCCATTGTTGAGCGGAACGAGAATTTTCACCTGTTCCCGGAGATTAGTCTTATCATCGGAGCGTGTCGTCAGCATACCTGGTTGAAAAAAAATAAAAATAAAATTAGGTTAGCTGCCTATGGATACATTATGACAAAAACAGACAAAACCACATCGAATTTGAAGCTATATCTATATCTGTTGTTGCAAGAAAGAATAAACTGAGAGGAGCTGAAGACAAGCCGACGCCTCACATCAGCACACTGCCAACCTTAGATTCTGCTAAACACTTACTTCCAACGGCTCTCTTGGTGTCTCCCTTTGTCCTCTTCTCCTCAACACTTTGCATGCCATTGATCGATTTCATCAGCTCCCTTGGTCGGCTTCTCCTTGGACTTTCATTCGATCGGTCGCCCGATTCTCCTTCTCATTGACGTCATCAACAGATCCATTGATATATCCACCAAGTTTAATTATAAATAGCAAAAAAAAAAAGAAAAAATTTAAATGAACTATATATATATATATATATATATATATATATACGTACATATGGGTTCAAGCAGACGCATACCAACAACTCCATATTAAAGTTCAAAGAAACTTACAACCATGGGAAGCTGCCGGCAAAACAAGGATGAAGCAGTATATGGTTCGTCGATCGTTCTTTTACAGGAAAGATTCAAGCAGTTGCAGAGGATGAAAGAGACGAGGCAAGAGAAGAAGAAAAAGAAGAAGCTGCTTCAACTAATGTTACCTCGTTGGACAAACTGTTACGATGCTGATGATGATGATCGAGCGGCTGGCGAGCCCATGGCCACGAATCTTCATTCTCCATCGTCGTATTATAAGGATTCTCTGGCGCTCGGGCTAAGTACGAGCAGTGATTCTTCTTACGACGAGCGTGTAGAAACGACGAGGATATCGTCCCAATACTGTCTTCCTTCTAATAGTAGGGCAGCCAAAGGTTCTTCTCTTAGTTTTGCTGCCTCTAAACTACATGATATCGACACTTCCCTGCATCTGTAAAAAAACAAACGCACTGTGTAGCTCTCATGTCATTTCTTTTTTATGCTCTTTTTCTTTGACCTTACAAGGCAAGGCTTCAATAAGGTTTTCCAGGGAAGATAAAACTGTCATATTACATGTATTCTTACATATCTTTAGTAGCCAGCTGGTGCACTGTAAGATCTTCATTTTAATGGCTACTCTACTACAAAATGGATTCAATGGGACAACACAAAGCATTTCGACCAAGGCCATAAAAATCTGTCTAGGACACAAATGGTTCTCGTTTTACACGAGTAGTAAGATCTCAAATTTAGCACATCGGGGTGAATATTCAATAACTCAGATGCATACAGATGCCAATACTATCAACCAGCCGAGCCAAACCCCAAACCCTTTCTCCCCACTACATTCATGTTCTTAATAAATAGAAGTCTTTAAAAAAACCACGTTACCATATTAATAAACTATAAAAATAGGGGACAGACGAGAAAAAACGACATTAAGACATGCCACCATGTTTTTCGATTGAGCTCTCCTTAGATCTGTGTTTTCGTTTCTTGCTCCTGCATAAATAAAGAACGCGTCAATGAAGTTGAAATTTTGGTTGTGGAATGATCGAACTATGGATGAGATAAATGTGAAAGGTTCCAAGCATCATATTATAGTTACTTGTCATGTGAAGAAGGATCCAAACACGATTTGAGCTTCTTATCGATGTGTTTTACATCTCTCGAGGTAGGGGTCTCAAGTTCGTTTATCTGTAATTGCCAACGGTGAGACACATAATAGAAGCCCAAATGCAGATAAATGCTAGGAAGAAAAAGACAAAATGTAATAGAAGAGAAAAAGGGTAAAGAGCTATACAAGTGCATCGATTGCATTCACCAAACAGTTGAGCTCTGAAACTGCACGAGCAGGATGCTGCCTCCCAATCATGTCTTGGAGATATCTGCGCTTGTTCGGTTTAGGGTTCCTCGTTATTGAATTTAGTAACCAAACTAGTCATAGTAAGCAGGGCACCTGTCGAAGTCGATGATTTGATGAACCACAGAAGACCTACGCAGAGCTGCCAGTGCAAGCTGTGGAATGCAAAAGTCTTAAATCTGCCGACTAAAGCTAAAAGAATATTGATCATAAAATGATATAGCTGGAGAACATATTAGACAGATATAGGTATATGCATGAGGCCTGAAGGGCAAAAGGCCTATACATATTTAGGGAGATCATTCCAGTTCATACAAACTATTATATCTTGACAATGGGATTAAATTGCATGGCTGAGAATACTATATAGAATTATCAGAGTGCGCCAATCCTTGACGAATTTAGTAGACATAAATATGTATCAGTTATCACCAACAGGAGTCGAACAAAAGAACAGATGGCACATTAACTCGTGAAAATAAACACCATTGCATACAAACCTGTCCAGGTGCGAAGAGAAGGGGGGCATCTGTACGCATTATTTTATCTACTTCAGCTTTTGCAGTTTCTAGAAATTCCTGGAATAAAAAAAAAGAAAAAAAAAAATAGTAGGAACGGTAAAACATAAGATCACAAGAGGGTCTACAGCTCATGCCACGAAACATGATCTTTAAAACCTTTCATCAAAATACATCCGCATCAGAGCAGAATGTGTATAGGAAGGCAGTTCGTGGAAGTAGATTTGAACATTTAGATAGCGATGAATAGATAAAATGGATGCCAGCATCTTGCAATTATAAAAAGAAAAGAACAGAAAAGGACCTTTATCATCACAGACTGCCACAATTTACCATCATAAACTTCCTGCAGGGTTAACCATGAAATTTCAGGGGAATGACGATTAACTTGATTAGGTGAATCAGCACATAGAATTAAAATAAGACGAAGCTCAACTATGAAAAATGGCAGTAGCTGAACAAAAAAGTTGTGATTTGTATTCTTATCCCCCGTGCATATAAGTTAGCTAACCGCATAGATCGACAGCAAAAAATACCTCCAAATCACATATAAAGCCTTCCAGTGCCCGGTAGGGAGCAAAGACAATAAGGTCAAATCCAAGACTCTGCACTTGCAATCATCTGTAAATTAGAAAAATAAAGTAGACTAGAAAACAGTACGGTATGTGACATGCATGCCTGAAGAACCAGCATCTCATTGTTGAGTATTATCTGATGATCCTGATCAATTCCTTTCCCAAGCTCCTCTGCCGACACATGGTTTTCCTCGGCTTTACAAGCGGCATATATGCAGGTTAACCTGCAAGACTCAGAAATATCAAAAGCTGCTAAAATAAATTCATTGAGCTCCTGGCATATGAATATTGAAAGGAAATCTTATCTAATCATGACCAAACATAAATTTCAGAAAGGTTTTATTAAATACTTCAATCGAAAGGAAAAGTATTAGGCACGGGTGGTAATTGAGATGATGTACATGATATTCTTCGGATGATGCTCCATCACAGACCAATGCAAATAAAACCTCTTGAAGTAAATAAGAGCAGTTGCCTGCACACCATAAAATTGATAAGCCTGGGTTGCGAACATCAGTAAACTGTTTTATCTCAAATAAGCCGAGAACGAATAGCAATACCTGAATTTTGCGAGGAAACTTAAAAGCATCGCAAACATCCTGAATTTTAAACTCATAAAAAGCCCGAAGTAGCTGTTCTTCTTCGATCTTCAGTGCTTTCGGACGTGAATGCTTCTCAGCTAAGAAACAACAGATTGTGTACCAGGATAAAGAGGTAATTAAGTTCTATCACATTAATCAACAAAGTAACTGAACCTTCCAAACAAAGGTGAAGTATTTACTTTTATCTTTTGCTTCGTTCTGTGGTTCCACATACGACAAGGATCCGTCAACATCTACCTCCATCCGCGTCGCACCATACTTTCACCATATATAAAGTACTAGTATTAGCGTTAATTTAAAATAGCGACTCAGCGTGGAAAATACTAAAAATCACATAAAGGTTGTGAATGATATCGGATGAACTCGAAAGCACAAGACGAATAAGAGACCATGGCTAAAGTCAGTTTCAGTTCGAAGAAATTAGTTGATCACAGATAACTTATTAGGTACTAATCTTTAGTGTATACAGAGAAAAGTAGGAGAATCCTTCAAGTCAAGTTCTAACAAAGAAACAAGATATCATCAAACAAACAGCACTGCTAAGGCACACTGCTATACCCGCTCAAGCGCTTGCTTAGCTCTCTTGTTAACATCCTTATATTTTTCCTTCTGCAGCCAAAAACAAGAGGCGAATCATCAAACTGGAGCTCCAAATCACATTAACACGTCGCGTCAGTCAAGTTTCACGTCACCACCGCCGCAGCACCGGTCGGATACATTCATAAAAAAAATCAATAAAAGAATTTTCAAAGCAAATCAGTAATAAAGGAGCAATTACAAGCTCGTGCGGAGTGAATATCCACTTTGCCCTGTGCGTTGAAGTCATAAAGTCCGCCATTGATCCGTCCGTACCTAATTACAAAAAGCTTAAGAAACATGCAATCTCCTTCTTTACGAATCTGCTTCGTCAATTTTCGAGCGCCTAGCTCATATTTTGATTTGATCCTTCTTTGGAACAGTAATTTGTATTCTGTGCTGACTGTCTTCTTCTACAGCTGCTGCCCCTTTATTTTAATTTTATTTATTGTTCTTTCTTTTCATTGTGATATATTAATCTCACTAGTCCACTACTGCTCCGTGGGAATTTTCATTTCAGACACCACGTAACTATCATTTAGGATTCGGGTCCTCTTAGCAAAAAATTTAATTTGAAGAACCCATTTTCTGCAAGTACCACTTCATTGCTCTTTTATACATGTATGTTCAAATTTTGTAACACAAAACCATAATTCGGTACCAGTTTATGATCATCAGATACCAGTTTATTTTCTGCAGTACCACTTCATTGCCCAGACATACCAGTATGTTGAGATTTGTAACACAAAACGATCATTCTATATCAGTTCATATATCTTTCATACCACTTTTTATACCTCACAAAATGAGTCATTTAACCTAAAAAATTCTCAAACAGGGCCTGAATTCGAAATCAAACCATTAATGGGGTCTGATTTCAAATTGAACCAATTTCATAAACAAGTATCCTTATTGAACAATTTCAGCTGATGGTTGATATCGAATTGAGTTGAATATCATTATATTATATTTGTATTAGATTTAGTGACATATACACATAAATACCTACTTGACTAAAATTTGTACAGGTAGGTACTCATGAACTTTTATAGATATATACCGATTTAGTGTTTATCAGTTTCTTCAATCACGCCGTACCTTCCTGTGTGTGTATGGCGTACCATAACACGTTGATATAGGGTACCTAAATGTGTTTGTACAGTGTACCTTATATGTTAAATATGGCGTACCTAAATATGCTAATGCGGCGTACCATTTTTCAAGTATGGGTACCACAATACGTTGATATAGGGTACTTAAATATGTTGTATGGGGTACATGCGGCGGATCGGGTACCTATCTGCAAAAAATTTATTCTACTAGGTACCTACATATAAAAAAAAAAACTAACAGGGTACTAAACTACAAGTTTTTTTCAAATGGATATTTATGTGTATAGATCCTGACGATTTAGGCTCGTACATTTCACGGGCATAAAATATGTATAATTATATAATATTCTTGTCAGGGCCGGTTCTAACAATTTGTAGGCTTCAGGACGAAATGCAATAACAAGGCCCCCATAGCATAATTTTTTTTTTTTTTTTCCGTTATAGTAGCAGTAAACGGGCATATGAAGCTGAAAATCGATAAAATTCGTTGCCTGTCAAATCACTAACCCAAATAATTGTTGGTCCAGCCAACCAAAAGCGACGCCCACCATCATTGATTAAAAAAAAATATAATAAAATAATATTATTAATATTATATTATAATATTATTTTATATATATAATAATGAACGGCTGATATTGAAGGGTGACGCGGCGGATTCCTGGCCACCCATTTCGAGTGGTCCAGAAGAGCTGAAGACATCTATAAATAGGCTGAGGATTCTTCAGTTATGATCATCACAAGCTCATTCGAGTTTTACTATATAGAGAGAAGTAGTTCGAGTGAATTGTGAGGTTATCAGTTCAGGTAGAAACTGATAGGGTTCCACATCCACAGAGAGGTGTGAGGTAAACACGAGTGGTAAAAGTGAGATAGTAAAAATTCGAGGGTTGTAATTTTTACTATAGTGAAGATTTTGCCGACTCGGCCGTGGTTTTTCCCTCTTCGTTAACAGAGGGTTTTCCACGTTAAAGTTCTGGTGTTCTTTCTTACCTTACGGTAATTTTATTTTTACCGTGGTAGTTACTGTGCGGGTCCCACCAAATTTACCCCGTGGGTCCCACTTCTCCCGATCGTCGTACCGAGCCGAACCGGGACCAGTTCCGCTGCGGGGCCCACTGACCACCGCGGGGCCCACCACCATTCCCAACAAGTGGTATCAGAGCCTGATAGTATTCTGAGTATGCTCTGTGGTTGCAGCTTTGACTGATCTTCCACATCAGAAAAGATACTAGTAGGTTGCTGGTAGATTTTGACGGCCACATGGAGAACGACGGAGGAATGATCAAGCTGACAGTAACAAATTACTCCATATGGAAATCGAGGATGGAGGATTACCTTTATTGCAAAGACCTCCATGATCCAATAGAAAATGGAGGCAAGATGCCCGAAGGCGGGAATGCCGACCTATGGAAGAAATTGCAAAGAAAAACGCTAGCTGTAATCCGCCAATGGGTGGACATTAGCCTCTACAACCACGTCCGAAATGAGACAGACCCCTACAAACTCTGGACGAAATTGGAGGGTATGTACGAGGTGACAAATGCGCTGAGCAAGGTATTCATGATGCGGAAACTCATGAATGTGAAGCTGAACGAGGAACGATCAGTTGCTGAACATCTGAATGACTTTGAAGGGCTGGTAACTCAACTCACAAGTGCCGGTCTAGTCCTTGATGATGAGCTACAAGCATGTCTACTATTGGGATCTCTACCTGATAGCTGGGATACGTTGGTGGTATCGCTCACTAACTCCGCACCAAGTGGTAAAGTCACGATGGAGATGGTGAAAAACAGACTCTACAATGAAGAGCTGCGACGGAAGGATGCTGCCAGTACCAGTACGGGAAATCAGGCCCTTGTCATGGAGAATAGGGGTCGGAGCAAGAGTAGAGGCTCAAAAGGATACGACAAGTCGAAAGATAGATCCAAGTCCAGGGAGATGAGGAAGTGCTACCATTGTGGTAAAATTGGCCACTTACAAAGAAACTGTAGACTTCTCAAAGGAAAACAGAAACAAGACGATGACAAGAACACGTCTGCAATCGCCTCCAACGATAGTGGAGAGGTTACTCTAGTGAATGAAGCAGACTGCTGTCATGTTGCGGATGCAAGCACCGAATGGATAGTGGACTCTGGTGCCTCCTACCATTGTGTTCCAAGGCGTGAATACTTCTCCACATATAAGGCGGGAAACTTTGGCACTACCAAGATGGGTAACCAAAGTGTTTCTAAAATAGTGGGGATCGGTGATATCTGTATCCAGACGAGCGTGGGGTGCACATTACGGCTGAAAGATGTGCGACATATTCCAGACCTGCGTCTCAACCTGATTTCTGTGAAGGTGCTGGACAACGAAGGATACTATAACGAGATGGCGAATAGCAACTGGAAACTCACCAAAGGATCGTTGGTGGTAGCGAGAGGAAAGCTATGCTGCTCGCTGTACAAGATGCACGCAACGATATGTGCTAACCAACTGAATACAGTTGAAGATGATGCTTCTCCAAATTTGTGGCACAGACGGCTGGCGCACGTAGGAGAGAAGGGGTTGAATGTCTTGGCTAAAAAGTCCCTCATACCAGTAGCCAAGGAAAAAGCGCTGAACCCCTGCGATCATTGTTTATTTGGAAAGCAACATAGAGTTTCATTCGCGAAGAGCTCAACCAGGCGAATGAGGAAGTTGGAGTTGGTACACTCTGACGTATGCGGACCCATGGAAGTCGAATCTCTGGGAGGTAGTAAATATTTTCTGACCTTCATTGATGATGCGTCTCGCAAGACCTGGATATATCTGTTGCGGACGAAGGACCAGGTGTTCTATTATTTTCAGAAGTTCCATGCGATGGTGGAAAGAGAAACGGGAATGCCGCTAAAGTGTCTACGCACAGATAATGGTGGTGAATACATCTCTCGGGAGTTCAGAGATTATTCCACGAAACATGGCATTAGGCATGAGAAGACAGTTCCTGGCACTCCTCAGCAAAATGGTGTCGCGGAGAGAATGAACCGGACAATTATGGAGAGAGTCCGAGCGATGCTCAAGATGGCTAATCTATCTAAGTCATTTTGGGGGGAAGCTGTCAACACTGCAGTCTATCTTATCAACCGGCTACCTTCATCGGCGTTGGATTTCGATGTACCAGAGAAGGTGTGGACCGGTAGAGACATCTCATATTCCCATTTGAGAGTGTTTGGCTGCAAGGCGTTCATGCATGTGCCCAAGGAGCAAAGATCGAAGCTTGATGATAAATCAAATCCTTGCATTTTTGTTGGGTACGGAGACGAGGAGTTCGGCTACAGACTTTGGGATCCAAAGAAGAAGAAGACTGTTCGAAGTCGCGATGTAGTATTCCGTGAGCACGAGATCATGGGAGACTCAGATGTGGATGTGACGAAATCCACAGGTGACGGTGTTGTCGATTATACACCAGTCAGCATTCCACATGACAGTGCCACGGAGGAAGGAATGCAACAATCAGAACCTGAACCAGAAGAGCCAGTCATTGATGATGATGAACCTGTCGTAGATGAACACACTGAAGGTACTGAGCAGGGGGAGCCTTCAGATGTGCAAGAAGCAGTTGAACCTCATCTGAGAAGGTCAACTAGGGAACGCCAACCATCTACGAGGTATCCGAGTTCTGATTATATTTTGATTACTGATGAGGGGGAGCCAGAAAGCTTCCAGGAAGTACAATCTTGTAGGGACAAAGATTGTTGGACAAAGGCCATGCAAGAGGAGATGGATTCTTTGAAGAAGAATGATACGTACGAGTTAGTTCGATTGCCAAAAGGAAAGAAGACACTCAAGAACAAATGGGTGTACAAATTGAAGAAGGATGATGGCAAGCTGGTCAGATACAAGGCTCGATTAGTGGTCAAAGGTTTCACTCAGAGGAAGGGGATCGACTTTGACGAGATATTTTCACCTGTCGTGAAGATGAGTTCAATCAGAGTCATACTGGGACTAGCTGCTACCATGGATCTTCACTTGGAGCAACTCGACGTGAAGACCGCATTCTTGCATGGTGATCTTGATGAGGAGATATATATGGAACAACCCGAAGGGTTCGAGGTTAGAGGTAAAGAGGACATGGTCTGCCGGTTGAAGAAAAGCTTGTACGGACTGAAACAAGCTCCACGGCAGTGGTACAAGAAATTTGATTCTTTCATGGTGCATCAGGGGTTCAAGAGAACAGATGCAGATCCATGTGTTTACGTCCGGAGATACTCTAACGGTAAATTTATCGTTCTTCTCCTGTATGTTGATGATATGCTAATTGTCGGACAAGATGCAGAGATGATTAGCAGGTTGAAGAAAGATTTGTCAAAGACGTTTGACATGAAGGATTTGGGTTCGGCAAAGCGGATTCTCGGAATGGAGATTACCCGAGATCGAAAAGCTGGAAAATTGTGGTTATCCCAGGAGCGCTATATCGAACGAGTTCTAGAGAGGTTCAATATGAAGGATGCTAAGCCAGTTAGCACGCCACTTGCCGCGCACTTTCAGTTGCGAAAGAAATCCAGTCCATCAACAAACGAAGACGGAGAAGATGTCCCAGATGTTCCATATTCATCGGCGGTCGGAAGTTTGATGTACGCCATGGTGTGTACGAGGCCAGATATCGCTCACGCAGTTGGCGTTGTGAGTCGATTTCTATCGAATCCCGGGAAGTCACATTGGGAAGCAGTGAAGTGGATCTTGAGGTACCTGAGAGGAACTTCCAAATTATGCCTAACATTTGGAAGTGGTAAATGTTTTCTTACAGGCTATACGGATGCTGATATGGCCGGTGATCTCGACAGCAGAAAGTCAACGTCGGGATACATATTTACATTCTCAGGGGGAGCTATCTCATGGCAATCGAGGTTACAGAAATGTGTTTCTTTATCAACTACTGAAGCGGAGTATGTTGCAGCAACGGAAGCTGGCAAGGAGATGCTCTGGTTGAAGAGATTCCTTCAGGAGTTGGGAATTCAGCAGGAGGAATACATAATATTTTGCGATAGTCAAAGTGCTTTGGACTTGAGCAAGAATACTATGTATCACTCGAGGACGAAACACATCGACGTTCGTTATCATTGGCTCAGACTAGCTATTGAGGAGAAAGCGTTCAAGCAGCAGAAGATCCACACGGACAAGAATGTTGCGGACATTCTGACGAAGGTGATTCCCAAGGAGAAGACTGAGTTCTGCGCCGGGCAAGCCGGCATGGGCTATCGCTGAGGCGATAGGAAATCTTCCCCGCAAATAATGAAGAGGCTGGAGGGGGAGAATTGTTGGTCCAGCCAACCAAAAGCGACGCCCACCATCATTGATTAAAAAAAAATATAATAAAATAATATTATTAATATTATATTATAATATTATTTTATATATATAATAATGAACGGCTGATATTGAAGGGTGACGCGGCGGATTCCTGGCCACCCATTTCGAGTGGTCCAGAAGAGCTGAAGACATCTATAAATAGGCTGAGGATTCTTCAGTTATGATCATCACAAGCTCATTCGAGTTTTACTATATAGAGAGAAGTAGTTCGAGTGAATTGTGAGGTTATCAGTTCAGGTAGAAACTGATAGGGTTCCACATCCACAGAGAGGTGTGAGGTAAACACGAGTGGTAAAAGTGAGATAGTAAAAATTCGAGGGTTGTAATTTTTACTATAGTGAAGATTTTGCCGACTCGGCCGTGGTTTTTCCCTCTTCGTTAACAGAGGGTTTTCCACGTTAAAGTTCTGGTGTTCTTTCTTACCTTACGGTAATTTTATTTTTACCGTGGTAGTTACTGTGCGGGTCCCACCAAATTTACCCCGTGGGTCCCACTTCTCCCGATCGTCGTACCGAGCCGAACGGGACCAGTTCCGCTGCGGGGCCCACTGACCACCGCGGGGCCCACCACCATTCCCAACAATAATCACACATAAAAATATTACCACGAGCATTTCTAGAAGAAGCAAAATTCAAAGATGCAAAACTTCAAAAAAAACATGTTAATGAGAAAGAAAAATCTCTATCAACAAGGATGATTATACATACATGATACCTTTGCTACGAGATTCGTATTTTTTGCAAATATTATTTGTGGAAATTTTGCATTTGATAATGGTGTTGATGAGGAACATAAAGAGAGCTTGCAATTTACCGTTTCTACTACTTTCACTTGCTGGAATGGAAACGGTAATACTCACCGTCAGTGGTGTTGTGTGTATAAAACTATTTGGGCTTATTATCTTGTAACTGATGGGTGAACGTTTAATGTTAGTTTTATGGGCTCTTAATTTGATGGCCCAATATGTGTATATTTTTTGGTTGATTTTTAAGTAAATGTATGTTGGACATTTGTATATGGCCTTTTTAAAAAAATTACGAAGATAGTTGAACATAATATAGTTAGTACAAAATAAGGATTTTATAAGAAAATGGCCTTTGAATAGGGTCAACCTTAAAAAATAGCATTTGACATGGTCAACATCAAAAAGTATCCTTCAATTAAAGGGTATTTTCGTCTTTCTACAGGGTATTTTTTTAAAAACAGACGGGGTCCCTTGCTACATAGCACGGGTCCCCTAAGCAAGTGGACCCGCGCATGCTAGCAGGAGACTCGGCCATGCTGTGAGCAAATGGGCGGGACCCCTGCTAGCTGAGCGGGGACCCGTGCTATGCATGGGCGGGTCTCCTGCTGCAATAGGCACAGGAGACCCGCCCATGCTGCAGGAAACCTCGCGCATGCTGCAGGCACAAGAGACCCGCCCATGCTGCAGGAGACCCGCGCATGCTAGCAGGGGACCCGCCCATTTGCTGCACAGCATGGACGGGTCTCATGCTAGCATGCGCCGGGACCCGTGCTATATAGCACGGGTCCCCTGCCATGCAAGGGCGGGTCTCCTGTTGCAGTAGGCACAGGAGACCCGCCCATGCTGTATGAGACCCCGCGCATGCTAGCGTGAGACTGCCCATGCTGCAGGCATAGGAGACCTGCCCATGCTAGCAGGGGACCCGCCCATTTGATGCACAGCATGGGCGGTCTCATGCCAGCATGCGCGGGGTCTCATGCTATATAGCATGGGTCGGATTTGAACCCACGACCTACTATTTGAACGTCTGACTACACAACCACTGGACTACACCCCATCCACCCACCCTAACGCGGTCCCGATTTTAACATATTGATTTTTACTGTGGGACCCGAGGACATTAAAGTCATTTTACATTTGGATGCTATTTTCTTAACGTTGACCATGTGAAAAACCATTATTTAAAAAGACCCTACAGAATAATAATGGGCTCCCTTACAACTGCGCCCAGGGCGGTCGCCGCTTTCGTCCGCCTTCAGCCTCGGCCTTGATTCTTGTAGAATAATAATATAAGTTAGAGTTAACATTAAAATAAAATGTTTTCCACTTTGTTAGTGGGCGATTTTTCCATTATTTTGTTTATTTGTTTATAATGAAAATGGACTCGTGTCGCAAGCAGAAGCAAACTACATTTCATTGTACATATAAGATCGTTTATTTTTATTAATATTCGTATTCTTATTTAGTATTATTTTAATATTAAAAATGACGCATATCCAATTTCATAATATTTTCGAACATATTGGCGAATACTCGGATTCGATTAAACTTTTTTCCCACAAAAAACCCATTTAAAAAAAAAACAATAATATACATAAGTAAAAAAATACCTACATTGTGAATGAAATGGAGTTATGGCATAAGAAGGTAAACTTAGCGAAATATTTTCATCCAATACAACTTACGAAAACACAAAATGAAAAATAAAAACTTAACATTAACAAATTCCGACATGATTCTTATCCTTTACATTTGGGCTTTTAAGTTTGGGCTTTTCATTTGCAATTTGCTATTATCAGTAATTTCTCTTAATAGGAAGAATATAATTAATGTGAATTGTTAAACTGTTATTCATTGTTTTTTTAAACGATAACTTGTTGTCTTATTAACAAAATACTTAGAAGGGTTATAAACTCGAAATGTCTCTCTGGTTTACATCGACCATACCTGTAGAGACAGAGGCTCCTGTTAATGTTGAGCATTCAGCATTGACAATGTTGGGGTAACATTCTAGCCAACATTTGTTGGTCGAGAATGTCCCCTTTTTCTCTGTTTATCTTTCATGCCCAAAACTAACTTTATTGCTGACGTGGCATTTTACTAGCAATGTGCAGGTTATGGATAAGAGATTGAACGCTTCAAACCGTGTGGAAGAAGCGTAGACGAACACGAGCGAAAATCAGAGCGTCTTTGAGCGAGTTTCATTTCTTGAAAGAGTTTTTCTTTTCTAAGTCTAGCTTTTAGAGGTCGTGAGATCTTGTGGTTTTAGAGTCCTTTTAGATTCGTTACGTTTGCTAGATTAGTTTTGGCTATCTGTTTCGATAGTTTTGTAATCCATCTTTATAGTGGATTTTACCCTTTGTGGTGGCAGCAAGTTATTTGACTTGCTGCATAAAAACTTCTCTTGTGTTTGTTTCGTTTCTGTCACTAAGTTTCGATCATTTCCGCAGTGCTTTAAAAGTGAGTTCGAGTGTTAGCCCAACATCACGTTCAACATCAGTATATTACTTAGTGAGTTTACATCCATTGTGTACGGGACCACCCTCAAAGTGGTATCAGAGCCAACGCTTGACGTCACTAAGCGCTTAACATCCTCTACAATGGATATTACCAGTTCAAACAATATCGGCAAAGTTCCTGTTCTTGACGGCACCAACTATGCGTATTGGAAGGTCCGTGTTCGTCAGTGCATCAAGTCAATCGACGTGCGAGCTTGGGAAGCAGTTCTCCACGGTTATACCCACCAAGGACAGAACCCGATGCAGATGGAGAAGTCGTCGACAAGCCTGTCGAACTATGGACAGCACCCGAGCGAAGCCTGGCAGAATTCAATGACAAGGCACTCAACGCAATCTTCTCGACAGTGGATATCTTTATGTTTAAGATTATCCAGAATTGTACAACGGCCAAAAATGCGTGGGATCTGCTCGAGAGGTACTGTGAAGGTGATACAACGGTGCGAGAAACCAAACTACGCCTCCTCTTAAGCCAATTCGAGAATATCAGAATGAAGGAAGACGAGGATATTACGACGTACTTTGGGAAGCTTTTGACCATCTCCAGCGAGTGTGCAAGCCTAGGAGATCCTCTGTCAAACAAGGTATTAAATTCAAAAGCAATTCGTACACTAACGGAAAAATTTAATATGAAGGTGTCAGCGATCGAGGAGTCTCACAACCTAGCTACCATGGACTTCAACGTGTTGATGAACATTTTTGAAAAATTATGAAACCAATCTTGAAGTCCAAAAGAGGGCCTCTCGTGGAAAGAGTCTCGCACTTGTCACCCAGCCATCCGATGAACTGATCGAGGTCGACCCTAGAAACGCAGAAGACATGGCCATGGTGGTAAAGAAATTTGTGAAGTTTTTCAAGAAGAAGAATGTTGTGCAAAATGTTGGCCCAACATTCAGAAAAGGCCAGAATGCCAAGGCTGAACCTTCGTCAGCTCTTCCGTTTCCTAAACGGAAGCCTTTTGGGAGACTAGACGGAAAGCCAAAGAAGAACGTCAATTATGAGGCAGTCAGATGTTTTGAATGCCAAGGTTGGGGCCATTTTGCCAACGAATGTGCCAACACCATTCGCAAGCGTGGTGGTAAGGTCATGTGGATCGATCTGTCAGATGAGGAAGATGAAGACGAAGAGGAAGAGCCTAAGCAATCATCCGTGATCATCCAGTCATTTTCTGACGACGAAGAAGATGAAGATAATCAAATCGGCCTTACTGCGGTAACTGATGTTGAGCCAACATCCGACTCAACATCTGTAAAACATATCATTTTTATTATGATGATTCAAACTGTCTTGATGGTCTTTTGAGTTGTGATGATACAGAAACTGAGACAGAGTGTGGTGAAGATGCCGTTAAGCAGTTGACCTCACAATATGAAGTAGAAAAGGCGATCAACTCACAACTTCGTGCCGCGGTGAAATTACTGGCCGAGGAAAATAAGAAAAACGAGAAGGTCATTGAAGGTCTAATGGATGGCATGAACAAGTTGGAAGCCGCTTTGACACGAAAAGACAGGGAGATCGACTCACTTCAAAAGCGACTTAATGAGGCCGACATAACTTTTGCTAAGTGGAACAGGAGCAAAACTAGCCATGAAGAGGTACTATCTATTGGTATTACTGATAAGCAAGGTCTAGGTTATCACCGTCAATCTACTCATGATAGCACAAAACCCTTGACCCATGAGAAGCCTAAGATTGTGTTTGTTAAAGCTCAATCCGTAAATGATGAAGTTACGAATGCTAAAGATAGTCCCGAGCATGTGACCCCAAAAACTCATGATAAATCTTTTGTGTGTGAACACTGTAAGAAATCAAGTCATTTAAAATCATACTGCTGGAAATTGAAGAGAGAGATTTCTGCTAAGAAATCGATGTCATCTGAGATGTTACCCAACATATCGGTCAACATTGAGAAATCAGTGTTGAAGGAAGTGTCTGGAGAAAAATCAGCTGGCGCTTCTTCGAATTCTAGCAAACAGAATGTGGTTAAATATTCTAAGAAAGCTTGGATTAGGAAATCAGGGGATAAAAGTCTTGTTGTGTACACCTCTTTGCGAGCTAACATTACAGGTTCATGGTACTTCGATAGCGGGTGTTCCCGACATATGACGGGTACCAAAGAGTATCTCAGTGACTACACACCTTTAAGGAGTGGATCTGTGACTTTCGGAAGTGGTTCCAAAGGTCGAATTCTCGGCAGAGGCAGACTGAATGTGCCCGACTTTCCCAAGCTTAGCAATGTACTCCATGTAGACGGGCTGGTTGCGAATCTGATTAGCATTAGCCAGCTGTGCGACGATGACCTTGAGGTAAGGTTTAATAAGGAGTGTTGTGAAGTGTTTAACCGAAATTCTGTTCTAGTGATGGCAGGAAAAAGATCAAGTGACAATTGCTATCTAGTTGGCGACAAACCGGGCGCAAAGGATGTGTGCCAACTTTCAAAAGCCGAAGACGATGTGGTGTTGTGGCATTTTAAATTAGGCCACGTCAACTACAGAACGTTGGAACAACTTATCAAACATGATGCAATAAGAGGCATTCCGAAACTCAAGGAGTTTGGTAAGATTGTTTGTGAGTCGTGTTTGAAGGGTAATCAAACACATGTTAGTCACAATGTTGACCAACAAGCTGCCCAACATTTTAAAACTGCTCACTGTTTTCAGTTGGTTCACATGGATTTGATGGGTCCGATGGAAGTTGATAGCATAGGGGGTAGAAAATATGCTTATGTGCTCGTGGATGATTTTTCTAGATATGCATGGATTTTCTTTCTTAAAGAAAAATCAGAGTCGGTCGAGTTTTTCAAAAAATTATGTGCTATGATTCGAAACAATTTCTGTGCTACTGTTTTTCGCATTAGGTCTGACCATGGTAGAGAGTTTGAGAATCAATCTTTTGATGAATTCTGTGATAACAAAGGGATTGTGCATGAGTATTCGTCTCCTAAGACACCCCAACAAAATGGGGTTGCCGAAAGGAAGAATAGGACGTTACAAGAAATGGCTCGGGTTATGCTACTATCTAAGAATGTGTCTAAACGTTTTTGGGCTAAAGCTTTGCATACAGCATGTCACATTTCGAATCGTGTATTTTTTAGGCATGGTACAAAGAAAACCCCGTATGAATTGTTGAATGGTAAGAAGCCTACGGTTAAATATTTTCATGTCTTTGGATGTTTTTGTTACATGCTTAATGACCGTGAATATTTGACTAAGTTTAATTCGAAGAGTGACAAATGCATATTCCTAGGATACTCGTCTAACAGTCGTGCCTATCGTGTTTACAACTTGCGTTTGAAATCTGTTCAAGAATCAGTGAACGTTGTGTTTGATGATGCTACTGATCTTAGCAACATGCCTCCTCAAGTTGACATTGCAGATGTTATACAAGCAAGAAACGAATCAGAGGATCCTGCGGATGACAGTGTTGAGCCAACATTGGACTCACCATCTGAGCCAAAACAAGACGAAGAAGCTGGTCCCAGCGAAGTGCGACGTGATCCGCCAGCTAAGATTCAGAAAGACCATCCTACTGATCTAATAATCGGAAACGTGAACGAAGGAAGGAAGACCAGAGACAAACCACGAAAGGACTATAAGTCTATGGTAAGAAATGCGTGTATGAATTCGCTATACACTGAGGTACGGTTTAATTGCTTTGTTTCTGATATAGAACCCAAGAATGTCCTTGAAGCACTCAAGGATAATTGTTGGATAAACGCGATGCAAGAGGAACTCTTGCAGTTCGAGAAAAACCAAGTTTGGACATTAGTGCCACGGCCGAAAGACATTAATGTCATAGGCAGTAAGTGGATATTTAAGAATAAATCTGATGAACTTGGTAGGGTTGTTAGAAACAAGGCACGCTTAGTAGCTCAGGGTTACACGCAAGTAGAAGGTATAGACTTTGATGAGACGTTTGCTCCCGTTGCTAGGTTAGAATCTATTAGGCTTTTGTTAGCTATTGCATGTTGGCTTAACATTACATTACACCAAATGGATGTTAAGGGTGCATTTTTGAATGGGTATATTGATAAGGAAATCTATGTCGAACAGCCTAAAGGGTTCGAAGATCCCCATTATCCTAACCATGTTTTTAAGCTACAGAAAGCATTGTATGGGTTGAAGCAAGCGCCTCGAGCGTGGTATGCAAGGTTAGCAACATTTCTGCTTGAGTTCGGTTTTACTCGAGGTGAGGCGGATCGCACTCTTTTTGTTAAGAGGGTCGGATCCGATATTTTGATTGCTCAAGTATATGTTGATGACATTGTTTTTGGTTCAAGCTCACAAGTTTTACTAGATCAGTTTGTGCAGGCTATGAACACTACCTTCGAGATGTCGATGATAGGCGAATTAACATATTTTCTAGGATTGCAGATTAAGCAAAGCAGCGACGGGATCTTTATGTCCCAAGAGAAGTATGCCAAGAACACAGTCAAGAAGTTTGGTTTGGACACTGCAAAGGTAATGAAAACGCGCATGGGTTCCTCGCAAAAGGTAAGTAAAGACGATGTTGGGCAGAAGGTTGACCCAACATTGTACCGTTCTATGATAGGCAGTTTATTGTACTTATCTGCGAGTAGACCTGATATCATGTACAGTGTTTGCGTTTGTGCAAAATATCAATCTGAACCTAAGGTTTCGCATTTGAATGCTGTTAAGCGAATACTACGTTATGTGAGTGGATCGTGTAGCCTAGGACTATGGTTCTCCAAAGATACTAATTTGAGTCTTGTAGGCTATAGCGATGCTGACTGGGCAGGTGACGAGGATGACCGCAAGAGTACAAGTGGTGGCTGTTTCTTCCTAGGTAATAACTCGGTTGCATGGTATAGTAAAAAACAAAATTGTGTGTCTTTATCTACTGCTGAGTCCGAATATGTTGCGGCGGGTAGTTGTTGCACGCAATTATTGTGGTTGAATAGTATGTTATGTGTCTATGGGTTAGAGTGCGAATCTGTACTTATGTATTGTGATAACCTTAATGCCATTAACATCTCTAGGAATCCCATCCAACATTCTCGAACAAAGCATATAGATATTAGGCATCATTTTCTGAGAGATATGGTCGAAAAAGAGTTAGTCCGCATCGAGCATATAGACACTAAGAATCAGTTAGCAAACATTTTTACGAAAGCATTGGATTCTGAAAGGTTCTCGGACCTTAAGAAATCCATAGGTTTGCACATGTTAGTTTAAATGTTGGTCCAACATTTGGATCAACATAGCATATGTCGAATTTGATAGTTACAGCTTTAATGTTTGATTTAATATTTTGTTCTGTTTTCCTGTGAAATGACTTGATTCTTCTTGATTGGTCCCTAAATGAACCCGATCCCTCCTTTATAGGCTCTTGATAATACGTCCCTAGGTACACGGCATTCGCTGTGACGATGTACTCTTTGCGACTAAAAACCAATCCTTTTTATTGTGATTAGCATGCTCATAAACTCTCGGCTAGATATAGGTATTTGGTAATAAGTTTCCTTAGGTACACGACATTCGCGGTGACGATGTATACTATGTGACAAAAAGCCGAACCTTGAGGCTGAGGGTATAAGGGCAGTGCGTGAATTCGTTGTGGGTATATGAGGTGAAAGGGTAGAAATAAAGGGAACTGATTTTGAGAAGAATTAAGCAGAAAAGTCTAGGATTACGGAATTAGAATGTTGAGTCAAATGTTAGAGCAACATGTGATTGTCAGTTCGATATTGCTACTTTCTGTGCTTTCGTTTTTATTCGTGTCTGTCTTTAGTACTGTTTTTGTTAGTCTTGTATGTCTAGTTCAGTTATCTCTCAGAAATGCATTAGAAACTCTCGAAGATCAGCTCTTTACACTTGTATCTATGTGTTCATCAACGTCGCTCAATCGGTTAGTATTTCTTGATTCTACCTTGACTTTTGATTTATGTCTTTTTGGTTGAATCATGATTCGTAGTGCTCCATGTAACTCGCTTGACTTGGTGTTCAAATGTTTTTATATGCTTGCATTTTGAAATAGTCTTTTTACTATTTTTAGCTTCTTCATGACTTAGACTCGACTTTGCTTCTATATGCTCACATGTTTTTATAATCTGTTTCCATGCTATTGAATTTTATGGGATAATTTGTGAATTTGTTACGAATTTATCAGTAAATATGCTTAAAAAGTTCATATGTGCCTAACTGTTATATTAGCAGTTTAATTTACTCCACCTTCTGCTATTTTTCTGAGTAGTGGGTTGAGTCTGTAACTGCTAAAAACTTCCTTTATCTAATGATTTGACTGATTAAATTTTCTATTCACAAACCCTAGTGTTCACTCCAACTTCGTCTCTTTCAACCTGCTCTCTGTTCTTGTGTGCTAAATTCGTCTTTCTGGGTGATTTCTTCTCTCAAATCAGTCGATTTCTGTGTTCAAAATGTCGAACTCACCAAGAAATGCAGAAACCCACAATGTCAGCCCAACATTAAGCGACACTGTCCACGATCCAGTGCCACTTCAGATTGTTCCTCCGCCATTTTTCAACTTCGCCGATGTCCCCTTCGGATCGTCAGCGTCGCAACCTCGTCCTGTCCAGACGACCCTTGTCGGCGGCGCAATCAACGTTCCGGCTTCTGTCTCGACCACCTCTGTTCCTACGCGCAAATCCGCAAAGAAATCTGCCAAGAAGAAGAAGGCGATGCCCAAGCCCCAACCTCCAAAAGCTGCTCCTAAAACGCGCCAGAGTAACCGCCTAAAGCAAGCTCGACTTTCTAAAGGGCCAAAATCAACGGCAGATAAGCCTATCACCCTGTCGAGCTCATCATCGGAGTGGGAAACTGACACCTCTGAAGAGGAACCTCCCAAGATGGCTGCTGAACATCCAGTTCAGGGAGAGACAAGTGCCCCTGTTCCATCTCAATGTCCCACTGCTCAGGTTACGCCTACATCACCCGAAAAAGAAAAGGATAAGGTTACGTCCTCACCACCAGAAAAGGCGTCCACCGAGGAGATTATCGACTGCACAACATATGATCGATTGGACGCTGAGATGGTAAGTCCAGGGGGAGGTACTTCTTCTAATATTTCAGGATCATCTGCCTCTGAAAGCGAAGACAAGGACGAGTTTGGAGCCACGGAGACTTTAGCTACTTGGAGGGCCAAACTGCAAAAGAAAGCGGGCAAGAGGCCGATGGGTGCTGAGACCAGATCATCTAAGAAAGCTCGACCATCGGAGACCTCACAGAGAGCAGTCAGCAGTCCCGACCAGTCACTCGTTTCCAGCGACGATGAAGATGTTGAGACAGATGTTGACTCAACATCGGAGTCAGACTGGGAAACGTCTTTGCCTCGAGGGAAGTTCTATGCCCCGCTCAATGAGGAGCTTTGGCCTCACTTCAGCCAGAGAGTGCTGCGAGTAGAAAGGACTGCTGACGAAGCTAGTTTCCGCCGATATGGCATCTTGGAGTTCTTGGAGTCAAGAAGATTTGACAAGACGGTGACGAGGTTTGGGACTTACTGTAATACAGTAGTCCGGGAGGTATATTCTAATCTTTCCCCGAGAGTTAATGATCCTAGTTCTAGTAGGTATGGAAAACTTTTCTTGAGGGGGAGAGTGTATGAATATTCGGCTGGGGCTATTAACGAGTTCTTGGGGACACCTAGTGTTGATATGAATGAAGAGTATAATAATAATGAGGTGGTGTCGTTTTTGACGGGGGGCAGAATTAAGGAGTGGGATGGCAATTTTTCTTGTAGCTTCCTAACCTCTCTATACTCGGTGCTTTTCAAAATTGGTATTTACAATTGGTAGCCAACTGCTAACGAGACCCGTGTAGCAGAGAGTATGGCTCATATACTCTATGCTCTTGGAAAGAATCTGCCTATTAATTTAGGAGAGTTGGTGTTAGATCAATTTGGCCAAGGAGGCTGAGAAAGTGTCACCGGGAATTCTGCCATTTCCATCGTTGATCTATGGAATGCTGGTGCGGGGAGGCTTTAAGCCGACTCGAAAAGATGTGGTGACTTCTTTGAAGGTGACATATCCAGTCTCATACATGCACCTAGCAGGGCCGAATAAGGTCATTGATCTGCTATGGAGAGCTCCATCTCAGGATGTTGAGCCAGATGTTGCGTCAACATCCACAGCTCAGGATAGCCTACAGCAACAGATAAGAACTCTCGAAGCCACGGTAGCGCTCCTGACTTCGCAACTGACTACCTTAAAGGAGATGCTTTCTTCCCAAAAAGGGGGAGAGGCAGAAGGGTCTAGGGCAGAGCCAAGTGGGGCAGAGCCAAGAGGCGAGGTCAGGGCAGAAGATGCTCAGGCGGAAGAGAATATTCAGGCTGAAGATCAAGAGGGAGAAAGGGCGAGCTAAGGAGTGAAGAAGCAGTTTGCGCTTGTGTGCTTTTTGTTTGCATGCCTGCTTTGCATTTTTATTTGTGTGCGCATGATTTGTTTGCTTTGGACCATGTCTATTTTTATTTTTTGCAGATGTCTCAGGAACCCTTACGGCTTGTACTAATTTTAGTACTTTGGATAGTATTAGTTGTACTATTCTGTTTGTCGTCTAACTCTAACCATTTTTCTGTTTTGTGGTTGAGTTGATGTTGCCTTTAGGGGGAGCTTTGCTAAGGATAACTTCTGCTTTGGTTTTGGGAAGAAAGATAAAAAGGGGGAGATTGTTAATGTTGAGCATTCAGCATTGACAATGTTGGGGTAACATTCTAGCCAACATTTGTTGGTCGAGAATGTTCCCTTTTTCTCTGTTTTATCTTTCATGCCCAAAACTAACTTTATTGCTGACGTGGCATTTTACTAGCAATGTGTAGGTTATGGATAAGAGATTGAACGCTTCAAACCGTGTGGAAGAAGCGTAGACGAACACGAGCGAAAATCAGAGCGTCTTTGAGCGAGTTTCATTTCTTGAAAGAGTTTTTCTTTTCTAAGTCTAGCTTTTAGAGGTCGTGAGATCTTGTGGTTTTAGAGTCCTTTTAGATTCGTTCCGTTTGCTAGATTAGTTTTGGCTATCTGTTTCGATAGTTTTGTAATCCATCTTTATAGTGGATTTTACCCTTTGTGGTGCGCAGCAAGTTATTTGACTTGCTGCATAAAAACTTCTCTTGTGTTTGTTTCGTTTCTGTCACTAAGTTTCGATCATTTCCGCTGTGCTTTAAAAGTGAGTTCGAGTGTTAGCCCAACATCACGTTCAACATCAGTATATACTTAGTGAGTTTACATCCATTGTGTACGGGACCGCCCTCAGCTCCATAATGAGAACACAAACAGCATAATCGAAATAGACGAATAAAAACAAAAAAATGAACTACTCGCAGATTAGTAATTAAAAACATGAACTTCTATTACCGAAAGCGAAAAATGAACCAACAACTCCACACCAAAGTTGGATAGCACATCAATAGACTACATATTTTTTCATTGAACAAGGTGTATCCGTTTTTTACTTGAACTTGTGCCTCGTTAAGTTAGATGAAAAGCTCATACGAGAGGACTATGAAGGGGGAACGACATCCCCATGAAAGAGGACAGAAGATCTGTACAAAACTCCCAAGATGAGATACAAAACACTCCCACATAGAGAAGACTTACGAAAATAAAGAAAAAAAAAGAAGAAAGACAAAAATTAAAATGAGAAATGGAAAAGAGGAGCCCCCACCGGTCAACCTCCGTTAATGGAGGAAGGGGGAGATATAAGGTTTTTGGATAAGGTTTCTAGATAGAAGGTGGAGGAAATGAGGAGGAAGAGAGAGACTACTCCTAAGTCTATGGGGTCTTGTTTACGTGTGATTCATTGTTGTGAAGGAAAACAAATAGACATTTAACTTTATACTCCGTTTAGATTTCGGATTTCGATAAAATTCGGATTTTCCTCAAATCTGTCGTTTGGCAATCGTACTCATTTCGATTTCAATTTCATCCAAATCCGAGGTTAAATCTAACGCTTGATGTTTGTCGGATTTGAAATTCCATGTTAAATGGTCCATTTCAAAATCCAAAGTTGGGCCGTAATATTTCGTAAATAATAATAATAATATAATTTACAATACATAATAAAATAAAAATAATAATAATACTAATTAGGGGGCGAACAATGAGTCGAGCTGACTCACGAGCTCGAACTTTATTTTGGAATCCGGATTTCAAAATCTTAACGTTTGCCAACTATGAATTAGGATTTGAAATTAAGTTTAAAATTGATAATTTTAAATAATCCGATCCGGTCAAATACACGAATCCCTACGCACTCGTAGGTTGCGTTTGGATCGGCGTATTTGAACGAATCGCGTCATTTGAAATTGAATTTCAAAATCTTAATTTCAAATCCAAAGCCATTGTTTGGCAAACATTAGGATTTCAAAGTTCAAATTTCAAAATGAAGTTCGAGCTCGAGCTCGACAAGCTCGTTGACTTCTAACTTTTCTTAAAAATTATGATGTACAAAAATAAAATAACATAATAAATAAACAAACAAGCTCGCAAGCCGGCGTGCGAACTTTTGAGCACCCACGAGTGAGCTTGAGCTCGATAAGAGCTCGCCGAGCTTGAGCCGACTCATTCGCGAGCCCGTAACGAGCTCGAGCCTGCTCATTGAGCTCGCGAGTCGATCAACTTATCATTCACCCCTTCGTTTTTATTATTATTATTGTTATTACATTTCAATTATTATTATTATTGTTATTACATCTCAATTATTATTATTATTATTATTGCAATTATTGTTGTTATTACTATTATTATTATTTACGAGGGCTCAAGTTTGGATTTCGAAAATGCACCATTTGACATGGAATTAAAAATCGACAAATTGCCAACATCTAGATTTAACCTCGGATTTGGACGAAATCCAAATCCAAATCCGATCGATTGCCAAACGGAATATTTGATGGAATCCAATTTTTTAATCGAAATCTGAAATCCAAACGTGCCATTATTGTATTTCGTTCTTTCTGAAATAAGACGTCTTAAAATAGAATTATATTCTTTTCAATATTCAAGTTATAAGCCGACTCTTTCATCAAGTTGTGCTTATCTTTTTTTTTGGGAATTAGTGACCCAAAACTCGAGTATTCGATGCTAGGATCGAGGGGAACAAGTCGGAAATCGATCGGGGACGAGATCGGAGCAAACGAGCACCAAAACGAGGCTGCAGCCCGCGCTCACGGCCCCTTGGCCTAGCTAAGCACCAAGAGCAACGACTGCGACTACCTTGTGTCCGTCAAGGCCCCTTGGCCTGGCCATGACGCGTGCCTGAGAGCAGTCGGCGAAGCCCACTATCTTCACAGCCGTGACGGTAACCTACCGAGGCCATGAAGGTTATCTGGGGCAATTCTGAGGCGCGCGAAGAACGTTTGATGTGGGACGATTCACGGCCGTGAAGCTCTCAGCAGAACGCGGGGATCTTTGCTCCCCGATGTGTTCACGGCCATGAAAGACAAGTACGAGGCCGTGAACTGTTGCTATTTCGTGATAGCAGTTACAACCGGATTTCAGAACCGAGTGGGAACCTTCTAAGGCATTTGTCTTCTATTTATATGAAGAAGTAACTCGACTTTTGTACAGATAAAATGGAGAGTAAGTTGCAAACTTGTAATCTCTTCAAATAGTCGGAATAAAAGAAACGATTATCCCAGGACGTAGACTCAAGAACGAGTCGAACCACGTTAAAAAGATCTGTTTTTTCGTACGTTTTTTGTCGTATTTCGAGTTGATACGTATACACGTCGGCCTTTCAACCCGATAATGACCACCTTGAAATCCCATTAATTATATATGGACGACAACAGCTAAAAATAGATGCACTTTATTTATTTATTTCCTGAAATTAGTTCTCAAATGAATTTTTTCATAATGAACTTGTTACTAGTGCTGCATCTACAGTGTCAAAACAATATAAAAATCCAAGTTTTTTATATATACTCTTGAATAAAGTGTCAAAACAACATAAAAATCGACGTTATCTATATATACACTTGAATAAAAGCTTATGGTAGATAAAAACTGTCAAGTTTGGTATGTCAATTTGATTTTATTCTTTAATTAAAATTTTATTAGTTGAATAACTTAATTAATGATATAAAATGTTCAGTATAAAATACATTAATAAATATGCATAGACATTAAGTGAACTAAACATACTACAGTAAAACTTTTTTTTTTTAAAGTCTGAGTCGAGACCATGGAGATAATATTTTTTTTTGCGAATTTAATGTATTAATTTAGAATCAAATTCGATAAAATAATAAGAGTTCTTAGAAATCGCTTTAAAATATTGGTCCCTTAGAAATTTTAAATTAATAATTCGTAAATTACAATTATAAACTTATAAATTTGCTAAAATATTACAACTATAAATATTCATGAGCTTTGTTACGACCATCATGTCATATATTTAAAAGATCATTACAACAAATAAAATGATGAATATTAGTAGTTGATAAATTATCGTACAAGGTTTAATTATATGTAATATGCAGGTATACTCACTCGCGTTCTTATTAGTGCGGATTAAGAGATAGGTGAATTTAAGGTTTATCTTATTAATATTAATTTATCGAGATATTAATATATCTCTAAATTAATAAATTTAGTGGTCTCGACGCTATTAATTTACAGAGGTTTTCTAGTTTCAATTGTCAAAAAAAGGAGAATAATTATTTCCTTATTTCCTCCTCCAATATTATAGCAAAACAATATAAATAACAATAATTAAATAAAATGGAACAAAAAGAATATCAAGACGACACAGGATTCACAGCGTCGCACAGAAACCTCGGAGACGACGACGCCGTCGTCCCTCCACCACCACCTCCGCCGCCGAATCCGCCGCCGAGAAGAACCCTCTCGTAATAGTCCACGCAGAACAAAGACAAAGACAAAGAAAGCTCCACCTCGTACCTCCTCTTCATCATGAGAGCGCCGCCGCCCTTCTTTTTGTTCCTCACGAGCGCGGCGAGGAATGGCTTGACGCACACGGTGTAGAGCCGCCGGTATCCCCCCAGCGCCGCCACCACCGTCTTCACCGCCTTCGAGTTACGCGCCGCCGGAGGGGACACGTGGCGGAAGCAGAGATGCTCCCACAGCGCCTCGCTGGTGGTCAGCGCACACCACAGGCGGCAGACGCCGGCGGCGACGGCCAAAGACCTTTCGCCGAGCCTCGTCAGAATCTCTATCAATATGTCCACATTATCGTTGATGCAAAACTCATCATCTTCATCGATTGAAGTCTTTCCCCTTTTCATTACCGCCGCCGTTTCTTGAAATATTCCTACCATTAATCAAAAGATTGTTAGGGAAACTGAGAAAATAATGGAGTAAAGGAACGGGTGATGCGTCATACGTAATAAATAGTATATGAAGGGGGAGTAAATGAGTCTATGTGTAATTTATTGCATCGTAGGGTTAACGAGGTGAGGATCAGAGAGACAAAGGAAGAAGACAAGTGAGATGGTGACAAAGAAATAAGTAGAACTGTTACCAAAGGGGCATTGGAATATGCATCGTAGATTAATAATTTGTTTATATTAGTGGTTTTCTTTTCTATGTTTTTTTCTCGTACTTGGTGGAGTTGAAGAAGAGTGCCGTTGCTGAAAATCTAAGGGGTGAAATCTAAAAGTAAACGTTGTGATTGTTTGTTTTGAGGTTCGGTTTATTTTTTTCCTTGTATTTTTTTTAAGAAACATTCCATATTATCACGGACACGATATCAATCCAGTAAACAGAACTGCTGAAGAATACTAATGAATAACAAAAAGATACCACATATTAATAATTAATTGTTCTTTGAATAGTTGTGCATCAATTGCAATACATTCTTGAAGCACTTTTGATATTGTTCGGTTCAGATCCATAACTCCATTGATTTTTCTTGTATTGAACACGTTAATTTATGTTTATAATATATAATATAGTAACTCCAAAAGTCTATACACGATATAATATTTAGAAAAAAAACACAGTTGACCATCCAAAATTTCAAACGAAAAATTAGATGACATTATGAGCCGGAAAACTATATGAGGATGGAAAAAAAAAAAATATGTAAATTTATTAGCTCTAATTGTTTTTTTAGAAATTCACAGCTTGAAGGTTGTATAGGCCTTTTTTTTATTATGACTTCAATCTTCATCTCCAACTATTAATTGAGTGTGTGTATTAATAACTTATGTAAATTATTGTAAATATGAAAGACAGAATATTCTTGAGAGGGCTTTTCAACCCTTCTTGACCATCATCCACGAGATTTATATTTTATAGTTCGTTAATAATAGTATCCAATGTAAATATTGCTTCAATGAAAAATGATCTTATGGACTCCCCAAAAATATACTAAGCAATATTTTTTGGTCCCACTTGAAAGTGCGATGGAAAACTTTATAGATACGTTCTATCTAACCTCATGCATGCATGGTAAAGTCACCATCCGATTCAACTTTTGATCTCATAATTGAAAAATCCCAAACTCCTATGAGACAGAAAGCATGTATTCGATATAACTATACAATCTTGGGCTGATATTGACAAAAAATCTCTTCCTTTTTCTTTTATAAATACTATATTTTTTTCTTTGAAAACTGATTACAAAATCAAGTTAATCAGGTTCTTTTACTTACACCATGTGTGTGCTTTAACATAAATAATATAATTTCTTTTTTTGATGTTATTTGTACTTCAAAATATGTAATAGATAAAATCAACTAAATGTTGATAGTATATTTTCTATTTTAATATGTAAAAAGATTGATTTTCAAGGATAGAATTGACATAAATAAAAAATAAAACAAATGTTAATTGCATCTGTCATGCCAAATTAACTGGAGGTAATTACTACACATCATTCACAGTTTATTATAGTACATATACATATAAAATTTTTCATAGAATGTATGGATAAAGAGTAAATTGTAAATTATCATTTGATCAGAGTCAACAATGACGCTTTCTTTTTTTTTTTTTTTTTCACACACAAACGTAAGTATTTATTTGTATGCATTTATCATGTGAACAAGGCGTAGTTAGTTGGGATTCCTTTGATGAATACAAGCTTACAACTATGTAAGGCCCGCAAAGTCAGCACAAAGGGTTATTCTATTCACATTATAAATTTCCTTGGACCGCTATATCTTTGTACTTATGTTGCCCTAAATTAGACTAAAAGTCAAACACATTCACGCCGTTCCTTTTTAAATAATTTCATCAATCACATGCACATACAAATATATATTACTCGTCCTTGCACACTATATGCTTTTGCTTAAAATATAATTATGTTTAATGTCACTTTTAATTTTTAGATTTATAATTTTTAATGTTTAAAAAAGGGAAAATGTATAGGGATATAACTACAGTAAAAATTTGTGGCATAATATTTATTAAGTTAACTATATTTTAAATAGAAGTTACAATCTGTATTAATATATATACGGCCTAGGGTGATTATAAACTGTCGCAATTAGCTTGTCAATTTAATAAATGATTATTTACAAATTTATCCTTGATTGGCAAATTACAATTTTACCCTTCATATTTTCATTTATTACACATTTGTTCGTAAATCAAACTTCTATCTTTTAAACTACTTTATTAATAAAAAATGTGTAAAATATAAAATAACTTAATATATTTGCACATACATTGGGTGTGCTACACATACTAGTGTAATTAATTTGACGGATTAGAGCGACAGTTATAGTTATCCATCAGCTTTAATATAATACAATACTATAGCAATAAATGTCACCTTTTCTTTTTCCCTAATTTTTTGCTTAAGTTGTTTTTTCGGTCTTTCCAGATACACAATGCTATCATAACCAAATACTTCAATTAAGTCCAGTATGAGTCGAATTTGAACCTTGTTCTAGAAAACTCTCTCTCCCTGTGTGTGTTAATGTCTCAAACCCACATAAATTATGGTAGTCAAAGTGTGTTCAATTGAGATCGATGATATGGTACCCTATTAATATTATTCATACCGTTTAAATAAGTTGTAGTTGACTACTTTCTTTGTCTAGGCCGACATCACGTCAAGTACATGTTCAACTTCTCATTTGAAATTTTGTAATGAGCCACGTTATATCTTTGAGAACATTTTCTTGTTCCCTTTCCCTTGACCATGAGGAAAATAATGAACTAAGAGATAAACCAAACACAAATTACATTTGAAATAATTAAGACAATTAATGATTAAAATGCCCCTCTCTAATGAGACAAGAATAAAAGCCAATAAGAATCAACAAATAGACGTATGCGTTTTCATATGTTGGCTTGTAATAAACTTATAAGCATAGGGAAGATATGAACAAACAAAGGAAACAAGAGAGATAATGGTAAGCACAAGAAGACCTATGGATCCACACACAAAGAGAAGACTATGTGCTTCTTCTTAACTGCTCTCTTACCAGAACTCAATGTCGTCTATGTTTTTTTTTTTTTTTTATTATTAGTTGTATACTAATTGTTATTATTATTTTTTCAAAAGGAAAATGACTTTGAGAAAGGTTGCGTTTACTACGAGTCTAATCGCTCTTAGCGATCAGCGTAAAGCCAAAAAGGCTACTGCTATGACGAGTCGTAGTCGTTTATTTGCTGTGGACATTGGATTCTTATATTTGACATTTTGTAACTTAGCGTGTTAAATTCAATTCGAAATAATTGCTGCTTCTTTTTCCCTTTTTAAATAATTATTTTGTGTTCTAGTTTTGTTTCTGGCTATGAGATTCTATCACTTAAGTTTGGATTTCAACATTATTGAGGACATTGATGATTGTGGTATAAAAGTAGGGATGATATATTCATTGTATATAAAATATGTTATGAAATAATTAGGGTATCTACGAAAAAACCCATTTATATAAAAGGCGTAAATATCTTTTTTCGTCCCGTAACTAAGTGTTGGTAGCATTATAGGCACACGTATTTTAGTCCTTGGCAAAATATGGACATTAACTTTAAAAAATTGCAATTTAGGGACATTATACGACCCGACCTGTATTGTGACCCAAGCCCGTTGTCGTGGCGCCCAACCCGCTGACTAGTCGAGTCTTTAAGCACACATGTCAGCGGGTTTGAGTCAAAATACAGGGTCGGATCGTGTAATGTCCCCAAAATTGCCATTTTTTTAAAGTTAATGTCCTTATTTTGCCAACGAATAATACGTGTCCATATAATGCTACCACACCTTAGTTATGGGATGAAAAAAAATATTTAAGCCATTTTCTAAATAATAGAAAACAAAATATAATAAATTAAGTAAAGGGAGAAAACCATTTTTGATCCCCGATGTTTACCCTATGGACAGTTTTGGTCCCCGATATTTTCACTTGTCACATTTAGTACCTCATAACCAAATTGGTCCATCTGTTAAATTCACTTAATTTGGACGGAATAGGTCAGCATTAGCGACGGAAATGCCGTCGCAAAAATTAGCGACGGAATTTGCGACGGAATTTCCATCGCTAAAGGAAAAAAGTTAAAAAAATGATAAATTAAACATATAAAATGAGGAAAAATTACCAAAAAAAGGAAAAAATTAAAAAATAGAGTAAAAAATTCAAAAAAAGAGAATATTACTAATAATTTAAATAAAATAATAATAATAATAAAATAAAATAATTTTTAAAATTTAGTTTCTTATTTTATTTTTTTTATTATTTATTTTTTTATTTATTACTAATATTCTCTTTTTTTGAATTTTTTCCTTTTTTTTTGGAATTTTTCCTCATTTTTATGTTTAGTTTATCATTTTTTTTTAACTTTTTTCCTTTAGCGACGAAAATTCAGTCGCTAATTTTGGCGACGGCATTTCCGTCGCTAATGTTGACCTATTCCGTCCAAATTGACGTGGATTTAACATGAAGGGACTAAATATGGCAAGTGAAAACATCAGGGGCCAAAAACGCCCATAGGGTAAACATCGGGGGACCAAAAATGGTTTTCTCCCTTAAATAATTGAAAAATTAATAAAAAAGAGAGAAGAGATTAAAAACTAAAAATAAAAAAGTAAGCAAAAGATAAAAATAAAATTAAAGAATAGGTTATTAAAAATAAATTTTATTAAAAACTAAAATAAATACAAAAATTCTTGGAAGTTTACGAGATTCTTCGACCGCGTCCATGCCAAGTTAATGAGGACGTAATCGTCCCAGATCTCGCAATTTCCTTTTTATTGATACTTTTTGTATTAAAAATAGATAATTTCAATGAATTTTTACGAAAGTATCTAGAGGACGCAATCCCATTAACTTGACATAAATAGGAATGGAAATATATATTTTTGTATTTTTATTCTTAACATCTTCTATCTGTTTATATTTATGTTTTATTGAATTGATTTTATTTTTCAATGTATTCTTATTTTATTTTAATTTGTTAGTATTTTTCTTTTATTTGGAACTTTTTTTTTTCTTTTTATCTTTTTTAAGAGTAATATTAATTTTAAGTCTGACCAATCACATGCATTAAATAAGCCAATTTGGTATGAGATAATAAAATTTAAACTAAAATTTTCGTCCCATAACTAAGGGGTGGTAGCATTATAGGGACACGTATTTTAGTCGTTGGCAAAATAAGGACATTAACTTAAAAAAGGCAATTTAGGAATGTTATACGACCCGACCCTGTATTTTGACCCACACCCGCTGACCTGGCGTCCGACCCGCTGACATGTGCGCGTAAAGACTAGACAGGTTAGAGGGTCGGGCGCCATGTCAGGGGCTTTGGTCAAAATACAGGGTCGAGTCGTATAACGTCCCTAAATTGCCTTTTTTTTAAAGTTAATGTCCTTATTTTGCCAACGACTAAAATACGTGTCCCTATAATGTTACCACCCCTTAGTTACGAGACGAAAAGAATATTTAAGCCTATATTAAAAATTCGCAAGTCAGTATCCTGTCAGACTTTTTTATATGTAGATACCTATTTGAATAAATTTTTTGCACATTGGTACTTGTTCCACCGCAAGTATGTCATAGAATACATTTAGGTACCATAGAAAAATGTATTATGGTACATAATACAGTGAAAAAATGGCACATCATATAGCACATTAAAGTACCATATAGAACGTACATAGGTACTATATGTGGCTACCATATAAATGCGTGACGTGGTAGGTAATACCATATAAAAAGGTACGTCAAGGCTGTGAAAATGGTACACATAATCGAACCGGTACTTCTATAAAAAAAATTCTGACAGGGGTATTGATTTGCATATTTTTTTATATAAATTAGTATTTTTCTGTAGATTCACTTAACGGTTAAGTATTTTACTAATTATGATTATAATAATATTGGAGAAAGATGTCAATTTGGCGGGCCGGTCGGTCGTCCGCCCGCCATACTGGTGCGGGGCGGGATAGGCTGGCCCCCCAGGGCGGGTCTTAAAAATTGGGGCCTGCCCACTTAGAAAAAATTGAATATTATTTATTTTAATTAAAATTTTAATGCTAATAACTTTTTTTTAATTGTGGTATTTATAAAAAATTACGTATAAACATGTATTAATTATGTGTTTATTAATTTAATATAACTATTAATTAAATTATCTATTTAATTTAACTTTATTTTCCATAGAATATATAATTATATAAGTTCGCGGACTGGCTCGAGGGCTAGCCCGCACCGCCCCAGCAAACCCGTGACCCGCCCAGGCTGGCCCGCTCAAGCCTGCCCCTCGGTGGGCCTAACAAGTCGCAGTACACCCCGCCCGCGGGCCATATTGATGACTCTAATTAGAGAGTAAATAATTTTTTTACTAATATTTCTTCATACATTTTTTACACAACCCAAATCTATTTATACATAAATCTCTCAAAGTATATCTACAAAATAACATGTTATATCAAACACACAATAATCATATCTACCATTCTAATAAATAAGATAATCACATCCAACTTTCTCGACCCCAATTCTTAACTTAAATCTTTTACTTAATCATCATTCTAAATACCACACATTTACTTTAATATTGCATAATAATATTTACATATTATAGATGGTGAATTCTCTTAAATATCAACGTATCATAGAAAGTGATTTATTTGACAACTGATCTGAGGGGATCAACGAAGGTTATGGTGGCGTCGGAGATTGGAAAAAAACACAAAATCAAGAAATTTACTTACGGTGCTCACGGTGTAATATATATAACAATGAATGGTATTCTAGTGGGATGATATCGGACGAGGATTATTCGTCTCTTATTATCTTTCCCGGCGCGACGAATTTCCAAAAAGTAACCATGCATAAACTTGAATCATGTTAGGGTTTCTCTTCTCTAATTGTTTCTTCAATCAGATTTTTTTCTCATCGAAAAATTATTACCATCATATAGTGGCGGAGGCAGAAAACTTTCCTGGAAACGAAATCAAGCTCAACAAAAGATATATTTGCATATCAGAGGAGGTTTACAACGTCTATACAACATCGAATATCGATCAACGAAGGAAACGAAATATACAAACCAAAATCTCCTTCCAAAAATTATAAGCGCCTATCGATCCTTCGACAAACCAAAATAAGGTACAGCGTAGGATAAGAACAAAGCGGAAAAGATGATCAAACGATGGCAAACCTCCAGTCAAAATGATATCAACCTAGAAGAGAAAGATGTGTACGGAGTGAGCAAATCACTAGCTCAGTGAGAAGATAATACAGACACACCTTACCCTCACGGAAGGCGTGTCCTCAACGATTAACACCAACACAATAATCAACCATCGACGAAAATAATCACTTATTTCGAAATAAATCTATTCAACAATCAAGTCACCACACAACATGAACACGTAGTGACAATCCACGTCGTTATCACATAAACGACGCGTGGGTAGCCATAACATATCTCGAACTGAACTCCCAGTCGAGAGTCATATGACTGTCACCGTGCTCTAGATCAAATGCCAATAAATTGTCCTATAAAAAATGTATATCATGCATGTCTCACACATCGATGACGTTGACCGAATCAAATCTCGATAGATCAACGAGCCACTCTGACTCACCCGAATCATGGGGGGTTCGGGCTACTAATGTCTCGGTACCGAGTATGCAACATCAAAGGGATAACCAATATCACAGCTCGTAAGCCACAAATAGTTCGATGATACCAATGAGCCAGTTAATGCATATATGATAAACGTATCGTAGTACGTTTATCATAGTATTTAATTGGCTCATAATATAGTTTTCGTAGTCATTTTATGCACTTATTAACCCTATTTCTGCTTGTTTTGGTATTATAGGGCTTTAGGACAAGTTTCGGGCGAAAAGGAGCGAAAACGAGACAAAACGGCGCGAAAACGATGAAAACTGGTGAAGGTCATGGCCGTGACACATAGTGCACCTAGCCGTGACACTTGGCAGAGAGTTAGACTGAAGATGGTCACGGCCGTGACACTTCTTGCACCAGGCCGTGACCCATAGGAGCAGCAACATTAGAAAATTTATATCTCTCAATCCAGATCTCGGATTGAGAATCCCTTTTGTCAAAATCAGTATTCGCAAGTCTTCTATCTATGGTTAAAATTTCCGGTCAATCGGACATCGTTTACTCCTCCATCCGAGAGAAATACGAAACTGCCGCAAAGCTGTTGAGTGGGTCACGGCCGTGACACTACTGCACCAGGCCGTGACGAGCGGCAGTGAGCTCAATTTTTGCCCCGAGAATGTCACGGCCGTGACCTGTCTTGTCCCAGGCCGTGGCAGTGTCGAATTTCACTATAAAAAGCCCAAATTCGACCCAGAAAGGACACAACTTACTAGAGATCAAATCCAAACCATCTAGGGACGAATTTAGGGCGAAAAGAACACAGAATTACATCCCGGAGCGCAAGAGACGAAGCGACGACGAAATCACGCCCAATTGATCAGAGAACGAAGATTTATCAAGCAAACGCCGATAATTCGCCAGTATTCAAGAATCATGAGTCTTCCTTCTCTGTTCTCTAATTCTCTCGTTGTTCTCTCGTCAATTATGCGTAGCTAAATCCCGTTTGTGTTTGGGATTAGACGAACGCTAGGATTAGCCGTACTTAAGACGTATATTATTGTGACTTTGTGTTTTGACTATTTATCGTTCTATGAATATGTTTCGTCGCTTTAATATGTCTATGTGTTAAAGTGATCGTGTGGAAAAACGTTTAGGGCGACAGCTAAACAACGTTTAGGCCGTTCATAGAAGATAGGATTCGGGTATAGGGCGAAAGCAAATACTCGATCCTCGCCGTTAGTAATTATTGAATCTTAGATCCCCGCGAGCGTTTAGGGCGACAGCAAATTCGCGAGCGGGCAGGAAATTACTGCGATTTAGTCAAGATCACGTAGGAACGATTTTATTGTCTTAGTCGATAACACCTAGCAGGATTCGAATCCCGAGCACATCTTTATTATCTGAAGCTTCGTATCAGTTTTAAGCGTGTTATTTGAATCTCTAGTTGAGTTAGAAGTAATCTGTTAGGTAAGTCATAAAACAATCTGCGTATTTTGTTTGGGCTAAATATCGAGTCGATAGATCACTACTAGTACTTGATTTATTCCTTGTGTTCGATACTCGTTTACTCACTTTACTGCACTACAAACGATAGGTCCACTGCCTATCGCACGTCGGTGATAGTAATTAGGTATTCGTTTTTAATTATTACTTGTCGCACTTTTCATTCACACACCACGTGTCGATCAAGTTTTTGGCGCCGTTGCCGGGGAATAAATTGATATTAGGAACACCGTAGTTCGGTAATTTAGCCAATTTTTTTTGAAGTTTTCCTTTTCTTTTCTTTATTACTGTTGGCGTTATTTGTTCTTCTAGTTATTGTTATTTTCGTTATTTCTTTTACGAGTCGATTTCTTTTAGTCCAGATACAGAAGTAGATATGGCGGACTATAGAGTACCCGTCCACGAGGAGGAGCCATCACTACAGGATCTCCTCAGGAATGACGCGCTAGGCAGTACTGAGTCGGCGATTGTCATCCCGCCGATCGAGAACAACAATTTCGAGCTGAAGCACTCTTGGCTTCAGATGATCTTCCAGACAGTCCAGTTTGAGGGCAATCCCGATGACGATCCCTACTCCCATCTGAAGGCTTTTCTGACGGTGACTGACACCATCAAGATCAACGGGGTCTCGGGCGATGCAATTAAGTTGATGCTGTTCCCGTTCTCCCTGAAGTTCAGAGCAAAGGACTGGCTGGAGATGTTGCCACCTCGCTCAATTACTACATGGGAGGAGCTGCGAGCCGCGTTTATCGGCCACTATTTCCCGCTGACGAAGGTGCTAAGGTTAAAGACAGAGATCTCCCTATTCCATCAGAAGGACTCAGAAAACCTCTACGAGGTGTGGGAGCGATATAAGGCGCTACTGAAGAGGTGCCCGCAGCACGGGATGTCGAAGGCAGCCCAGATCAACCGATTTCACGAGGGGCTCAATGACCAGACTGTCCATATGCTAGACGGAGCCGCAGGAGGAGGACTCGTGAAGCTCAATGCTACCGACGCTTGGAATTTGATCGAGGACTACTCGAGGAACAGCTTCATGAGGGGCAATACCAGGATGAAGTCACCCAGTGTGTTCGGAGTGAGCAAGGAGACGGCCACTAACGCTAAAATCGAGGCACTTCAGCAACAAATCGCCTCGACGAACTCCCAATTGCAGACGGTGATTGGCGCATTACTTCCCAAGTCCGGGCAAACTCAGCCCGTGAACGTCGTGGCCAACATCGTACCGACGCAGCCCACGAGACATCAGAATGCCAACTCGGGCAGCCGCTGGAGCACGTAGACTATATGGGCAATTACCAAGGTGGCCAGCGAAGCTTCCAGCCTCGGACACATCCAAACCTGGCGTACGGGAATCAGAACCACCAGGGGCAAGGACCGCTAGGATTTCAGCCAAGACAATCCGATTTCCAAAACGGGGCGCCACGCCAACACCAGAACACACCCGCAGGAGGATCCGACGACATGAGGGAGATGAATGATATGATGAAGGCGCTCCTCACGAACTTCAGCAGCACCACCGCAGCTCACGACCGAATGATGAAGATGGAGGAGTACATGGAGGCAAATGACATTCGTGCTCAGAATACAGACGCCTCAATCAAGAGGTTGGAGCAACAAGTGGGGCAATTAGCAAAGCAAATGGCGGGGCGAAATCAAGGATCACTCCCGAGCTACACCGAGACAAACCCCAAGGAGTATTGCAATGCGGTAATCCTGAGAAGCGGGAGAGGATTACAAGAAGCTCCTACCAAGCAGAATTTAAAGGAGAAAGTCGAGGGCCACGACGAGCCAGAAGTGGAGGAAAGTAAGGGCGACGGAGTCGAGAAGGTCAAGGATGACGAGAGAAAGACGCTACCATTCGTGAAGCCGTATCAACCAAAGATCCCATACCCAGCTCGGTTGAGGGAAGCTGCACCTGAAAAAGAGAAGGTTCAACCTAAAAAGGAGGAGGCTGCACCCGAAATAGAAAAAGCGAGGGAGAACGAGCGACCACTAGTGATGCCGTACCAGCCAAAGATTCCCTATCCAACACGGTTGAAGAAGGACAAAGAAGAAACGCTAATTGGCAGATTCATGGGTATGTGCAAAGAATTACATATTAACTTACCGTTTGTTGAAGCTATTGCGCAGATGCCCAGTTTCGTTAAGTTCCTGAAGGACTTGCTGACGAATCGACGGAAGCTCGAACACGTTTCCACGGTATACCTACGAGGAGAGTGCTCGGCGATACTCCAGAGCAAGATACCGAAAAAACTCAAGGACCCAGGGAGTTTTACTATTCCTTGTCTGATAGGTGATTTAGTTGTTGAGCATGCTTTAGCTGATCTAGGCGCTAGTATAAATTTAATCCCGTACTCCATGTTTAAGCGCTTAGGATTAGGTGAACCACGATCCACTAGGATGAGTATTCAATTAGCTGGTAGATCGTTAAAATACCCCTTAGGTGTTATCGAGGATATTCTAGTTAAGGTCGATAAGTTCGTTATCCCTACTGATTTTGTGATCTTAGACATGGACGAGGATGAAAATGTTCCATTAATTCTAGGTTGACCATTCTTAGCTACAGGCGAGACCATGATAGATGTTAGGAATGGAACATTAACCTTGACAGTAGATGGTGAAAAAGTTACGTTCAATATGGCTGACTCGATGAAAAAGAGCAACGAGCAAGATGATAAATGCTATTTCTTAGATGTCTTTGAGCGCGATTTTCTCTTTTTGTGCAAGGTCTGTCACAGGTCAGCAAGCATAGGCACACGATTATGGAAATCGATAAGTGTGGGGAGGAGATCGACGAACCCATCATAACCATCGACGAGAGCAGCGAAGAAGTTAAGGACAAGAGCCCAGTCGAGGAGCGACCGCCACTAGAGTTGAAACCGCTGCCCGGCGAAAGGCGACACCTCAAGGTATGGATGCAGGCGAGGGAAACTTAAGCAAAAAAGAGATGCTGTACCTCGACTTCCAGCCACCCTAAGCGAACGAAAGCACGTCCGGCTAAAGACGGTAAAGGAAGCGCTTCTTGGGAGGCAACCCATGTTTTATCTATCTAGTATTTTTTTTATTATGTCTATCATGACTATCATTCATGTTTTTTTTTCTGTTACGTTTAGTTTTCCTTTTAGTCATGTCAGGCATCACGAGTCACGATACGACAACCATAACGCGTTTAGTCACGACCACGTCTTTCGTCAGGGAAGTTTCGTTCTCTTACACCTACTTTTCCCTTTCGTTTATTCAAATTTTACGTTGAGGACAACGTACGGCTTAAGTGTGGGGAGGAGAATTTAGGTTGAACTTACGTGAAAATTTTAATTTTTATGACGTGTCTGTGAGCTATAAATTTCGTTGAAAGGCATGGATTATTGAATTCAGGCACGATCTTTGCGCATTATCTCAAGTTAGTCTGCATTATTATGAATTCTTGTGAGCAATTAGGATATGCATGACTGATCGAATCATGTCTGCCTGATTAGATATAGCACTATTTTGAGAGATTCGTACACATAACCCTGTTTCATGTGAGAGTTTGAGCCTGACGAGCTTATGCTCATTTTTGTTGGTTGTGTGACGTGCCTAGTCTACATATCTCTAGAACTTGCCTGTCTGATGCGTGTTGAAACTGTTTTTGGTGTGTTAGTGTGAAGATGATGAGGGCATTAGGAATTAAGTCTAGAGCCAACATTCCCCACCATGACTAACCTCACTAGTTAGCCACTTTGAGCCTGAGCCTATTCGTTGCTTACCTCATATGATATGAAATGCCCTTGACCCATATAAGCCTCCAGAGATTATATGAACCCAAATTGATTAGAATAGAGCAGAAGTCGAACTTGAAAGTTACTGTTTCAGTGTATGATTTGATGTTCTTCTCTGCTATTCGTGAAATGACTCGTCCCTTATTTGACCGTTTCCTGAAATGACCCGATCCCTTATATTAGCCTGCCCATAAACTTTTTGCAAGATATAGGTTTTGGTAATAAGTATCCCTAGGTACACGGCATTCGCTGTGACGATGTATTCTTTGCGACAAAAGCCAAACCTTGATGTTTAGGGAATAAGGGCAGTGCATAAAATTAGAGCGTAATTAAGGTGAAAGGGCAGAAATTGAAAGGGAACTGAGTTGAGAGGGTCGGGCAGAAAAGTCTAGGATTTCAGAGCGAGAACGTTGAGTCTATGTTGGAGCATGTGACTGTTAGTTTGATCATGCTATGTTCTTTGATACTTTTCGCTTACGTGTCCTAGCTATACGATTACGTATTCATTATACATACTTGTCACTTCATGATTACTCGACCCGTTTTCCCCCGAAAAGACCCTCAAATTTATGCTTGCCACTTTAAATAGTAGAGATGCGATTAGCTTGCAAGTTTATGGTAGGGGTGAGACTAGTGCACGATTTGAGTGATTCACTATATGTTAACCTATACACTGAGTGATTTGAGCGAATCCCTGTGAGGTATGAGTCTCGACTGGTAGTCCGAAGGAAGTTTAGGTCAACAAGTGCAAGTCATTACTGCGATGTCCATGATTGTTTTTGCTTGATTCCGTTTTGTGCTTTCTAGCTTTGTTGATAAATTTGCGAACAATCGTGCCGTTATCTTGATCTGATGCCTTTTCTGACTTCTAATTTACTTGAGGACAAACAAATGCTTAAGTGTGGGGATGTTTGATAAACGTATCGTAGTACGTTTATCATAGTATTTAATTGGCTCATAATAGAGTTTACGTAGTCATTTTATGCACTTATTAACCCTATTTCTGCTTGTTTTGGTATTATAGGGCTTTAGGACAAGTTTCGGGCGAAAAGGAGCGAAAACGAGACAAAACTTCGTGAAAACGATGAAAACTGGTGAAGGTCACGGCCGTGACACATAGTGCACCTAGCCGTGACACTTGGCAGAGAGTTAGACTGAAGATGGTCACGGCCGTGACACTTCTTGCACCAGGCCGTGACACATAGGAGCAGCAACATTAGAAAATTCATATTTCTCAATCCAGATCTTGGATTGAGAATCCCTTTGGTCAGAATCAAGACTGGCGAGTCTTCTATCTATGGTTAAAATTTCAGGTCAGTCGGACATCGTTTACCCCTCCATCCAAGAGAAATACGAAACTGCCGCAAAGCTGTTGAGTGGGTCACGGCCGTGACACTACTGCACCAGGCCGTGACGAGCGGCAGTGAGCTCAATTTTTGCCCTGAGAGTGTCACGGCCGTGACCTGTCTTGTCCCAGGCTGTGACAGTGTCGAATTTCACTATAAAAAGCCCAAATTCGACCCAGAAAGGACACAACTTACTAGAGATCAAATCCAAACCATCTAGGGACGAATTTAGGGCGAAAAGAACACAGAATTACATCCCGGAGCGCAAGAGACGAAGCGACGACGAAATCACGCCCAATTGATCAGAGAACGAAGATTTATCAAGCAAACGCCGATAATTCGCCAGTATTCAAGAATCATAAGTCTTCCTTCTCTGTTCTCTAATTCTCTCGTTGTTCTCTCGTCAATTATGCGTAGCTAAATCCCGTTTGTGTTTGGGATTAGATGAACGCTAGGATTAGCCGTACTTAAGACGTATATTATTGTGACTTTGTGTTTTGACTATTTATCGTTCTATGAATATGTTTCGTCGCTTTAACATGTCTATGTGTTAAAGTGATCGTGTGGAAAAACGTTTAGGGCGACAGCTAAACAACGTTTAGGCCGTTCATAGAAGATAGGATTCGGGTATAGGGCGAAAGCAAATACTCGATCCTCGCCGTTAGTAATTATTGAATCTTAGATCCCCGCGAGCGTTTAGGGCGACAGCAAATTCGCGAGCGGGTAGGAAATTACTGCGATTTAGTCAAGATCACGTAGGAACGATTTTATTGTCTTAGTCGATAACACCTAGCAGGATTCGAATCCCGAGCACATCTTTATTATCTGAAGCTTCGTATCAGTTTTAAGCGTGTTATTTGAATCTCTAGTTGAGTTAGAAGTAATCTGTTAGGTAAGTCATAAAACAATCTGCGTATTTTGTTTGGGCTAAATATCGAGTCGATAGATCACTACTAGTACTTGATTTATTCCTTGTGTTCGATACTCGTTTACTCACTTTACTGCACTACAAATGATAGGTCCACTGCCTATCGCACGTCGGTGATTGTAATTAGGTATTCATTTTTAATTATTACTTGTCGCACTTTTCATTTACACACCACGTGTCGATCAATGTACAAAGTAACGAGTAATCGTAACAATCCCAAAGCAACCACGTTTGTCGACAAAGTCACATCATGCAAGTAAGTATCTCATGGATTCCTATAACCGACAATGCTTTTTCTCACGTAATATAACACATAACTTATAGCCGACAATGCTACTATCACATCATAAAATAAACTTTCATGTGGCATAATAAAAGATGAGACCCTGCGGGTCCACACTTCCCACAAAGGGAAGATGTCCCCGTATTATCAACTCACCGGTGAATACTAATCTTCCGAATCGTCACCGGCTGCCCGCGTATCTCTTGTCGCTTTTCCTTCGCCTAAAAGAGGCATAATGGCTTAAACACGATGCTTGTCAACCTAAACACGAGCACTAATCTTTAGGTCTGCCCAAAAATACTTAAACCACATCATAACGTATGTATCAAATTTCTAGAGGATTCATCGCAGCGGGAACAAAGCAATAAACTCGAAAACAGTTCAAAGTGTAGGGAAAATCCCGAATTTACAGCTGAAACTTTGGAAATGCATAACTAATTGTGGAAATATCGGATTGAAATCATTTGATTCCAGTGGCTATGGAAAGCCCAAGAAGTTAGCTTTCCATAGAAATTGATTTCATGACAATACGATCGGTATAAGTATATTAAAATTGGAGAACACATGGGCAGCGCAATAGAAATTTTCCTATTAGCTGAATGTTCAACAATTCATAAGAAATTGTACAGGTATCAGATTGAGCTGATTTCTGGGGCTGAGAAAAGATAAAGATCTTAGCTTTCAATAGAAATCAGATTCGTAATGATCGGAGCACAATAACTAGATCAAATTCGCAAATAACTGCAACTACGCACAACGGAAATTTTGAACAGATGGAAACAATTAAAGTGAGTTCTTATGCAAATTTTCATGCACCAATATTACCTGAATAAGACCTAAGCTGAATTAGGACTCTCCCCTGCTCTCTTTTCTCTATTCTCATCGTTACTTAGTATTTAGGTCTTTCTAAAAGATAAGTATCATATAAATAAAGTGGGCTTTGGGCTTAAAATTTGTTTTAATGGCCTCAAAACTATTTGGGTGTTATAAAGTATCACAAGATACCTACTTACAAAATGTTGCGAAGAAAAAAGAAGATCACGTGAATGACTTCAAAGTTCGAGACGATGGGCTTCTCACATTCCGAAACCGTGTATGTGTACCGTTAGCCGCTGACCTTCGAAGAGCAATTCTCAAGAAGCATATTCTTCCCCTACGCTATGCACCCTGGAAGCACGAAGATGTATCGAACTTTACGTAATTATTATTGGTGGCCAGGTATGAAACGCGACATTGCAGAGTTTGTATCGAAATGTTTGTCATGTCAACAAATTAAAGCCGAGCATCAGAAACCATCTGAAAGGCTTCAGCCTCTACCTATTCCCGAATGGAAATGGGAAAATATCACTATGGATTTCGTATCGGTCTGCCTCGAACCCAGAAGTGGAATGACTCCGTGTGGGTTATTGTCGATCGCTTAACGAAATCATCTCATTTTCTTCCCGTTCGTACCAAAGATAGTCTGGAGAAACTAGCGAAAAAATATATTGATGAAGTCGTAAGACTACATGGCATACCAGTGTCCATTATATCCGATCGAGACCCCCGTTTCACTTCACGCTTCTGGCCCAGTCTCCAAATCGCCTTAGGTACAAAATTATTGTTCAGTATGGCGTAGCACCCTCAGACCTATGGGCAGTAGGAGCGCACGATCCAAACTTTGGAAGATATGTCACGTGCGGTGGTTTTGAATCTCAGCGACAACTGGGACAGATATGTAGCATTGATGGAGTTCGCCTACAATAATAGCTTTCATTCAAGTATATAATGCCACCCTATGAAGCTCTCGATGGCCGAAAGTGTCGAACACCGCTATTTTGGAATGAAATTGGCGAGAGGAAAATCGAAACAAGTAGAATTCATCGAGGACGTGACTGAAAAAGTACAGCTCATTCGAGAGAGGCATAAAGTAGCTCAGGATCGACAAAAGAGCTACGCAGATAATCGAAGGCGTGAGCTGGAAATGTGGGTGACATGGTATTTCTACAGATTTCTCCGTGGAAGGCGTCTTACGTTTTTCATCACCGTGGAAAGCTTGCCCCCATTTTATCGGCCCTTTTTTCCATTATCGAGCGGATTGACAGGGTTGCTTATAGACTCGAGCTACCATCCGAATTGTCACAAATCCATAACGTCTTCCAAGTGTCTATGCTTCGAAAGTACGAGCCAGACCTTTCTCATTTACTTGAATCTCCTCCTCTCGAACTAAAAAAAACCTTTCATACGAAGTTCAACCGATTCAAATCTTGGAAGGGCAAGAGAAGAAACTTCCAAGTCCGTTCCTATGGCGAAAATTCTTTGGCGAAGTGACAAACTGGAAGAAGAAACATGGGAATCTGAGGCACTTATGGACTGTCAATATCCACACCTCTTCGATCTATTAGGTATGTTAAGTTTTGGGGATGGAACTCTTTGAAGGGGGGATACTTTATGACACCCAAATAGCCTTGAGCCCATTAAAATAAATTTTAAGCCCGAAGCCCACATATGATACTTATCTTTTAGAAAGACCTAGATACTAAATAACGTTGAGAAGAGGGAAAAGAGAGCAGGGAAGAAATTCCACAGTCCTAATTCAGCTTAGGTCTTATTCAGGTAAGATTGGTGCCTGAAAATTTGCATAAGAACTCTTTTTTAATTGTTTCCATCTGTTCAAGAATTTCTGTTGTGCGTAGTTGCAGTTATTTGCAAATTTGATCTAGTTATTGTGCTCTGATCGTTACGAATCTGATTTCTATTGAAAGCTAAGATCTTTATCTTTTCTCAGCTGTAGAAGTCAGCTCAATCCGATACATGTACAATTTCTTATGAATTGTTGAACATTCAGCTGCAAAACAGGAAAATTTCTGTCGCTGCCTCACTGTTCTCCAATTTGGTATACTTATACTGATCGTACTGTCATGAAATCAATTTTTGTGGAAAGCTAACTTCTTAGGCTTTCCATATCCGCTGTAATCAAATCATATCAATCCATATTTCCAGAATTAGTTATGAATTACCAAAGTTTCAGCTGTAAATTCGGGATTTCCCTACACTTTGAACTGTTTTCGAGTTTATTGCTTTGCTCCGGCTGCAACGAATCCCCTAACAATTCGATACATACCTTATGATGAGGTTTAAGTATTTTTGGCAGACCTAAAGATTAGTGATCGTGTTTAGGTTGACAAACATCATGTTTAGCCATTAGGTCGACAAACATGGTTGTTTTGGGGATTGTTACGATTACTCGTGACTTTGTATATGACATTACGTGTGTCATTGGTATCATTGAACTACTTGTGGCTTACGAGCTGTGATATTGGTCAAGGGCGGATCCAGAATCTTCTGATCAGGAGGGCCTCATATGGCGTTAGTAAGACCATCTCTAACCAAGAAACGCATTCTCCAACTCAAATGCATACTCAAACTCAAAATGCAGTAATTCTTCTCCAACCGTTCAACTCATTCTAAAACTCAAAAGACTATTTTGTAGTTTTAACTCCACACCAAATATTATAAATTTCAATACTACCCACATATTTTATAATTTTATATATTAATAAATTAGACTACAAATATTATTTTAGATTTAATCGAAAAAATAATAAGATTAATAATAAATATTTATACATATAAAAACATCGAGACATAACATAATTTTGTTCACAAAAAGATTTTTACTATATATACAGTAATATTTATGAATAATGAAAATAAAATTCAAAAAAAAAAAAGAACAAAAAGAAAAAGCTACAGCTAATTGACTACAGCATCTAGTTATGGAAGGAAAATAAATAAATATTTTCAGTCACATCAAAATCTGCCAGCCATACATTTGCTTATACTATCATACTTTTTAATGATATTTATGTAGTTCGATTGCTTTTGCTGATATGTCAACCTGTTTCTAACAGTCCTTCATCTGTCATCCATCTGCTTTTTCTGACAAATTGGGAAAATCCGGGACTTCAGTGTAAATTGAAAAGTACCATCGCATACAAACCGCTCCAACCGCAAACATGCGTTTTTTTTATGTGAGAGAAACTAAAAATCCCATTTTGAGTTTGGGTTTTGGTATCAGTTGGAATAAATTTATGAATATTTTTTGGTTTTCCAGTTCGGTTGGAGATGCTCTAATGAGGTCGTTGATTTTACACTTTCATTTGGTATCTTTTCTTTTTGGGTAAATAGCATAAAAACCACTTGTGGTTTGAAAACTAAGCACAAAACCCCCATGATTTCAAAATATGCTAAAATCCCCTCGAGGTTTGTTTAATCATGCACGCGCTCCCTGTCTGGTCAATTACGATCTTACGGGCAGATAAAATAAAAAATTCCTATTATACCCCTCGTAATAACACTTAGTGAAATCTTAATGTATACGGCAACATAGAAAACAGATTCCCGTCACAAACCCGCTTCCATACTAATTTGATTACTCAGATTCCCTCCAAAATTAGACCCTAATCATCAAGACGTGTTTCTACTGCTCTCAGATCTTGGTACACCACAAACCCTAATCGCTAAGGCATTTACTGAAGACTCTCAGGCATCACCCGAAAATGGCGGATCCCTATTGCAACATCTACTTATGGGTCGATGCCATGATCGAATGGCTTCCATCAATGAGGTATTTTGGGGGAATGAAAGTGCTATTTAGAGGTGTCGATAAGGATAGGCTATTTATGGGCACTTTGTATGGATTCTACTCGTACGCAGGGGGAAAAGCAGCATAGTGAAGTTTTATTATTGCTTACCAGGTCACGGTATGGACACTGGTCTTAGGGTGCTAAGCGATGAGAATGACATAAGGGAATTTATCTTTGAAAATAGGAATGAGAAGGTCATTCACATCTTTGTTGAAGAGGTTGGAAGTTTTGTTGCGGCTGTGGACAATAGTGGTCGTAGATTATCAGATGTGGCTTTGCTTACTTATCCTACGGGTGAGGGTGTATCGATTTGCTAGTGAGGAGGTTCAAGAGGGTGGGCAGTGTGAGGATGAGATCAGTGAGGAAGCTGAAGAGCCTGTTCAATTTGAGAATGAGATAAGTGAGGAAGATGAAGTCCAATGCGAGAATGGGGCCAGTGAGCAAGTTGAAGAGGATGTCCAATGTGAGAATGAGGCCAGTGAGCAAGTTGAAGAGGGTGTCCAATGTGATAATGAGGCCAGTGACCAAGCTGGAGAGGATGTCCAATGTGAGAATGAGGCCAGTGAGCAAGCTAAAGAGGATGTCCAATGTGAGAATGAGGGCAGTGAGCAAGGTGACAATGAAGCCGATGATTTTTTTGAAGAGGCAGACATTAGGGGAGGTAATGATGATGCTAATGAGGGTTTATTATCAAGTGCAACCGATTCTGAAGATGAAGATTTTGTATTTGAGGAAAGCCTAGAGGAAAGTGAATCAGACATTAATGAACAATCTTATGATGAGCTGGAAAGGGCAGAATCTGGTGAAGATGGTGCTCCAAATCACCCTGAATGGGATGAGAAAATGAACATGGCTGACTGTGATCTTCCTGTTGGTTTGAGATTTCCAAATAGACAAACTTTTAAGGCAGCTTTGCGAGATTGGACAGTCAAAAGAGGGTTAGACTTGAGATTGGTGAAGAATGAGAGGAAAAGGGTGACAGCAGTTTGCCAATATGGATGTGAATGGAAGTTGCACGCTTCACCTGTGATGGGCAGCTCTGAATGGCAGGTCAAAGCACACCATGGGGCTCATAATTGTGCACATCACACTGCCAATTCTCAAGCTAATTACAGGTACCTTGGAAAAAGAATTATAGATTATGTACGAGACAACCCCAATGAAGATCTACAGTCACTAAAGAGGAAAATTAGGAGGGATGTGAATGTTGATGTTAGCACCTTCAAAGTGTATAGGGCAAAGAAGTATGCACTGCAGTTGCATAGAGGAGATATCAAGGTGCAGTATACAAGACTTTATGACTATTGTGCAACAGTGGTTAAGTATAATACTGGGAGTTCTTGTACTCTACATGTGAATAGGGAGGAGAATCCACCAGTTTTTAAAAGATTCTACTATGGTTTGAGGCCTCTGTTTAATGGGTTTAAAGATGAATGTAGACCAATGACTGGTTTGGATGGATGCTTTCTTAAAGGAATGTACAAAGGACAGTTATTAAGTGTTGTGGCAATAGATGGGAATAACAACATTTATCCATTGGCTTGGGCATTTCTTGAAATAGAAAAAGGTGATACTTGGGAGTGGTTTTTACATTTGCTGCTGAGAGATGTAGGTGATGCAGCTGCAACCAATCTAACCAAGTGCACCATCTGCTCCACAGCCAAGTGCACCATCTGGTCCACGGCCAATTGCACCATCTGCTCCAAAGCCAAGTGCACCATCTGCTCCACAGCCAAGTGCACCATCTGCTCCACAAGAAACTGCACCAACTGTTCCTGAAGGTGCTCCAGAAATCCCAACACATGTATGTAATATATGTGACTACCTATAAAAGTTTACATAAGAAGTCATAACCATAATTCCCAATGTGTACACAATTCTAGCTGTAATGCAAAGACAACAAGAAAGCAGAAGTTCCCAAAAAGAAAAGTTAAGGACTTGAATGCTGAATGTAGTAAGGCCTTGAAGAGGTTGTGCAAGCCTACAGCTTCAAGTTTGCTCAGAGATGTTCAAGTGGCATATAAGCCAAGAACTAAAACTGCTCTACCTCCAAAAGACAAGGGAAAGTTGAACTGACTAGAATGCTGCATTTGATTTGCTCTGCTTTGGTTCTGTTTTGGTTCTGTTTTCTGTTTGAAACAAGTTTCGCATGTTATTATCTATTTTGGGATTGATAGTTTGGTCTGCTTTGGTTCTGTTTTCTGTAGCTGCAATGATCATATTTTGGTCTGATTTGGTTCTGTTTTCTGTAGACTGCATTGATCATATTTTGGTCTGATTTGGTCTATTTTATGTAGGCTTGATTGATCACATTTTGGTCTATTTGCTGTAGACTTTTGATCACATTTTGGTCTGTTTGCTGTAGACTTGATCATATTTTGCTCGATGTACACTTGATCAAAGAAGATCAAAACAACCAAGTGCTGACATTCAAAATACATGTTCAATAAACATTGTTCTTGTGGCATTCAAAATACAGACGAAGTGCAAAGCACTTGAGCAAACATCACAAACACATGTTCTACTTCTACTTCAAAAGCAGGACAAATATAAAGATGACAACCAAAACAAGGCTATAGTTCAACACTTTGGCATTGTTTTGCAGCGCTGCAACTCGTAGCTCCAACTTGTCGCATGTATCAATTAGGTCGCCTATCTGCTCTGCATTGTCACATGATTTACGGGACGCAAACACATAATCATTGTCCGAGATATCTTCCCCAATGTTACAGTTTATGGGACGCAACCACATGAAAATATCACAATACCCAGCCGGACAACTACAAAACAGTTTCCCTTTGCAGTCTTTTGCAGGACCAACAACTTTGATGGATGCAATTCTTCCACATTTGCACAAGTGATTTTTGTACCTCAACTCCATTTTCGCAATGTTAGTCGATGCAGAAGACATGCTGCTATATGACCTCTATCAAAATGCATAAACAAGAACGAACGCAGCTGCTTAATTACATTTCATATGCTAATGCGAAGCTTCAACAGACTAACCCATGAAAAATCAAATCCGCAAAATAACCAACGAAAAACAATGAAAATCAATTAGAATGCAGGAAACTAGAAGATGGTTTGACAAATCACCCATGACAAAGCAAACTCACAATTAGTGCCGACTGCTCTGAAGACCCAACTTTGCAAATCGTCCGACGAAATACCGTATGAGATCTAAAATCCTCCGATGTTGAGCTGAAACAAAAAAAAAATTCATCTGATGATTTTGGTATGTTATAACGATGGGTTTAGGGTTACTTTGGTCATTTAACTACTACCCAGTCACGGGTAGAAGCGCGTTTGCGGCAATCGCGGGTAGATATGCTGTCCGGGGTGAATCGTGCCGAGTTTCTGAAACCACAAGTAAATTTCACGTCGTTTATAAAGTACAAGGCAATAACATGCATTTCAAGTAAACCACAAGTGGATTTTATGCTATTTACCCTTTCTTTTTGAAAAAATTAGCACCGAAAGTTATTTTTCATTAACAAGTCGTAAATTTCGTACAATTAACACACGAAAATATCAATATAACCTTTACGAAGCTCGAAAATGATAAACATGATATAGCTATTGCGTAGCATATTATTAATATTAAACAATAATAATATGCTATAATGAAAATAATGGAGAAAATACCGCTTATTGCATATAGCCTTTTTATTTGATACTTTGTTTTTTTATTTGTCGAGTAATACTACAGTAAGGTCCATAATTACAAATTGATTTTAACTAGATTTTGTATTGTGAGTGCATCATAAAAAGATAATTGGAAGTAGAAAAGATGGAAAGAGAATGAAATATAAATTACATGAAACCTAATTGTTTAATTTATATTTATAATGAATTTAGTTGTATTATTTGGTTAAAAAAACAAGAATGGAAGAGAACTAAAGAAAAAACTAACAAGAATAAAAAAACTAAGAAAAAAATAAAAAAATAAAATAAAGGTGCTCGTGTTGTGTGGTGACTTGATTGTTGAATATTCGAAATAAGTGATTATTTTCGTTGATGGTTGATTATTAAGTTGGTGTTAATCGTTGAGGACACGCCTTCCGTGAAGGTAAGATGTGTCTGTATTATCTTCTCATTGAGCTATTGGTTTGCTCACTCCGTATATACATCTTTTTCTTCTAGGTTGATATCATCTTGACTGGAGATTTGCCATCGTTTGATCATCTTTTCCGCTCCGCTCTTATCCTACGCGATACCGTATTTTGGTTTGTTGAAGGATCCATTGGCGCTTATATTTTTGGAAGGAGATTTTGGTTTGTATATTTTATTAACGTCGTTGATCGATATTCGATGTTGTATAGACGTTGTAAACCTCCTCTGATATGCAAATATATCTTTTGTTGAGCTTCATTTCGTTTCATTTGATGTTATTTGAGTTGAGATTGTCAGCCTTGCGCTTGTCAAGAAGAAGCAGTACGGCTGTCATGCCACCGGTTCGGGTCGGGGCGTGACAGTTCTTGTGGTATCCAAATCTAATTTGACCCCATACCATATATTTCTGAAAAATTTCACTGGGCCCCCTATAGTGTAATTTGTGTTCACTTTTACTCCAAACTTTAAAAAATGTCCCCAATTAGTACTATTAAAAAATTTCAGTGGGGTCCAATATATACCTCATAATTTTGAAAAACGCTGATCGTAATTTTGTGGGTAAATCAGTGGTAAGTTACATATAGAAGATAGATATACACAATATAAACCTACTTACGTGTTGATACCTCGAGTTGTTAAAAAAAATGGATAAAAATATCATATATGTGCTTGCCAATGAAGCGAGAAATTAAGACAATTCAATCTGTGTTGCATTGTAATAATAAAAACTAGTACTCTTTGCACACTCAAATACGTATTCTATAATATATAAACTTATTAAATTTATTTTAATGTAAAATAGTTAATTAAAAGTATAATTTAAATGTATTATGTATACAAAAATTTAACACTAAAATTGGTAAGCAATTAAAAATCATAATTAAAAAATCACTGGTGCTTTTTAAATTTATTTTATGAAATTAACTGATTGAGTGTCAGTTTATAACACCCTTGAATAAAATGGAATAGATGTGGCCTAAGCAGAGGTGCAAGTTTTTTTTTTTCCAAAGAGGTGTAAGTTGTTTGAAGTCCTTTTTTCGAAGTTGGGAAGATGTTGAGATAGCTGGTCATTAAATGGGCCTTGGACGACTTTAAGGCTTTAATTTATTTTGTATATTCTTTTTGTACGTCCAGCATTTGACATTTTAATTTTCATTTAGGGTTAAAGCATGATGATAATCTCAACGACGACTCGTATTTCCAATTTGTCTTATATCAAGGACATTATCGACCATCGAGTTGACAAAACGTAACTACAAACAAGCAATAGATCATAATTGTCCCGACAACTCTATCACTCAAGAGTTGTAAGATCAAAACGGAGGCTAATATTGTAGTCACTCTCACACTCAACCCCAACCAGTGTGCAAATATATAAACTTATTTCATATTTCAGAAATTTCATATTATTAGATAAGTTATAAAAATAAAATTTTAGCTTAAGAATAAACTTGTAATAAATTAATATCTTAGGAGTAAAATTATAATTATGCAATTAAGATTAAAATAGTAATACAATTAAAGATCAAAATTGTAGTTAAACATATCAAATTGAGAAACCAGTTTGACAATTTTTATCCACCTGCACTCTTTACTAGTACTCACTCAAATGCATTTGTACGGTTGTCAATGGAGTGAGAATTACCCGTCCTTGCGGAGACCCGCCCCGAATAGGACGGGACATCCCCGCTATTCTACCCCTTTGAACAGGGGACGGGGGAATATCTTTCCCCTAGAATATTCCCGCCCCGTACCCGATAATTAAAGTAATATTTTTATTACATTCAATTAATATTATTATAAGATAAATAATATTAAAATATACTTTGCATAATATTAAAATAATATAAATATGATTAAAATTAGGATTGTCAATGGAGCGGAAATTCCCCGTCCCAGCAAGTATCCGCCCCGAATAGGACGGGAATCCCCACTATTCTACCTACCCCGCGAGGCGGGGACGGGGAATATTTTTCCCCGTGGATATCCTCGCTACGTTCCACAATAATTAACATAATATTTATTATATTCAATTAATATTATTATAAGATAAATATATTCAATTAATATTATTATACGTAATGATATTAAAATATACTTTGAATAATATTTAAAATAAAATAAATGATTACAATATAGTTTAAATAAGATAAATAATATTAATATATAGTTTAAATAAACATAATTAGATTTTTTTAAAAAAAATAGTGACGGGCGGGGATCCCTGCGGGGATGGGGACGATTTCGTTCCCCTTTGCCTCGCGTGGACGGGGATTAGATCCCCCGCCCCGCCCGTTGACAACCCTAAGCAAGATGCACTTTATAGCCACCCATCACCTTAAAAAATAGAATAGATAAGAGTATAAATTATCGAGTCACATATAACATAAGAAACATAACAAGAAAATATGACAATACGATCAAACCTCAAGATCAACAAGACATTAACAAATCGCAGAAATTAAGCAGCAAAATGACCCACATTGTCTTGAAACAAACTAGAAAAACAGTTCATAAGAATGCAAACGATTTTGGGACGATCAATAATAGAAGAACGAAGCTCACCTCAACCTCCTAGCTTCTCTTTCAGACTCGAGAAGTGTGAGTATGTCTCCCTCCCTAACGGGTCCCTTGACATTCCTCATGATGAAACGGTTCTGATCGTCCATGAACTTAACCCTAACCTGAGTCACCTGTCCCCGAGAACCCGTCCTCCCAATCACCTTCACAACTATAGCGTGCTTGATTTGGGATTCCATTCTGCAGAAAGAAAACCTAACAATAATGCAGAAATTGCCCATAAATGAATTTAGCTAGCTAGGGATGCACACATTGCTCAAAAAGGCCTTTAAAAAGGCATAGAACAGTTGAAAACACACACACACAAACCCAATTATCGAAATGGGACGAAAGTTGACAAAAATTAAGATTCGCCCAATACGAAGCAAGGGTCGAGCAATAGCTTCACACCAATTCGGGTTTTGTTCTTGGTAGTATATGGGAATTTTACAAGGTCAGTTGGGTTTTTGCACCTTGTATCTCCCAAGAAAGGTGAAACTGGCTATGGAATAGTCAAGATCAATGAGTCAACCTAGAATAGCCAAAATTCATTCACACGTTCACTACAATACTCTATTCAGACAAGTCAATTCCCTTAAATCAAGCCGAATTTCATTCGACTTCATACCCGTACTCGATTCAGACAACGGAATTCGCAGTTCTCAAAGGATTCAAACAAGAATGGCCTTCATGCTAGTCAGGTGATAAATGCATGTATATCGATTACAAAATCACTCAACTAAGACAATGTCAAAACCCAAAAATCGACCGATCATTGAAAAAAGAAAAAGGACCAGACAAAAGCAATACCGAAATTAGATATAAATTCGAACCGTAAGTAACAGCTGCCTTGTAGTTTTCAGGATCGAGGAAGAGAGTGGGGAAGATGAAGAGGAAAATGCACCGCGTTAATATGATGAAACCCTAGCAACCGAAATTTCCGGCAAATTTATATCATAACCCTTTTGGGCCCAAAGAGAAGAGCCTCAAGGCTCAATAGAAAGCCCAAATTCTTAGCACAAACTTAGTGTAATAAACACACTACAGAAAAAAGTAGAACTTTTTTGGTGCGGCAAGGAAATAGGAAATATGGCGGAGCAGAAGAATTGCCAAGACTTGTTGGCGGTGGAGAGAAGTTCAGCCGCCGTCTCATCTAATTCAACTTTGGGTCATCTTTCCTTTTTTTTTTCCTTCTGGAAATTTATTGGTGCAGTTATTTTCTGGGCGATTGTTGTAATATAGTCCGCGATATTTTTCTGGGCCAGAATCGAAGCTCTTTGTTTGCAAGAAAGACAGCGTCTTTGTTGAATCTGAAGCTCCTACAGAGAAACCCACCATGTTTCCTGTTCCCAAGAGTCAAAGTATTTCGTACTTCTACGTTTTCAAGCTTTTTATTTATGAATAGGAATCTTTTACTGCGTTGCTTTACGGTGTTCTTGTCTAGTTTGTTTGATGTGCTGTTTCTTACTTGTCTATCACATGTTTAAAGAAGAATATGTTAGTAGATAGAAGACCAAGATAGAGCAACTAGGAACATCTTTGGTTCTGTTGTTAAACCTTGACAAACAGTTTTGAGCTCAATGACTAGCTACTGCCTATCAATTCCATTGGCGAAATCCTTTTGTCACTGTAAGTAGGTGTAGTGCCATGGATTCGTAGAAGATATGATGCTTGTGATGAGTATATTAAATGTCGTAAATGGAAGCTGCCCCCATGGTTGCCTTTTGTGATGGTGCAAATGCATTTTTTCTCGACAGACTTATGAATAGTTTTTCTTGCTTGCAGTTTTGGGGAAACTGAAGGACTTTTTAGGTGTAATGTCAGAATCTAATAAAAACCTTCTCGAAAATGCAAAGGTGAGAGTTTCCATCTAAATCTCTATCTTAGCTTTTTTTCAGCCTAAAAGTTACCTGACTTCCATTTGCTCTTCCTCTGCTGCAGGAAAATCCTGAAAATTACGATATCGAAGTTCTAAGCGGGAAAGAATCTGAAGTAATCGAAATGGTGCTTGGCTTGCGGTTTCTTACATCATTCCTCTTTTTTTTTTTTCCTAAGAGCTTCATTTTTTAACTTACTGTTTTTTTTTTGTCTGTCGTTAGGATTTGATGCTGGGAATTGCTGATCTTCACACCCCAGAAGCTGTTTCGGCAGCTGAACGAACAATCGCTGGTTACCCTTTGAAGATTTATTCAGCGGGAAAACACAGTGATTCTGAAGACGAAGACGATGAAGACGATTCCAGCGACGAAGATGAAGGCCATTGTAACAAATATTCAGACAAAAAGGATGGTAAAGTGGGCCCACGGTTTAGTGGTTCGCAAAAAGCTTCTTCAAATCGGGCAATGAGGAAGAAGAAGAAGAAGAAGAATAAAAAGCGTCCGAAGATTGTTGAGCTCTGATGATGAACTCTATCTTCTTCGGCGTGTAAGTTAAACTGCACAAACATTGCACCGAAAGGTTAAAGGTTGGTTACGAAAAGCATCTTTGTGGTTCTTTTTGAGTGTTCTTGAATCGGCGTTTTTGTTGGGAAGTGTGTAGTTCAAAACGCTTGAAAGATCATTAGCTTGATGTCTTTTTATTTGATAAGACTTGTGAAGGCCCTCATGAGAGTATCTACGCTTAAATATTCATTCGCGACGACATATGTACGTCATTAATGAAATATTTATGTGGTGTCCAAACTTTTAAATGCTTCGTTTTGGTTCATGAACGTTACCGTTTGTTCTCTTTACCCGAATAACAGGTTAAACAATAAAAAATTTAACGATTTTGCAAAGATTAGGAACTAAAACGGCGGATAATCATGGAACTTTGTTATAGTATAAGCTCCAAATTTGTGGTTTGCTCTATAGATTAGGCGAGATTAGAGACATAAGCATTTCAATATTTTTGTGTGTTTAATCGCCAATTTATACTAAAAAAATTAGCTATTACGTTTAATTACATCAAATACAATCTAATCAATATATAATAAAATAATATAAGCAATTATTCATTACGTCATCCAATACAATAATTCCTTCACGTCATAATAATGCATAAGCTTATTAACTCAATAATTCCCTTGGATGATTTTCGAGGAACGTGTCTCATTAAATTTTACTAAGAAAAATTTAGTGGGATAAAATTCTAGTGAAGAAGAGTGTATAAATCGTTGGGTATGCTTTCATTTGTTGGCTCAGTAAGAACATTGTTGGAAAATTCAACGGAGAAAACATCACTGTTGGGAAATAGAGTGCAAACGTATTTATTCTCCTTGATGATGATATCATTCTATATCTCAAAATGTTCGATACAACTAAATATTTTGAAAAGTATTGGGGAGAGTGCAACAACTCTGCAAGATTTCACTTGATCACATGGGTTGTACATCAGTATCACTATTTTTCTCTAAATCATGCGTAAATAAAATTTTCGGTGAAGTATTTTCTTTTATATCCCTTGTATCATTCATTTAATTATGCAATACGCCAATGAGGTCTTCGTCTAGTGGTCAAGGAGGAGGCCTCAAGAATTTGTGGGTTGGGTCATGGGATCGAATCCCACGTCCCACAATTTCATGAGTATCTCGTGACTATCGTGTGGGTAAATTTGGGACGTGTTTACCTAGCCCCTGGAGATCTACTCCTATCCGGATACTCTAGGATTAAAAAAAAATTATATACATGAAATCGTTGAAAGTAACTTTTTTTTTATAGTAACTCCTTTGTTGCTTAATTATCGAACACAACCAAATATATTATCGACTAGCTTCATGAATAGCTAAAACATGTGCATGATAGTAACACCGAGCGATGCATGGAAAAGAGTTCCACAGTTAGAAGCACATGGCTCTAAGGTTGTGGCTGCACGCGGCAGTAGGTTGAGCTGATGAGCTCGACACCTCCACGGCTAACGAAGGTGCCGATCTGAAGCCGTGGAAAAGGCAATCCATTTAAAGCCTGTTGGAAGTTTATTCGATGTCTATGGCTGGTGGACGAGGATGTGGACCTTATCATAATGTAAAGATTCTGGGGAATGATGTTTTTAGTCCTCAATGTTTCGAACATATGCGTTTTCGGTCCCACATGTCCCGAAGTGCCACTTTTAGTCCCTAATCTTACCGATTTTGGGCCGTTTCGGTCATCCAATTAACGTAACCACTAATTTAGGCGAAATTTAACACATATGATCTCTTTTAACTTGACTTAACACCTCATGACTCATTGTCTTCTTCAACTAAACGCATGTGAACATAATTACGTATCACATTTAACTCATTTTCAAGGTTGTCAATCCTTCCCTTGATGGATAATGATGTTCATGCGCGTTAAGTCGAAATGAAGATGCATTATGAGGTTTTAATCGAGTAAAATGGGATCATGTGCTCTCACATGCTAAATTCTATCTAAATTAGTGATTAAATTAATCGAGGGACCAAAACAGTCCAAACTCGATAACACTAGGGACTAAAAGTGGCACTTCGGAACATGGGGACCAGAAATACCCATGCCTCAAACATTGGGGACTAAAAATATCCTTCTCTTTAAAGAATCAAGAAAATTTAACTTCTATGGTCGTGGAAGCCATGTCCGATGCCGTGGAGCTTGAGTTGTTTCCTAATTGATCATCTAGGGGCACTAGGGCTTGATATTTGTCACGAGGGTGAGAGAGAAAGTTATCGACTTGCAAACTCTGCTATTAGTTGGAAATAAAACGTTAGTTTTGACTCGAGGACATAATCTTGAACCCCAAGTCGAACCTCGATAAAATCCACTAATTTACATGTTTATCTTTATCGATTTTGGTACGTTTACACAAAGAAGATCGACATTTCAACCCGATCGCAACACAACTCACCAATCTAGGACAGAAAATGAATCTATCGGCGTTGGAGTCTCAACAATCATATAGTTTCAAAAGTTTTAATTTTGATCAAATATTATATAATCCTCCACAAGTTATTAAAATGCACTAGCAAGAAGTAAAAAAGAAAACGACCTAACTAAATAAAATTTATGACTTATATTGTTTACCAAATTAGACAATATGTATCACTGTAAAAAATAAATGGATTTCTGTTTCATCATTTCACCATCACTCAACAATATGTATTTGTTTATTCGTTTATTGTTTTTCAGAAAATATTAAAAAAGAAAAAATAAATTCCATCTTCAACATGTTCATTCATCGTGCCCACACAAAATGATTCAACAAATGACCAATAAACATGAATTCACACCACAAAATGCCAGCACATGAAATTTATTCAAATCTCTGAATCGACAAATATTGACCAATTGTGAAGTCCTCAACATACCCTAGTAATTCATCCATGTAAGCGAGCATCGTGATCCTCATCGTCGTACGTACTCGAAAGCGATATTAAATGAATTAATATCGCATTGTCGCTCTTCATTGCAAATATCACCATATTCGTATATCTTTCTCGAGTTTTCGGTAGATGTGGGTTTGGCAGTGCATCCACATAGAGGCTAAGCCGGTCAAGAAGCTTGCACACATCCATTAGTTCGTGCGAACAAAGACTTTGACGGACTACGTCCATGTATGGAATACATCCGCCTGCAAAGAATAAATCTTGGAGCCGTGTTCTGCTTCGCCGCTGTGGCTGAAGCAGTCGTTCGAATAAGTCATTTCTCAATAGAATACTGGAGGGAGAAGCTTCTGATTCGCCGGTGGGAAGGTGGCGGCGCAGTCGACCAACGCAAATGCCCCAAACATTTACAAAAGCAAAAATTAGTGCGTTTTCTCCTCAGTAACGAGAATCAAAAAATTTATGTTGAGATATCAACTTGAAATATTTCTTAAGCTTGGGCAATAAATAGTGTGTTTCTTATTACGCTATATTCGCATTTTAGCGGTGTTAAAATGAAAAAAGAATAGCGTTTTGTCGCTTTTTGCGCCCAATAGTGCAAATAGTTAGAGTAAAAGAGCAAATAGCATGAATAAGCCTAAATAACGCTATGAAATTCTCATATAGCGTATATTTTATTTATTTTATTTACCTTTTCCTGACTTAAGCTATCACCACAATTGACTTTAACTTGCATCACCACAATTTGAGGGTGAGGTTGATGCTCAGAGGCAAGTGAACATTTGTCAAATTCACTCATCAAGATAACCATAAGAATTGAACTCATGACTATCGTTGGTTCAAATATAATTTAGTGACACTTATTATAGTTACATTTGGAGTTTGTAATCTATGTCTTTGAGTTTTTTTGTGACAATTAATATCTAGATGTTATTTCCTAGTATTACTTCTTATTTTATAATTAAATATCATGTCAAATTGATTAATTGTTTGTTCGTAGGATGTATATATATTTTGCATTAAAAGTCGTTCGCCCGAAAAGCTCATGCGCTACCATACGTTTGTTTACACTACACAATATCGGTATCAAAATGCGACACATCGCGCAATGAACTTTTAAAAACCACCTATTATACGCGTCAAGACTTTCTATACTATTATATTACGCATCAAGACTTTATATAGACCGGCAAATTGGTCTGTCATTAAGTTTTAATAGAAATGTTAATTAATAGATTTGAAAGAAAACCACCTATTATCTTTAATTTCTATTTCTAATTGATTCTACTTCTAGTAGTTTTTCCGAGACAATAGAGAGTGCTTAAAATATAATTATATTTGAAATTGTTATAGGGATCCGTTCTCGAGTCCGGACAGGGGCGCACATTTCTCAAAGTGAAGAAAGATATCATCTCCTATCCACATCCCAACTCATGACTCAAACTCACATTTACTGCCCAATAACACCAATAAACTCAAAATTCAGAAACCAATTGGGCAAATCGAACACCATTAACATCGATCCCCAGAATAAGAGGTCATCATCGAACGAATAGAGTATGCACCAGCAGTAACTGCACTGCCGGGGGAATAGATATACATGTTGATCGGCTTCGAAGGGTTTTCGAACCAGAAAGAGCAATTGGCGACAACAAGGCGTGAAGTGCCATCCAGAATTGGATCGTTGACGCAGATGATTCGCTCCTTCAAAAGCCGCAAGAAAATATCGTACTTGCGCTCGCCCCGAGACGAGTGTTCGATCACCATCGGGATAAGTCCGTAAGATTTTCTGCTGACTAACGATGGCTGAGAAGATATATGACCCAGTCTAGCATGCCAAAATGTAAGTGAAGTATGATCATCTAACTTACTTTTATTTTGTTGAATTGTAAGGACTGGACTTTGCGGTGTAATGGTATATAAACAATTTGTCAAACAATTGGGCAGCTGGGCGACATCAAGGTGCGAAGTGCCATCCGAATCGGACCGTTGATGCAGATGAATCGCTCCTTCAAAAGCCGCGAGAAAATGTCGTACTCGCGCTCACCCAGAGATGAATGTTCGATAACCATTGTGATAAGTCCATAACATCTTCTGCTGACTAATGGCGATTGAGAAGATATATGACCCAGTCTAGCATGTCAAACATAAGTGAAGTATGATCATATAACTTTCTTTTATTTTGTTTAAGGATTGGACTTTGCTGTGTAATGGTGTATAAAACAATTTGTCAAATAATTCGGCAACTGGGCGACAACAAGGTGCGAAGTGCCATCCGAAATCAGACAGTTTTCAACATCCTTCTGTATTGTTCCCGACATACTGGACAAGCAGAAAAGGGAGGGGTTCTCCTACCTTTCTTATGCCTCAAAAACTTGATTTGGAACCGTTGATGCAGATGATTCGGCCCTTCAAAAGCCACGAGAAAATGGCGTATTCGCGCACGCCCCGAGACGAGTGTTCGATCATCATCGGGATATGTCCGTAACATCTTCTGCTGACCAACGGCGGCTGAGAAGATATATGACCCAGTCTAGCATGCCAAAATGTAATTGAGTATGATCTACTAACTTTCTTTTATTTTCTTGATTGGAAGGACTGGGCTTTGCTGTGTAATGGTGTATAACAATTTGTGAAACAAGCTGAATATATAAATATATTATTTTTTAAATGGAACAACTTGTACTCTCAATAATAAACTTAAAACCTTCTCTCTCCAAATTGATAATAGAGATAATATTTCTGATAATGTCTGGAACATGCAATTATTATCTGTTTGTCGCTCTCTCATTGCAAATATCACCATATTTGTAAGTCTTTCTCGAGTTTTCGGTAGATGTGGGTTTGGCAAAGCATCCACATAGAAGCTAACCGGTCAAGAAGCTTTTACACATCCATTAGTTTGTGCGAACAAATACTTAGACGGAATACATCCGCTTGCAAAGAACAGATCTTGGAGCCGTGTTCTGCTCTGCTGTCGTGGCTGAAGTAGTCGTTCGAAGAAGTCGATTTCTCCATAGAATACTTGAGGGGAAGCTCCCGATTCTTCGGTGGGTTGAGATGGCGGCACAATCGATCCACATAAATGCCCCAAACATTTAAAAAGCGAACAATAGTGTGTTTTGTCCTCTGTACCGAAAAGCGAAAATTTTTATGTTAAGGTATCCGTTTGATATATTCTTACGTTTGGACAATAATGTAAAAAGCAAAAAATAGCGCACTTCGTATTACGCTATATCGCATTTAGTGGTGTTAAAACGCAAAAAGAATAGCGTTTTTGTCGCATTTTGTACTCAATAGCGCAAATACTAGTTTGACTAAAAGCACAAATAGCGTGAGTTATAGCGTAAATAACGCTCTGAGTTGCTCGTATAGCGTATATGTAATTTTTTCGTCTTTTTATGACTTAATCTATCACCACACTCAATTGACTATTAACTTATACCACAGCTTTGAGGATGAGATTAATGCTCAGAGGCAAGTGAACATTTCTTAAATTCACTCATCATGATAACCATAAGAAGTGAACTCGTGACTATCGTGGGTTCAAATATCATTTAATGACACTGATTAGGGTTTTGTAATTTATGTCTTTGAGTTGTTTGTGACATTTAATATTTCATAGTATTAATGTTATAATTGAATATGATATCAAATAGATTAGTTATTTGTTCATGATTATATATATATATATATATATATATATATATATATTGCATTAAAAGTGGTTTCCCAAAAAGCTCATGCGTTACGATACTTTTTTATGCTATGCAATATCGGTATCAAAACGCGACACATCACAATGCACTTTAAACACTGCATTTAGGTAACCGTCAGACGTAAATACCGTTACCTGGTTTTTTAACTTTTTAAAGAGAAAATAATTGAAATTCTCTCATGTACAATCTAAATTACTTTTGAAATTGAAGTTAAAATTTCCATCGTATCAAAATTCATGTATGACCATAACCGATCAAACAAAATCTAACTCTCCCTAGAATGCCCCTGTAAAAAATCGACCCCCACGAACGCCTACCAATTGCGTGTTTGAGTGGTATTTATGATATGTTTAAGAAAATACCACAATCATGTTTCTTTTTACATATTTCATTTCAAATGAATTTTCTATTTTATTATATTAAGGGTGATGGATGGATATAAACTATTCTTTGGTCTGTCAAATAACGTTTACGATTTATCCTTAATAGTTTAGTTTGTTACGATTTATCATTAGTTTATTTTTTAAATAACTTATTTAATAATATAAAAAAAATGGAATAACTTTAGATATTCACATTCATAGGATGATTAAATATACTAGCATATGTTATGTACACTCTCTCAGTGACACACAAAATTAACTTGCCTTGCAAATTGGACGAAGACGAAAATAGGGACGAGGTGCAATCGTGTACAGAAATAAGAGCAGATTGTTGATTAAAAAAAAAAAGACATCTCTACTATTGTATTAAGCGTCAGATTTTCTCTAAACCGTCAAATTGGTCTCCCATTAAGTTTTATTAGAAAGTTAATTAATGGATTTGAAAGAAAATCACGTACTACCTTTAATTACATTTTACTTGATTACTATTCCACTTACCAGTAGTTTTTCCTCAGGCATTAGCGCGTGCTTAAAATATAATTATAGTTGAAATAATTATCATTTTTAGATGTATATTTTTAATGTTTAATAGGTGAAATATATTTTAAAATATAAAAGGAAAAGATAATGTGTAGGGAATAAATGCAATAATGAAAATGTTTGGAAGTGATAAGATAGTGGATTAATAAAATTATAACTAATGAACTACATTGTAAATAAGTTGACATATTCAAGTGGCATTTTATAATCACACATCACCCTGATCTACTAGTAATTTAGCGCATTCTAGTTTACAGATTTTATCCTAAGTTCTTTATAAAAGAGTATAGATAATTTTATAATAAATCAATTCTTACTTTTTATGTACTTATTAAAATACATAATTATATTTATATTATAATTTCTATTAAACATTTTACATACAATAAATTTAACATGATGTATTTATATATTATATCACATGCTTTTGATTGTGCCAATAATACTAATATTAAGAAAGAACAACATAAACCTTTTTTACTAGTTTTTCAATTGTGCTTCTGAAATAGTAAAAAGTAGAATAAAATGATCCACTTTCTTCTAGTAGTAATAACTTTATTATAATAACGGTTTTTTTTTTCTAATATTTGTGGTAAATCTATACTCCTTTAGCGTATGGTAAATAAAAGCTGTAAATTGATCTGTCAATTGGCCAATCATATTTTTTCTATTTTAATTACTACTAAATATAAGAAAACTCATTAACAGTATCTTACCCTCGTAATGACTACTTCATTCTATTTTTACTATATCACTTATTAAAACCATCTACCAACAATTTATTTTTAATTTATTGCACACACTAGATATTATGAATTAAAACCGGTCGTTGTCCTCTGCCAGCACAATTACTCGTGTCCACGGTAGCGGGAGCCGGGTGAAGCCGGACATCATGCACGAGTTCTACCGGTCGTTGTCCTCTGCCAGTGGTTACTCGTGGGGTTCGGCCGTTCTCGCTTACCTTTATCGCCGGCTTGGAATGGCAAGCAGGGCGGATGCGAGGAGATTAGCTGGGTGCCTCTCGTTACTGCAAGCGTGGATCTACGAGTACTTCCCATGCTTCCGCCCACACCGTCTCCCCCATCATGTGGAGCCTGGCGAGGCACGATCACGCATGTGGTCTGTATGTCAGCCAGAGCGGACGGTTTTCATGGGATGGGTTATATATCGCGACATCGTTGAGCCCTACTCGCCCTCGAGAGTGTTGCGCCAGTTGGGGTACGTGCAGGTCATCCCGCCGCCGATGAATCCGCCACGGAATGCGGTCATGCCAGCAGACCCGACGAGGTACATGGTGCATCATTCTGTCGATGCAGCAGAACATGCTTGGCGTCAGTTCCCGTACGCCTCCATCATCAACCTCTCGTACCTCAATCGTGCCACCGCGGAGTACCTTGGTGAAACCGTTGGAGGGTACATGGACTGGTATGAGAAGCATTCGCATCCTCGCCTGCTTTCGACGGAGCAGGGGTCGTCATCGGCATGCATACCCCCGCGCAGCCACGCCGACTACGTACGTAATTAAATCTTATGTCGATTTTTTTTATATTTATATGTGTAATCGTACGTATTATTACTATGTGCAGTGGTACAACACGATGTACAGCTTGAGTTCGGACATGCTAGCCAGTCTGCGTCGTGGTGAAACGACGCGTACGGACGAGTTCCGACAGAGGCTGAATGACATCAACGACCGGTGGCGCCAGGCCCCTTGACGCTGTTGCTATTGTATTTTTTTATCTTTTATTGTATCGGACGGATTTTATATATGTTTTCAATATTTGTTTGCATATTTATTCCGTTTCGAATATAAATACAAATAAATAATTCAAATAAATAATAAAAATAAATAATCCAAATAAATAATACAAATAAAATATACAAATAATTAATCCAAATATATAATATAAATAAATAACCCAAATAAATAATACAAATAAATAATCCAAACAAATAATAAAAATAAATAATCCAAATAAATAATACAAATAAAATATACAAATAAATAATCCAAATAAATAATACAAATAAATAATCCAAATAAAATATATAAATAAATAATCCAAATAAATAATATAAATAAATAATCAAAATAAATAATCCAAATAAATAATATAAATAAATAACCCAAATAAATAATACAAATAAATAATCCAAACAAATAATAAAAATAAATAATCCAAATAAAATATACAAATAAATAATCCAAATAAATAATATAAATAAATAATCCAAATAAAATATACAAATAAATAATCCAAATAAATAATATAAATAAATAATCAAAATAAATAATCCAAATAATAATATAAATAAATAACCCAAATAAATAATACAAATAAATAATCCAAACAAATAATAAAAATAAATAATCCAAATAAAATATACAAATAAATAATCCAAATAAATAATACAAATAAATAATCCAAATAAAATATACAAATAAATAATCCAAATAAATAAAATAAATAAATAATCAAAAAAAAAAAAATCCGACCGAAAATTGATTTCGGTCGGTTACAGCACCGACCGAAACATGATTTCGGTCGGTGCTGTACTGACCGAAATCAATTTTCGGTCAGTTTTTTTTTTTTTCGTTTTTTTTTTTTCGGTCGCTTTGAAATTCGAACAATGTTTTACGTTAATTTGGCTTATCAGATGCGAAAAATAGGCCCTTTTCTCTTTTTAAATTAATTTAAATATCATAAGGGCAAAATCGTCTTTTTCCAGCCCTTTAGGGGGCGGTGACTAGGAAAAAGGGGGCGGTGAATAGCAATCCAGTTTCACTACTATGAATTAAAGAAAACGCGTTCCACAAATTGACTTCGCAATCGAAATGTAATTTTCCATTTTCCATAAAGAGAAAAGAAAAAAAAAGGAGAAAGCAAGGAAATATTTATATTCAAGAAAAACGAGAGAATGGCAAAAATAGTCATCTTTTTAAATTATAATTGCCTTTCTAGTTAACTTTTTAATAATAGTGCAAAGTTAGACAACTTTTTAATTTTGTTTTACTTTGACCATAAAACTATTTTAAATTATAATTCTACTCTCTCATTACTACAAATAAGCTATGTTTTTATTAATAATTATATATTTCACCCAATTAATTATTTTCAATTAAAACATTTTTATTAAAAACAAGATTCACTAGGCCTTGCAACGTCTAAGCAACGGTTAGAATCTTTTTCATTATATAGAATATCATTATCTTTGTGTCATTATTTTATTACTTATAAAAACATAAAGAAGAACTAGGGGTGAAGTGGTCCCAGTAAGATATGGATGTAAAAACACTTAGTAGTAAACTGATGTTAGATGAAAAGTTGGGTCAACACTCGATCTAACACTCAAACGCACAACGGAATATATCGATTACTTAGTTATGCAAACTGATAAACATGAGATATAAATTGTGCAACAAGTTATAAAAACTTGATGCGTGCCTCAAGGCGCAAATTCCACTACGAAGATGGATTACAAAACAACTACCCGAAGATAGTACAAATTAAGCCTAGACTAAACTACGAATCAAACGATTCTGCAAAACTACAAAGTCGTAAGACTTTTGCAAATAAACACTAGGCTAAAAAGACAACTCTCGTGATAGCTCGCTCAAAGTTCGCTCGTATTTCTCTCATTGAATTGTCGTCATCTTTTGGGAAAGTGAAGTCGTCTTTATATAGTCTTCGACTTGGAACAGACTTCACGAAAGACTTTGGCAACATCTACTACCTCTTCAACATCCATTAAGATGGATATGACCGCTGGTAGGTAGTGTGAATCACTCCAAATGACCAGTCTTTACTTGAACTCCAATCTTTCTATTTTTAGTAAGTTCCACTCCATATTTCGCTCCAACTTATCCACAATCATTCCACACATTATTGAACCCTTCCTGACCTTATCCAAGTCAGTAATGTCCTTTCGAAAGCTTCAAAGACTTGGTCTCCAACTTATAGAAATTGATTATTGTTAGATAGTGGTTGTTTGAATATTTTATGAAAGACCATATTTTTTTAATACTACGGCAATGTCGCTTGAATAGGTTTTCTTATTCTTCTTTTCTTCTTTTTAATTATAATAAAATAACGTTAATAAAATGCAAAGATTCTAGACATTAGCTGCTTGATACGTCAGCAAGACCTAGCCTAGGAAAGCATAGATTTTAATTAAAATGTTTTAATTGAAAATAATTAATTGGGGTGAAATATGTAATTATTAATAAAACATTGTAATGAGAAAGTAGAATTATAATTTGAAATAGTTTTGTGGTCAAAGTAAAAATAATAGTAATTTCTAAGTGAAAAAGTTAGTCTAGTTTTGCACCATTGTTAAAAAGTTAACTACATTTGCATTTATAATTTAAAAAGATTACTACTTTTGCCATTCTCTCCAAGAAAAACCCTTTTCTCTGACCTCACTCAGTCTTCCTTACCTTTACTTCATTTTCCCCCGAAAAAAAAACATAAATTCTATAGCTTCTCTCCTCATCGCTTTCCCTCGCGTAATCATTCAATTATCAGTAGTAGAGACAAAATTTTTGTTTAATTCTTGTCAGAATCATCCACCGTGATCAATCGCCCGCCATTTTTGTACTGAGATTACCTCGAGTGTAACGTTGGAGGTGGTTGTTTGTATGCCGCTGCGATTAGAAAAGTTATCAATTTTGAAGGAGAAGAAGATGACCAGTGTTAAGCTTAAGGGAAGTGGGAATAGGAGCGGTGTGAAGAAGATGATCGAGGACATGCAAGAGATTACTGGCTGGAATCACTCTGACGATGAGATTCACGCAATGCTCAGGGAATGTTCCATGGATCCCAACGAAGCTGCGCATAGGCTTCTTCTTCTCGGTTATATACTCCTCCCTCTTTCTAATTATTGATTTATTTGTTTGTTTTCCGTAGGGTTTGATCTTCGGTTTGGGCTTTGATCTGTGGGACGGATCTCATTGAGGAATGGACTGTTTCTATTGTTTTTTGTAGATTCTCAGGATCAGAAAAAATGATGTTTTATTATTCGTTTGGAAGTGTTGTTGTAATGTGGCAACCTAGCATTAATCGGTTTTGCGGTTGTATCAAAACCGTTGGAAAACCGGTAATTCTGTTATATGCGCTTGGGTTGCTTTTTATGCGTTCTTTTTCTCTTAGTTTATTGAGTATGTTAAGAAGTTCAATTTACTTGAGTTTCATCCGTTTGGATCCCGAACTTTACTCGGAGAATATGACAGTGGGGCTGTATTGCTGTTGCCCTTGTGTAATGGGCCTTAACTCTAAAATATCTAGTGTCGCATAAACAAAATGTTCTTAAGCTACTTCTCTTTTGATGATCCTTTGCTTATAGATGAGCATAATCACCTCATAACAAGTGATCTATGGAATAAATTTAGCATCATCTGGATTCTGGTACATTTATATCAGCTGGTAATCTATCAAATTGAAGTATAATAATATGTGAAGCTAAATATATCGGCTGGGAATGATATGTTTGCTCTCCGACACCTCACAGCCTTATTTCTTATTTCTCTATTAAATAATCCGTCAAAGTTTTTTTTACCCCTTTGCAGATAAGTTCCATGAAGTTAAAAGCAAACGTGATAGGAGGAAAGAGGTAATGCCATTTGAAAACTGATACTATAGCTTGTATATTCCCGTACTTAGAACGTCCGAAAACATAGGTTATTTAAGTTGGCTGCACTTTCACTTGCTGTTTTTCGCTCTACAAAGTTCTTACAAATTTCTTAAGCCCTGGGATTAATTACCGTCCTTGTCCATGCATTTCCAGAATCAGAGTAAGGAGCTGTCTGAGACGAAGTGGAAACCTGGTACACAAGCCCGGGCAAATAGAGAAGGCCATGTGAACTATTCGCAACAATACAGGTCTAATGGTGAGATCACGCTTGATAGAACAACTTCATTTGATGTGCCGTTTGAAATGACACTCTGATTGTTCATTTTCATTGTATGTAAAGTTGTAAATACAGTGGTTGCTGGAACTACTCTTCTCGTTAAACTTTCTAGTTGCTAGTAGCGAGCTATACTTGATGAAAGTACTAGTTTATCTGTCCAATGTGAAATTGGCAGTATGAAAGTTAATTTTAATCGTTTACATATTGTATTTCCAAAATTGTGGTTAACTCTGCTATCATTTCTACTCTCTAAGTGTTTATGATTTAGTGCTTACTGCATACTAGTATGGATTTGTGAGCTGGAGCTTGAGCTGACATCTGTAAGCTCCTTTTACCTCAGATGCTGGTGATAGGACGGATTTGGCTTCTTCGAAAGAAATTGGCCTGGAGAAGGGTGTTATAAAATCCATCTCATCAAGGGGCACTGAAAGTGTGAATCACTCAACTTTTAATGCCATTGCCAGCATGAGTAGGTATGAGGGATTACCCCCAGCTTCGGCCCCTAAAGATTCAATCAAGGGCTCCAAACCTCGAGGTAACCAGGATGCCCAGCAGCAGGTCATGACTTTGGGAAACAGTGCAATATCTAATGCGTCTTATCTCTCTGTCCTGGTGCCACCTCGAGAATCATCCTCCTGTGCTCCAGTTGAAGTGATTTCCGGTAAGTCTACTAAGAAAAGATCAGCTTCTGCTGGAGATGGTATGCCAATTACATGTGGAATATCTTGATCTTATCATTAATTTGATATAACAGAAACTTGATTGTGATATTGCACCTTTCGTGAATGTCTTGTAGCTGCCCTGAAGTTGGGTTCTCAGTTATGGAGCAGAATGTGCCAAATGAGATGCAAGCACTTGTAAAGAGCCAACAGTTAGACACTCTGTTAACTAAATCTTCTGCAATTAGTTATTCTGCTATTAGGCCATCAGCTAACAGCAATAGTCCATCACCTGCTGGAGATGGTATGCAAATGACATGTGGAATATCTTGATCTTATCATTAATTTGCTATGACAGAAACTTGATTGTGACATTGCACGTTTCGTGAATGCCTTATAGCTGCCCCTGAAGTTGGGTTCTCAGTTATGGAGCAGAGTGTGCCAAATGAGATGCAAGCACTTGTACAGAGCCAACAGTTAGACACTCTGTTAACTAAATCTTCTGCAATTAGTTCTTCTGCTATTAGGTCGTCAGCTAACAGCAATAATCCATCACCTGCTGGAGATGGTATGCCAATTACATGTGGAATATCTTGATCTTATCTTTAATTTGCTATAACAGAAACTTGATTGTGACATTGCACCTTTTGTGAATGTCTTATAGCTGCCCCTGAAGTTGTGTTCTCGGTTATGGAGCAGAATGTGCCAAATGAGATGCAAGCACTTGTAAAGAGCCAACAGTTAGACACTCTGCCAACTAAATCTTCTGCAGTTAGTTCTTCTGCTATTAGGCCATCAGCTAACAGCAATAATCCATCACGAGTGACTGGATCACAAAAAGGTAATTTTCGATTGAGGAAACAGAAAAAGATGTTGATTAAGTATAAGAATTGGCTGCTTTGTTTGCAGTATTATCGGTACCTAATCTAGTAGTGGATAACTTTAAAATCACCTCATGAACTATCATTTTACCTAAGAGACCATATGGATGGTTGCATTTCTAATGTTTGCCGGTTCGCATCTTCTTGCTGATTTGTTAGATTTATTTAAATCTGAAAGTTTTTTTGTACGTAGCTTGGCATAGTTATTGGCAAAGAAACACTCCTATATTTAGTCTGGATGCTATTATGATGCCTTGAGAAGAACATTCTGGGAACATGAAGTACGCAAATGAACATTTTTAATCCCGGTAATATCTTAAATATTCTAACCTTTTCCTTTACAGTCGGCCCTGTCAAAGAGTGGAAGCCGAAGTCAGTAATTATCAGTAATGGCGAGAGTGCAAGCAGAGTTTCCCTATCTGAGTTTCCCTTGGTGTCTACTGGAAGTCAGTCTGAAATGCTAAGCCCTGGTGCTGTCTCTTCAAAGAAGCTACTTTGGATTTGCAGAAGCAGTTGGAAAAATTGATTGGGTCTGAAACCAAACATGTGATTATTCCCGATCACCTACATGTCCCAGAAGTTGAAAAGCTTGGACTTTGTTTTGGAAGTTTTGATTCTATCTTTGGATTGGATTTGAACAAACATGTTGGTCCTGGAAGTGATGAAAGTTTACCTATATCGAGATCTTCAGAGTATGTAGACGAGCGTGTGACAGAGACACAGATGAGGTGTGTCTCGTTCTTTGCACTACTCTAAAGTCTAATTCAGTCAGTTATGAAACACTTGTATTAACTTGTAACCGCTCAATTTATTTAATGACATAAAATGATGCTACAGGTGCTGTGCAGACATACTTAACCTTGCAAATTAGTTATGTTTGTCCTGTATTCACCCTTTCCCTTCTTAGGTTTCTTGCGTTCTCTACTTGGGATTCACCTTTTTGCGATTCGCCTTACCATACTGAAGTGTGCTTTGTTTTGCTTGTTTCACAGCAATCTAAACGAGTCTGTACCTGTAGATAACACTGAAGCAGAATATCCTGAACCCCTTGAATCACATCTTCAAGGCCAAGAAAGTCTGAAATCTGGTGTGGTGGAAGCCCTGTCCTCTAGCTCCATTGATACCAAAGACGTTGCTCCTGGAACCCATCAACTTCCTGCAAGTCATGCTCCTTCAAATTACAATTTAACTCATGTTCAATCAACTCTAACTAGTCAGTTTGCACCTACATTGAGTTCGGACTCTCAAGACCGTGATGCTCCTCGTCAACCAGCATTTTCTGTACGTTTTCCTGTCATTTCTATTCCATATCTCATGTAAATTTTGCAGCATAAGTATAATATATTCCATCTACTCATTGCTGTATTGGTTTTTGTTTCATGGTATGCCTTGTTTCATTACCTCGTTGATATCTGTTTTTTGATAATAATATACTATGCAGATGCCTCAGTCTGTTGATCCATCGACCTATTATGCACAATTTTATCGTTCGGCAACGGATGCCAATGGTCACTCTCCTTTTCACACCAGCAGAACTTCTATGAAAAATAGTGGCAGTGTCACCCTAGTCTCTTCACAGGCTCCTCAGATTCCCCAGGAGGTTTGGGCTTTATACTTATACTTTCTCTACTTTAACTTGAGTTATTCTATATTAATTTTTCAGCTTCCAGGATTGTTTATGAATCTCTTTTGAATGAAACGTATTTATTTACTGTCTGACTACTGTCAGTTTCAGGCTGGTTTCCCTCTTATTCTATCCTCGGGTTCTCCACCACAATTGGTAACCCAAGCGGCTGGAGTTATGCAGAGCTCGATAAATCCCGTCCAGCAACCTCTTCCCGTCTTCAGACAACCACCGGGCGTTGTTCTTCCCCATTATAACTATATTCCATATGGTCCTAATTTCTCGCCATATTATGTCCTTGCCCCCACAGTTAATCCATTTTTGAGCAATGCATTTCCCCAGCAACTTCAACCTGGCAGTTTGCATCAAACTGCTAATGGGACAATTGCAAAATACTCACCATCTCTGTACAAGCAAGGATCAAACACGGTGGCCCCAAATCACACAGGGTTGCCTGTAAACTATGGATCTTATGGACTTCCCATGGCTAACTACCCACATGGTTCGGCCACAGCTCCAATTACTTCTGCATCTAAAGAGGATAATGCTACATCTCAAGTTAAGGAAAGCAATATCTATGCCAGTGGTCAACAGGTTTCTTTGTTTTTTTTTTTTTTTCTTTCTGTATCAACTTGTTACTGGGTGGGCTTTGACTATTACAAGATGAAGGATACTTAAATCTAACAATGGGTAAAATGTTATGGAACTCATCTTCATGTCCAGCCAACCCTTGCCCGACTCTTTGGTCACAGTTCTTGATTCTTTTCTGTTCCTGACTGATATGAGTGTATTCTTCTGTGTAGAACTTAGGTTCAAGTGGTTGGGTTGGTACACCGAATAGAGAGATGCCTGCCGTCCAAGCCAGTTCATTATACAATCTTCCCCAGGCTCAATTGGGTTTCACGCCAACTCAACTGGGCCATGATACTTTTACCAGATTTCTCCACCCTGCTCAAGCCATGACGCCTGCAAATATCAACCATCCTCTTTTACAGCAATCTCAAACCATTATTACCATTCCTGCCGATATTGGAGGAGGAAATGCGACAGTTTACCAGCAACCACACCATGCACAGATTAATTGGCCCGGTAATTATTGACGAAAGACTTGAGACCCTTTTTCTTCCTATTAAATTTTTGGCAGGTTTGAATCCAAGCTCTTGACTATTCGACTGATATGTAAGCAACATCTGATGTGAAGAATAAGCCGCGAGAAGAGGTTGGCTTAACTTAGTGTAAATTAATTTGCAAAAGGCCAATCAAATTGGGGTTGTAATGTGCACAAACATCACTACTAGCTAGTATTTCAAAAGTGGGGATAGCGTGCTGATCATCTATCTTTCTTTGTTTTTTTTTTTTTTTTTTTTTTTTCAGATTATGGTTTACTGGTTATGCCCTATAGCTGTTCTATAGTGTAGTTAAGAAGTTCGATTTGGGTATATGGTAAATTTCTTATGGTGGTTTGAAAGTCGAGAGGTTTGTTTTATAGCAGAGTCGTGACATGAGGTTTCGGGCATGTCCTCGTTTCTGTTTCGGTCCCTATTCTCCATTGTTCTCTCTACTTCCTCCCATTGCCTTTACTTGTAAAGTAATAAAACTTCTTTCGAACTGTTGTAAAGTTGCACTTTTTCTCCTGTGATAATCTTTGCATCTTTGTGATTGGCATTTGGGTTTTCTGCTGGTTTGGGTTGTTGATCAGTAATCCCATACCCTCCTTATCTGTGTTGCTCCCTATCGATTTTTAAAAATTGTGAGTCAGTCAGTCTCAAGATTTGGAATAATTTTGTTTCTTTTACGTAGTAAAATATAACTTCTTTTCTGGAAAGCAAGAAACAACTAGAATACCATCCGATAATCAATGGGGTTACTTTGTAAGTTTTAATAGGCCCATTAAGAAGAATACTAGAATCCAAATTAGCCCAAAAATCACAAATCCATAAAAAACCCTCACCTCACCCCACCCTCACGTAAGATAGAATCACACCCCTCAAAAGCCACAAAACTCCATCGAAATTCCACCTCCCCAATCGGAGCCATTGGTCGACCAGGCCACCGTCGAGGCCGAACCGGGTTCCGTCGAGCTTGAAATTGACCCGGCGGAGATGGTGGAAAAGTCCGAGGAGCCCCAGGACGCTGGCGGAGAGAATTCGTCGGTCCCACTAGAATCACTGGTCGATTCGGCCAAGTCTGAGGGCGAGGCAGCTGTTGATGAGCTTGAAATTGACCCGTCGGAGTCGGCGAAAAAATCCGATCTTGAGACCCGAGACGGCGAGGAAGGATCTGCGCAAAAAGAACCAGTGATCGAGCATAAGAACGCCGACGCTGAAGCGGCTGCGGAGGAGGCAGAAATTGACCCGGCCGAGATCGTATCGGCGACCCCCATTTCTGTGTAAGACCTTGGACAATTTTGGATGAGTGTGTTTTGTAAGATTGAATCTATTTTGTCTATGTATGATTTGAGAATTTTTTGCAAGCGTGCTTCATGTTACAGAAAAACAGTATTCGAATCCGAATATTCGAAAATATTCGAATATATTCGGATAGCACATTCGAATCGAATTCGAATCGAAAAAAAATTCGGATATTAAACGAATACGAATACGAATATTCGACAAATTAATCGAATACAAATAGAATATCACAGTATTCGATTCGATTCGATTCGATTCGTTTGCAACCCTATTTCCGAGTACTAATATATTTATCACTCTTTACAATTAGCTTCAAACTATGTATTTCTCTTGTTGCTTGCCGCCAAGATCCCATTAGCGAGGCAGTTTCTCGTTATATCAGACACAAGCTTATAAGAATTATCGACATCATACGCCGTCTGTGCTTATTATTATTACATAACGAAAACCACCTATTTTCCCTTGTACTCACCGTTGAGTGCTACAATGTTATTTTAAGCCTTCCCTCCCATTCTCTCTCAAAAAATGCTACATAAAATCTTCTTCGGAAGAACAAATCCACCACCGTCACAAAACCTTCATCCCCCCGAAAGAAATAAGAACAAAATCCCGGGGCACGGGGTCCGCCTTAAAGATCGTCCACGCTGGCGGCCGCGCCGAATGCTACTACATGGTGGTCCTCGTGTATGCAGCCATCGAGAAAAACCCGTCCTTCGTTCTGGCCCGGCCCGAAATCTTCAAATGGCTTTGCTGGGGCTCCATCGTCCGCCCCGAAGAGATGTTACTCCCCGGGGAAAGGTGTTAAATTTAGTTATTGGGCCTACGCCCATGGGCCCACAAATGAGAAGGATTGACCTGCATAAGCTTGACGAGTTTTCATCCTAAAATCAATTGGTGATTGGTAGAGTAACACATCATCTTAGAACATCTCCAACCGACGCCCAAACTCAATGCGTTTCTCTCTCTCTCTCTCTCTCTCTCTCTCTCTCTCTCTCTCTCTCTCTCTCTCTCTCTCTCTCTCTCTCTCTCTCTCTCTCTCTCTCTCTCTCTCTCTCTTTTAAAACCAAATATGCATTTGGAAATGAGATATTCCCAAAATTGAGTTTTCAATGCTTAAAAATTACAATGCATACCCTTGTTTTAGTTTTAATTATTTAAATACCCACAAAAAAATAATAAATAAACAAAAATATATGAAAGGACACGTATTATTAATAACTATTTTTTTTCTATGTTTCTTATATGAAAACATATTGAGTTTATTATTAATTTTGTGAAAGTACTTTTTCTATCGAATTTAAAATAATGGTGTGATCGAATTTGTAAAGTTGTCACAATTACATGGGTAATATTAAAAAATCAGGTAGAACAGAATATTACGATAATGATGTTTTGAGTTTGAGAATTGGTTTGAGAATGAGTTTTTCGGTTGCAATGATATTATAAGCTAGTCAATCTCTTCTCAATTATCCGATATGGGACAAATGTGACTTATTAGGGTTTCTAATTCTTAACAAGAGGTACTACGTCGTCCCACGATGAACAGTGAAGAAGCTGGTGATGACGAGGCGCCTCCACACGGGGCCCCTTAATTGGGCCTGGAAAGTTTGATTCGTCGATCGATTCTTCTTCTTCTTTTTCTTCTCGAGATTGTGTTAGAAACCCGGAATTTTGGTCAAGTGCGTGATGTTCCTCGGGCTCGAGGAGCAAGTCGCGAAGGGGGACGACGAGATAGTGAAGAAAAGGGTTCGACGAAAGGGTGGGATCGGTCGGGTTTTGCGGGTTTCGAGTTTTTCGGGTTGGGTACCCGATTTTTTCGGGTTTTTATTTTGATGCTCGACCCCGACCCGACCAAATTCGGGTACCCGAACCCGGGTTTTTTATTTTTTATTTTTTACTTTTTAAATATACACTTAAATTAGTTAAAAAATGGATGAAAGTGAAATTCGAACCCAGGTCTAAGGAATAGACACTTAGACAAGGCCTTTTAACCACTGAACCAAGCAAGCTTTTTAGTTTATTCTTATATGATAGTAATATAATCAATTTAATAACTTAAGTTTTTTTAAATCGGGCCAGGTACCCGATAAACCCGATCGGGTAGCATAGCTACCCGATACCGACCCAAAGTATTACATCGGGTATCGGGTTACCCAATTAAACCCGATTTCACCCCCCGGGGGTCGGATCGGGTATCCGAAACCCCCAATGCCCACCCCTATACCTATTCGACAGCGTGTGTCTATTGCATGGGAGCCATCTCTTGATGCTATTAATATATGAGTTTAATTTTTAAAATTTTATTTTGATTTTTTTAGTTTCCTTTTTTAAAAACTAGCATGACGAGTGGGTCTGATCTAACTTTTTTTTTTTTCTTTTCTCGAGTGATCGATCGGCCATATTTTTACGTTGTTTCATGTTTGCTAGTTGTAATTCTAACCAAGAAGATTGATTCTTTGGTTTACAGAAGGATTTCATATGTAATAAAATCTATACGTTGCTTCGTGTAAAGATTTATTATTATTCTGGCTTTGTGTCTTCCATTTGCTGGGCAAGGAGTTGTTTTCAGATAAACAAAAAGTGAAATAATATTGTAGATCTGTACCTATAGACATTTTTATTGAGTGTTACGACTAGTTTATGGAAGTTTTTAGTTGTCCACTTCTTTTTATCTTAATTTTTTCTCAATCTACTTTTTGTTTTTAGATTTGTCATTTGTGTTCATTGTCACGTCCATAAATTAATACTATGAAAATTAATACTCTCTAAAATAATAAAATGTTATCGTTTCCGACTTGGGTCTTCGTAAAAACTCATCAAATTCAATACTATAATAATATAATATTTTAGGAAATTCCTTAATATAAGGTCACATCAAAACTTTAAATTAATAATTCATAAATATTACGATTATATTTTTTCGATGGTTTGCTAAAATATTACAATTATAAAACATTCATGAGCTTTGCTACGACACCTTGTCACATATCTAATAGATCATTTTAACAAATAAAATGATGACTGTTATTATTCATAAGTTATTATACGTGATATAATTTGTATGTAATATATATATATATATATATATATATATATATATATATATCCACTCATCTTCTAATTTAATTTAGTCCGCCATTCACATGGACTAAGAGATATATGAGTTTAAAAAGTTTCTCTTTTAGTTAATAAAAGTGGTCTTTATACATACATACATACACATTTACATAAAAACATTGAATTCACTACCTTGTCACTGGTTCTTTTTTATGTGTAGGTATCTAATAGAATATTTTTTTTGCACATAGGTACCGATCCGCCGTACGTACGCATATTTAGGTACCCTATAACAACTTATTTTGGTACGTAATACATTGAAAAATGGTACAACATATATAACACACTAAGGTACCATATAAATACCGTATATGGTACCGTATAAACGCGTGACGTGGTACACAATACACACGTAAAAGGGTACGGCAAGACTGAGAAAATTGGTACAAGCAGTAAAACGTATACCTATCTGTAAAAATATCTGACATAGGTACTGATTTGTAAATTATTCAATTGAGTATCTTTCTATAGATGTCACTTAATAAAATATTAATTTAGTGATATATTTATATATCTCTAAATTAATAAAATTTAATGGTTCCAATATTTTTAATTTAAAGAGGTTTTACAGGTCATTTTTCTCTCTGAATTCATCTTTGTCGTCCCTATAGCTGACATGAAATTCATATTCGATTCATAGTGAACTTTGACCTGCGAAGGGGCTATGTATGTAGAGGCAAAAATAATTCCCAAATTATTCTTTATTATTATTGTGGATAGATGAATCTTTTAATTCAATGGCATATCTTGAGAAGGATTCATGTCCTCTTATATACAAGTACAATTGCACAGCTACAATGCATTATTCATAGGGTTAATTTGGGTTCAGTCCCCAATACCCAACTTTGAAAAGGATTCAGGCCCCATAAGTATCAAAATTAGGCTGAAGGACCTAAGTACCGAAAGTAATAGTTTCAAGGACCCATGAAACAGGAAATGACAAATCTGTCCTTTGTAGTTGGCAAAATTACAGCCATTTGCCATCATCTTCATCTTTCGATTTTGGGTTGGTGTGAGGACGTAGAACGGACTGAAATGTCGTTTTAAGGTTCAAAGAAGATGGGATCGACTTCGTTTCCCCATGGGTAGTTATAATAAACGAATAATTTAGAGTGTAAGAAGAAATAATGTCGAAATTCCACTTCGAAAAAACGAGAATATAAATGCACTAAATATCAATTTTAATGGCCGATTAAGACGAAATTGAATGAATTTGATAATGGGTTTTACTAATGAACGAGAATTATTGAGTTTACGAAAGAAGTGGTGAAGAATTTTGAATCAAAATTTTTTATGCGACGTATATTGAAGATTTCGTGAAGTAACAATTTATGCATCCTGGGTAACAATTTATTAATTCTGGGTAACGCTTTATGCATTATGGGTAACAGTTCATGCATATTCGGTAACAATTAACGCATTCTGGATAACACTATGCATTCGTCTCTTCCAACCGATGAATGCACAAACCACGTTCAACGAAGACCAAAAGTTACGATCTAAAAGCAGGCTCAATCTCGACGATAATGACCGAATAAGGTTAAATCGATGATAATTTCCCATGGGTGTCACTAATCAATGAAATCTTTTGAAGTTTATAATGAAATAATGTATTAAAAGTAATCCGAAAATCTCGTTGAAACAAGGAAAATCTGAACTTTAGTGACCGAATAAGGTGAAATTGGTCGTGGGTCTTAATATTCAATGAAAATAGTGATGTTAATCGCGAAGAAATTTGACGCGGTCCATGATTGAAGCTTTTGCTAATAAAACGCTCGCTAGGTAACAATTTATGCATTCTGGGTAACAATTTATGCACCTTGGGTAACAATTTATTCATTCTTGCTAACGCTTTATGCATTATGGGTAACAGTTCATGCATATTCGGTAACAATTAACGCATTCTGGGTAACACTATGCATTCGTCTCTTCCAATCGATGAATGCACAAACCACGTTCAACGAAGACCAAAAGTTACGATCTAAAAGCCGGCTCAACCTCGACGTTAATGACCGAATAAGGTTAAATCGATGATAATTTCCCATGGGTGTCACTAATCAATGAAATCTTTTGAAGTTTATAATGAAATAATGTATTAAAAGTAATCCGAAAATCTCGTTGAAACAAGGAAAATCTGAACTTTAGTGACCGAATAAGGTGAAATTGGTCGTGGGTCTTAATATTCAATGAAAATATTGATGTTAATCACGAAGAAATTTGACGCGTCCCATGATTGAAGCTTTTGCTAATAAAACGCTCGCTAAGTAACAATTTATGCATTCTGGGTAACAATTTATGCACCCTGGGTAACACTTTATTCATTCCGGGTAACGCTTTATGCATTCTGGGTAACTGTTCATGCATATTGGGGTAACAATTTAATATGTGATTAGTTTACTTTATTATTTTCATATTTTATATTACAAACACGCTACATTCACCGAAATATATGAATTTACCAAGTTTTAGATGAAAATATATTGGTTTAGATTGTGATTTTCGTAGAGATTGTGTTGGAATTGAAGAAATTGTAGTATATATAGTATGAAAACAAGTAGAACTCTTCTTGAGTGGATGAACATGATTTTACCAAATTGATTCTACTTACACAAAACGTTGTGGATCTGAACTATTAGTTGTTTATTACAATCCAAATGGTCGACCTAACATAAGTGATTCAACAAAGTTAATGTCTTCAATTAATCTAAATCACAAACCCTATGTTGTTTACTGATTTCATGCAGTAACAGTTTATCAGTGATCAGCAACAATTTGAAGAGGAGAAGATAACAGAAATTAATATGTCGGTAACAAGGAAACACAACACGAGTAACGGAATACATAGTCAAAATAACAATTTAATATGTGATTAGTTTACTTTATGATTTTCAAATTTTATATTGTAAATACGCTACATTCACTGAAATATATCAATTTACGAAGTTTTAGATAAAAATATATTAGTTTAGGTTATGATTTTAATCACAAACCCTAATTCACAAACTATAATAATTCTGGTAACATATAAACATATAACTAGTAACAGTTTTACACATATTGGGTGATAATCTATGCTTGATAAAATGTAGACTCCCGCCCAAAATTCATCTCATTCTTGTTTTCCGCTCGAAATTTCACCGACAATTTAGTAACAAATTTTGCCAACATAGTTACAGAAATGCATATATTAGTAACAGATCCTGAGAATTCTACAAATCGGCCAAAACGAAAAAAAATACACCCAATTTTATAGGGTCGATCGTATTTTCGCGAAATTAAAAGATGAACGCCGGACGAAAGAGCAAAAAACGTGCCGCACCGATCTGCCCATACTATGGGTACTTCGACTATATACATATTAGATGTAATCGTTGACAAAAACGGTTTTGATTTCATTATATTTTCGCAAATTAGAACCCTAAACATGATAACAATTAATTACAGTTAAATAACGGGTATGACAGACATAGTAACGACTTTCGTAAACTGAGTAACAGCTTTGATGACAGTAAAAAAAATACCCAAACTATTGGGGTCGATCGTATTTTTGGGAAATTAAAAGATGAACGTCGGACGAACGACCAAATAATGTGCTGCTCCGAGCTTCCCAATCTATGGGTACTTCGAATTTATACATATTAGATGTAATCGTTACCAAAAAGGCTTTGATTTCATCTTATTTTCGCAAATTAGAACACCACACATGGTAACAATTAAGTCTAGTTTAATAACGGTCTTGACAGATCTAGTAACGATTTTGGCGGAAAAGGTAACAGATTTGGCACTTCGAGTAACAATTTGGACACAATAAAAAAATACTCAATTATTGGGGTCGTTCGTATTTTCGCGAAATTGATAGATGAAGGTCGAACGAAAGAGCAAATAATGAGCCGCACCGAGGTGCCCATACTATGGGTACTTCGAATTTGTACGTACAAGATGTAATCGGTGCAAAAAATTTCTTTGATTTCATCTTATTTTCGCATATTAGAACCCTAAATTGAAAGATAAAAACTCATACACATCTTACATCTTGCTTCGTCAATACCACAATACATCCTACATTACACGCCCAAATTGGTTGGTTAGTGGGCATTCAAAATTTCCAACCTCGATTCACTGTAAAAACGAGATTCGTAAAATAAATACACTGTCGATAACAATTTTCTGCAACGTAGTAACAAATAAAGTGTGGAAAATAACATTTTTCTAGACATTGATAACAATATAATCTAAAAGCATAACGGGAAGTTGCCGGAAAATAACGACTAGTTCAATATGTTGGGATGGGTAATTTCGTCAATACACAGTTTTCGTCCTTATCTCTGCAATTTTCAAAAAGGTGGTCCTTTAAACTAATTCCATCTCTGACAGGGACTGAACCCTTTTCAAACTTACAACTGGGGACTGATTGCAAATTTCCCCTTATTCATAATACCAAACCGTATATCAAGGCAGCTATACATGGAGACGGAGAAGAAAACATTTAGGTTATGTACAAAATGTTTTCGTTGATTTGATACATTGAACATGTAGCTTTGTCAACAGTCAGATTTATTTTAAAAAAAAGCAAAAAAAAATAAAAATAAAAATATTAATGGCGTCGTTTTCGGGATTTTGTTTCTTATTTCTGTCACATCAGTAAATAAACTGGATTACTATTCACCGCCCTCTTTTTCCTAGTCACCGCCCCCTAAAGGGCTGAAAAAAAAGACAATTTTGCCTTTTTGAATATAAATTTCTATTTAAAGTCCTTTTCCAGGCAACACTTTCCATATCGCAATCACACATCCAAATCAGACTCAAACATAACAAAAAAACTCAAATTGCAATGGATCGACGATAGGGAAAAGGGACAGGGCTAAGGAAATGGTCTATTGGCACGAGTGGTAAGCAAATTCTCGTAAAACTCGTTCGCGCAGATACATTGATCGGGTTTGCTTGGAAAAAAACCCAGCCGAAACAAAATTTCGGCCCGCACAAGGCCCGACCGGAAAACAATTTTGGCGGCACCTTGTGGGGGCCGAAAAAAATTTCGGCCCTGCATGAGAGGGCCGAAATTGTTGTTCGGCCGGCACTATTCCGACCGAAATCTTTGGTCGGCCGGAACAGCGATGGCCGATATCTGGTTTCGGCCCTCTCATGCAGGGCCGAAATCATGATTCAGCCGCCTGTAAATGTGGCCGAAATTGCTGTTCGGTCAATAATTTTTTTTTTCAGACGAGGAGAGAGAAGTCTACATCCCGGAGGATTTTATCGGCGATGGGGTAAACTACAGTGAGCATTTTCGCGGAGGTTTTCGACCGACGTGGAAGCCATTAACTGGGTGAAAGGCGTCGCTATTGCTCTTGGTTTCGAGGTGATTATTTCATCGCATAAGAAATACGGTACGAAGAAATTGATTAAATGTTCTCGTGGAGAACGTTACAGAGGCAACGAGGATGAATTGGAGAGGCGGTCGAAGTCTAATAAGTGCAGGTGTCCGTTTGTAGTCATAGCCCAGGAGGTTCCAGTTACTAGGGAATGATACATTCGTACGGGCCCACCTGAGAAATCCGTGCACAATCACCCTCTGATACAGTATCCGAGGGACACCGACAGATGAATGGTTTAAGCAGCCAGGCAAAGAAGGTCGTTGAGGAAATGACTGCTGAGCAAGCGAAACCAGCTCATATCCTCTCAGCGATGAGGGCTCGACACGCAGAAGATAACGTGACGATCCGACATATATATAATTACAGAGATCGTTTGAAGAAGGACTATTTTGAGGGCGAGACGTGGTGAGCCAGTTGGTGCACCAGGCGACACATGCCGTATATTATGTTCAAGCCCTGAGAGACGAGGAGACTAATGCGCTGACACATGTCTTTCTCGCACACCCAGACTCACTCGCACTGGTGAAGACGTATCCGTACTTTATTAGGATTGACTCTACGTACAAGACCAATAGGTATAAGATGTCTCTAGTTGAGATTATAGGGATGACTCCCTATAATCACAACTTCCTATGTGGGTTTGCCGTTATGGAGGACGTGACGGAGAGAAGTTATGAGTGGGTGTTGCAGTCTCTTCGGGATATTCTGGGCCCATGGATCTACCCTTCGGCGATTGTGACTGATCGTGAGTTGGGCCTTCTTCGACCCGTACAAAACGTATTTCCGCATTCTCACCATCTGTTGTGCACGTAGCATATTTATAAAGACGTGGAGATTAGAGTTTATTTGATGACGGGAAAGAACGAAAGGACTGTAGCTCACTTCACGCATATGGCCTGAAAAGCAGTCGTGGAAGCTCCGACGATAGACGAATACGAGCAGGCAGTGACTGACATGCAATATTGTACAGAGTTTCACACCATGTAATATCGATAATGGGAACTGAGTTGAGGCGTGCCAAAGAGTTGTCGGATAAGGTTTACTCCGCGTGCGGATGTGTGGTACGACGTACGCACGAGCTCCCATGTGCATGCGAGATTCAGCAATGTGTCGACAACAACTACCCAGTTGCTGCAGACTGCTTGCACGACTTCTGGAGGACACTCACGATCGGCGAGGGAGTAACTCCCGATATTTCTGATTGGGATTACTTACACGACCTCGTGCGTGAGGCAGGAGGCCGTGATCCTGCCGTTATGCGTGGCCTCCATAGAGTCGTTCACGAACATTTCTATCCCGACTCCCGTGAGTGGAATGAGCCTGTTGTTAAGACGTCTGTAAAAGGTCGACCGAAGAAAACGAACTCGACGAAGTGAGATCGAAGTGCTTGGGAGTATGCAATCCCAAGGGGGACGCAGCGGAGGGCGCAGCAGTACCAGTCGTAGCAGTCAGGGTCATACGTCATCTTCGTCTGCGAAGCGGTCTCGTGGATCTACTATGGAGACAGGTACTACTATCTTTTACTCGTATCTTTGTTCAAACACGGGTGCACATCTAATCCTGTAAAATGCGTTCTGCAGGTGAATCAGACTTCTACCACACCCGCTTGTAGTACCACGTAACAACAGTCATCCATCTGTATATGGTTAGCTATAAGGATATGGTGGCTGACGGCAACTGTGGATTTCGCGTTATTGCCTCCCATTTTTACAATGACGAGGACAAATGGATCACCATAAGGAATAACGCCGTGAACGAACTCGAGGCCCATTGGGATCGTTACTCAGCATTGTACTATGCTGATTCATTGGAAATGCAGTTGAATCTTAAATGCTGGGAAGGGGGTCTTGTGGACCAAACCACTGGATGTCGACACCGTGTAATCTGTGGGTTGTGGCGACACTATGGAACGCTGTAATGGTCCTCTATGGGTACGGCAATGGATCGACCATCAACATGCATTCGAACACGATATTGCCACTGCGTGCCGGTCGGACTGTTAATGGACCGATCCGTACGATCGTCATGGCGCACCTTTGAGATGATTATCAGCATTTATGTCCAGATTTTCCCATGCCCCTCTTACATCCGTATTGGTTCACGTATCGTGATCATCGAGTTGCCGGTTGAAAATTAGATATCAGAGTCGATTCGATCACTAGATGCACCTAATGCAACTGAATAATTTGTGAATGTCTATTGTAATTTATTTGTATTAGTAATTTTTTTTGTGTTTCGCCAGCTTGTGACTATCTATTGTATTAGTAATTTAAAGCAGAATAAATATGCAATAAAAAATATTCCAAACATCGAGAAAATCAGTCCGCTACATAAACGAAAATAAACATAAGATTAACAACACGTCAAGGGGCCTGCCGCCTATCCTCCTCGTGTTCTCCACGAATGGATGCGTCAATGCCACGCGTCCTCGTGTGACGCCCTGCAATTAAATATTTATTTTAAAAAAATATATATCCGGCCGAACAGTAATTTCGGCCGCCTAGAGAGGCAGCCGAAAGTGATTTTGGCAGGCGCTGTCCCGGCCGATTGGCAAAGTCGGCCGGAACTGAGCCGGCCGAACTTCATTTTCGGCCACACTTGGCACGACCGAAACGTGATTTCGGTCGGCCAAGTGACGACCGAAACATGTTCGGCTGTAACTATCAAGGCCGTAATGCTGTTTCGGCCGTCACTTGGCGGACCGAAATTGTGTTTCGGCCATGCCGAGTTTCGGCCCTAATTTCCGTTCGATCGACCGTTTTTCTGCCTATTCCGACCCTAAATTCTCTGTTTTTTTGTCTGATTTGGATGTATGATTTGGAAAGCATTGTGTGGAAAAGGACTTTCAATAGAAATTTTTACTGTTTATTATAATGTATTCTTTTTTATTTAAATTAAATAACATAAGGGCAAAAACGTCTTTTTCTAGCCCTTTAGGGGGCGGTGACTAGTAAAAAGGGGGCGGTAAATAGTAACTCCCTAAATAAAGCAAGATGGGGCAATAAATAGATATAAATATTGAATATATATTTCTTTTGGTACGAAGGACTATCTATCTATACCACAAACTCAATTGTTCGTACATTACATGTAGTCACCTATAGTGCTACGTTGCTGTATTTAGAACCAGGCTCAAGCATATAAATCAGCAAATATAATTCGCCTCTGAATTAGCATTTCGCTCTATCTTTTGATGAAGCCTCATGTTCCTCTCCCTCCATAAGGTATAAGCCATAGCAGCCATCCCAGCTATTTGCAGTTTGCATGCTCTGTTCTTTCATTTGCCTAGATTAATGAGACATTTTCCCCATCTATCAAACGTGGCTGGAATCGTATCTTCATCCATTGTCCAATCTCCTCCATAACCTGCTTACTGTACGTGCATGAAAAAAATAGGTGCTCCACATTTTCGGCTACTCGTCCGCACAATAAACAAGTACTATCAGGAATTTGCAGCCCCATTGTAGCAATCTATCCCTCATGAGTAATTTCTTGTGCATGATCAACCACATAATAAAAGCATGTTTTGGCAGATTCCATCTATTCCACACAGCATCAGCAGCCTTGTAATTAGTTTGATCACCTTTTAGCCAGTTACAACCTGCAGTGACTTTGTAGCACCTACCTGGTGTAGATATCCATTGTCCATTATTATAACCAGCCCGAAACACGTCTTTAACTTTGTTGATTTTCTTCTATTGCCAGCTACTATCCAATGGCCTTTGGTAATCCCAAAAATCAGCATCTTTTAGTATATGTTAGCCATCCATAGGTTATCTTTCTTGCTAGCAATGTCCCATATCTGCTTCCCCATGCAAGCATAGTTCCATAGCTAAGGGTGGTTCGGTATGGTATACCGTACCAAAACTGTGATACCGAATACCATATCAAAATTTTGATATCGAAAAAATCATACCAATATCATACCAAAATTTCTGTATACCTTAAATTTCGATACGGTATCATACCAAAATTTCGGTAAGGTATCCGTATCATACCTTCTATACCATTCACACGGAGGGTTTTTTACCATGCGTGTCTCGTAACTCGTTAATTTGTTGTTTTCGAATCTTTCCTTATGCCCCAATAAGATGGATTATTAATACCAAATTTTCCAAAATAAAAAGATTTCTAATTCATAAAATAACCTTAAATAATTTACATATTTTAGTCAGTCTCCTTAGTAAGACAAATAACTTTACATAACCACAAAATACAACTTTATATACAGATTAATTAAAATGAAAGGCTATTTAAAAAAATATTGAGAGAAACAAACATGTATTTTGTATTTTCTTTTGTTTTTTTTAATGTAAGTAAAATTTGGTGGGCCTCAATAATATTAGAAAGTTGGGTACATTTAATAATTTATGAGCTAATAAATTTATAAAGATCCTTATAATATTTTTATCCATTTTATATTTTTTGAAATAATATGATATATGTTGGTGTGTGTGTTTGTGTATATATATATATATATATATATATATATATATATAAAATCTTGAAAATTTTAGTATTTCGGTATTGTGGTATAATCGGTATACCTAATTTTTTAAATTTTTATACCATTACCGTACCGAAAATTTTCGATACGGTATCATACCTTACCAAAAATTTCGGTATACCAAAATTTTCGATACTTACGGTACGTTTCGATACGATAAGGACGGTATATCGGTATTTCGGTATATTTCTCCAGCCCTATTCATACCCCACAGTCCTTAATATTCAAACCTCCATTCTTTTCTTCGGCAGACTATATCCCATGCCACAAGCTCTTGTTATTCCTCCAATGGTTTGCGCCAAAGGTATTCTTACACTTTTGATCCATCGGCTTCACCACACTTCTTGGTAGCAAGAATATAGAACCTAAATAACTATGTAATGACATCAGAACCGAATTGATCAAGCAACATCTCCCCGCGTATGATAGATTCCTTGACATCCAGCTTGTTATTCGTTGCAATATTTTCTCGACTAACACTTGACATTCACTTCTACTCCATCTAGTTGGGGAAGAGGAACTTCGAGATATCTCATTGGGTACGCTCCTTCAAAAAAGCCTGCCAGCTCCAACAATTCTCGCTTGGTGGCATTAGTTACCCCCGCAATGTATATGTTGGACTTCATTGAGTTTGCAGCCAACCCAACCACCTCATGAAAATGATCTAAACTAGCTTTCACTAGTTCTATTGATTGTTTTTGTGCTTTACACATCACTATGAGATCATCAGCAAAGCACATACTTACAAGGTTTATCTGCTTGCACATGGATGGAATCGAAATCCCTCTTGCTTTGTGGCGAGTTGCAGACTTCGTGTTAAGTACTCCATTATCAAGACAAAGAGCAATGTGGTCTCCCTGCCTTAGCCCTCTAGCCCCTCGAATGTCACCCTTTAGAATGCCATTTATGGCTATTTATATGTGACCCTGAATACGCACTCCTTTATCCATGCCACGAATCTCACTGGAAATTTCAGCTTTTGCAACAAGCTCAGAAGGAACTGCCATTCCACCATGTCTATATTCTTGTGGACTACATTTGATTTTGTATGTAAACTTGAAGGAATGCATCATTTTTTCGAACTTGAATATTCTTCTTTCCATATTGCGAGTTGGAACCAAAGATGGTGAACCAGCTGATATAATTCAGCTAATAGAAGAAGGGAGGCAAGCTTCAAGCAGTTTGAATTGTCATAAGACGTACAGGGAGTGAAAAATGCATTTTATACTTTACTTATAAAATCGCGGGTTCTACTTACTAAATTGCGGATGTTAGTGGCGACTTCATAGTGTAGACGCGTATAACGGGTTTTAACCGATTTTTGAATATAAATAGGGATTGTAGCGTTGAGCAAATGTAATCTTTTGTCTTCTTCATCTTTCTGTAACTTTTTAGTTCGATCAATAAAGATTGATAGGTTTGCCGTGGACGTAAGATTCTGAAGGAATCTGAACCACGTAAACACGGTGTTCGTGTCTTTTGCATTTCTGATATGGTATCAGAGAACAATCATGGCTGCAAATCAAGATTTCACTAATACTGTGACACCTCCCCTTCTTCTCATTCTTTCCCCCAACTTTATCAACAGTCTTGATCATCGATCCCTATTTTCTCAACAATAACGACACCTCAGGACAGCTGCTGGTACGTGAGCCACTGACTGGGGAGAATTATGCTACGTGGAGCAGATCGATGTTGATAGCACTCATTGGTGAAATAAGGAAGGCTTCGTCAACGGGGAGCTACAGTCGCCAGTTGTAGTTCCTTAGATACCAAATGACAGATCCTACTAATGGAACCAATTCCCTCCATCAACAATGTCTTCTCACTTTTGGTACAAGAAGAAAAGCAGAGACTGGTAGGAGATGTTCAGCTTAAATGAGAAGAACAGACAAGCAATATGGCTATGATGGCAGCCATGGCTGAGTTGGAGCATGTCAAGAAAGGTTTCTTCTATGGCCAGAGAAAGGACTTAGGAAGAACTGTGTGCACACATTACAACAAGAAAGGCACCATCGAGACATGCTACCAGATTCATGGATATCCAGTTTCAAGCAGAGCCAAAGGAACAGAGGAGCAAGGATGAATCAAGTCGTGATGGATCCAATTGGCAGGGAGACTCATCAGAACAGCCAACAGGGTCCAGGGACTCAAGGAGATGGACTGGTTCAATTGCAGGTCACCCCTCTTCAATTGGAAGGTTTGAGAGCCTTGGTTAACCAGTCAACTCTAAGCCTGCCCCAGGACAATGGGGACTCCCTTCTCCAAAAGGAAAGATCATTAGGTATTCTCTTGTCTTGTAGTCTTCCAAGGGTCACAAATAAAAGGCTCTGGTTGATAGACTTTGGTGCCACAAAGCATGTTTGTGGGAACATGGATCTGCTATTTGAACTGCATCAAATCAAGGAGTCTAGAGTAATTTACTAGATAATATAGTCATCAAGGTTGTCAGAGCAAGATCAGCAAATATCAATGACTCTATCACTTATACTGATGTGGTCTTTGTCCCTCAATTCAATTTTAACTTGATTTCTGTGTGCAGCTTGACTAATAGCATTGATTGCAGATTTATTTTTGAAGCTGACAAATTCATAATACGGGGTCATTCCCAGGTTTTAGTTGGCAAGGGTAAGCAGATGGCAGGACTTTATTGCCTCGAAGCTGAGCCTGTTAGATTGAATTCTGTTACTGAGTCCATTTTTCTGAATAAGTTGTCCTCAGATCTATGGCATGATAGGTTAGGACATCCTTCTAGCAATGTGTTAGACATGCTCAAGCTTAACTTGAGACATGATACAGGGTCTGTAAGTTCTTACTGTAAGATCTGTCCCTTGTCAAAACAGAAAAGAAATCAATTCCCAGTTGGAAATCAACTAGCTTGTTCTCCTTTTGACCTTATACACTGTGATGTCTGGGGACCATTTCATTTCCCTTCTCATGTAGGCCATCAGTATTTCATGACTATAGTGGATGATCATACAAGGTTTACTTGGGTTTTCATGATAAAAAGCAATCTGATGTACAAACCGTGATGACCTTTTTCTTAGCTTATGTTGAAACTCAGTTTAAGAGTAAGGTTAAGACAGTGAGATCAGATAATGCAAGGGAATTTAACTTAGTTGACCCGTTTAGACATAAGGGAATAATGCACATATCATGTGTTCAAACTCCTCAACAAAATTCAGTTGTTGAGAGAAAACATTAACACCTTCTAAATATGGCTAGATCACTTCTCTTTCAGTCATGCATACCCATTGAATATTGGTCAGGTGTTCTTACAAATACCTTTACCGTAAATAGAACACCCTCTAAGATGTTAGGCAACATGAGCCCTTATGAACTGCTGTTTCAAAAACCTATAGAATATCAGCTCCTACATGTGTTTGGTTGCCTCTCTTTCTGTTCCTCTCTTGCAGCAGGAAGGAAGAAATTCGATGCACGGGCTAGAGAATGTGATTTCATTGGGTACCCAAGTGGAGTAAAAAGGATGCAAAGTCTTGGACATACAAGAGAGGTTATTGTCTCGATAGATGTTAAGTTTAAAGAGGATGAATTCCCCTTCAAACAGCGGAATGCCTCTGTGCCAGAAGATCCCTTTACTAACAATGTCATACCATTGCCCTGTACTTCATCTCCTGACACTGAGGAAGAAGTGAACCCATAGTTGCAGGAAGATGAACACTTTACAACAATTACTGATAGCCCTACCACATCTGCTGAGACAGAGGAGCGCCAGCCAACCCAAGGACCTAGCAGGAAGTCAGGCAGGCATGCTAGAAGGCCAGTATACTTAGAGGACTACCTCTGCAACAAAGTGACAGTCAAGAGGAATTGTATCCCATCTCTGAGTCACTATCTTACCAATACCAATACTTTATCTGCACTCTCCATGGCGCAAGAACCTCGGAGCTATGCCCAAGCCTCAGGTTCAAAAGAGTGGTTGGAAGCCATGAATGAGGAATTTAGAGCCTTAGAGGAGAATGGAACATGGAGTGTAGTACCTTTACCAGAGGGGAAAAATGCAATAGGTAGTAGGTGGGTTTATAAGATCAAACACAGCTCAAAGGGTGAGATAGAAAAGTAAAGGTCCGTTTAGTTGCGAAGGGTTATGATCAAAGAGAATGGGTAGATTATATAGATACTTTCGCACCCGTAGACAAGCCAAACACAATCAAGATAATCCTCTCACTTGCAGCCAAACTTAGATGGAACTTGACACAACTAGCTGTCAATAATGCGTTCCTAAATGGGGACTTGAATGAGGAAGTTTACATGGAGCTGCCCCAAGGCTTTTACAAGGACTGCAATAGGTCTGGAACAGATAAGATGACCTGTAGATTACACATAATACTGTATGGCCTGAAACAATCCTCAAGGCAATAGAACAAGAAGTTCTCAGTTGCTGTCAAAGCTTTTGGTTTCAAGCAAACTCAGTCATACATCATACTCTATTCATTAGAGGCAGAGGTGATGACTTAGTTATCTTGTTAGGGTATGTGGATGACATAATTCTTGCAGGTCCATCCATGAAGACCTTAGCTGAGGTTAAGGATTTTCTACAAGCCCAATTCAAGATCAAGAGCCTTGGAGAGCTCAAGTTTTTCCTTAGCATAGAGGTGGCTCGAAATGAGGAAGGTATTTACATATCCCAACGGCAGTACACCCTGCAATTGCTCAATGATACAGGATACCTAGCCTCTAAACCTCTATCAACTCCCATGAACCCCAGCAATAGGATGGGGAGCTTTTGGCAGACCCTTTCCATTACAGAAGGTTGATAGGAAGACTGTTTTACCTCACATTCACCCGGCCTGATATTTGCTTCTCTGTACACAAGCTAAGCCAGTACATAACAGCGCCTAGAACAGGCCATATGGCTACACATCATCTCCTCCGATACCTAAAAGCCTCTCCAGGACAGGGCATCTTTCTCAGCTCAGCCCCTAACTTTGAACTCACAGGTTTCTCAGATGCGGATTGGGGACTTGTACTGATACTAGAAAATCCATCACAAGTTACTGGACCTTCTTGGGAGGTTCACTAGTGACATGGAAAGCAAAGAAGCAAGCTAATGTGTCCAGGTCCTCCACAGAAGCAGAGTACCGACCCTTGGGATCATTCGTGGCAGAGGTGTTTTGGATTAAAAATTTGCTTGGGAGAATTGCACATCTGCCTACCTCAAGCACATGTGCTCTTCTGTGATAACCACTCAGCTCCGAAGTTGGCTTCAAATCCTAAATTCCATGAGAAGTCGAAGCACATAGAAGTGGATTGTCACTTTGTTAGACATCATGTGGCCATAGAGCAATTCGGCTACTTCCAATCAAGACTGAACATAAACTCGCAGACGTTTTTACTAAACCATTGATAGGTCCTTCATTACAGCGACTTCTAGTCAAGATGTCTGTAATAAATTTATTCCATCCATCTTGTGGGGGCGTATTGCGAGTTGGAACCAAAGATGGTGAACCAGCTGATATAATTCAGCTAACAGAAAAGGGAGGCAAGCTTCAATCAGTTTGAATTGTCATAAGATGTACAAGGAGTGAAAGCTCGTTTTATACTTTACTTATAAAATCACAGGTTCTACTTACTAAATTGTGGATGCTAGCGGCGACTTCATAGTGTAGATGCGTATAACGGTTTTTAACCGATTTTTGAATATAAATAGGGATTGTAGCGTAGAGCAAATGTAATATTTTCTCTTCTTCATCTTTCTGTAACTTTTTAGTTCGATCAATAAAGATAGATAGGTTTTGCCGTGGACGTAAGATTCTGAAGGAATCTGAACCACGTAAACACTGCGTTCGTGTCTTTTGCATTTATGATATTCCATGTTCCCTGTTTGTGTTCTAATGTAACCTTACACGTGTTTTTATACCGTTCTAGGCGCATGTAAGATAAAAACATAGTATTTACTTCAAATAAAGAACCCAAGAAATGAAGATTAGAGCATCAAGCTTAGATAATCTTGTCCCTCAATCATTGCAATAACCAAATAGTTATGAAGGAGAAAGTCACAAATGTGGTAGGGCCCTAAAGTCCTCGTCTTTTATCCAGTATAGAAATAAGAGTGAGGAAGCAATACATAATCAATCGATCACCATCTTCACCATTCTTCTACCATAGGGTGTTAGAATCATTAAACTGTAAGTGTCCCCTTACCTATCTATTTCTATTTGCTTCATTTAAGGAATGTATATATCCTTTATCAAGGTTCCCTATCTCTCCTTGCTGATCTTTAAAAACTAAAAATGCTGCAAAACTTGGTCAAATAGCTATAGTAAACGAATGCTTCGGCGTTTAGGTTTAGCTTAGAGAGTATGATTCACAAAGATAAATACTTAGGGGGGTCAAATATAAATAAATGATAACTTTTGAGCTTAAAAAAGAAGACCATCCATCTTGAAGGGATCGAACCTTCGTCATAGGGGTTACAAAGCTTTAACAATAATGACAATGCCACTAGACTAAACACAATTTTGTATGGTATAGTACCTAGTTATATCAGATTTGGCTGGGGTCAATGGACCCCCTAGCCCCAACGTAGGTCCGTGCCTGCAACCACCTCACTTATTGCGGACACATTTTTCACGCCCAGTGGCTCGAGTGGTGGTTGAACTATATTGGAATGGGACTTGCCCTCTCTGTAGGAATTGCTTATTGATTCCTACGGAATAGGCAATGGTTGTCGTCCTCCTATATAAGGATTATCAATATGGCGTATTTAGGTCGAGCATAGCCGACGGGTGGGTTTTGCGTCCTCTTGTTAGCGACGGGTCCGCTCGGCGCCTTATTGTTTTAATATTCTTGTTGGTATTGTATACATACGAATGTCGAAATCGTGATCAAACTCAGGACAAGGGCGATAAAATCCTTGAAGTTTCCATAAATCCCGACCCTTGAACCACCGAAATCTAGTTTTCGGTCGCCCGAGGAAAAATGGGTCGAGCTATCGCCAAAAGCAGTGCAACTCTAACCCTTAAATCGTGTTAACAGTCAGCACCACAGTTCGATCGCTCTGCAATATCTGGGGATCGGACACACGACCTGCTCTGACATACCTTTTGTAGGATTAAGTGTCCATTTCTGCGACAAAAAGCTACAACTGATGATGAAGGTGCAACTCCAACACTTAACCGCGTACATCAACCATGGCTCTTCATCCGTGTCAGTTATTGCTCCCAGTTATTAACAAAAAAATAGCACAAGACCAACACAAAAGACCATATGTTTTCACTTAAAAAAAAGGAAATCAAGAACATCACAATAGAACTACACATGATGAGAATCATCTTAACGAAGTTTCAGTTATTACAAGTATTTATCCCATCCTTGCAATCCTTAGTGAGGTCATTAAAAGTCTCGAACCGCCTCTTCGCCCTAGCGAACACTTCCTCGTCGACTGACTCCCTCATGAAAGCGTCGAACTCCACTTTATTCCCATTGTTGAGCTTCCTCGTCTCCATTTCCCAGTCGCTCTCAGAACCCCAAAGGTCTGCATTCTCCCCGAGAAAACGTATCGAGTACTTTTCCCTCAACAGGTCGAAAAACGACGAATTCTTTTCGTCAGTCGATATATAAAGATTCCTCCCTTCCTCGACTTTAAATCCCGCCAATGCCTCAATAATTGCGTCGGGCGACGTGTCCCTATCTAAATTAGGCCAAAACTTCTTATCCTTCGCCTTTTCGCCCCTAACAACTCGAACGGCGTCGAAATCCCACCCCATCCTCGCCGAAATAGCGAGCGCTATGTCCATCAACGGCCTCGACTTCCAAATAAACTTCCAAGGACGGTCGAAGTCATTATTCCCTCCTTCGCAAACTTCGTACCAATAATTATCCGCCCCGAATTTCCTCACTACCAACGTATGGTTCAAACCTAACAGGCTCCTCGACGAAACCCTAGCAGAACCTTCTGCAATAAAACAGGTCGACCCGTTTTTCTTCCGCGGGTCGTTCCAGCCCGATAGGAATCGAGCCCGGTCCATTACCGGCCAAGAATCTCGCAAGTGTTCGAAGTCGAAGTAGGAACTGAAGTCTCTTCCTTCCTCGTCTTTGCCCGAGGAAGTGTGGATCTTCGATAGGCAAACGCTCGTATCGATAACTAGGGTTCGATTTAGATAACGAGCCTCGCCTAGCATGCATACGAAGCTCCATACGTATTGGTTCATGCTCTTGCACTTATCTCCCCCGCCCGAGTACATTAGATACTTTCCCCGACTAGTAAAAGAATCGTCTTCGTCTATATTGGGGAGGACTATAGGGCCGTTCTTAACCTTCCTGTCTGCAATTTTTCCTACGGCGTTCGAGCCCGAGCCAAATTCGCCGATTTTTTTTACGATGACTGTGCAGTTCTTTGATTTCTCGAGGGAAAAGCTTCTGTAATCCTTGTAGGATGGGGAAGTGCTGTTGTCTCCTCCTTTTTTGGGCTTAAATTTCCACGCCACGTGGCAAGAATTGATGCTGTCGCCCATCGCCGGCTTCCCAAACTGTAAGAAACGGACGTCCTTAAACCTTTCGAAGGCGGCGGTCATCAGTAGGTGGAAGACGTCGGGGTCGTCGCAGTCGATGGGATCGTCGGCGAGGCAGCCGCCGGCGCCGGCGGCGGGGGTGGGGATGGGTTCGAGGGGAGATGATGTGGCGGCGATTTTGGTGGTTGGGATGGGGCTGAGAAGGTGGTGTGTCAGCGGTATTACGGTGAAAACCAATGTCCCCGCGAGGAACAGAGTGAAGCAGAGGGTGGTGGTCAGCTTTAGTGCACTGAGATTTCTGTTGTTACCGAAAAACGCCGGCGAAGAGCCGCCGCCAAACATATTAGAGTTTCAAATGTGTCTCCGTAAGCGATATTTTTCTCCGATTTCTGTTGATCCGTACCCTCTTTGTGGAAGGAGGTCGGAGGTTGACGATGGTGACTGAAGAGGTTTTTGTTTTATTTATTTATTGTCGAAAATTGATGTTTGAGCGGATGACGTGGCGATGAGAGTTGACTTTTGGGGATATGTGCACCGACAGTTTCACGAGGTAGTGGAAATAGCAATTTCGATTAGTTGGGCGAATATGAAAACTTAACCGGGCGCCATCGATATCGAATGACACACTACGATGAATTACACCACTAGCACTTTATCGAATGTCAATACAATACAAAAAATAAGCATCCTTTTTTTATTTTCTTTTCTTACCATAAATTAATTTTATGATCTAATTAAACACGAATTAGAAGTTAACCGTAAGCATGAACTTTTTATATTGTGTCTTATAATGAATTCTTGTTAATTTCATTTTAAGGAAATCATTTTTGCAAATGACAACACGCTTCAAAACTCAAAATCGATCTAATAGCTTAAAGAAGTAGATCGAGTTCAGTCAACATCAAAATTGAAATCAAAACCATTAATTATAAATTATATTATTAAATAAATTAATAATTTAATATATGAAATTATAAGGTGAATTGTTCAGAAATAAGCTGTACCACAACTTCTTTCGAAATAATTTTTTGATTTTGCTCCGAAACCAAGAAAACCTAGACGAAATAAAAAGGATAAGACCTATTTAACAAAATTCCATATAAATTATTATCGGTATTCAAATAGTAAAAATTGAACCGTGCCGATACGACATTCGGCACTGAAAGTTTTAGTTTAAATTTTTTAAATTGAATATCACACTTACCTTCTCTGTTCAGTTTGGGTACTGATCGTTAACAAATCGATAGCTGAACTTTTAATAAAAAGCTGAATGTCAATATTAATATTCTTTGTACTATAGTTATATAATAATTTATTTATATTTAAGAAACAATTTCTGGTTCCGGGACGAATTGAAAAAAAAATTACTAGAATTTAAAGACGAAATATTGAACTATAAATTTCTAATCGATATTTTGTACGAACCCAAATTTTTATATTCATTAGATCGGTTAAGAAAATTATGAACATTCTAATCTTTAAACAATAAATTTTAAAAGAAAATAAATTAGAGCATAAAAAAATTATAAAATAAATAGAAAAAAATATGTATGTATTGTAATGTTTTACGCACAACGCCTAGTTATGACAATCACTTAAAAAAGATGCCTACAATTGAGTACGATACACCACAACCAATGTTACCAATCTTATTTTTTCTTTTCTTTTTTCTTTTTTGTCTATTCTTTCCTGCCCACAACTAGACATGTTCAGAAGGTTTCAAAAACCAGAACCGAACCGAAACCGAACCGACGGTCAACGGTTCGTCAACGATTTCGGTTATAACATGAATCGAACCGTTATTTAGATCGGTTCGGTTTCGGTTCTTAATTTTTGGAACCGAAATCGCCAGTTTGTAACCGGCGGTTAACCGCAGGTTGATATATTAAAAAATATAAAGAAAAAGTTAATTCAAACGGTCATATGACCGGTTGTCCATTACCATTTACAAAGAAAAAAAATTAAAAAATTCAATCATATCACCAAAAGGTCATATGACAAAATCAATTTCTTTATTATTCTCTAATTAATCACAAAGAGAAAAAAAAATAGTTTGGAACCGGAACCGACGGTTTCAAACCGGCACCGTTGAAACCGCCGGTTCCAAAACCGTTTGGTTACAGTTTAAGCATATTCCGGTTCCAAACTGGCGGTTACGAACCGGCAAACCGAAACCGTATGAACAAGTCACCCACAACGTATGCTAAGCAATCCAACTATGTTGAAATTGTCATGTAAAATTTGGTTTGTGTTATGTGTCGAACATCCAAAAGGAATTGGGTTGATTTTCCCCCTATGAGTAGGATAGAAATATTTTTTTCTTCTAGAAAATATAACGGGACTATCTCGTTTGAATCTTTGCTCTCTAAGTTCGTTGTGTGAATCTAATATAAATGTCACAAGTGGGACAATTCCTACTTCAACTAAATTCAATCTCAAGCAAGACTACATTTTTTGTCGATTATTAGATGACTTCGATTTTCAAGTAAATTTAATGGCCCGTTTGTATCATGTCAAATCCAAACATTACCACTGTAGTCTGTGCATTTCGACTCAGTTCTTTTTTAAGGAAATTTAAACGTCATCGTCGCTATGAGAAGACTTTGGCTTCAAGGGGGCAAAGACCGTTGTATTGCCTACACTCCAACTATGTTAAGTTTGAAACATTTCTAAACATCATTGTCGTCTACGAAGTGACTTAGACTTCCAACGAGGCCATTTAACCTAATTTGAGCTGTTTAAGCCTACACAGCTTACGATAGTCAAAGAGTTCAAGTGAGTTCAAATTCGTGACCTCTAAAAAAATTCATGATCGGACCACTCCACAGCCCTAGGGATCTTGAATTGCTTACTCACTTGGGTATAAACCAAGTCCAATTGTACGTTATGCTGGTTAGTGTATCAACTTGGTAGGGTAGAAATGTGGACTGGAAATAGATGGGCCGGAAAGAGAAAATATACATGTGCTAAAATATCAGGAAGGCCCACTAAGAGAAATAATAAAGTACTTAAGTAAAAAATAATATAGTATAAGCAGGGACCTCCGAAGACCCCATTAGACGGCTAAGAGCTCTCCAGAACCGTTGGCTTCCTCTGTACGCTTGGTATGACAAGACAGTTAATAGGAGGTAAAAAGAACAAGGACACGTGTCGACTAAACATTGGACCGAGCCATTGTGCAGCTACTGTATATAGCAGCCAACCACTCGAAGGACAGCCGTCACTATTTATAGTACCACAGACATCGTATCCTCACCCTGAAATCCTAGAACATATCATCACTTAGGCCTCGGGGAACTCATATAAAAAGAAGAACTTAATCATTTTTTGCAATAACTAACCTTTGTTTACAGAAAACCCACACAACGATTTTTCTCTAAAATCTGTTAGATAGTTTCTTTCATATTTGTCAGCATTTATGAGCAAAAGTGAGGATTGATTGAGTGTGTAACCCATTGAGATATAGTGGAAGGAAGTTCCATAGTGCCCCGTGGACGTAGAATCCAACAGGATTCGAACCACGTAGGTCCTCGTGTTTTTTTCCATTTATGTCCCTTTCATGTCCCCTCCCAAAACAGCACCTTACGCCCTTGAAAATTTCATAATATTGATCTACCGCTATAAATATTTATTGAGCCCCACGTATAAATCTTGTTGCTTGGAATAGCCCCAGATCAAATGGGGTCGTCTGTGGGAAACCAGAGTTGAAGGCGTGAGTGATTTTCCTAGGTAGGGTGCGAAGTTGTGTTGAGAGTTTTTCCGCTTTTCTTTCTGCTATTTTATAGGGACGAAGCAAAGCATGCGAGGGCGCTGATGGAGAAAGATTCGTCCATACCAAAAACCTTAGATCCACAATTCGCGGAGGCTGCTGGGGACGACCAGCCAGCACAAACCATCACCCCGGCACCTACTCCCGTTGTACTAGCGTCAGAGACGCCAATCACCCTAACTGCCGTATAATTGGACCTTCTAGTGCACAACACCATCAACAGCACTTTGGCCGAAAGAAGGGAGAAACAGAGACAACGAAAGAAGGCCAAGTCATCGGAACGGAGAAAATAGACGGTCGATTCACCGAAGTAACGAGGCAAAATGAAGCGGAAGCGCAACCCCAAGTAACACCTTCAAAACCTTGGGAAACACCTAGGAGACTGTCGGGGTCCAAAAACGAGTCACGAAGGGGAGCAGAACCTCCTGAAGTCACCAAACACGCTGGAGGATGCGCAGAACCTGAAGAACAGGCTCGGGGAAAGGAAGGCGAACAGGACGAAATAGTCCAATCAGAAAAGAACGTCAGGTCCCCCACACGGGTCCCCTTCGAGACTTCCAACGAAGCCCAGGTGCATGTGAAGGAGGTGTGGAGCTTCAAAAGGAGAAAGAAGGCGATGATACGTCCAGAAAGTAATGAGGACACTTGGACGAAAAGAGATAAGAATATGCGGGACCAGCTTGCGGATCTCAAACAAATGGTGGACGGGGTAGGAGCCGAACCATGCCACCGAGGATAGGTGAAGGGCTTGTGGCAGGAACACTATTCGTTAAGGAGCTACTAGTGGGAGAAGACTCTTCCAATTTTAAGCAGTTATCGTACGAGTATGATAAAACTACGGACCCTGTGGAGCACGTCCTACGTTTTCAAAACATTATCCTATTGCACGATTTCTCAGATGGGGTCAAATGTAGAGTGTTCTTAACCACCCTAGTAAGGGCGGCTCAGCAATGGTTCAGCCAACTAGTGCCGGGATCTATTAAGTCCTTCGAAGAATTCCAGCTAATCTTTATCACGCAGTTCGCAAGTCCCAAAAGTAGCCCAAGTCCGATATGTCACTTTTTCAGGTGTGGCAAGGGGAGAACGAAAGTCTTCGAACGTATATCATCCGGTTCAACATCGCTGCCTTGGAGGTGCCAATGACTACGCCATCTGTCAAAGTGAGCGCCTTGATATATGGGCTCCGGGATGGAGATTTCTTCGCCTCGCTCTCCAAAAGACCCCCTCAGACCTTCGAAAACTTATTGCGAAGGGCGGATGAATACATCAACTTAGAGGAAAGTAAGATGGCCAAAGCGTAGGAGGAAAAGCAAAAACTACGCCTAGAAAGGAAAGGGGCCGTGAGGAACCAGGGACAGGGGAAGCCTCCGCAATGACTACCCCACAAGAGCTTTGGGGATCTCTCCCAAGAGTCCCGCGAAGGTTCACTCCGCTGCGTGCCAATCCGGAGGAGATCTTGGCCCTATCAGGGTGACATCCCACCATGAGGAAGCCCCTAGCCGGATCTTCAGGGCCATCTAGACCGACTCTAACTTATATTGTCATTTTCATAACGAGTGCGGACACCACACTAACAATTGCTATCATTTGAAGGATGAGATTGAGAGACTCATACAAGCGGGGCATATGAAGGAGTTCGTTCGTCAAGGTCCGAAGCCAGGTCCTAGAGAAAACGAAAAAGAAACCGGAGGATCTGTGCCAAACAAAGGAAGGCAATTGCCCCCACCATCAAACAAAGGTGCTCCGGTTCCTCCAAAGGCCGCCATTTTGATCATAGTCGGAGGTCCCAGGGCCAGGAAATCCTACGCTAGAGCAACTGGGGGACCTACGCCATGGGGATTAGTAGGGCATACGGAGGCCATAACAAACGTACAGTTTGGGCCAGATGATGAAACGCATGTCACCAGGCCGCGCAATGACGCCGTAGTGACTACGACTGACATCGCCGGATATGATGTGTCTCGGGTCTTCATAGATGGGGGGAGCTCGTCCGACATCATACTTCTGGACTGCTTTAGGAAGATGGAACTAGGAACGAAGCTCCGTTCGGTCTCCACTGCCTTGTATGGATTCGAAGGACCTGGGATACAACCCATGGGAGAGATAATGTTGCCTGTCAGAATGGGAAGGAAACCGGTTTGGGTTGTAAAAATGATTAATTTTCTCGTGCTTCCTCCTATAATATCATTTTGGAGTGACCCGCCATCAACGAGTTCAGGGCCAACCCCTCTACTTATCACTTAAAAATCAAATTCCCTTTGGGGGAACACGTAGGGAAATTTTGGATGATCAGCAAAGTTCCCTACAGTGCTACGCCAATGAAGTTTAGGCGGTAGCAAAGGGGAAGGTGGTTATCAGAGAAGGGAGCGGCCGGGACAAGAGGATCAAAACCGAAGGAGGGGGACCTACGAGCTTGTAACCAGAGCCAGACGAAGAATTGATTGATGTGGAATTACATCTAGGCCTGCCAGGAAAGACTACAAAAATAGGGACACACTTGGGGGAACATGCCACGAAAGAGCTGGTGGGGTGCTACAGAAGAACACGGACTTATTCACATTTTCTCCGAAAGACATGACCAAAATCCACCCAGACATCGCCAAGCACCATTTGAACGTCCTACCTGGAACTCGGCCTGTTAAACAGAAGCTTCGATTATGTGGAGCTGAAAGAACGCGAAACTTAAAAGAGGAAGTAGATAAGATGTTCCAGGCGGGCCATATTCAGGTGGTCTAGTTCCCCACTTGGTTAGCTAACGCCGTCTTGGTGAAGAAAGGAAATGGGCAGTGCAGGATGTGTATTGACTTTAGGGACCTCAACAAGGCTTCCCCCAAAGACCACCACCCGCTGCCAAGGATAGACCAACTAGTGGATTCCGCCATGGGATGTGAGGTCCTCGGCATGATGGATGCTTACCAAGGCTACCATCATGTGAGTCTCGATTCTGAAGATTTCGATAAAGTTCGCTTTGTGACACTAGGACGAACATACGGATATATTCGAATGCCCTTTGGACTTAAGAACACCGGGGCTACATACCAAAGGATGGTGGACAAAGTCTTCAAGTAACAGTTGGGCAGGAACATGGAAGTTTATGTGGATGATATGCTCGTGAAGTCTGTACACCTCACTGACCACACGAAGGATCTTGAGAAAGCGTTTGAGGCAATCAAGGGGAGCAGAATGAAGCTCAACCCCGAAAAATGCGCATTCGGAGTAAGATCGGGAAAGTTCCTGGGTTATGTGGTGACCCAGTGAGGCATCGAGGTTAACCCCACAAAGGTGAAAGCCATTCTGGAGATGCAACCTCCCCAGGGTGTCAAGGAAGTCCAAAGACTCACGGGGCGATTGGGCCCTCAGTCGGTTCATCTCTCACTCGGCAAGGAGGAGCCTACCGTTTTTCAAAGTGCTGCGGAAGAACAAGCAGTTCGAATGGACCTAGGAGTGCCAGCAAGCCTTCGAAGAACTGAAGAAGTATCTCCACCATGCCCCTTCTGACCAAACCATTGCTGGGAGATGTGTTAGTATTATATTTCTCCTTGGAACATCTCTAACTTAAAAGAGTTTTACGTATAATATCACCATGTAAAATAGGAGGGGACGCACTCTTTTTCCTTAATCTAGGATTTTTTCCTCAAAGGGAGGTTTTGCCTAGATAAGGTTTCAACGAGGCGTACCTCCTTGACAGAATATAAATATTTAGTTATGAATAACGGTGCACCTATAAATATAATTGATGCCACGTGTCGAAGGACCTACGACGTACAGGACATCAAAGACCGATAGTCTGCGACGTGTGGTGATACTAAAGGCCGACGGGTCTGCGGCGTACCTGGCATCAAAGATAATAAATCTGTGATGTAAAAGATGCCCATGAGGGCGTACAAGATGCCGCCGCTGACGGGCTGTGGTGTACAGGACATCAAAGGCTCTCAGTACGCCTGCGACGTGAACGGTACCCAAAGTGAAGCTGGCGCTATAACCAGGGTAAAATAATGAGGGCATCCACATGTTTCATATTTTAAGGACCTAAGGGTCTACATTACTAAACTCGCTAAGGACAAAGAGAACCTAGCACAACGTGACACCTTAGGATAAGGACCATGGTCCTTACACCCAAAGGCATGTACAATTCGTATGTGGCTTAAGAATTAAAAATAAACTAACGCCGTAGCCCAATTACCAAGGTCCCCACCATATGAACATAATAGAATCTAGCAAAACGCGAATATGGCAAGTGGATAAAATTCATAACGAGTGAGGTCCTATATTACAAAGGGAAAAAACGGGACCTCAGTGAAACGCATAGGGGTTAGGCCCCCGTGAAGAAAAATAAAGGTCCTAAGGAGGTTCGCAGAAACAGATAGGAAAAAGTTCATTATACAACGCCAAAAGAAATATCAAACAGCAGGATCTTCAGGAGAGACGAAGGTAACACCAGGGAGGTCGGCAATATCAGTGCGGCAAGGACCTCCATGTGCTTCTCAGCAGCGGCGCGCCAGAATAGAGGATTCTCCGGAGGTAGCAGATCTCCCTTGAAAGACATGGGGAAAGGGAGGTCCCGAAGAGCCGCAGCAGCCTCAGTTCCAGCAGACCCGGTGCGGTGGCCCCCAATAAAATAATGTTGCATGAGAGGGACAATGTCCCTGAGAGAAATAGGGTCCTCCAAATAGGCCAGGTGCCAGTCCTCTGCCAGGTCCCTTAGGAATTTCTGCCCGGCCGCCGTAGATAGAAGGTGTTGTTGGCAAATCTTGGCACCCGCAGCCTTCATTTGCTCCAGTTCAGCTGCTGTGTTGACTCTGTCATGCAGATGAAATCCGCAGCCCATTCCGCTTTCTCCTTGGCAAAGGAACGCTGAAGCTCCTCCTCCCGCTGTTTTAGAAGCATTGTGTGCTCCGTCTTTTCTTTCTCCAAGAAGCTCCGCAGCTCCTCCTTGTGCTGTTGTACGAGCTCGACTCTCTCTCTCTCCATCCTCTAGCCTCGAGCATGATTAGAGCTCCCTCAGCTGTATTTTCCCGTGCGGCCAAACTGGCCTGAACCTCCTCTAAACATTCCTGAAGAAACCGGTTGCATTCCTCCAACTCCCGGACTGGTGAGCGGCAGAAGATCGCACAGTCACCTAGCTTATAATCTAGCAAAAAGAAGCTCCAAGACAATATAAAAAGGAAAGCATCTTCCAGAAGAAACGAGAGGCGTACCTTGAACAGGTGGTGGGCAAGTTCTGCATCATTCTCCGCAACGGACCTTTGGGAGATTGCCTCTTTGTCCTCTGGGGAAACTAAACGCCCCAGCATCTCCATCCCTCCCTCCTTAGCCAGCAGATCTCTAAAGGGGGATGTCGTCTTTTGGAGACTTTCCCGGCAAGGCCTCCACCTGAAACTCACTACCTTCGCCCTCAGACACGAGCAACTTCTTTTTAGCATTTTTAGCCGGCTTAGACAGAGTGGCAGCCTTTCTATTAGTCTTGGGGCCAGGAGCAACCTCGGAAACGCTGAGGTCCTGAGATCCTTAGGAGAGGCCAGAGGAACTTCTTCACGAACATTCCTAGCCGCCGAAACTGGGGGAGTCCAAGAGCTACGACGGATGATTCGGCCCCAACGAACTGCACATTACCTCCCTCTCCGATGTCTGCCAGCAAATTAAACCAAGAACCGGTCATCCCTGCACCAAAAAAACCGCAAACACCTAATCAACAAACATCAGCCGGCAAAGACAAAGAAACACAGAGGCATCCACAAGTACCCTCGGGAAAAAAGTTGGCGAACAAGGGCGAGAATCCAAAATGGTAGAGGATGCCAGGAAACTTGACCATGTAGAAAGCGTTCAGCAAGCCATGCTCCTTAGCGTGAGCATTCAACAAGGACAGTGTCTTTTGATTCTCCTCGAGCACTTACCGGGATAACGAGGAGGAGCCCCTTTCGCCCACCTATCATGGGGAAAATCCCACACGCCATCAGGAGACTCCATGAAGAAGTAGGGACCTTGCCAGTCGTAGTCAATCTTATGATTTTACACAAAGAAATGGGTATCCCCTCCTCGCGAAGAAGAAACCGCGGAGATGTAGAAAAAGGCACCATGGGGATTCAGTAAACTGAGAAAGCACTAGATCTGGCGATGGGACGCCCCCCGACGTTCGCACCGCCACAAAAACACGATCAAGAGACGAACGGTAGAAGGTTGAAACTGGTTCAAAGGGACCTTAAAGGCCCTGGACACCTCAGATAAGAAAAGAGGGACAGGGAAGCGCACCCCAGCCTTAACTTGGGCTTCCCAAAAAGCCCACACGAAGGAGGCGGATGGTCCGCCCTCTGCTGTTGTGACGGTGTCTTCACAGTGAAGCCCTCAAAGGTAAACCACCCCTCCACCAAGGCATCCAGGCTCGCTGGCAAACACGTCGAAGCAGGAAAAACACTGGAAGGTGTTGGCGAAGAAGAAGACGGAACAGATCTAGGGTTAGGAAGGGACGATGGCTCGAAAAGGAGGACCAAATCCTAGGACCAAGCCGGTGAATCATCGGTCCCAGCCCCGTCAAGCGGAAGAGAAGCCATGGCAGAAGCAATTGCAGAACGGATATGTGGCCCATTACCAGTTCGCGGCACGACGGTGCGCTTGGTACGGGTTTTTGGCTGGGGAACGGACTGTGAAATCGATGGGCTCGACGCCGTCGCAAAAGAGGTCGACTGAAGGGAGTGGGCGAAAAGAAGCTAGGGCTGGCTGAATCGGATGTTACAAAAACCATGGAGGCGAAAAAAGAACTTGATATAGAAGAAGGGAAGAGAAGGAAAAATGTACCTGATAATGCCGAAGTACCTTCAGAAATAAAGAGTCCATAAACGGCTGAGTTTCCATAAACCACCCTTAAAAAAACGGTTCCGAAAGCAATCATGGGACTTTTAAAAGACACGACCCTGCAGGAAATCATGGCGATGGGTCCTTAGGGGGAGGTAAGGCCCGTCTCATTACTTTACTCTAATTCACTTTGGTCTCAAAAGACGAATTAGAGTAGGGGAGTGGTTGATGTGGACTGCAAATAGATGGGCCAAAAAGAGAAAATATACATGTGGTAAAATATCCGGAAGGCCCACTAAGAGAAATAATAAAGTACTTAAGTAAAAAATAATATAGTATAAATTTGTTGTTCTAAAATTTAAGTCGTCTTATTCAAACGTCAAGTGATATAGTTGTTGAAGTCCAAATAAAGGAGGATGGTTGCATTGGACAGACGCATAAATTTTTGTCACTGCATAATATTATTTAAAAAAAGAACATCATTTAGAACTTATCTTGACACAATGTGTTATGATGAGGTCATGCCCTTGTATCTAATTTTCCTTTAGAAGATATTAATTTTTTATTTCAAAATTTTAACTAGCCTTCTATAAACTTCAAGTGTTATAGTTATTGATTCCAAGTCCGAATAAAGGAGGGTTGCATTGGAGAGACACATAAATTTTTTTCGCTATATAATATATATTGTTTTTATTAGAAAACTTATTTAGAACTTAGCTTTTACGCAACGTGTTATGATGAGTCGATGTCCTTGTATCAATAGTAAAAAGTAATTAATATTTTTGGACATCACTACTATTACAAGTTATATCTATCTATTATTTTATGAACTATTAACTAAAATATAGTAAACTTTATTATATTTTTAAATGCGGTTGGGTGCGGTTTTATACGGTCTCAAAAATATAAAACCAATCCAATTGCAAAATATGCGGTTTTCTTTTTTAAAATTCGAACCAACCCATCAATTCGTTAACCCGACACTTGCGGTTTGGGTTGGATTGGGTCGATGGGGTGGGACTGTCGGACGGGTCATCCATTGTTAAACCACAAACAATAGCCAGTTAGGGTTTCACCGCTTCTCAACCCACACAAACGCACGAAAATGAAGACGATCCTTTCCTCCGATACAATGGACATAATAACAACCAATCAAATAATTGGAAAGATAAGGATGATAGGAGTAATAAGGGAGGACGTGATTTGTTACACTGACAAATCACGGATTGATTTGGTTCGTCAATGAGGAAATCATGGGAGTAATCAAGGATGTCACGTTAAGATTCAATCACGGCTAATAGGGCAAGTCAATAAAGAGATTGAAGATCATCATCAATCAATCATCGAATATCTTTATCCATATAAGAGCATTGAAGACCCTAATCAAGGGATTAATGGAATTGATATGTTTTCCTTTTATATTAATCTCTAGCCTCTATATAAAGTCGATGTAACTAGTATACTCAATTAAGTCTCACGTTAAAAAATAATAAAACTACATTGAAGTTTATTTCTTCTTTATGGTATCAGGGCCACTGTGAGACAAGAGAGATCCATACTACAAACCATGGCATTCACAATCTATTTGATCGTAGCCAACTTTGTCACACTCAAACTCACTGGACATGGTTGGACTTCTTATCGGAGAAACAATGAAGCCGACCATGTACAAAGATGTCACCACAACAGAAGGTACTTCAACCACGAACACCAAAATGCTCTCTGATGAATACCTCAAGTGGCGTAAGAAGATTGTCTCATACGAGGAGGGGTTATTGGAACTCTTACAGAAGAAGCCTTGCGCCTTGTTATTGGTCTTGAGTCATCTCAGACAGTTTGGGAGGCCTTAAAAGAAGCTCATGCTCAATGCTCACAAGAACGAGAGTTTACTCTTCGACAACAACTCACGTACCTCAAAAAAATCCAAACCAAACTTTGGCAGAACACTTGCGGAAGTTCAAAACGATTTGCGATAGTCTCTCCGCCATCGGAAGTCCAGTACCAGATCAAACAAAAGTTTACACGGATGCTCAAACCTCCGACGCCATCATATTCAGAAGCGGTGTCTCTTTTACAGGGTTTCGAACAACGAAACACATGGGTTGAAACAACAGACACACAATCATATGCCTTTTATGGCCAACGCCACAACAATCAACATCACAACTACAACAACAACAGTCGCAACAATCAATTCTCCTCAAAAGATAGAGGTTTTTCAGCTATTAACAATAATTATGCAGGAAATAGTTCGCAAGAGAAAGAGAACAACTACACTCCAAGGCCGCCACCACCGGGTAAAAGCGCATGACAAGTAAAGAACGTGAAATATACAAAAATGAGCAATGCCAGCTTTGTGGAAAAATTGGACATATTGCCAAGATCTGTTGGAGTTTACCGACTCAATAAGTACAAGAAGAGGGTCTCCCTCAGGCTCTTGCTGCTCTTACCATGGATACTTCTGTTCCAGATCTCGAGTGGACAACCAATATGGGTGCTTCAAATCATATGACCGCAAACTTAGGTATGTTACAAAATCCTAAAAAGTATGACGGTCATGATTCAGTCTTCATCGGTGATGGTTCACACTTAGAGATATATGCCATTGGGATGTTGTAGTTTCTGATGGTAAGAATGATTTATTCCTCCATGACGTTCTTCATGGACCAGAATTAACTCGTAATCTACTATCTGTTAGTCAATTAACATCTCAATATCCTTTGAATTGTGAATTTACTGACAAACTATTTTGCATTAAGGAACGAGCAACAGGTCGGGCTTTGATAATGGGCCAACATAAACGAGATCTTTATGTTTTATCCAACCCAAAAGAAACATATTTTCAAATAGACAGAAGTCACGGAGTGAAGAGCTATGGCGTCAACGGCTTGGACACCGGCAAAAGTCATCTGTTCATTTATTACCTTCTAAGAATTTAATTAGTGTTTATTGAGATCCATACTACAAACCATGGCATCCACAATCTCTTTGATCGTAGCCAACTTTGTCACTCAAACTCACCCAGAAAATTATCCCCTGTGGCGTGAGCAATTGCTTGCCCTTGCTGAAAGCCAAAACATGGTTGGACTTCTTATCGGAGAAACAATGAAGCCGACCTTGTACCAAGATGTTACCACAACAGAAGGTACTTCAACCACTAACACCAAAATGCTCTCTGATGAATACCTCAAGTGGCGTAAAGAAGATTGTCTCATACGAGGATGGGTTATTGGAACGCTTACAGAAGAAGCCTTGGGCCTTGTTATTGGTCTTGAGTCATCTCAGACAGTTTGGGAGGCCTTAAAAGAAGCTCATGCTCAATGCTCACAAGAACAAGAGTTTACTCTTCGACAACAACTCACGTACCTCAAAAAAGATCCAAACCAAACTTTGGCAGAACACTTGCGGAAGTTCAAAACGATTTGCGATAGTCTCTCCGCCATCAGAAGTCCAGTACCAGATCAAACAAAAGTTACACGGATGCTCAAACCTCCGACGCCATCATATTCAGAAGCCGTGTCTCTTTTACAGGGTTTCGAACAACGAAACACATGGGTTGAAACAACAGACACACAATCATATGCCTTTTATGGCCAACGCCACAACAATCAACATCACAACTACAACAACAATAGTCGCAACAATCAAATCTCCTCAAAAGATAGAGGTTTTTCACTAATTAAAAATAATTATGCAGGAAATAGTTCGCAAGAGAAAGAGAACAACTACACTCCAAGGCCGCCACCACCGGGTAAAAGCGCATGACAAGTAAAGAACGTGAAATATACAAAAATGAGCAATGCCAGCTTTGTGGAAAAATTGGACATATTGCCAAGATCTGTTGGAGTTTACCGACTCAATAAGTACAAGAAGAGGGTCTCCCTCAGGCTCTTGCTGCTCTTACCATGGATACTTCTGTTCCAGATCTCGAGTGGACAACCGATATGGGTGCTTCAAATCATATGACCGCAAACTCGGGTATGTTACAAAATCCTAAAAAGTATGATGGTCATGATTCAGTCTTCATCGGTGATGGTTCTCACTTAGAGATAGACGCCATTGGGATGTTGTAGTTTCTGATGGTAAGAATGATTTATTCCTCCTTGACGTTCTTCATGGACCAGAATTAACTCGGAATCTACTATCTGTTAGTCAATTAACATCTCAATATCCTTTGAATTGTGAATTTACTGACAAACTATTTTGCATTAAAGAACGAGCAACAGGTCGGGCTTTGATAATGGGTCAACATAAACGAGATATTTATGTTTTATTCAACCCAAAAGAAACATATTTTCAAATAGACAGAAGTCAGGGAGTGAAGAGCTATGGCATCAACGGCCTGGACACCGACGAAAGTCATCTGTTCATTTATTACGTTCTAAGAATTTAATTAGTGTTTATTCAAATAAAAATGTGCACGTTGTTTGTGAAAGTTGCCAACTACGCAAACTTAGCAAATTACCTTTTGGTTCTTCATCTTCTTCTAGTACTAGTGCTTTTGAGAAAATTCATTGTGATATTTTTGGACCTGCTCCTATTTTATCTCGTGATAAATTTCGATATTGTGCTTGCATTATTGATGATTTTTCTCATTATATGGACTATCTCACTTTGTGCCAAATCTAACTGATGTTTATTTAGCTTTTGAAAGTTATGTGCAACGCCAGTTTGACAGGAAAATCAAAATTTTTCATTCTGATGGTGGCAGTGAATTTGTAAATAAAAGACTTGCTTTACACTTTTAGCAACAGGGAATCATTCACCTTCTTGCCCACATACGCCGGAGCAAACAGGTATTGTTGAACGTCGCCATCGGAGTATCGAAGAACTTAGGTGACTATGATCTTTCATAGTGGGGCACCTCCTTCTTTGTGGGTCGAAGCCTTCCTCACGGCAACTTTTTTAATCAATCGTCTACCATCTTCTTCTCTTAATTTTGATTGTCCTTACTTTCGTTTATATGGTGTTAATCCTAACTATAATATTTTACGGGTGTTTGGCTCTAGATGTTACCCGTATACGTGAAATACTAAAACGAATAAATTTGATCCTAAAACCGTTCCTTGTGTTTTTGTAGGTTACAACGATCGCCAGAAAGGGTACAAATGTCTTGATCATAAAACATATAAAATATTTGTGTCTAGGCATGTCATATTTGATGAAACTTTATATCCGTACAAGATAAATAGGTCATTATCATCCTCTGATGTTACTTTTTATTTATTAATTCTCCGTCTCATGTTTCAGTGACTCACCACCTTCAACGATAGACCTAACACATATTCCTGTTTCAATAGCAATTTTGAATCAATCAACAGGTGTACCAGATCCTACAACTCGGGTGCCCCCGCTGAACCGACGATAAATTAGCCAGCAGAGCACACACTACAAAAAATGTTATCTTATGTGATCAATTTTTTGTGAGAAAATTAAAATTCATCACATAAAATTACATTATATGAGGAAATAATTTTTCCTCCCAATAACTATTATATAATGTGATGAAAGTTCTTTCTTCACAAGTGAATATATCATATGTGAGGAAAAATTAATTTGTCATATAATATTGGTACATTTCCTCACAAAAGCTAGAATATAATGTGATAGATACAAATCCTCCCATAAAACTAATAATTTCCTAATAATAGATAAATTTCATGTGACAAAAAAATAATCTTCACATAAAATGAAAAATTTTTAATGTTAAATTAATCAATTATAATTTAGCCCACCCATACCTCTTCATCACGCTATCTCTTCAATTAATAATTAATAATGCTCCCAGATTTTTCACAAACATACAAGGCAAAACCTCTCACGAGCAGAGCATTATCGTACAGTTCAATCTTCTCCACGGTTTTCACAAAACCTCCCAGATTTTCCAGCTTCGATTCCAGTGAGCTGCAATTAGCCGCTGAAGGTACATTCGTGATTTGTCCACGATCTTCTGTTCCAGTGAGCTGCAATTATGTATTATTTTATTTGAGTCTGTTTTTAGATTTGTCGACATCGAATCCCAAACTCCAAATACGTATACTGATTTAGCGTTGGATGCATTCGTGATTTAGTCTTTCATAATTTTGTTGTTGATGTTTTCAGATGTCATCTAGACCAGGCAAGATCAGTCGATTAAAGAAAAGATGTTCGAGCTCTTCACGTGCCTATAGTGAAAAGAGCTCACGATCTTCTGTTCCAGTATCTCAAAGTAATCATAGTCCAGATTTTAGCTTATCTTCTTCAATTCAGCGACAAAAGCGAATGAGACTATCGCGCTCAAGTAAGAATATTAAGTTTTTCAATAATTATTAGAAGTATCACAGAGTTTCGCGTCTACTGTGGTTTATTATTTGTGTAAATACTTTATGCAAGAAAATACTTCATCTTCCTATGTAGATCTGTCACCAATTGCTCCTTCTAAGAATGAAGATCCATCTATAATTGCTCCTTCGGAGGATCAAACTGAAACAGGGCAAGGTAAATGATGTTTTTCTTACATCCATATCAGTTTGTTGTTATATGCTTGGCCCTTTCGTATGCTTGTACAACACTGGCTCAGATGATGTCTGCACAAATTCATTGTGTATTTGTGTGTTCGAAAATACTAGGTAGAAAAGCCAAATGTTATGGTGCCTTACTATGTAATCTAGTGATCTCCATTCAGAATGTGAGAAATAAGACCGAAACGCCACCAAGGCGTGACTGATAGCTGCGTTCTATGTTGGGTAATAAGAGGCGTGACTGATAGCTGCGTCATCATTTAGAGTAATAAATGCTTCTTTATTCATTTTTAGGTTCGATGACTAATAGAAAAGGCCGAGGACCTGCGAGTGGCAATCAATTGGAGAAACATGTTAAAAAGGTATGTGATAGTACTAAAAAAGTTTAAAATGTATTATTATTGTTCATTGACCTCTTTCTTGAGTGTATTATAGCATGGAAGATACAAAATTGTGTTCGCACCTAGAGAAAAGATTCCTACGGATCATGAAGCAGAATTTGCCACCGGAATTGGTATTGTCATTAGGCATAATGCTGAAATAGACGGAGTTACACAATGGAAAGAAGTCCCTCGGGAGAACAAAGATGTTTGTTATGCTAGACTCTTGGTAAGTAATATGAGTTTAGTGATACTTGGTATATCGCATATACGTGATAGTTATTGCTAAAATTGAATTTATGGCACAACATTGGTTTGATCTTGATGGTTGGTCTACTGATGAGCGAGTACGAAACATAGTTAACGAAAAGATGCAGATGGCATATACTCGGTGGAGGCATACTCTGCATAGGACTTATAAAAATTTAGTTGATGAAGACATTAATCCGAGAGAAGTATGCCCACGGACCGACTTGAGTATGGAGAAATGGCAGATTGCGTGTGATTTCATCGAGGACGAGGAATTTCAGGTAAAGTTATTTACAAAAATTGCAATCTAAACTTCTATTACGTATATTGTTTCTTGCAATATCATAATCTTTTAACAATCTTGACCGCAGGAAAAATCACAGATTAATACACGAAACCGCTCGAAAAAGTTATTCAACCATACATCAGGGAAAGTAGCAATACTTTCTCGCTATAGGAAAATGGTATGTTTTTCATCCTTTAGCGCTGAAGCAATTTGAATGCTGTTGTTGAGAAGACTAACTTTGTGTTTTTCATGTTTTACTATTACTTATAAAGGAAGTAAAAAGTAAAGTAGATCTTTGGAGAGATGTCCATACGAAGAAAAAAGATGGTGAATTTGTTAATGATACTGCTAAGCCACTGAAACTCCCTTTTATTATTGAATATATTTATGGTACTTTATTAACATGCTTGATCGATTGTTTGCTAGGAAAACATGGTTGCTAAAAGGAATCAACCTGAAAATGGAGATGGAGAACCGATGACTGAGGAAGAAATTTTGAGCTCTGCACTAGGTCATAGATCAGGATATGTGAAAGGAATGGGACATGGGGTTGAGGTAGTTCGAGGTGGACATTTCTATGCTACAAGTTCTAATTTTGATTTGCATAAAACTGTGGAAGAGCAAAAGAAGGAACTCGAAGATTTACGAGCTCAAATGGCCAACATGCAAAAACTTATAGAAAATTTGTCAGGCAGTTTACGCATTTCATCAGGTATGAAGCACAGCCTAAACTTCGAAATGCTTATTTTGATATTTGTTTCAGATTATGTATTCGTATGTCATATATTTCACTGAGATAATTATTTTATTCTTCTATTCTCTGCAGATCAAGACAATTAACCTGGAGATACAAACTTGTTGATTGCTACAGATGGTGACATTTATGATAGTTGTATGACTTGCAGTTTCATTGGTTATAATTGCAAACTTTGACTATGTTATTTACTTTTCATTTTTTGAGCAACTTGTTAGTTTATATTGTAGTTATCTCTTAATTGGTTGACAAATGAATATTAAATTCATATTTGACAGCAATGGAACGAAGTAATATATAATAAAAATAACAATTTTTTTAATAATTTTCACAAATAGTAATATAATAAATAAATAATATATTTTTTCACTAGCGGTTTATTGTGAGGAATATTTTCGTAGTATATAGCATGGTAATTATTAAGAAAATATTTTTAATGTGACGAAGTGTTTGTTACATTTACAGGTTTAAATGTGAGGAGTTCAAATATATGACAAAAATGTTATACATAATGTGACGAATCTCTTGTCACATTAGCAATTTTATGTGACGAAAAAGTAAGTCCTCACATAAGTCGAATGTGAGGAAATAAACCATCGTCACATTATGTGCGATTTGATCTTATACCACGGACCTTCGGTGACGAGCCGGTGACGAAATTTTTTCGTCACATAAAATTTTATGTGACGAAAATTTTCTCTTTTGCGAGGAAAAATATCCTCACAAAAATTAACATTTTTTGTAGTGACACTTCCACTAGCATTGATCTCGATTTACTCCCACAAGAAGACGATACGCCTACCTCAATATCCATTCCTATCGAAGATAATTCCACGGTAAGTGCAAACTCTATACCTTCTTCTGAATATGTTTCATCCACAGATCATCGAATGGTTACGAGAGCACAACATGGAATTTACAAGCCAAATCCACGATATGCCTTACTTCTTGCTTGTGGGGATATTCCAAGCGAGCCACGATCCGTCAAAGCGGCTCTTCAACATGACGGATGGCGGAAAGCTATGCTTGAAGAAGTCGATGCTCTACATCAAAATTCCACGTGGACATTAGTTTCCCGAGACCCGCATATGCATATTATTGGATCAAAATGAGTCTTTAAAGCTAAATTACAGGCCAATGGTACACTTGATAGGCTTAAGGCACAACCCGTTGCGAAGGGGGTATCACCAAGTAGATCGTATCGACTATTTAGAAACATTCTCTTCGGTCATTAAACCAGGTACTATTCGTTTAGTTCTTCGTATAGCCATGGTTCGTCAATGGGACATTTGACAACTTGATGTTAAAAATGCTTTCCTTCATGGTTACATAACTGAGTTCATTTATATGGAGCAACCACTAGGTATGCATGATCCAAAATTTCCATCTCATGTTTGCAAACTTCGAAAAGCACTATATGGTCTAAAACAAGCACCACGAGCTTCGTTTGATCGCTTTAGCACTTTCTTACTCAAAGCTGGTTTCCTTTGTAGCCTCGCTGATCCATCTTTATTTATTATGCACTCTTCATCTGGCACAATAATACTTCTTTATGTTGATGATATGTTATTAACAGGATCGAGTTCAACGTTACTTAACGATTTTATCACAGCTTTACACAGCGAATTTGCAATGAAAGATCTTGGACCTGTACATCATTTTCTTGGTATAGAAGTTCAACGGTGCCATAATATTTTGCACCTGTCTCAAACCCATTATGCTCGCTCTATTCTTGACAAGGCTCAGATATTGGATTGCAAACCGATGAATACTCCTATGGAATCGAAAACCAAGTTCATGATAAGGCACCTTTCTCTGATCCTACCTTTTATCGTAGCATTGTTGGTGCTTTGCAATATTTAACAATTACACGGCATGATCTTTCTTTTAGCGTTAACTATGTGTCTCAATATATGCAATCCCCTGTTGTTGCTAGCATAAAATGGTCCGTCGTATATTACTTTATGTGAATGGCTCTATTACATTGGGTTTACATCTAACTGGAAACACTACACTTGAAGCCGACCATTTCACGCTCTAGTACCGAAGTTGAATATCATGCAATGGCAAACACAACAGCTGAACTGACATGGCTCACTTTTCTCTTACGGGATCTTCAAATTCCTCAAAGCCGTCCTCCTTACTTCTATGCGATAATCTGAGTGCCTTACACATGACTGTTGATCCGGTTTTTCATGCTTGGAGCAAAGACATTGAGCTTGACTACCATTTTATTCGTGAAAGAGTCGCAATGGGACTTCTTGTTACTCGCCACCTTCAGCTTGCGGACATTTTCACAAAGCCCCTGTGTAAAGCTACTTTTCACAACATTCGCAGCAAACTGTGCCTCCATCCCAGCCACAGTTTGAGGAGGGTAATAATAACCAATCAAATAATTGGAGAGATAAGGATGATAGGAGTAATAAGGAAGGACTTGATTTGTTACACTGACAAATCACGGATTGATTTGGTTCATCAATGAGGGAATCGTGGGAGTAATCAATCACGGTTAATATGACAAGTCAATAAAGAGATTGAAGATCATCATCAATCAATCATCGATGATCTTTATCCATATAAGAGCATTGAAGACCCTAATCAAGGGATAACGGAATTGATATGTTTGCCTTTTATATTAATCTCTAGCCTCTATATAAAGTTGATTAAACAGCTAGTATACTCAATTAAGTCTCACGTTAAAAAATAATAAAGCTACATTGAAGTTTATTTCTTCTTTGGGACATCCCCGAGGTGTTAAGGTGAATGTCAGGGCCAAGAAGATCGAGGTCGTGGGTCCACGTGGCAAGCTCACGCGCGATTTCAAGCTCCTGAACCTTGATTTCCAGCTAATCACCGACCAGGAGGGAAAGAAGAAGCTCAAGGCGGACGCGTGGTTCGGCAGCAAAAAGACCACGGCTACGATTCACATGGTGCTGAGCCACGTGGCGAACCTGATCAAGGGTGTGACGGCGGGCTACCGCTATAAGATGCAGTTCGTGTACGCCCACTTTCCAATCAACGCTTCGATTTCCAACGGTGGGACTTCGATTGAGGTCAGAAACTTCTTGGGGAGAAGAGGGTATGTGTTGAATTGAATCTGAGCTCTTTCATACTTGAATTTTCTATTTGGTAATCTTATTGTGTGTCATTACTCGGAATTCACAATATATTTGGGTGATTATGAAGCATAGAAACAAACGGGCTTTCCTATTCGATATATAAATCAGGGAAGCAGATGATGTATGATCATGCTTGTGGTGTGTTTCTTGGGTTCGATTCTTTTAGTTTCTGTTGATCATCTATACTTTTATGCATTTTCATCATTGCTTCTTTTCTAAACATGCCTTCTTTTTTTATACAAAAAGTGCCTGATGATCGGCTTGTGTGAGCTTTTTCTGTTAAGCCTAATTCTAGATATGTGTAATTATACTATACCAGGTGAGGAAGGTAGATATGCTTGATGGGGTAAGTGTTGTGCGATTTGAGAAGGTTAAGGACGAACTTGTATTGGATGGTAATGACATTGAGTTGGTGTCTAGATCTGCTACGTTGATTAACCAGGTAAAAAGCAACAATACTCTTATCGAATGCTGTTGAATACATGGAATGAATACCTGCTTCTTAATCGTTCTTTAACATACGGAACAGAAATGTCATGTGAAGAACAAGGATATAAGGAAGTTTCTTGATGGTATATATGTCAGCGAGAAGGGACCATTGAGGAGGAAGCTGCTTACTAAATAGTTCAAGCTTCGTATAGGGTTTTTTTATTGTCATTGTTATGTGTCATTTTCGTACCCTTGTTACCAGTTTCTCACCTTTCTTTCCTCGAGACATCTTTATTTCTGTTGCAAGTCCTCTGTTATGTGTCATTTTCGTATAGGATTTATTTTTGTTTGGATTTATATGATCAATGTTTTTTATTAACTTATAGTTTAGAATATGTTCTTTGAAATAATATGAGCATAGCATTCAAAATCGCACTTTCTTCATAATCATCGAGTATAATCCGCGTGGAGGTCATGACATTGTATTAATACTATTTTCGGGCTAGTTATTCCCTGTGATTCCTCCCTGAGCATAGCAAGGAAGAATGGATAGACATCAGGTATGAGTTTGTGACCCAAATTTGAATTCGCGATAGGAATATTCTGTGTGTTTGAGATATTGATTCTCATTTTTAATTTATATCTCCTTGTGATTTCCAATAGAATAACAGATTCAAGAAAACAAAAATATATCAATGAATTCAAGAACCTAATACATAATTATTCTCTTCGTCCTTTTGGTAATAATCAAATTCAAATTTTCGTATATCTAAGCAGTTTCTGCTGCTACTTTCTTGGCTTCTTCAACCTTGGGCGCCTCAACCACAGCTTCGGCCTTCACTTCGGCAGGTTTGTTCTCAGGCTCGGACAAGTCTACCAAAGGTTCTTCCTTCTCATCTCCATCTTTCTTCTCCTAAGAACAATATATTCAATCAAATTGTCACAAGAAAACCCTATTCGCTTTATATGTTCATTCTTTATTTTGAAAAAGTACCTCTTGAACGTTAGGTTCGACGACTCCTTGGGGAGCTTCGACGGGGGCGGGTGCTTCGATGGGCGCCTCCTCGGCGTTCAAGTCCTTTGGTTTTCCCACGCAGCCCCCCATTTTGTTCTTGTGCAGAAGAGAGAAGGGCTCGAAAACAATGAACTTCTCGCTAAAATTCTGCACAAGGAAAGGGAAAAAGCTTTATTGTTTTGATTGGATTTGAAACGATGGAGAAAAGTTTGGGTTATATATATTAGATGGGTGCTGACGAAAGATGGCCTCTAAGTTCTCTTGTGGGACAGCTTGGTTTTAGCTGTTTTTATGATTTGACAAGTTTGTTAACGACCGTTGGCGACAGTTGGTTGACAGTTAATTGCCTTGGAGAGAAAAGAGGGAGATAGAGAGGGCGGTGTATGTTATGTTCGAACGTGAGTCCAATTTCGTGACAAATGACAGCTTTGCATAGGACTTGCAATCAAATAAATAATAAAAAAAAACAATGCTCGTCCATTACCAATATTGTAAAATTCGTTAGGCGCTGGTCGGGCGCCCGAAGGGGCCTAGCGCCTAGGCGGGTTAGGCGGGGTCAGACGGTTTCTAGGAGGAAATTACTCGGCATACAAATTTATTATTATTTTTATTTATATGCTAATACAGCAAAGTTAAAGGTATATCAAATTTATTATAGATTTAAATAAATAATATCAATCCCAATAATATTTTTTTATATTTAGAAAAAAAATTCCCAAAAACATGTTTTCAATTTTTTCCAAAATAGAAAATAAAAAAAGATTGACATCACGTCATTTTATTATGTTATAGAATAACTTCTCTTCATAATAAATAGAAATCATTTCATATTATTACAAAATAACGGCTCTTCATAATAAAAATACTTAAAAAATGGTTCAAAGAGGAATTGAACCCAGGTCTCGTACAGCCCAATACTTATCCTTGTTTCTTCAACCATTGGGCATCACACACTTTTCACCCTTTCAATATACAGTAACGCTACATAACAACACTGTCAGTTTTGTCCCCATTTGTCCCACACCGAATTTTCACGTCAATATTGTGGGGAAGAAGTTCTATATAAACCCATGATGAGATTCATTTCACGTAGTGTGCTTCCAACTTAGGGGTCTTAGTTAAAATATTTTTTTTCTTTTTTTTTTATCGGCCTATTTTAATATATGGGCTGATTAATTTATTGGAATGGGCCGATTAATTTACATAATCGGCCGATTAATCCGATTTTTCGGCCGATTAATCCGATTTTTGACCCGATTAATCGGTGGGCCGATTATGTGGCCGAGTAGGTGGTTTTCGCCACGGTGACCCTCCGAGTAGCGCCTAGTCGGCCGCCTAGGTCGAGTTTTACAACACTGCCATTACCACTACAAAAAAAAGTTGGATCAGCGACGGACAATACCGTCGGAAAGTGGTCGCTAATAAGCGCGACGGAGAAGCGACAGAAGGTCGTCTTCGCAAAAACGCCCGTTGGAAACAAATAATCGTGGGAAAAGACGTCGCAAATGTTTGCGACGGATATTTGCGACGGCACAGTCAGTCGCTAAAAGAAAAACCAAATTAAAATAATTTATGGAACGGATATCCGTCGCAAAAAAACAACTGAAAAAAAAACCCGCCGTCGTCTCGTTGCTGGAACCTAGCGGCTATATCAACCCAAGCACCACGATAGATTTGGCAGTCGCCGTTGCCGCCCAACACTGTGATGTCCAGCTCTGACCCTGCCCGTCGCCGCCCAACACCGGAAGTCCAATATCCGTCCGTCGCCGTCACCGTTCAACACTGCGAGGCCCAGATCTAGCCGTTGCCGACGCCTCCAAATACTGAAATGCCCAGATCCAGTCAACGCCCAGATCTGCCAGTCGCCGTTGTTGTCGCCCTCGCCGCCTAGATCAGCGTCGCATGCCTGACCTGATGGCGTTGTCCAGCGCTGAGGTGGTGCGCCTCTTAGGGAACCACGCGCTCGCGAGCTACTCACCGGTGGGCACTCTGAACCATACCAAAGGGAGAAGCATCAGCGCGGTTGGCTGCCAACGAAGTAGGAACAGAAAAAAAAAAAGATGACGATGAAAGAAGAAAGAACGAAGAAGATGAAGAAAAGAAAGAGAAGGAAGAAAGAAATAATTGAGGAGAGAGAAGTGTGGGAGAGATAAAGAGGTAGATAGAATAGAAAAAAAAAATTAAATATTTCGATTCCCGCTCATCCGGTTTGCGACGGATTACGCGACGATATTCCGTCGAAAATAATTTCAGCATATTTTCCATCCTACTTTTGGTCGCAATCCGTCGCCACATTTGCGTATTATATGATCTTATAAACAATGTTATAAAATTCGCTAGACGCTAATCGGGCACCCCGAGGGGGCCTATCGCCTAGATGGCTTAGACAAGGCCTAGGCGGATATTAGTTCGGCACACATTTTTTATTATTATTTTTCGTATATCAAATATGATAATATTTTATTGAAGTTGAGTCTTTACACACAAATACCTATTTGAAAAAAAACAACTTGTAATTTAGTACCCTGTCAGATTTTTTTATATGTAGATACCTAGTAGAATATATTTTTGCACATAGGTACCCGATCAGCCGCATGTACGCCACACAACACATTTAGGTACTATATATCAACGTATTGTGGTACGCCATACGTCGGGGAAATGATACGCCGTATTAGCACATTTAGGTATCATCTTTAACACATAAAATACGTTGTACAAGCACATTTATGTACCCTATATCAACGTGTTATGGTACGCCATACACACAGGAAGGTACGGCGTGACTGAAGAAACTCGTAAACATTAAATAGGGTACCTATCTGTAAAAAATTTTGACACGGATACCTATCTGTGAATATTTTAGTCAAGTAGATATTTATGTGTAGATGTCACTCAATTTATCCAAAACAATATGTTAATTCCAACAATGTAATGAAATAAATTAGTAAAAGAAAGTTTTTGGAAGATACCCTCACAATTTTTTTTAATTTCAGTATACATCTTTTTAATTCTTTGTATAACGCTTGCACGAGAATATGATAAAAAAATCTTCTTGGAAGCTTGCTTCATTAAAGCAATTGTCCGCTCCCGTATCATTTAAAATTTATTTCCTCTACTTCTCTTTTCTTTTATATTAGTATAATATTGTCAGTTATACAAACTGACGATTCATAAGGCTTTTAAAATAAAATAAATAAAAAATATAAACCATTAACAAAATAATTATGGAATCAAAACCATTAATAAAATAGAGACTTTCGTATAAATTTTATACGAGTTACGTAACTCGTAAACACAGTATACGAGTTGATTGCGTACATGTGGCGTAACTCGTATACATTTCTTACGAGTTATAACTCAAAACTCAGTACAAAGTTTACACGAGTTAGATCTAGTTTTTAAAACCTAGATCGAAGCAACAAAGACGAACAGACAAAGACAAAAAAGCAGATGAGAAGAAGACGATGAGCCTCTGCCCGCAACCGCCGCAACCCGCCGCCCCACCTCGAGGACCAGGCCTGTAGCTGAAGATGTCCGGACCTGAGGCGAACCTCGAAATTCAGGCCCTAAGCCCTGTTGGGAAATTCGCCGGCCTAGATTCCTGACTCGATGATCTTTTGATGGGTTGTGGTTCGAAGACAGAAAGATTCGTTCTTGACGACGAACGAATAAGAAACAGCGATAAAGACGAAAAAACAGAGGATGGTTTACATTGTTCGGCTCGATAGTTCGAGCCTACGTCCACGGCAGAATCTTGGCTCTTTATTCAAACTACGAATTGGAATTACAAGCTCTCTACTTTCTCTCCAACTCACTTGTTTTCGGTCAGCTCTAATTCTCACTTGTTTACAAGATATGCACTCTCAAACTGTGCAACTCAAACTCTGAAACTGGTATTTATAAGCAGAACAAGTTGCCTGCTTGCTTGACAACGCGTGCTTGTTAACTAATAAAAGTGTCTAGTACTTTTATTAGTTACAAGCATGTTCATTCTCAGCCCTTAGATCTTCATCCCTCCTGATCAACGGTCCATATTTGAACTTGCAGATTTAATGACTTAGAACAAATTCCATTAAGTAGAATTAGTTCCCTTCAAGCCTTTACCATCTCTGCCTTTGATCGATTTGTTCAAGCCTTCATTTGTAGAGTTTTGGCTCCTAATACCCAACATTCTCCACCTTGTGCCTAGAACTCTTCACCAAACATCTAAACACCCATTTCCAGATTCAATCCAAGCAACACAACTTGCTTCAAATGCTCCTTCGATCATCATCCGAGTTGCAGAATTTCAATCAAATTGCTGAGAAACTTCATCTTGGATAACCCAATCTTCAGTCGGACCTCTGATCCTTCACTCCTTTTCTTCAGAGAGTGCTTGAGCAATGACCCAACTTCGAGCATCCCAGAAAACTCTTGCTTGAAGTCGATCTTGAGCTCAAAGCGATCGAACCATCTTCGATCTTCGCTTCCTTCATTTCCTTCGACCCTTTCTTGCTCTCAGCTTCATGGCGCTTCTTCCCGAACCATTTGTAGATGAATAACCTGCTATTCTTTGACTTCATAACAGGTACAAAGGAATCAAAAAACAAATTTACCTCATCATTCACACTAGTAGCAGAATTTTCATCTTCAAGTCCCTCTTCTTGAATTTCTGAGATTTCAGCTACTTGGCATGGCTTCTCCACCTCAAGACAGAGCTTCTCCGACCTCCCTTGGTCCCTCTTCATGCCTCTATCCATCGTTGAGATCCCCGAGCCATTAAGAACGTAGATACCATTCTTCTTGAATCCTTTCAAGACCACCTTCGAACCCTTGAGAATCTTGATCTTCCCCGCTTCGGTTTTGGTTGAATACCCAAGATCATCTAAGGTTCCGACCGAGATTAGGTTCCGCCTCATTTCTGGGAGCATATCTCACTTCCTTGAGCACCTTTGTCTTGCCCGAATGCAGCCCAAACACACGGATCCTATGCCAAGAACATGACACGCCTCATTGTTGCCCAAACGAACCGTTCGCCTTTAATCTCCTTGAAATCCTTGAGCCACGCCCTATTGCAGGTAATATGGAAGGTGCAACCTGAATCAAGAATGCATTCCTTGCAGGGATCAGGCCTAGAGATTGACAAAGCCTCGGCCGATTCATAGTCTTCTTGATAAGCAATATCTGCCCGATCTTGACTCCAAGGCTTTTGCGCTCGTTTAGGGCATTCTCTTTGCATGTGCCCTTCTTCATGACATTCGTAACACTTTATGGGACTCCTTGGCTTGGATTTCCCCTTCTTCTTCACCTCCTTTCGCCCGTTGTTTGAGCTGTGTCGAACACTCAAGAGCTCGGCTGCATTGTGCTCATTTTCAGCTTCTCTCTTGCAATTGAGTTGTCTCGAACTCAATGCTGTTTGAACGTCTGCGAGTGTTAGCGCATCTCTCCCATAGAGAAAGGGTTTCTTTGAATGTATTAAACCCTTTTGGCAGCGCACAAAGGAGTAGCAGCACCTTATCTTCTTCCTCGATCTCCACCTCAGCGTTTTCAAGATCAAGAACCATCTTATTGAATGCATCAAGTTGATCGTCGATGCTTTGGCCTTCTTGCATCCGAAAAGAGTACAACGCTTGCTTGAGATAGAATCTCTTGGCCAAGGTCTTCACCATGTAAAGCTCGTCGAGCTTCTTCCACAAATCCATCGGGCGTAGTCTCCTTCGATACCGTTCGAAGCACCTTGTCGCCGAGGCTAAGAAGAATGGCACTTGTTGGGAATGGTGGTGGGCCCCGCGGTGGTCAGTGGGCCCCGCAGCGGAACAGGTCTCGCTTTGGCTCGGTACGACGATCGGGAGAAGTGGGACCCAAAGGGTAAATTTGGTGGGGCCCGCACAGTAACTACCACGGTAAAAAATAAAATTATCGTTAGGTAAGAAAGAACACTAGAACTTTAACGTGGAAAACCCTCTGTTAACGAAGAGGGAAAAACCACGGCCGAGTCGGCAAAAATCTTCACTATAGTACACATTACAACCCTCGAATTTTTACTATCTCACTTTCACCACTCGTGTTTACCTCACACCTCTCTATGGATGTGGAACCCTATCAGTTCTTCCTGAACTGATAACCTCACAATTCACTCGAACTACTTCTCTCTATATAGTAAAACTCGAATGAGCATGTAATGATAATAACTGAAGAATCCCCAGCCTATTTATAGATGTCTTCAGCTCTTCTGGACCGCTCGAAACGGGTGGCCAGGAATCCGCCGCGTCGCCCTTCAATATTAGCCGTTCATTAAATTATTATATATATTAAATAATATTATAATATAATAATAATAATATTAGTTTATTATTTTTTCAATGATGGTGGGCGTCGCTTTTGGTTGGCTGGACCAACAATTCTCCCTTTCCAGTCTCATTCATTATTTGCGGGGAAGATCTCCTACCGCCTCAGCGATAGCCCATGCCGGCGTGCCCAGTGCAGAACTCTGTCTTCTCCTTTGGAATCACCTTCGTCAGAATGTCCGCAACATTCTTGTCCGTATGGATCTTCTGTAACTTGAACGCTTTCTCCTCAATAGCTAGTCTGAGCCAATGATAATGAAAGTCGATGTGTTTCGTCCTCGAGTGATACATAGTATTCTTGCTCAAGTCCAAAGCACTTTGACTATCGCAAAATATTTATATATTCCTCCTGCTGAATTCCCAACTCCTGAAGGAATCTCTTCAACCAGAGCATCTCCTTACCAGCTTCTGTTCCTGCAACATACTCCGCTTTAGTAGTTGATAAAGAAACACGTTTCTGTAACCTCTACTGCCATGAGATAGCTCCACCTGAGAACGTAAATATGTATCCCGACGTTGACTTTCTCCTGTCAAGATCGCCTGCCATATCAGCATCCGTATAGCCTGTAAGAAAACATTTACCACTTCCAAATGTTAGGCATAATTTGGAAGTTCCTCTCAGGTATTCCTAATGCCTAATGCCATGTTTCGTGGAATAATCTCTGAACTCCCGAGAGATGTATTCACCACCATTATTTGTGCGTAGACACTTTAGCGGCATTCCTGTTTCTCTTTCCACCATCGCATGGAACTTCTTAAAATAATAGAACACCTGGTCCTTCGTCCGCAACAGATATACCCAGGTCTTGCGAGACGCATCATCAATGAAGGTCAGAAAATATTTACTGCCTCTCAGAGATTCGACTTCCATGGGTCCGCATATGTCAGAGTATACCAACTCCAACTTCTTCATTCGCCTGATCGAGTTCTTCGCGAATGAAACTCTATGTTGCTTCCCAAATAAGCACTAATCGCAGGGGTTCAGCGCTTTCTCCTTGGCTACTGGTATGAGGGACTTTTTAGCCAAGACATTTAACCCCTTCTCTCCTACATGCGCCAGCCGTCTATGCCACAAATTTGGAGAGGCATCATCTTCAACTGCGTTCAGTTGGTTAGCACATATCGTTGCGTGCATCTTCTACAGCGAGCAGCATAGCTTTCCTCTTGCTACCACCAATGATCCCTTGGTGAGTTTCCTGTTGCTATTCGCCATCTCGTTATAGTATCCTTCATTGTCCAGCACCTTCACAAAAATCAGATTGAGACGCAGGTCTGGAACGTGTCGCACATCTTTCAGCCGTAATGTGCACCCTACGCTCGTCTGATATCACCGATCCCCACTATTTTAGAAACACTTTGGTTACCCATCTTCGTAGTGCCAAAGTTTCTTGTCTTATATGTGGAGAAGTATTCACGCCTGGGAACACAATGGTAGGAGGCACCAGAGTCCACTACCCATTCGGTGCTTGCATCCGCAACATGACAGCAGTCTGCTTCATTCACCAGAGTAACCTCTCCACCATCGTTGGAGGCGATTGCAGGCATGTTCTTGTCATGATCTTGTTTCTATTTTCTGTTGAGAAGCCTACAGTTTCTTTGTAAGTGGCCAATTTTTCCACAATGGTAGCACTTCCACATCTCCCTGAACTTGGATCTATCTTTCGACTTGTCGTATCCTTTTGGTCCTCTACTCTTGCTCCGACCCCTATTCTCCATAACAAGGGCCTGATGTCTTGTACTAGTACTGGCAGCATCCTTCCGTGGCAGCTCTTCATTGTAGAGTCTGTTTTTCACCATCTCCATCGTGACTTTACCACTTGGTGCGGAGTTAGTGAGTGATACCACCAACGTATCCCAGCTATCAGGTAGAGATCCCAATAGTAGACATGCTTGCAGCTCATCATCAAGGACTAGACCGACACTTGTGAGTTGAGTTACCAGCCCTTCAAAGTCATTCAGATGTTCAGCAACTGATCGTCCCTCGTTCAGCTTCACATTCATGAGTTTTCGCATCATGAATACCTTGCTTAGCGCATTTGTCACCTCGTACATACCCTCCAATTTCGTCCAGAGTTTGTAGGGGTCTATCTCATTTCGAACGTGGTTGTAGAGGCTTATGTCCACCCATTGGCAGATAACAGCTAGCGTCTTTCTTTGTAATTTCTTCCATTGATCAGCATTCCCGCCTTCAGGCATCTTGCCTGCATTTTCAATCGGATCATGGAGGTCTTTGCAGTAAAGATAATCCTCCATCCTTGATTTCCATATGGAGTAATTCGTTACTGTCAGTTTGATCATTCCTCCGTCGTTTTCCATGGCCGTCAAAATCTACCAGCAACCTACTAGTATCTTTTCTGATGTGGAAGATCAGTCAAAGCTGCAACCACAGAGCATACTCAGCATACTATCAGGCTCTGATACCACCTGTTGGGAACGGTGGTGGGCCCGCAGTGGTCAGTGGGCCCCGCAGCGGAACACGTCCCGTTTTGGCTCGGTACGACGATCGGGAGAAGTGGGACCCACGGGGTAAATTTGATGGGGCCCGCACAGTAACTACCACGGTAAAAAATAAAATTACCGTTAGATAAGAAAGAACACCAGAACTTTAACGTGGAAAACCCTCTGTTAACGAAGAGGGAAAAACCACGGTCGAGTCGGCAAAATCTTCACTATAGTAAAATTACAACCCTTGAATTTTTACTATCTCACTTTTACCACTCGTGTTTACCTCACACCTATCTGTGGATGTGGAACCCTATCAGTTCTACCTGAACTGATAACCTCACAATTCACTCGAACTACTTCTCTCTATATAGTAAAACTCGAATGAGCTTGTGATGATAATAACTGAAGAATCCTCAGCCTATTTATAGATGTCTTCAGCTCTTCTGGACCGCTCGAAACGGGTGGCCAAGAATCCGCCACGTCGCCCTTCAATATCAGCCGTTCATTAAATTATTATATATATAAAATAATATTATAATATAATAATAATATTATTTTATTATATTTTTTTTTAATGATGGTGGGCGTCGCTTCTGGTTGGCTGGACCAACAATTACTAAGCGCCTTCGTTCGCATTGTCGCTTTGATTGCTGCGTTCATGTCCTCCGGGAGCATTTCCTTCTCATCCTTCAACGCTTTTTCAAGGCCCTGTTGGACAAGCAATGCCTTCATCTTAATCTTCCACAGGCCAAAATCATTATCACCATTGAACTTCTCCATATCGAACCTAGCTGCGGCCATCTCTTGTCGCGTCTCGTTCCAACGCCTCGCCTCACCACTTGTTGAGAGATTTGTCGCCCTAGATTCCTAACTAGATGATCTTTTGATGGGTTGTGGTTTGAAGATAAAAAGATTCGTTTTGACACGAACGAATAAGAAAACAGCGATAAGGACTTAGAACCATGTTCATTCTCAGCCCTTAGATCTTCATCCATCCTGATCAACGGTCCATATTTGAACTTGCAGATTTAATGACTTAGAACAAATTCCATTAAGTAGAATGAGTTCCGTTCAAGCCTTTACCATCTCCGCCTTTGATCAGTTTGTTCAAGCCTTCATTTGTAGAGTTTTGGCTCATAATACCCAACAACCCTTCTATTATATAATATTTTTCTTAAAATAAATTCGTAATAGCGCAAAAATGTAACCTAGCACCGTCTAAATATTTTAAAGGCAAAATAGTGATCAAATCTACATTATCTAATTGTATAGAAAAACTGAACTCACATAATCTAGTTTAATTTTCATACAACCAACTTAATATAGATGTTTAAAATGCAAAGGAATGTACAAGAAATAAGAATCACACAAGAAACAAAGTTACTTGCATTGATTGAATTCCTCAAGAAATTGTAGTAAAATTAAAATATTCTATTTATAACGAGAATTAAGAGGAACAATTTATATAAAACAAAAAGTTCGTGTAAAATTTGTTAAAATCAGGGTTAATTGGGAGTTATCGACCTTTTATTTTATTTTTTTTAAAAAAAATTGACCAACATTTCGCTAAAAACCTTTAAAAAAATTATAAAATCCTTGAAAATCAATACCTCTTTTCATTCTCATATATAACATGAGTTATAATATCACATATGACGATATTTGTTATATGTTTCCGGCAATCACTATTTTATGGTCCACAAAAAAGATTGCATAGTATATATATATATATATATATATATATATATATATAAAGGATATCATAAATATTGGGCCCCTCAAAATATGGGTCCGAGGTGACCGCCTTACTCCCCTTACATGAGCTACGGCCCTGCCGTCGAGGACCTCCTGATGTCCGCCGCCGCCACGACCCGCTTCCTAACCTCACAACTCACTCTACACAACCCTAGAATAATTTCAATCTCTCGCAAAGCTCCGCCGTTTAATCTTCAATGTAAGTGATGCGGTCGAAAAATATCCCGACGTATCAATGGTGCGCATGAATTATCGGATCTGCGCCGTTTCGAGTTCGCCGTCTTCGTCTTCAGCGGATCCCTGAAACGTCACGGAAAAAGACGAGCTAAAGGGCGCCGTTTCGGCGACGCCCCTCCGACGCTCAAGTCAGTCAATCGTTCTTCGTATAGAAAATAACATTAGAACGTAAAAAAGTATTCAAAATAGCGTATAATAAGTAGAGAACCCGTAATCGAAAGCCGCATGATCGTTTTGTGCTATGAGATTATGAATTCTTCCATGTGCGGGTGATAAATTTGTCTTATGAGAGCGAAGAAAGAGTCGAGTAGTATGGAATAAATGAACGTACCTTATTGAGAATGAACCGTCGTGTATTTATAGGTGGGACCCCGTGGTGGTAGCCTCCCATTTAATTGGTCCGTAGTGGGTAAGCCATATGGGGTTAGTGGGGGTTAGTTATGTGTAGGGGAATGTTAGTGGGTTAGTGGCTAAGTGGCGTCCTCGGGAAATTGCTAAAGGGAATCGTCACCGCTCGGGTGAAGTTTCTTCGACGTCCTTGGGAAATTGCTCGAGCTAAGCGTCACCCCTTGGGTGGAGTTCGTTCGGCTACCTCGGGTGGTGTTTTCCACTTTCCTATTTTACCTGCTATGACCTTTGAAGCATTATTTTTATAAATAAAGGATTTTATGGTACCTCGATCCTGTCTTCAGTCTGTTCGCTCAAAGCCCATTGCTTTTTCTTGCTAAGAGCTTCGGGCATGGCGTAGTAAACGTGAGGTCTCTTGCCTCGGGTCGGGGGAGTCCCCCCGAATCCAAGGAGAGCCTCGGCGAACTTGAAAAATTTTTCTTCTTTGCCTCTAGCTTTAATAGAGGTGGCGTTGCCTCGCGTAGAGGGATAACAATGCGCGCAAAATCTCCTCTCCCCCACAAGGGGGAATGTCTCATAGAGGTAATTCAATGTGCGCAAAATATTAGTCACCGAGGGGAATGGTCACGAGGGGCTTGGTGTAATTCTTCTTTGCCTCTAGCTTTTATAGAGGTGGCACTGCCTCGCGTAGAAGGATAACAATGTGCGCAAAATCTCCTCTCCCCCACAGGGGGAATGTCTTAGCCTCTCGTAGAGGGAATTCAATGTGCGCAAAATATTAGTACCTGAGGGGAATAGTCCCGAGGGGCTTGGAGTAATACTTCTATGTCTCTAGCTTTTATAGAGGTGTCGCTGCCTCTCGTAGAGGGAATTTGTAGGAGAACGATCTTCAGCCTTGGCCAAGGTCTTCGATCTTGTTTACCGGGCGAAGTTTTTGATCGGCGATTTAATTTTGTAAATAGGTGAGTCGTCGGTGTATATAGTCTGAATTCTCGAGTATCAGAAGGTCGAGTTCTCAAGGACAAGCATTGAATGGGTTTGAGGGCCCGAGCAGGTCGGGTAGGTGAAGGTGAAATCTGCAAATAGCTTCAGCCGGGAGCGCGGCATTGCCCTCGTAACGGGGACGTTGCAGTGGTTGCTCTCTCTTCGAGAAGTCCATGCAAACGGGCGAATCTTTGGCGTACTTTGCTTGACCTCTCCAGCATCAGAAGGTCGGGTTTTGTGGACAGGCGTTTAGCGGGTTTAAGGGCCCGAGCAGGACAGGTCTTTGAAGGTGTAAGAACCTATTATGATAACTAGAACAACAACGCATATATACGCGAAACTATCACGGAAATAAAATATTTGCCGCACCATTTAATAAAGCACACCGCAATCTCACCATCCTAGCATATTTCATTCTTCTCCAGGCATGTAATAGTCAACAACGATAACAAGACGTTCATGATTTCATAATTTAATATTACCCCAAGTCATCGAAAAACTTGCAACCGAGTCGCGAACGTAACCTTCAGTCGGGGAGAACTCGTAGAAGAATAGACAATGGAGCTCGATGGTCGTCCTCATAACCGCGGGTATTGCGGGGGTTGCACTTTTCCTCGAGAAGCTCGAAATTTGCAAGTCTTGTGCGATAATTTTTTTTTATATCGTCGTAAAGACTTGAGAGGGATGGTAAGAGATCAGAAATATCATAATGAAATAAAGGGTACCTCCATTGAGTTGAGCGGTGGTCTTCGACCATCCAAGATGACAGGTCTAGGTCAAGGGCTCCGAGTGCAGAGTATCGTTCTCCATGAGGGCTGTTCTCGAAGGTAATGGCATTTCTATGTGAAGCGTCAAGATCGATCAAGCCTTAATGTTGGGCTGTCCGTTGTGAGCGCATGGTGGTTTTGTCTCGATCGCTTGGAAATCGTGGCATCCGTCCGTCGTTTTTTTTATACGGGGCATCGTCGATTTACCCGGAAATGATCTGCGAAGGAAGGTAAAAATTTTGAAATAAAAATAAGGGGTACCTCCCATTTTGAGTGAAACGAGTCGACCCGTTTTATTTTCGTGACGCCTCATGTTAATCTCTTCGACGTAGGTGGGCTTTTGACCTTCGAGGGCGGTAGCTGTGATAATTCTCGATGATGTGGGATACCTCCATGAGCATAGGGCTTTTGAAAGAGTCAGATGGCATCCTCGGATCCATCAACTAAGTTGTGCGAGCGAGAACCAAGTGTTGAGGCGCGGCTGTATAGCCTCGCGAATCTGGCAAAATTCTAATAGGGTGGCGCTGAAATGCGACAACGAACACAGCGGCGCACTCTTCAGGAACTTTTCGGCTGGTTCCCGAGGAGGTTCAGGACCATTTGTGTAGCGATGGGGGTCGGGCGGCCGCGAAACATTGCATCGAGTCACGGCTCGAGGGTATAGTATCCAATGTGGCCTCTTTCTCTCTCTCTCGGGTATGCCTTCTCCTATGACGCTTGCAAGCTTAGGCTTACGCTGCTCCGAATAATTTATTCCCTCAGAATTGGTAAATTTCCGCCGGGTATATTATTACGAGATCTATCGACATTTCCACGGGCCAACGTAATGCCAAAAGTTCCTGCACTCAAAATACTTAAGAGAAGACATAGCTACGTATTTGGTCTCTCGGGCTTACATACCCATTCGAGCATTCATGATATTGAGAGAGCATGCTCAACAAAAATCGAGAATATTAATAATCCCATGTAATTAGTATAGTTTTAGCAACTAGTTAGTAGCCTAATAAAATAATTTAAGAAGCCCATCTTATTTAATTCCAGCAAACCCTAATCATTAATTTCAGCCAGTGACGGACGCAGGATCTTATGCTGGGGGGGGGGGGGGGGGGGGGGGGGGGCTCAAAATCGAACCGAACTTTTGGTTCGGTTTTTACCGAATTTTTTTTCGGTTCGGTTCGGTAAACCGACCGAAAAATTGAATTTGTTTAAAAAAATAAAAATAATAATACAAACACGATTTGTATTATAAGAATATACTATCATATATAGATTTGTATAAAATTTAATATATCTAATATTTTCTATTTAATATGTTTTAAATTATTTATTATCATATATTTATTTGTATAAACTTTTGATATAATATTTTTCATATTTTATAACATGTGATGGATATTGTAGAATATGATTTGTAATTGTGCTTTGATTTATTAGTTGTCTTCGTAGATTGAGGCGTTATATGTATTTGTCCTTAGTTTAGTACTTACTCGTTATTTATATCAAGTTTGTTTGGTATAAATAGACTTGTAAACATTGTGCTTAATAGAGAATTTTAGTCAATTGACCCGAAAGGCTGCCAAAGCAAATTCTAGAGAGAGAAACTCAAAAACCATTCTCTCACTACTCGAATTCTCTCTCAAGTTCTTCAACGAATGTTTTTCAATCGAAATTAATTTCATACAATTCTAATCGAATTCCTTAGGATTTGAGTCAGGACCATAGGAGTTGATAATCGAGGACCTAACAATTGGTATCAGAGCAGATTCGTTCTGTTTTGAATCTAAATTGTTAGAATTCGAATCGAAAATCTAATTCTGAAATTGTTCCGTGCGAAGAACAGTTTTGGCGCAAAAGCTGATTTTCGATCTGATTTGCTCAATTCTGTGCTTAATTGGATTGAATTTGATGTTTCTGTGCTCGTTGTAGTGCTATACTTTGATTGCGATTAAATTCGTAGCTGTTTGAACATCATTTAGCAGTTTGAATTCAATCGGAAAAGTCACTGTTCATGCGAAGAACAGTTTGAACACGTTCTGATTTTGCTTAAAATCGACATGTTTCGTGTTTAATTTGTGTGTTCGTGCGTACTCATCATCTGATTCCGAGCAATTACCTGCAATCTCATAGTCTAATTCATCGTTTTTGCTTGAATCAGTGTTAAGTGTATTCTGTGATTTTTTGCGATAACTTCAATTCTTGCTAGGTTCTTCGATCAGATTAATTTCTCGATCGAAAAACTCGGCGCGAAAGTTTTTCTCGATCAGAATACAAAGTCAGAATTAAAGTCGTCTTTATCAAGAATGATTTTAGTAGAAAAAATTTCTAAAGCAAAAAACGTTTTCGACGAAGACCAATTTTGACCTTTGCGCGCGCAAAACTTATCGTCGAAAAACTTTTTCTGTCAGACTTTTTAAGTTTTACTAAGCGAAAATCATTTGCGTCCGAGAAACTTCTCCAGTCAACGAATATATTTTGACTCAGCGAGAAACTCACTATACGTGTTGTTTCTTTGCGATCGAAATAAATTCACGATTAAGGAATTTTTCTCGACCGAAAGATTTTGAGCAATTATTCTCACTCGAAAAATTTTTCGCTGACATACTTTCTCGCACGAGAACAGTAACAGTGACTATTATTCTCGACGAATTAATTTCCGATCAAAATTTAAAGATTGAGTCGGAAATAATTCTCGACTGCTTTAATATCAAACGCTACTAACTATTTTGCCACTTGTGAAGCCCGTAACACCAAACGAAGATCCTACATCAACTCAAGATAAAATGGATGCCTGTTCGCTTGGAAACGATAACCGTCCCCCTATTCTAAAGAGAGGCGAATATACCTTACGGAGAAGCCGATTTCTAAACTTCATAGAGCTAAAGGAACAGGCAGAAGACCTTCTCTCATCAATCGAGGAAGGTCCAGCTCAGTTCTGGGTAAACGTGCCCGATAACAACACTGCAAACCCTCCAATTCCTGCCTCTAGGCGACTGAAAGAGCCTAGGAAATATACTGCGGAGGAAAGAGTGAGAGCTAAAGCCGATCTAATAGCCAAGAACACTCTTATGCAAGGAATTCCAAATCTCGACAAATCGATAGTAACCCACGCTAAGGGTATGTGGGATGAACTGCACAAGATGATGCAACGAATTGAAATTGGTATCAAGGCCAAGAAGGCAAATATTCTCACAGCTTACGACTCATTCAGAGCTAACCCGGAGGAGTGCTTACACGATCTCTACCAAAGATATCTGACCCTCTTGAATGAGATGAGGAAAATCGGAATCACAAAGACAAACATGGAAACCAACATCAGATTTCTTTCCTCTCCGCCCTCGGAATGGAAAAAGATATCCACTCAGATCCGACAGAATAAAGACCTTGAGGAGCTGGATATCCATGCCATGTTAATCTCGCACAGCACATGGAAGACATCCGCGAGATTCAGAAGGAGCAGAAGGGAAAACTTATCGACGACTCAGTTGCCCTAGTCTCAGACAAGAAGAGCTTAAAATTAAGAAAAGAAAAGATCATTAAGCCTCCTACCCTAAGCAGCTGGCGTTAATTGGAAAAATGATGAGCAAGCAGTACTTCAAAAAGAAGTCGTCATCATCAGCCAATCGACTTAGGACCTCAAGCACGAAGAACAAAGAACATGCACCTGAGACTTCCGAAGTCAAGACGATCAAAGAACCGACCAAATACTTTAACTGGGGAAAACCTAGTCACTTTGCTAGAGAATGCACTCTCCCGAAGAAGAGAGATGCTAATTACTACTCCGGGAAGCTTCAACTCACAAAATAAAAGGAAGCTGGAGTAGCACTTATGGTAGAACAAGAGCACTGGCTCGAGGACACGTCTAGCTCAGAGGAAGAGAATCTTGCCCGAATGGCCCGCCTAGACGAACATTCTGACGCTGAAACCTCAAACACGACAGACGAAGACCGTGCATCCAAATCTTCGCAAGAGGTAGTTTCTCTTTCCACATTATTGACCATGTTAGAATCGTATCAATTAGCATACACTAACATGAAACATGAGCAGAAAAGCGTCAGGGAAGTAGAGAAGCAACTAGTTGAGACTCGGAGAAAGTTACTAGTCTAGAATAAGAACTTAGAAGCTCTAAGGATAAAATAGAAGAACTAACGGAGAGCTTAAGACTTAGTGAGACTAGCAACCTTATTCTTGGTCGAGAATTTTACCAGCGATAAAATTAATTTTTCGACGGTAAAATTTCTCGATCGCAAACATGCACCGTGATGATTTTTTTCGATTGAAAATTTTCTCAGCGAGTCACCAAGTTTCTCGCTGTCAATTTTCTCGATCGTAAAATTCCATAGCGAAAACTATTTTAAAATCGTAATACTTTCTCGCTCGATAACTTTCACTGCAAAAAATTTTATTCACGCGCGGAAACATTTCTCGATTATAAATTTACTCAGAAATCTCATTTCTCGATCGTAAATTTACACGGAAATATTTCTCGATCGTATAATTTCTCGGCTACAGTATTGTATTTTAAGTTCAAAAACTTAGAACATTTTCTAAGTCCTTTTCACTGTAGTTTTCAATAGCGAATAAAATTTTTCTCGATCGCAAATTAAATCGGAGAATCAAAATTTTGCACTAAGGCATTTCAGTTGAGAACTTTAATTCTCGCGCGATAAAAAGCACAGAGTGAACAGTGCGTACAACACTTAGAAAAATTTCGACTGAACCTCAATGAGACTAACATACTTATGTCGAAATAAATTTATCTATTCAAAACTTACTTCGTATGATCTTTTGTGCAAAATTCATATTATCAATTCCGCATTTATTCAAACATGTTCTGACTTGATACATCATTATGGTTTGATATATATTGAATTTCGACTCAAATTTTTGAACTAATGATTTCCATTTCTTATGTGTATTTCAGATGGATCACTTTCCTGCCTACAACCACATATACGACAAGAATCTATACCTCAAGGTGCAGGACACCAACTTTCAACTCGACCTGACTACCTTCAGGTGTCCGGACGAGATAACCGTGTCCATCTTACAAGGCCATCCTCTTTGAAATGCTCTGACGATGACGGCGTCAGTACCGATGGTCTATCTCCAGCAATTCTGGGGAAGAATTATGAGTCTCATAGTGGAGGGCAGCTACCGGTTTACCATGGTGGTTGGGACAAGGCACATCAGCTTTAGCAAGAATGATTTTGGTCTCGTTCTTGACCTGCCATTCAGCCCAAACTACGACCCTCTGCCTACTGATGCAGAAATGGTGCGTGACTTCCTCCACATGGGATACCGGCCACCTCTCACCAAGCTTGCTCAAGTTCAGAGCAATGGCATCCCTCATCCCTGAAGACACTTTTCGGGATAATCAATAAGTGTTTGTCACGCATGGTTCGACAAAGGCAACGGCAACATTCCGAGGATTTTCCACGGAATTGCCTTGTCACGGAATTACGATTTCGCTCAACTCCTCCGGAATGATCTAGTCGAGCAGATCAGGTAGAAGGAAAACAAGCGATCAAAGAATGTTCCCTATGCCCCGTGGTTCAATGTGATCATTGCCAACCTCATGGAGCTCCACGACAATATTCCATGTCTACCTCCAGATGGAACTATCAACCACCGCGACTCAAATTCTTCCACAACCCCAGGCTCACGAATCTGATACAACCATCAATGCCGATCCCGTTTGAGCTTCTTTGTCTTTCCAACCCTGTGGGAGACGAATACCAGAGATACTGTCGGCAACATCATCTCACTAGCAGATGATTCGAGGGCCCCCGACAGATTTCTAAGTGAGCCCTCAACAACAACAACACTCCAGCCCTGAGGACACGTTGATTGATGTAGTGACCCAGGAGCTAGAGCAGGAGCTTCCAACTCAGGACGAACAAATACCTGAGGTTGATGCCACGTTGATCGATGCTGTGGCAGTAGAGTTGGAACAAGAGGCTTCTGCAGAAACACTCCAGGTGGAAGTGCCCGTCGTTGGCGTGCTCGAAGAGCCCATTGAGGAGGTTCTTCACCAAGTAGCACAGCCCGAGGCAGAAATGAGGCAAAGCTCACTTCCACAAGTGACGAAACAGGCTCGTGAGGACGTTGAACGTGTACCTTCTCCTCACACAGTCACCTCATCAGACACGGAGTCCGATGAGGAGATCAGATTGATATGACGGACTCCCAGACGACTCAGCATACAACTCGAGTCCCTCTTCACCACCGTCACCACCACATCGAACACCACGCGATCACATCTTCAAGTGTTGCGGCCACTTCTTCACTCAATCTTGAGCCGCAACACAGCCTACCGGTGTCTGGTTCGCAGGTTCACATCGAGCCTGCCGTAACACTTCTTCGCTCAATCTCCAAGATTCGACTCAATAACTGGCTGGAAATCTCGAACAGCCACAACCTCAAGTGACTCTGAGCCAACCAGAGGAGCGGGTGTTAGATCGAGGGTTGTCATTAGGAGACATCACTCGACTTGGTCCATCTACGACGGAGGCGTCCGTCCCATTCGTGACAGAAGACCGACTTCAGGCCGCTCTCTTCGAGGCTTTAAAGTCCTTTGAAGATAAGATCATGGAGAGCGTGCGTACAGCAATCGAGACGTCCCGCCAAGATCGTGGAAAAGCACCCGTCTCGGAACCGTCTTCCTCACAACTCATCCTCACACCCGTACAACCCACACGTACCACACCCATCCCCACACCATCCTCACCCACAACCTAATCAACCCCGCAACAGTACCTACCAGCGACCTCCACTCCATCTTAGTCGCCCGCCTACTAGAGCTGACCACTCGAATGCCGGAAGAAGAAGTCCTCTTCCGTCGTCTCGGTGACGTCCTGACCCGACCGAAACTTGTCGAGGCCAAGGCTCTCACTCCAAACGCCGACATGACGATCCAGATGATCAAGGTCGTCATGAGGGGGAGAAGAGGCCTCGTATACAAACACAAAGCCAAGGATGAAGCTCAGACACGACGCAGACAAGCGCTGGAGCCGCTGAAACCACACAATCCACTACCCAAACAACCACCACCACGCACCGCACCACTCTAACCCAAGCCCAAATCGACCCACCATCCTTCACCCTAAGGACGCCTCCGCCCATACCAATGAGCCTCACAAGCCCCTTGCTTTCGAAAAAGAAGCAAGTGCCGCAATGCTCGTGGCCCTAGCAGCTACTCAAGCGACTCCCTCAATCGCTCCAGACCAACCGGGTACTTCTGGCCATGGCGTCAATCCGCACGAATTCCTAAATAAGTACATCTTCGAAGGACAGTGGATGACCCACAGCATGCCCGATGAAGCTCAAAGACAACGCATCAGGGACGTTCGACAGTTCCTCCAAGCAGCTTCGTTTGACTTAGTCTTAATTGAAGACAAAGAACTTCGAGAAGGTGAAGACCATGAATAAGTTCCCGCAAGGCTTCCAGATTGCGCAACGAGCGGCCTCGCCTACAAGACAAATGCCTGGAACCGTTCGCATTGATACGTAGTGGGAAAACATAAGGATTGAGATCCCATTCCTGGAAGAAGTTCGTCAAAATATTTGGAGGTCATCGAACAAGATCAAGACGCCGAACGATTTCGAGCTCAGGGGCATTTCTCACTGGAAGCAGCAGAAAAGGATGAGGTATCTTTGGATGCTGACCCAATGCAGACCCGATATGAGGCTGGGGATTCCTAAGGAGCGGCTGAAGAGTCACTTCAAGGAATTATCCCCGATATGTCAGCTACTCAGCGTCTACTGCACTAAAGGGAATCTTCCAACATCGTACTACGTGATAGAGCGGATAGATCGAACTCAAGAAGAATTAAGCAAGAGTGACCTACCCTAACTTCCTGCCAAGGAGATGTACAAGCTCTACCAACTCTATGTAGAGAAGTACAAGGGTCCTCAAGGCTTTATCAAGAACAAAGGACTCGAGGAACTCTACCGATTCATGTTGCGACAAGTCAAGTACTCTGCCGCACACGATCTTCAGATGGCTCTGGAGAGCAATATGAAGAAGGTCAGCATGACGGCCCCGCTCAATCAAGGACCTGAAATCGAAGGGCTTCCAAGCGATCACGTACACATCAGCTCAGTCCTAGGCATCACCTACCACAATCCAATCGCTAAGAAGAGTAGGTTGATGCTGAAGACTGAGATACATAAGTTTTGCGATGGAACGCTCAAGGTGATCAGGCAGAACATAGAGAAGAGATTGGAAGAAATCAACCTAGAGACGATGCTGAGGATTCATCGGTTCGTGAGAGAACAACCGCTCCTGATGGAACTACTTGATGACATTGAGGAGCAACAGGAGCTGAGGAGCACACTAAGGGACTTCGAGTACGCGCTGGGCTTGCGCAGGTCTTACTACGCCCGACGAAGCCAAACAGCGCGTAAGGGCAATCAAGCACAAAGGGGGAGATTGTAGAATACGATTTGTAGTTGTGCTTTGATTTATTAGTTGTTTCCGTAGATTGTGGCGTTATATGTATTTGTCCTTAGTTTAGGACTTACTCGTTATTTATACCAAGTTTGTTTGGTATAAATAGACTTGTAAACATTGTGCTTAATAGAGAATTTTAGTCAATTGATCCGAAAGGCTGTCAAATCCAATTCTAGAGAGAGAAACTCAAAACCATTCTCTCACTACTCGATTTCTCTCTCAAGTTCTTCAACGAAGGTTCTTCAATCGAAATTAATTTCATACAATTCTAATCGAATTCCTTAGGATTTGAGTCTAGGATCATGGGAGTTGATAATCGAGGACCTAATAGATATATTATTAGTGTAAAATATATATGATAATATATCTTATTAATAATATATATGTAAAATTTCCTCTACAATTTACTCTATACAAAATAATATTGTTACAAAATTCCTTGTTTTGATTTAATATATTAGATATATACCAATATTAATATTACTTTAAATGGATAAATATGGCTAATTGCTCGAATAAAAATTCAATTACTGCAAATAAGTATTAAATAGCCCACACAAAACCCACGAAATCCTTTCTTTCAAAAAGAACACGTTAGACGGTGAGTGGAGTTTTAATTGATTTAATTTTTTATTAAACGTTGGTGGGTTGTTTTTCATTTTAAATTTTAGTGGGCCTCTACACATGTAAAGGAAATTCAAAACAATTTAACTTAATATATTTGGTATTGGCCCAAATTAGCTTTGTGTAAAACTTATAAAACAGCAGTTCTAGTATAGGTTGTCTTCCTCATTCCTCAGTAGACGAATTGCAGAAACGTCCCCAATTCCCCCATGGGCAACGCAAGCTTGGGGGGCAGATCGAAACCCACTATGGCAAAATCCGATAGCTCGGGGGGTCAATTGCCCCCCGAGCTCCCCCGGCGTCCGTCCCTGATTTCAGCAATTCTACGAAATAAGTCTAGCTGCCCAAGAAAATTCCAACAACCCAAGTAGAATCACAAAGCAGGCCCAAGTGCATATTAAGGAAGAAAATATGCTAAATAAATTATAGTTGCCCACGAATAGCCCAATATAAAACCCTAAAGAATTTACACCAATAACTCACATGGTTTTATAATTCTCAGAGTGACGCCAAATGTTCAGATATCATCATATGCGATCCACAATACAACCTGAAATATTTGCCCACGAATTCCAAATAAAAAACTTGCCGATCGACTCTTTCTTTCCGATCGGCGGCAGATCTGCCCTCGCCAGTCTCGAACGTGACCGTTTTCATCGTATTGGAGGTCTAAGGTTTTTACTGTGGCATCTTTTCGTCGAAAAATTTGCACATCTCGAATTGGTGAATTATCACTTCGCACCTTCTTGGTTCAAATCAGCATTGGCTGGGCTCCGGCGAGAGTCGAGTGGGTGAGGCGAGGACACGAACGAGATCTGAGCCACAGGCAATTGAGAAAATGCTCTTCGATTTGCCCAATTTTCGCCTGTCTTGAGGTGACACTGTATTTGCCCATCGCTGGCGGCCAGTCTGATGGTGGGCTCGACCAACACCATAGTCTCGCTCGGCCCGGGATGTGAGGCTGCAAGTTTGGGGGACGAGTCATTTTTTAGCGACGGTGATAGGTCTATTCAAAAAGAAGCGGCGAATCAAGCCTCGATTGTGGATGCTCTCACTTGTGCCATGTGCTGATGACATTCTATGCGTCTGAAGATTTACAGATCCCGACTGATGAGGACCCAAGGGCCAAGGCTAGAGCACGAGCGTGGCGGGCTGTAGTATCATCGCTCGGGTCGGTCTTATGTCCTCTGCTGCTGGTCTCAATGATGAAGGCGACTGGTTCGTTGAGTAGTTGCCCGGGAATTGAGCCTCGATGGTGCGTTGTCCGCCGTTGTGCTTGGGGCTGCCAACATCAGCGCAAGGATCGTCCACTCGCAGTGCTGCCACCTTACATCTTTTGCGACCGATTTTGATGGTGAAGCCGCTGCCGGTCTTTATGACGTCGCACCCTCGATAAGGGGTTGTCCGCAACTTTGCTCGTGGCAACAAATAATGGTATGAGAACAGTCTGCTCATGGTGGCGACGTGAGCGGGTTGGCTGATATCGCTCGCAATGGTCTGAGTGGGATAGATGGCGACGAACTCGAAACAGCTTCAGATTACCGATCTCTTCCAAGTGCACCGTTATTTATTTATCTGATTCCCACAGACGGCACCAATTGATGCGGTCGAAAACTATCCCGACGCATCAATGGTGCGCTGGAAGTAATCAGATCGGGGCCGTTTTGAGTTCATCGTCTTCGTCTTCAGCGGATCCCTGAAACTTCACGAAAAAGACGAGCTAAAGGGCGCCGTCTCGGCGACGCCCCTCCGACGCTCAAGTCAGTCGATCGTTCTTCGTATAGAAAATAACTTTAAAACGTATAGAAGTATTCGAAATAGCGTATAATAAGTAGAGAACCCGAATTAAAAGCCTCATGATCGCCTTGTGCTATGAGATTATGAATTCTTCCATGTGCGGGTGATGAATTCGTCTTATGAGAGGAGAAAGAGTCGAGTAGTATGGAATAAATGAACGTACCTTATTGAGAATGAACCGTCGTGTATTTATAGGTGGGACCCCGTGGTGGTAACCTCCCATTTAATTGGTCCATAGTGGGTAAGCCATACGGGGTTAGTGGGGGTAAGTTATGTGTAGGGGAATGTTAGTGGGTCAGTGGCTCAGACGCGTCCTCGAGAAATTGCTAAAGCGAATTGTCGCCGCTCGGGTGGCAATTCTTCGGCGTCCTTGGAAAATTGGTCGAGCGAGGCATCACCCCTCGGGTGGAGTTCCTTCGGCTACCTCGGGTGGTGTTTGTCCGCGGGATATTGCCTCGAGAGGTGATTTTTGAGGGGAATGTTTCCCGCCTCATTTTCGATTAGACTCGAATATTTTACCGATTAAATCCGGGGATAACAGTAAGTTTAATTTTCTTCAGCTTATGTTCCTTTTATTGTTCGATCTGTTAGAAGGTAATTTGTTCGTGAATCCATTAACTGCTAGTACGAAAATACTAACCTTGTTTCAGTTTGGTGATTTCGAGACCTTTTGGGTAGGTCCCTTGCTCTTATGTCTCTTATGGTCGCGCTAATCTACGATCATAATTCAAGTTTCATCTTCAAAGCTTTCAGTAATTGCCAAGAGGATTATCTTTGTGCATAATAGCACTTACAAGAGAGAAAAGCACAATTTGGCTTTATTATTCAGCAAAAGGCCAAATGGGGGGATAACTGGTGCATGGGGATTTTAATGATATAAGGAACAATGGGGCAGAATCATGTCCAGCTTTCAGACTTTCAACAATTTTATTGGAAAAATGGGTATGGAAGAGGTGACCTTCGTTGGAAAGGTATTTACTTGGGCCAATAACCAAGAAGGCTCGAGTTTTCTTGAAGAAAGACTAGACAGGGTTTTCTGCTCCCAAACTGGCTCCTCCTTAATCCCGTTCCCAGGTTATTCATGTGGAGTGACATTCATCAAACCATTGTATGATGATCTTCAACCTCAATCATCAACAATTTGTACGGAAAAAAAATCCAGTTTGACCCGAGATGGTTGAAAGAACCAGAAGTAGTTGAAATTGTCGAGAAATCTTGGGCCAATCAAGTGGAAGGTAACCCCCACTACAGACTCATTTGCAAGATAAAAGGATGGTTCTATTAAAATGGAGTGCAATTAACAGATCTAACTCAAAAGGACAAGACCATCTAAATCAAGGAAATTGAAGCTTGATCTCAACATAGCTTATAGAGATGAGGAGCACCATTGGAAAGTTAAATCAAGGAACCTATGGCTTAAGGAGGGTGACAGAAACACTAAATTTGTCCATGCGTCTAGTATCCAAAGAAGGCATGTAAACTTATTTTCAAATCTTTTTTACAAAGATGGCACGAACTGTTCTTCTTCTGAAGAGATCTTAGAGATGGTGATGGACTTCTACAAGGAATTGTTCACTTCTTCTAGGCCAGGTGGTGTTTTGGAAGCTATCAGAGGTATTCCATGCTCAAGTACATTTGGGCAGCTCCTCGCGATATTTTTGTCAATTGAATGTGGCAACACCAGGAAATGCTTTCGAAGATAAGGGATTAAGTTTGCTATGCTTTCGTGTGGTTAGCCTAGCAATTTTCAGAGTATGAGAGGCTGGTGTTTTCGACAGGCAGGAAACAGAAGAACAATATCATACCAATTTTGACTCGATTGAACACAAATCTACGAGGTTATATACATTTTAAACTGCGCTTTATGTGATAGAATATGGTTTAGGGTTGTCAATTTCAATATTTCTTTCGAGATTTTAATTTGAAAAGCAACAGTTTCAATTTTCAATTTGAGCTATCTCCCTTGATGAACTAATGATGGCTGAGGCTGAATTAATATTGAAACAACGCTAATGGATGTATTTTGATTTGTGTTTGTGTTTTGAACAAAGCAGTATGCCGCCATTTCTGCTATCTGTTGGATTAAGTGAAACAAATACTCATTTTAATGATTGAGGTTGGACGTTCAAGGCCAAACGCAGTGTGCTCACGGCTGGGTCTACATGCCAGTTATCGACAGGATTGAAGAATTTCACCTTACGAGTGCGAGCGAATGATTGTCGTCGTCAACAAAGAAGTAGTGTGTTTAAATTGCGATTGAAGGGGAAGAACCAACATTTTAACAGTTGACAGGGTTATATTTGTAATGTTACGGTTGTCAAAGTGGGATATAAGTGGGATATCCATATTGTTGTAGTGGTAAGCGAACAAGTCAATTTATCAACGGGCAAAACACGACTATTATCTGGTTTGTTGTCTTGTTTTCCTTTTATCCTGTCAGACAAACTAAACGGGGCCCTATACAATGGGTTTAGGCGGGCTATAAACTGTTTAGTCTGTCAATTTATTTATAATTTAGTTCTTTTATTTATAATTTAATTAATTGAATACTTTCCGTATAACTTCTAATTCTGTTTATCGTACTTATATGCTTATATATTATTTTTTTACTTTTATATTAGAAAACTATGTTTCGTCTTAAACACTAAAATTAGGAATCTCAGAAGTAATATTAAGTAAAATTATATTTTAATCACACATCATAGATGCGTGCGAAAATGTAGATGTTATAGATGAATGAATATAATTCTTAGGTAAATGGCTTGGACTGATGCGGTTTCCTCCTAAGTTCATTAGTTGGATTATGGAGTGTGTTAGTACCACAACATTCACAGTTTCCTTAAATGGGCAAAGTGGGAATGTGTTCAGAGGGAAGAGGGGTTTACGACAGGGAGATCGCCTATCTCCACTGCTATTTGTCATTGTGATGGAATACCTAACAAGGAGGCTGAGACGAGAGGCCACTTGCAAGGAATTCAGGTTTCATCCACAATGTAAGGGACTGAACCTCATCAATCTTTGCTTTGCCGATGACTTAATGATTTTTTGCAAAGGGACAAAAGGGGCAGTGGCGACAGTTAAGAGGGCCTTGGATGGATTCTCAGCTGCAACAGGGTTGCAGGCAAATGCAGCGAAGTCTAGCATATTTTTTGCGGGGTTTCACACAAACTGGCGAAGGAATTGCAGGCTGTTTTCGGGTTTTCAGCAAGGGTCTCTCCCTATGAGATACCTAGGCATCCCCATCTCTCCTTCCAAATGGACTAAAACAACTTGCCAAAGTTTAGTGAACAGAATAACGGCAAGGATCAAAATATGGTCGTCGCGGCATCTCTCATATGCGGGCCGTTTATGCCTCATAAACTCCGTCCTATTAGCTTGCCATGGCTATTGGGGAGGCATGTTTGTCTTACCCAAAGCGGTACTGAAGAATATCGATCGGCTGTGCCGAGAGTTTTTATGGAAGGGTACCATTGGAGGGAAATACTTGAATTTAGTCAACTGGGATATGGTATGTAGACCTAAAGCAGCAGGTGGACTTAGCATTAAAAGCTGCGAGGTGTGGAATAACGCCTTATTGGGGAAGCAGATTTGGCACTTAGCCTCAAAAGCATATAGATTATGGGTACGCTGGATGAACGGCGTCTATTTGAAAAATGAGGATTTTTGGAGCCACAAAGTCCCCCAAGATTGCTGCTGGGCTTGGCGCAAACTGAACAAAGTCAAGAATCTGTTTGCAGGGAACTACTTGGGAGGTAAATGGCTGAGTACGCAGAATGGCAAATATACTACCAGCTCGGGGTATGTGTGGCTGATTGGGCCGGCTAAAAAATGGAGCTTATCTGCTGCGGCTTGGAACAGAATAAATGTGCCTAAACACTGTATTATTGCGTGGCTATTATTCAGGAACAAGCTGCTTACCTTGGACAGAATCGCAGCATGGGGAATCGTGGTTCAGGAACCTAAATGTCGACTATGCTATGAAGCAAACGAGTCAGCCTCACATCTGTTTTTCCTCTGTAGTTTCAGCAAGCAGGTGATAATGGAAATCGCTAAGTGGCTGCAGACCAAGCCTCTGTCGGGGTACTTATCCGTGTGGAGCTCTTGGATTAAAACCACTGTGAGGAGAAGATGCTTACGGTACAAGGTGGAAGCTATGTGCTACGTGGCGGCCATCTATCATATATGGAATGAACGGAATAAGCGCGTACATGGGGAAGGAACCAACACGTAGGAGCCAAAGGGATTGCGGCGATAGTAAGTCGGGAGGTGAAAGGAAGAGCTTTAACAAAGTATAAAGCGACACGGAATACCAAACATAGGGATTTTATCGAGCAAATCTGTAGAAGATATGTATTAGTTGAGTCGAAGGAGATGTAGGTCAGAGGTGTATATGGGACACTATACATTGGTTCTCGTGGTAACGAAGTTTTCCTTACCAAAAAAAAAATATATATATAATTCTTAGGTCGACAACAAGTTCCATAAATAATAACAAAATGAATAGTATAGGGACCAAACGCGTATACTATGGACTTTTGGGACAAAACCATTTTTGGTCCCCGATGTTTACCCAATGGGCGCTTTTGGTCCCCGATGTTTCGACTTGCCACATTTAGTCCCCGATGTTTCTTGATTTGAACCAATTTGGTCCCTCCGTCAATTTAGACGGAATTGCAAAATTAGTGACGAAATTTGCGACGGAATTTCCGTCGCTAAAGGAAAAAATTAAAAAAAATGATAATTAAACATAAAAATGAGAAAAATTCAAAAAATAGGTAAAAAATTGAAAAAAAAGAATATTATTAATAAATTAAATAAAAATATAAATAATAATAAAAATAATAATAAGAAAAATAAAATAATAAACTAAAAAATGATAATTAAACATAAAAATGAGAAAAATTTCCAAAAAAAGAAAAAAATTCAAAAAATAGGTAAAAAATTCAAAAAAGAGAATATTACTAATAAATTAAATTAAATATAAATAATAATAAAAAATAAATAATAAAAAAATAAAATAATAAACTAAAAAATGATAAATATAATTAAAAAGTAAAAGTAAAAATATATTTATTTATTAGGAACAAAAATTAAGGAACTAAAAATTATCATTATTATTTTTTATTAATTTCGTCCACTCCAAAATCACACATCGGGTCTTTTGGGAAAGATTCGACGGGGTCGCGTTGAGGCGTTCACTAGCGAGTTAGGTTAGTGATTAAGATCCCGAAGGGACACTTAGGATAACCGTGTAGTAGCTCGTTTGGGTTAGCGAGGAGAGGCCGAGGCTTGTTCGGTTCCACACGGGTCGAGTATTCCTATAGTGTACGTTTTGTTCGTTGGGGAATAAAACGGGCTAAGTCGAGGAGCGAACCTCGGCGAAGTCCCTTAAATTTACGTTGTCTTGTTCCGTTTCCGCTTTACAAGGCAGGGCGACGTGTTGAGAGGCTGAACGTGTTCAAGGCGAAGTCTCCGCGCGGCGGGATTTGGTTGAACGCGTGCCGGTCACGGGCGCGTTTTGGGGTTGGAATTTTCAAAAAAAATATTCTAAGTCCTTTACGGCGTGACAAGCTTGAATTTATATTATTATTTAATTTATTAGTAATATTCTCTTTTCTTTTACCTATTTTTTGATTTTTTTTCTTTTTTTTGGAATTTTTCTCATTTTTATGTTTAATTATCATTTTTTTTTTTTAATTTTTTCCTTTAGCGGCGGAAATTCCGTCGCTAATTTTGCAATTCCGTCTAAATTGACGGAGGGACCAAATTGGTTCAAATCAAGAAACACCGGGGACTAAATGTGGCAAGTCGAAACATCGGGGACCAAAAGCGCCCATAGGCTAAACATCGGGGACCAAAAATGGTTTTTGCCCGACTTTTTTTTCCCTTCAATTGGATAACCATTGACTAATTGTGAGTAATCAATTCCGTTGAAAGAAGGTTAAATTATCATTCAGGCCCCAAAAGTGATTAAAAATAGTTTCCAGGACCTTTAAGAAAAAAATTTAGTTTAAAGGACCAACTTTTCGTAAAATTTAAAGATAAGGATCAACTGTTATAAAGTGGTATGAATTGTTATCGGATGATCGTTTTCTGTTATTTTCATAACAATGTACTGTTATTGTGGGAACAATGAATTGTCACTGCTGATCAATAAATTGTTACTGAATAATCGGGTCCTTAAAACTAATTTTTTTCTGACAGGGCCTGAACAAACATTTCAGACCCTGACAGGGGACTGAACAAAAATTTCCCCTTAAAGAAAAGAAAATACGAACACCCTAGAATCCCAAATCCACCAAAAGCCCACAAATCCAATTTCATCCGACGCAGATCTCGTTCCTCGCGAAATTTGACCCAAAATTCAAGAGGCCGGAGATCTCACCGACGAAATGCCATCGCCGCCGTCAATTTTCGTCCTCGCCGTTCTTCTCGCAACCCTCTTCGTCCCCGCCGTTCGATCGAAACCCAACACCCTCTCGCACCTATCCACCGATCGCATTCGCGACCTCTGCCCGTCGGATTTGGATCGCAGCGGCTGCCCAATCAACTGCTTCCGAGCCGATCCGGTCTGCGGAGAGGACAACGTGACGTACTGGTGCGGCTGCCCCGACGCGCACTGCGCCGGCGTGCGCGTGAAGAAGCTCGGCGCGTGTGTGGTGGGCAGCGGCGGTGCTGGTCAGGCACTGCTGCTCGTACACATCGTGTGGCTGGTACTCCTCGGCGCGTTCGTGTTGTTTGGGGTGGTTTAAGCCTGGTACGTATCTTAGTACTTGTTTTGTTTTTCTCTATCAAATGAGTTCGTCGTAGCTCAGCTGAGCTGTGGTCATGTTTGTGTGTACGGTATTGTGATTGACACGAGATGATATTTGCCTGTAAGGTGTTTGTATAAATGACACTTGTTGATTTATTGATCCATCCATGGTGTCAAATCATTCAATGATTACGGCACGTTCCAAGAACGATTAACCATGTGTTGAGCTTAAGGCTCCATTTGGTATGCGGAATTCGGCGTGGAAAAGAAAAGAGAATGTGTTATGGTATTGACATGCGATGCGTACTGTACAATGATCCGATGCGTATCATTACATTTTCACTTTCTTTTCCGCGTTTGATTCCGCATACCAAACGGACCTTAAAGCTGTGACTCGCCTTTCACCCGTGTTTATGCGTGTATGAATTAATCTAACCTACTCGAGCAATCGCAAGCTCGATCGAAGCAAAAAAAAAACAAACAAATAAATAAATAAATAACAGAGTTACGTGGTTCGACCTCGATTTCAGGCCTACTCCTCGAACCAATAGAGCTCCGATTTTATTCAACTCAACCACGTTTTACAAGACCTCCATGTCTACTACAATTCTAGTTGACACAATTCGCTAATTATCACCCTAACGAAAGATACAAGATCGTGAAGAAGGTAGGTTGAACTCGAAAACTAGTATTTACAGTCTGAAGCATAAGCTGTATTAAGCTACTCTTCATTAGACACTTGTATGTTCAGCTACGCCGTTTATACCATCAACTGTAACCAGAGCCAGCTAATCATAATATGGGGCTTAATGAAATGCTAAAACGAGGCCCTTCTTCTAAAAAAAAAATAAACATTATATACTACCAAAAAAATTATTTCCAATCTAATGCAACTCTTCCCTAAGATAAGCAATTATAATATTGAAGTTTATAGAAGGTTATTTAAAGATTTAAAATTGAAATTCTTTTCTTTTAATGAAACTTTTTAAAACACAGAAATAAATGTTTTACTAATAAATTTTACTTCAACTTTTTTTTTGCAAATTTTTAAACTAATTAACAAGGGGGAATGCGACTGATCAAAAGACAGAAAAAAGATAAAATTTAAAAGGCACCAGCGACGAAAAAAATGAAAAAGGAAATTGAAAGCTAAAAAGTAAGAAGGTGAAAAGAAAAATGCGAAAAAGTTTAATTTAATTAGGATAAAAAAAATTAATAATATTTGGGTCTCAAAGTCTTTGGAGAGGTAGGTCATAGTTCGACTCTCCCTACTACTAAATACTTTGAGTGGAGCATGTGACACATATCGCAGTGTGGTTAACCTGGTTGGCTTAGTTTGCATGCTATTACGTCAGCCCTCTGCGTTTACTTGGTGTTAGACCAAGGATTATCAGGTTACTCAAAAAATAGTGGGGCCTCATATATTGTCCCTAATTAATATATTTTGTTTACGTAACTATATTACTAAATTAAATCATGGGGCCCTAAAAAAATTGGAGGCCTAAAGCCCTTGCATTAGTTGCCTTACCCAAAAGTCGGACCTGAGACTGTAACACCTTGGTACCAGCAACTTTAATCTGCCTATCCATCTCTTTGCCTCTTAATCCGACGATTAACATTCAAACTTGCACAATTAAAATCTATTCATAGGATCATGGCATGAAGGATCCGACGGCTCACAGCAGTATACATATGAGGACTTAGGATTTCTTGGCTGAAAAACATTTTTCAGAAGCTGTGACCATCTATGTAGCTTTCTGGCCATTTCCCGGCTTGTCTCCGGCGAGTTTAGGCTCACCCTTCCCAACACTGTTGAATGATGCCTCACTTGTTTAAGCTTGAGATGCACCGTTTTCTTTTTTTGATGATGATAAGCTATAAAGTTAGCCCACTCCATAAATCATCGTATTATAAGCTAAACTAGACATATATGTGATGCGGGTACGACCCCGATCAACAGTATTTTGTTCGGGAAGAGTGGTGATGGGTGAAATGGGCAAGGACTTGCGTTTTTAGTGTCTTTTAGGATCTATATATTGGTGCTGAGAAAGAAAGAAGTGACAGAGACGCAGATGTACGTGGTTCGGACAGGTGGCCTACGTCCACGGGCCACCGGAAATAGTATCCACTAGTCACAGTCGGAAATACACCATCAAGCTCACTTCGCTCGTTACAGTGTGTTAATGGCGTTAAAGAGAATGAAGAAGATGAATATGATATTTCTCTAAGTGTCTTGTAATGAACCCCTTCTCTCTCTTTCTTCCCTTTTTCTCCTTTATTCACATATACCCGTTTTCTCCTTGTCGTCCCAGCTGGCAGTCCTACGGGACCACATGATAGTGACGTTTGGTACCTCATAGGAGAGACAGCACCTGCAGGCGTACGGATGTCAGACTGGCGCGCCTCCTTCCTGCTCACCATGTCGACCACTCACCATGCCCCACGTGTCCCTCGGTCGGCCAGATCCAATATTTCCCGCCTAGATTGTTTCCCCGTCAGCACTCATCTACTTTTTCCGTACATAGTGACAGATACCCAGGGGTTCACCCCATCTATCAATATGTCCGCTAAATCACTTTCTTCAGGTAGTACGATTAGGAGGAATGCTGGGTTAAAGGTTACCCCTATCATCCAGTCCCCCTACTCTGAAGTGTAATATGCCAAGTATTACAGTTCGGAGTACACTTGAGAGAGCATTCCTCCTTTTTAGTGATTCTGGACTCCTTAGCCGGTCTGCACTATATTTACGTCGATTGGCCAGGACCTGTGCTATTTGCAGAAGAAGGCAGCGTCCGCAGGGTGACACGTGTCCACGCCTGTCACTTCTGCTTTTTGAATTTCTCGAGGCGGTTTCCTTCATTTTTTCCCCCTTTTGAAATCGCTTCCCATACTTAGCCAAAAAGAACGAAAACTCAATCGTCACTTTAGGGTTTTCGCCATCGTCTCGCCTCGATCGCATAGTGCTCAGAATCGCCGGTGTCCCGATTTCTTCTCCATCCGCGACTTTTCCAGGTATCATTTCCCCATTTCCTCCTTTGCGCGTCGAAGAAATGTCTGATAACGCCGTCTCCGAGGATACTCGTTCGGCGTCGCCGGGCGTCTCCGCGTCCTCCGCCATGCCGGGTGTTGCCGCCCAAAGGGGGTCAAAGCGAAAAGCCCCATCGTCAGACGCGGCAGCACCCGATTTTCCCCAACCTTCTTCCTCTCACACTCCCGCCGATACCTCCTCTGCCGCTCCACCACTAGCGCAACCAGCCCCCGACTCGTCCACATCTCGACGAACTCGTTCGCGAGGCGCTGTCGGAGATAGCGCTGGGGTGGATGACTGGAAGATGTTCGGTGCATCCAAGTCGACCTATCGGCGTCTAGAGAAGCTGGTACCAGAAGGCTTTCACAGCTCTGATTTTCACCTCTTCGTCCCCAATCCTAACCAGCGTGCCAACTTTCCACCTTCTCCGTTCCTTGCTTTTTGGGAAAGCCAAGTGAGGGCTGGTCTACGCTTTCCGGTTCACCCCTTTCTAGCGGCAGTGTCGCAGGTTTATCGCGTGCCTTTGAATCAGTTCAGTCCTTCCTCTATTCGTCAGTTGGTAGCTTTCTATGTCTTGGTCACCGCTGCTGGTGGGAGGCCTTCTGTGGAGCTTGTTCTTTCCCAGTTTCAGCTCAAGTCTACCCCGCCCTTTTTCTATCTGTGCGCGAATCCGCGCGGTCTCGTACATTTCCTCAGGGGCTCCCATAAAGACAAGGAGTGGCACCCCTTCTATTTCTTCGTAACCCCTACAAGGTGTGATTGGGATTTTCCCCATCGCCGCTGGGTCCATCAGGTGCCCCAACGACTTCCTGGGGTCCAACTGGAATGTTCTGAAGAGAATGAAGCAGCTCTCCGCCTTCTGAATTTCCGGGCTTCTGAAAAGAAGTTCGATATGGTTGAGTTGGTGACTTACCCCGGCCTACTTCATCACTTCAGCCTCTCCTCGCGGCCTCTACCTTTCGATCCTGAGGGTAAGCAGGTTTTTCCCCTGCTTCTTGGCCTCTTTCTCCAGTCTGCCTCCTGACTTGATGTATCTTTTGCAGGTATGCCATTTTCTTGGAGGGATGCATTCCGGGCTCTGCCTGTCAAGCAAGAGGACTCTGACGCTCCCATCGAACCTCCTCCCTCATCAGGCCATGGTGAACCTGACCCGTCAGCCTCGGAGATGGGTGGGAAATCTCCCATCAGGTCATCGTCTCCTCATACCACTCCTCCTAGAGCAAACACGCGAGATGCAGATGTGGTGATATCGGACTCTGAGGGTGATGTTGTCAGAAATGATGCCTCGCCTGCGCCTTCTCGGAAGAAAAAGAAGAAGACTGATGTGGCCAAGGGGAAAAGGCCACGTGTGGAGACAGCCCCTCCTTCACCTGACGCCTCAGAGTTCACTCCTTTCATCCATCAGGGTTCTGAATGGGGTATCGATCAGCAGGCTGATGGGAAGATGGTGCTCGACATGCCGGACAGCTACGACTCTTTAAGTCCTGGGGATAAGGTGAAGTTCATCCAGGCCATTGTGCCACTCGAACAACAAAAAGCGCTTCGTCATCGCCTCTGCTGTCGAGCTCGCTGCCCACCATTGGGCTAAGGTAATTTTCGCCCTTAACTTCTTTGTTCTGGTTTCCGTTGTTGATTCGTGCTTGGTATTGTCAGCTGTCCTTTCTGTTGCCTACTCTCTTATCCGCGACTTCCCGTCGGGGTTTGGCGTCTGGTGATCCTGCCTCCCCTGAGAGCCACATACTTGAAAAGATCAAGGAGCGGGATTTAAAGGTCGCACAATTGGAGCAAGAGCTTGAGAAGGAGAAGAGCGAGCGCGAGGCTCGTGTGAGGGACTTAGCTCTGGAGAAGTCACGTCAACTAGAGGTGGAGAGTGCAGCTGCTCTTGCTGCTAAGGAGATGAGCTCACGACTCGCCTACACCAGCTTATATATGATCAGCAAGCCCAGATTGAACTAAGGGCTAAGGAACTGTTGGCTGAGAGGGAGAGAACCCTGAAGGTTGAGCTGGAGCAAGCTTTCGCCGCTAAGGTCGAGGTAGTCATTTCAAGGGGAAGCTGGAAGGTGTTGTCCAGCTCTGTCAGAAGCATCTCATGGGCTCCCCCCTGGGTATGAAGTTCCTGGCCCAGCTGAGCCAGATTTGGCACGAGGGCTATCTGCACGACACCCTTTCTCTGGTGGACTTTGCGCCCTTTATGCAGCATTACTTCTTAGGACGTTTCGCTGCTGGACGTGAGCCCACCTCTACGTTGGATGCAGCGATGGAAGCTATGAGCGCCCCTCCGACATTTAAGGGGGATCCAGAGGCAGCCCCAAATTTGGACTTCTGGTTTGTTGGGGTGCCCCACTGCTCTCCTACTCTGTTGGAAGTCTCGCCTGAGGTCCTCCTGGTTCAACTCTCCGAGTTAGAGCAGCAGGAGCTATCTGCTACTTCAGAGGTCCCCGATTCTGCGGCCAGTTCCAGCGCTCCACCCTCTTAGCTTGCTAGTCTGTTTTCTGTTTCTGAATAATTAATGCTGTTTTTACTTTTGCGGACTCCTTTTGTTATTTTCCTGTTTTGGACATCCGTTGCTGTTTCCTTTTCCCGAGCCCTACATGTTGCTTTTCTGGGGGCTTCTATGATGTCGTAGCATGTTTTCCCTTTCGCTGTCTGCCTCCCGACTTAATCACGTACGAACTTTAAATATTTTGGGCCCCTCTCGCTGTCGGCGGTTGGGCCTATACTACTACCACTCTCCACTCCCCCTACTTCGAATAGTGCTGAGGTTCGCCAGTATATTCGAAGTATACCAAGAATGCTTCCTTTTCGACCTTACCAGCGTCACTTTCTCCCATCGTTAGGCCATCTTGTTGTGCTCAGATCGGAACCTCTCTTCAAGGAGATTATTTAACTGACAGAAAGACGTATCTGGGGGATCTCAACAGTGCCTCGAGCTTGTTACTCATTTTCATTTTTTCATTCGGCCTGTTAAGTATCGGCAGACCTCTCCCCTTTTGCGAGGTCATCGTTGGCTGACCTGGGGACCAGCGAGGTTCATCCGTAGCATCCACGTCCGGGCCCACCGAGCGATTGTCTGAGGTGACCTGGAGACGGAATACCTCAACACGAGAACTACCTGCATAGCCGCATCTGGGCTTATAAGTGCGCATCTGCGCGGCCACGTCTGGGCCAGCCATGTCTGGGCTAGGTAAGTGCGCATCTGTGCGGCCACGTCTGGGCCAGCCACATCTGGGCTAGGTAAGTGCGCATCTGTGCGGCCACGTCTGGGCCAACCACATCTGGGTTAAATAGGTGCGCATCTGTGCGGCCACGTCTGGGCCAGCCACGTCTGGGCTAGGTAAGTGCGCATCTGCGCGGCCACGTCTGGGCCAGCCACATCTGGGCTAAATAGGTGCGCATCTGCGCGGCCACGTCTGGGCTAGGTAGGTGCGCATCTGCGCGGCCACGTCTGGGCCAGCCACATCTGGGCTAAATAGGTGCGCATCTGCGCGGTCACGTCTGGGCCAGCCACATCTGGGCTAAATAAGTGCGCATCTGCGCGGCCACGTCTGGGCCATTTTTTGAGAAGGGTACCATTGGGACACAGATTTCCGAAAAGTAGTTTCATTCAGAGGATGGTGCCTCGTTAAAACCTTGCCAAGTAAAACCCCCTTGGGATAAAACCTTGGCGAAGGAAAAAGAGTACACCTCCTTGTTTGATTTATGTACATCCTTTCAAACCTCACTAAGCATAATATTTCTTAAGCTTCGAGATATTCCAGGGTCGTGGCTCTCCACGCCCATCTTCGTTCTCTAACTCATATGCACCGCCTCCTAAAACGCGGGCCACCTTGTAGGGACCCTCCCACGTCGAGTCGATTTTCCTCAGTGGTTTGAGTACATCTGCCCTTCTTAAGACCAAATCCCCCTTCTGGAATCGTCGGGGCCTCACCTTTCGATCATAAGCTGCTTTTACTCGACTTTTGTACCTTTCCATCCTTATCAAGGCCAGCTCTCTGATTTCCCCTATTAGATCCAGATCCTCTCTTCGGAGCCGAGCGTTCTGCTCTTCTTCGTAGTGGATGACTCTGTGCGTCTCCATCCCTATCTCAACAGGTATCAGAGCGGCTGATCCATATACTAACTGGAAAGGCGTTTCCTCCGTGGCCTCTCGCGAGTGACGCGGTATGCCCATAGCACGGGGTCCAGAGACTCCAACCATCTGCCACCCTCTTGCTCCAGCCTGGCCTTTATCCCACGGAGGATAGTACGGTTGGTGACTTCCACCTGCCCATTGGCTTGGGGGTGTCCCACGGAGACGAATCTCTGCTGTATCTTCATTCTTGTGCAGAACTCTCGGACTTTGGCCCCGCAAAATTGCGTGCCATTGTCGGAAATAAGAATCCGGGGAGCTCCAAACCTGCAACAGATGTGATGCCACAAGAAGTCTATCACGTTAGTTTCGTCGATTTTTGATACTGCCTTAGCCTCAACCCATTTGCTGAAATAATCGACAGCTACTATATGAACTTCTTCTGGGCCTTGGCGACGGGCATCGGCCCCACGATATCTATCCCCCACTTGTCAAACGGGCATGGGGAATGCATCACTCCCAGCTCCTCCGCTGGCACATGGATTTTGGGACCATGCTTTTGGCAGCTCTCGCATCGTCTGACCAGTTCCTTAGCGTCTCTCAACAAGGTGGGCCAGTAATATTCTGCCCTGATCACTTTCCGAGCGACTGCTTTATACCCGACGTGATCCCCGGCACATCCCTCATGCACTTCCTCCAATACCAACTTCCCCTCTTTTTTGGACAAACATCGGACGTAGGGGTGAACGAAAGCCCTCTTATATAACTCCCCTCCAATGAGGCAGAACCTTTGTCGGAATTTTCCTGCGTCCCCATGTTCGGGGTTACGCAAGGCCTCCAGGATAGGAGCTCTCCAATCTTCCTCTTCCCCTATACACCCTACCTGTACCGTGTGATCCTCCCTGCTAGCCGTCAGCTTAGTGACTTTCCTAGTCCCCTCAGGGACTGCAGCGCTAGCCAGCTTCGCCAGAGAATCTGCTCTATTATTCTCTTCTCGGGGAATCTGTCGTATTTCGAAACTGTCGAAGGAGGTCTTCAGCCTCCCCACTCGTTTGGCATACTTCACCATCTTCTCGTTCTTAGCTTCGTAGTTTCCCTGGACCTGCTGGGCCACTAATTGGGAGTCCGAGTACATGATTACCCCTGTAGCTCCTAGATTACTAAGGATCTCCATCCCTTTCACCAGGGCTTCGTACTCAGCTTCGTTGTTGGATGCCTGGAAGTCAAAGGTTACTGCGAACTGTAATTCATCTCCCTCCGGCGTGATGATCAAGATTCCTGCTCCTGCTCCTGTCGATGTTGACGAGCCATCGACGTAGGCCTTCCAGGTCGGTGATACCTCTCCACGGATAGATTCCAGTAGGAAATCCGACAAGGCCTGTCCCTTAATAGTAGGTCGCCTTTCGAACTCAACATCGTATTCACCAAGTTCAACTGCCCATTTGACCATCCTTCCGGAAAGATCGGGCCTGCTCAGAGTTTGTTTTAAAGGTAAATTGGTGCGTACCCGTACTTTGTGAGATAGGAAGTAGGGGCGTAACCTCCGGACAGACACCATTACTGCCAAGGCTGCCTTCTGAATCTCAGAGTATCTGCTTTCGACCCCGTTCATCGTCTTAATCACGAAGTACACCGGTCTTTGTGTATCGCCTTCCTCCTTCAGGAGAACCGAGCTCACGGCACGTTCCCCTGTGGAAAAGTACAAGATTAGCTCATCTCCAGGCAATGGTTTAGTCAACAACGGCATGTTGTGCAAGTATTCCCTTAGCCTTTTGAATGCTGACTGGCATTCCTCTGTCCATTCAAACCGACATCCTTTCCGGAGTATCTTGAAGAAAGGTAGGCTCCTATCTGCGGACTTGGCGATGAATCTGCTCAATGCCGCCAGCCTACCGGTTAAGCACTGGACCTCCTTGACGTTCCGGGGTGGCTGCATCTCCAGTATGGCTTTCACTTTGTTGGGATTGACTTTTATTCCCTTTTTTGTCACCATATACCCCAGAAACTTTCCGGACTGCACTCCAAAGGTGCACTACTCAGGGTTCAGCTTCATGCCGCATGCCCGGATGGTTCGGAAAGCTTCGTCCAGGTCGGCGATGTGATCTTTGGTCCACGTCGACTTGACCAACATGTCATCCACGTACACCTCCATGTTGCGCCCTAGCTGGTTCTTAGACACGGTATCAACCATCCGTTGGTAGGTAGCTCCTGCGGTTTTAAGCCCAAAGGGCATCCTGATGTAACCGTATGTGCCCCCCACTGTGACAAAGCAAACCTTGTCTATATCATCCGGGTTGAGCTTTATCTGGTGGTACCCCTGATAAGCATCCATCATACTTAACATCTCGCATCCGGATGTAGAGTCCACTAGCTGATCTATCCTCGGTAGAGGGTAGTGATCTTTGGGGCAGGCTTTGTTAAGGTCGCGGAAATCTACACACATTCTCTAGGAGCCATTCCCTTTCTGGACCATAACCACATTAGCCAGCCAGGTGGGGAACTGTACCTCCTTGATGTGCCCTGCCTTGATTAGTTTCCCAACCTCGGCCTTGATGTCTTGATCTCTCTCCATTCCAAATCGTCGGAGTCTCTGCTTCACAGGGCGACTTCCTAGCAGTATGTTCAGGTGGTGCATATCTATCCTGGGATCTACTCTAGTCATGTCCGCCGGGGAGAAAGCGAAGAGATCAGCGTTTCGTCTGAGGCATTCGACCAGCTGCGACGTTGTCTCCTCACGCATCTTCGTCCCTATCTGGGTAGCAAAACCCTCCTTTCCTGGGTAGAGCTCTACTGTCATTAACTCCTCGTCGGGCTGGGGCTGTAGCTTCGTAGGTCCGCCATCCTCCTCCTCCAGTTTTGTGCGTTTGGCTTGCCTAACTTCGACTCCGTCTTTTTCCTTCCCCCCATCACAACCTTGACCTCATTAGCGTAACAACGGCGAGAGCTGATCTGATCTCCCGAGACCTCTCCCACCTGGTCGCCTACTGGGAATTTGATCTTCAGGTGATACGTCGAAGGTACGGCTCTGAATCCATTAATAGCTGGCCGCCCTAATATGATGTTGTATGAAGAAACCGCATCGACCACCAGGAAGTTAACCATTCGTACCACCCGTCTGGGGTCCTTGCCCAGTCCCACTGAGAGTGTGACTTGGCCCAAGAGTTGGATACCAGCTCCCCCGAATCCGTACAAAGAAGTAGTCACCGGCTTCAGCTCCGTTGCTAATTTCATTTGCTTGAAGCAATCCAAGAACATTATATCTGCTAAACTGCCTCCATCTATGAATACTCGTGACACATTGTATCCAGCCACGTCAGTGGTGATTACGAGAGCGTCGTTGTGGGGCCGCACGACGTCGACCTCATCCTGTGTCCTAAACTGAAGGTTCCCTGTGCTCTCCATTTGACCTACTAGGCTGCCTCCCATCAAGGCTTTTCCACTTTCTTTCATCCGGGCATATGACTTCCGTGCTCTGTGTGAGTCTCCGCCGTCCGGGCCCCCAACTATGATGAAGATGTGAGCTCTTGGTTGGCTGGGCCCAGGCCTATTAGGTTCCAGCATAGGCTACTTTCCCTTGTCCTGCCCTGGGCCTTCCTTCTCCCTGGGTTGTAGGGCTGGAGCCGGTCCTCGATTCGGTATACGAACTCCTTCAGGTGCCCTGCCTTTATCAGCCTTTCCACTTCGTTCTTCAGGTGTGTGCAGTTGTTCGTGTGATGCCCATATTCGTTATGATAACGACAGAAGGGCCCTGTGGGTTTCGGATATCCTCGAGGGCTGGCTCGAGGGTACCTGATGTCTGGATGTCTTGTCGCCACAGCCAGGGCCTCTTCTAGGCTTGTTCGTAAGGGAGTGTACCTCTGATATCTGGGAAGAAATCTGTTCGCGCCACCTGGCATAGGCCTCCTGGTGGCTGGGGGATGAATGGTTCGGACATTTCCCTTGTTTCGATTATGACTTGTCATTTCCTTCTTAGGTACCACCCTGGTCGTTACCTCTCGTATCTTTGCCAACCTGCTCTCCTCCAAATTTATATACTTATCTGCTCTGCTCAGCAGTTCCTCAAACGTTTCTGGGGGCTTTTTGGAGAGCGACGCAAAGAAATCGCCCACCTGCAAACCATGAACCAGAGCGTTAATCTTAAAAGAAGTAGTCGCAGAGGGTACCTCTAAAGCCGCCACATTGAATCTCCTGACGTAGGACCGAAGGCTCTCGTCTGGTCGCTGCCTGACTTGAAACAAAGACATATCAGACTTGGGGCGCTAGCGAACTGGGTGATGAACATTTCTTGGAACTCCTAGAATGAATGGATAACCTCAGGTTCTAGTTGGCTGAACCACAGTTGGGCAGCTCTCACCAATGTTGTCTGAAAAACCCTACACTTCACTCCTTCCGAGAAGTTATGCAACAAGATGGTATTCTTAAAACGTAGCACATGCTCCTCAGGGTCAGTGGTACCATCGTACTCATACGGCAGCTGTTTGAAGTTGAGCGCTACCTCCCCCTCCAACAATCCTTTTGCGAAGGGCGTACCGGCCTGGTGCAATCCTCGGAGATGTGGCCTAGTCGTCTTGTTCCGCATCTCATCTACCATTTTCTTTAAGTCCAACATCTGCCTCCTAAGCTCCTGTCCCCCCGAACTGACAGCTCTCCCTTGTCCACGCGTGCTACAGCTTCTCCCTTCCACTTCTTGCTCGTTGGTTCTCGTGTCTCCATGTATCCTGCATCCACTGGCTAGGGTTGTCGGGGGTGCTACATTTCCTTGGTTTACTGGCCCTTCCTGGACTCCTCGGTCAGGCTCCTCACCTCGTCTGGGTGTTGGATTCAATGGTCCATCATCACCTCCTTCTTGGGCAACCTCTCTCCTAGACGGGTTCCTTTCTGGTAATGTACGTAAGGTCTCCTCTTCAGCCATCGCGTCTTCTCCTACCGTTTCCGCCCACTCTGAGACATGTCCATCCGAGGTCCTGCCTTGGACGGAGAGGGGCTGCTTCCGTTTGCCCTTGCTCCTCGCTTTCTTAGCAGTTATAGCCGCATCCACCTCATTTTTTACCAACAGATCTAGCTGTTCCACCGTCATGGTTATGGGAGTTTGAGGCGGAACCGCTCCAGACGGTCCTGCAAAGGTGGGTGTCGGCGTCACCACCGGGGTCTCGATCGGCGAGGCCAATGTTGGGGCCGACGCGGGACTTTTCCCTGCTTCCCCTGCGACTTCCTCAAACCTTCCTTGCAGGTCTTGTGCCAACGATGGTTGTTCTTCCATCATAGCCAACTTCTGTACGTCCTTAAGGCTTACTGCTCTTCTGACGACAGCACCTTTCTATGGTCTCTCTCACGTCTCGCCTTCGGTCAGACACGAACTCGGTTTACCTTCCTTGCCTTATCTTCAAACAGGCCCAGAAACAGCCTGCCTTCCTTGCTATTACTGCCCAGCACTCTCACGTCTCAGACCATCCTTCCCACAGACGGCGCCATTTAATGCGGGTACGACCCCGATCAACAGTATTTTGTCCGGGAAGAGTGGTGATCGGTGAAACGGGCTAGGACTTGCGTTTTCAGTGTCTTTTAGGATCTATATTTTGGTGCTGAGAAAGAAAGAAGTGACAGAGACGCAGATGTACGTGGTTCGGACAGGTGTCCTACGTCCACGGGCCGCCGGAAATAGTATCCACTTGTCACAGTCGGAAATACACCCTCAAGCTCACTTCGCTCGTTACAGTGTGTTAATGGCGTTAAAGAGAATGAAGAAGATGTATATGATATTTCTCTAAGTGTCTTAATGAATCCCTTCTCTCTCTTTCTTCCCTTTTTCTCCTTTATTCACATATACCCGTTTTCTCCTTGTCGTCCCAGCTGGCAGTCCTACGGGACCACATGATAGTGACGTTTGGTACCTCATAGGAGAGACAGCACCTGCAGGCATACGGATGTCAGACTGGCGCGCCTCCTTCCTGCTCACCATATCGACCACTCACCATGCCCCACGTGTCCCTTGGTCGGCCAGATCCAATATTTCCCGCATAGACTATTTCCCCGTCAGCACTCATCTATTTTTTCCGTACATAGTCACAGATACCCAGGGGTTCACCCCATCTATCAATATGTCCGCTAAGTCACTTTCTTCAGGTAGTACGATTAGGAGGAATGCTGGGTTAAAGGTTACCCCTATCAATATGGATTCATTTATTACACTGTTATCTAAGTTAGGGGCACGTTCTAAGAAGATAAGCCAGTGAATTCCTCCAACCATTTATTTCCGATTTTCTTTTGGTGATGTCGGCAAGGATCCTTGCATTGGAAAGTTCATCGCTTGTACCTTTGCAGATGAGTCGAGTTGAATAATACCACGTTTTATTTGAATTTGATTATCTATCTCGTAGTTATACCTATTTGAATTGGAAAAGCGTTTCGAATATAATTTGGATTTATTCGCAAATATTTGAGTTGAGTATTTCGAATTTATAGGCATATTTTTTTTCACAAAAATGTTTAATTATCTTTCTATTTTATTAAGTGGGAGATGCTTATAGTAAATGGGTCATTTACATTTGTAGGCATCTTTTTAAATGTAGTTTACAAAAATAGGCACTGTGTGCAACTACATATTTAAGCATAACTTTTTTTACATTATATTTCATATTTATTTTTATTGATGGTATATATTTTATAAATTTTAATGGTCAAAAGTATTAACCACTGACGTATGGAGAAAACAATATATTAAGGAAAGTTTAGATTTTCCATATACTACAGATTATCAATTAGGAATTATTGGTCAAATATTTCATTTTCAATGTCAGAAACCAGCCGAATTCCATTATACTGTAACATGCAAATTTTGACTTTGCCTAGCTGAATTAATACATGGTTTTTTGAATTAATTAGAACAATGAAAGAATGTTGGAAACACATCTTACTGTATCGATTTTACCTCTATCACATTAATATTAGAATAGGTGAACATTGAAAACAGACAACCAATTAAACGATTTCTATTAAGTATCCTCCACCTATTTCATGTGTCCTCCACTAATTTCACGATTACTACACCGACTTGATCTCATTTGCACAGTCTCTCATATCATATATCATATATTTTACTAATTACTTCAAGACGGTGAGCGAAGTGTGTATGGCAAAGGTCTTCTATGGAGGGATCATAAACACTAACAACAGCGGTTATCGTGTTTATGACAAGGACGTCCAAGATATATGGAGATCTCGACTGAATGCGATTTGCTCTATGTTTTTTACTCCATGCACTTCAGAATGGTTTTGGAAATGTTGAATCCCATGAAGTTGGTGTACCCATCGTTACGGAGGGTTTTGATCTTAACATGCCGGGAAGTAGTATGTGGAATGAAGTTCATTACGCACACAATGAGTTGAATGAACAATACGAGTTAGGGTTTATCAATGACACCACACATCAGACGATTGAGCCTGAAGTCGCTAATGAAGAGATGGGAGAAGATGAGGATGAGGGTCATGTTAATGACCCAATGGTGGTAGACAGTTATGTTGATCGTGACAACAACTACGATGTTCAAGGGGAGGAAGCCACTACAGAAATGGACGAAAAGGTTGAACCAACAATAAGAACCACGCAACAAGAGTATTGGAATCCGAGCGGATTTGTGGGGAACGCTAATGATGCACTAGTGGGAATGATTGATGAGGAAATACCACCTTGCCCCTTCATCAAAGGACATGAATTCAAGGACAAAGAATCAGTTCGTTTAGCTTTAACGGACTATGCTCTGAAGATCGGCCGAGAGTTCGTTACAACGGACAGCAACAAAACACATCTTGAGCTACGTTGCATGAATCATAATACCCAGAAATGTCAATGGAGGATCCGGTCCGGTTATTATTCGAAATACATGGTATGGAAGCTAAGTAAGATTGTAGAGCCACACACATGCCGGCGTCTTGGACCACGAGCATTCGATCATTGAAATATCACAACGGAATATATAGCAAAAGTGGCAGTGTTGTATCTTGAGGAGGAAATTTGAACATCGGTGAATTAGATCTACTATAAAGAAGGACACTGGCTTCATGATTCCTACCAACGAGCATGGCGTGGGATGCGAAGGGGCTTCGAAATCATCTATGGGACTTGGGAGGATTCAGTGCCAAAGCTCCCAACTTTTCTCCATGAGGTCCAGATTCGTAACACTGGGACAATTGTGACATACTTAAACAAGCCCAATGACACACTGCACTTTGTTTTCTGGGCATTCGGGCCATGCATTCAAGCATATCAGGCGTGCCGTCCTGTTATAACCGTTGACAGCACTCATCTATACTCCAAATATGACCACAAAATGTTGATTGCAGTCACAATTGATGCTAGTGGCTACTTAGTTCCTCTCGCTTTTGCAGTCGTCAATGGAGAAAATGATGAATCATAGCTATGGTTCATCAACCTACTAGCTCGTCATGTGGTGATGAACAAAGGAGCATGCCTAATATCGAATAGGTGCCCATCTATCCTCAAGGCTGCACGAACAGGTCCCGCCTTCAATCGAGCAGGGGGAGGATGCCATCGATATTGCCTACGCCACCTTCGACAAAAATGTGTATGACAAACACAAAACTAGCACAGGTTTCCATAAATCATTTTATGAAAAACAAAGTTATAATTTAGGACTAACAATTCTTACTCATAATTTAGGCAACATTTGCAAGTGCCAAAACTATTGTTGTGATCGATTAGGCGAGGCGCTAAAACAAAAAGAGCGAAACTTGATATATGCTGGTCAACTTAGCAAACTTTATTGGGATAGACGGAAATTACATACACACATTCATATATATGACCATTTACAGATGGTGGTATGTGTTGTAACACGTACCAAACAAATTGGACATTAAAAAACGTATGTCGTTCGTGTTCGCGAGGGAACTTGAAATTGTAGAAAGTGGCAGAATTTTGGGATCCCATGCTCTCATACACAACAGGTAATTTACTGTTAAATAATTGATGTACGCTGTCTTTCAATAACAATTTTTATTTTCTAAATTCAATTTTGATTTTGTCATATAGGCCTGTAAAATTTTAGGGGTTGATCCTTGAGATTTTGTTGATCCCATATACAAACTAGATCAACAAATTTCAACCTATCAAGAGCAGTTTAAGCCATTAATCCCGGAGGACCAATGGGTACAACCCCCCTTTAAACTTGTGCATGATCCAACTAGAAAGAAAATGGCACGCCCTGGACGCACTCGCACTACGAGGTTTACAATGGGGATGGATAGGGGACGAAGGAGACGGAACTCTAAGGAAAGAAAGCGTGAAGACATGTCACCATATCAGAATATGCCACAAAGTCCACCTCAATTCCATCGTACAAGTGTGGATTTACCTAACTCATATTTAATGACAGCGCAAACCAGCATCATCGATCATCGCTTCAGGAGCCACCTCGGGGATGGAACTACAATGTTGATGTTCCGGGGCCATCAACGCAACCACGCCGAGCAAAACATTCCATAAAAAACTTTCTCCAAGGAATAAATTTTAAGTGGTGATACCCTGGTTCTAATTTTTAAAATTGTGCAACTATATTCCTTTCGTTTATGTGAATCCTTTGTTCGACTCTATTTTATTTGTGTGAATCAATTGTTTGTTTAATTTTTATTTTCTTTTATTTTAAATCTGATTATTAAAAGAAATAAAATAAAAAAGATGCCTATTTTTTGTAATAAAAGTGCACATAATAAAATTAGTTCAAAAAAAGAAAATAAAATAAAGTAATGCCTATTTTTGCAACTGTTTTCACACAGTGCCTACTTTTGTAATTGACATTTGGTCAAGTGCTTTGTAATTAACTTAGTAACTACCTTCTAATCAATTTGGTGTGTCAATTATAATTACGAATTTACCCATTATAGTGATAAATATTATAATTATATCCTCAAATCAGTTTTCTTATACATAATAAAAGTAATAAAATTAAACTTATAATTTAATTTAAAAATAACTTAAAATATAAAATAATTGCACATACATAGAATGTATTTTACTAGTAGTAAAAGTAAACAAAGAAGGAATCTGTATGGATATATTTCGGACACTGGAATTTGTACGGAGACTTCCTCTCTGTTTATTTCTTGAACCCATCATTAAAATAAAATAAGTTATTAAGATAGCCCACTAATAAAGCCAGGTAAATAATTATCGGCCCAACTTTGTCTGTAACCTTGTTTGTCTCCCACACCGCTCAGTCAACAACATTTTCTGCTTTTTATATAGCGTTACCTTTCATGGCAGTTCGTCCCTTCGGGGACATCCGATAAAATTGGAACGATACAGAGAAGATTAGCATGGCCCCTGCGCAAGGATGACACGCACAAATCGAGAAATGGTCCAAATTTTTTTTACCACTTTTTCCCTTTTTTGATTCGTACTTATTCGAGGTTTCTTCTGATCTGCTTCTGTTATCATATGGTACTGGTTGCTGTTTATGTCCTTAATTGGTCGATGCTGATAATCCGCTGCTTTTTTTTAATGGCTGCAGATAGTATAGGTAGAATTTTTTCGCTGTTTTTGAAAGGAACAGAGGAGGAGTCGTCGGTGGTGGACCAACGGCGGCTTCGGCGGCTCAGAAGCAGAAAAATCTTCTTCAGAGGGTCGATGCTGATGTCGGAAATCTTGTCGATAATTTTGGGTTTTTTGGTTAATGTTGCTCGGGTACTATTTCAACCTTCTTTCATTTAGTTTGGTCATACACAGAACTTAATCGAATGAATGTGTTATGATCTGAAATAGGAACCTTACTGGATAATTTTTGCTGTGAACTGATTCGTCACTAACCATTGAGGCTGAATTGGGTGGGATTGTCGATTTCCTGGGATTATTGTTTTTTATCGTAAGAAAATTCTGAATGGTTTGGTGAATAGCAGTGAATATAGTTTTATTTTATATAGCGGTATCGTTTGTTCGTGGGGAAGATGAAGCATGCGAAGAAATGGGAATAGAAGATAAAATATATAGCACTAATCGCTTGTTAAGTCCATAATATTCCATTTTGGTTCCTTTTAATATCTTGTTGTCTTCTTTATTGGAATTGATTAATCACATCACAGTTCATGTACATGATGTGTTTCTTCTCTAAAAGTATCTAACGGGGTTTTCAATTTCCTTGAGTTCAATGAGCCACCAGTTTGAAACTCACAAGAGTCTTTTATGATGGAGAGGGCCCGAATGGTGATGGATTTGTGCTCTCTGCGATTTTCTGCATTCACAAATATAAAGATAACTGAAGCGTGTATAGTTTGCATTGTATAGCTGCAACTATCAGTTTCTGTTCGTCAACACATATTAAGATGGTGTGAAATTTCAGGTGTTGTTGATCTCATGACCTATTCAATGTTCTTGTTCGTATAATTTACAGGTTCAAGCCGCGGAGTCACTGCTCAAGTTAGTGTCTGAACCAAAAGAGACTGCAATTTTCATGGGATTGCATCTCTCAATGATCATGTTGAGCAGAGGACAAATGAGTTCAATGAATTGGAAGAGAATGCAATCCGAGCGTTGTGTATGATTGGGAAAGAGGCAGCTGCTAGCCTAAAGGAGCTCTAGTCTGATTACTGCTCTTCAGCGGGTAGAACATTACCATGAGCTTTAGAGAAATTCACTCGTTCTAGCACTTTTTTTTTTCACAAGTGAGTCCCGAGTAATTTCGCTAAACTTTAGAGATATGGTCTAGCTTTATTTACTTACATCATTCAGCATTTTAACCGTAAGGTTCTGGGTGGAAATAAAACCATCATTTGCGTTCCATTTCCACTGTGTTCTTGATGAGCACTGAAAATATCTTTGTACTTTTATCCTTAGATGATAAATTGTTACACTATAGTGCTTTTTTGAAAAATATACGTTAAATGGGGAGTAACTGCCCTGCAAATAAGGTCTGTGCATCTCTAAGAGAGTGAAGTTTGACATCCTAATTTGCAACTGCATCTCATCTTCAAAGAGCAGTTTTATTAGTTGTTAGGCACAGGCAAAATACTTTATCTTGCCAAGTTCTGTAGTTTCCGCTGCAATCTTGGTGGCCTTACTTGGGGTCATGAGGAGAAAGGATAAGCAAAAAATTCACATCTTCAGGTGCTCAACAAAATTCGCCAAGTGGAGTCGGGACAACAGTTTTTGTACATTCTCTCTCAAAATAATTTCTTTCTGAAGCTAAACATGGGATGATTGTTCTTCAGGGACATACTTACTCAAGCACATTCTTTGTACTGCACAAGGTGTAGATCTTTCGTATGTGCTCACTGTCAATTTGCAGCAATAAAGATCACGCCCATACACAAATATACTCTTTACCTATTGGCAAAAGTATGCAATCTCAGCCCCTACCCAATTTATATTCTTAATTCGTGCTAAAGAATCTAACATAGATCTTGATTTGAGCGGTGAAGCTCCTCTTAAACCTTGTACTTGCATCAGTTGGTACTGATACAGACAAAAACATGAAAGATAAAAAGAGTAAGTGCAATATATCCATATATATGTGTATATATCAGATTGTTACTTATTGTTGTGGTAGTGCAACTACTGCTGATCCAGGAAATCGCAGCGGAAAGTTGTATGAGAGAAAGTGATGCATGAACTGAACTTGTGTCGTGCGGAGACACGCCGGCATTCTTCTTCTAGGACCTCGGTAAACTCGCTAAATTTTGCAACTTTGAGGTATCAAAGTCCCATATGTATACATGTGTATTTCTCAGCGCCGCTTGTTATATCAGAAAGGATATATTTTATGTTGTCGGTTCTCATAAGCGATAGTGTACCTTAATGTTGTCCTGCTTTATTGTAAGTCGTGGAATATCTTCTGCAATTTTTCATGCTTTCACCATTCCCATGTCTCTTGTTCATAAGACGTGCATTGTCCTGTTGCAGACGCTACAGCATACATTGTCACAAAAGTTTTCCTTGGATAGAAATATTTGTACGAAATCAGATGCATGGTCTTGCTTGGCAATGAGCCATTCCGTGTTTAGGAATCGATACTCGTTCTCACCAGTTGCTTGTTATTATCAGTCCCTATGCAGTTTTAAATTTCGTACCGCCAAGAACAAGAAAATTGAGTTTTTTTCTCATACTTAATAGTATTGAAAACTAATCTTCATTCTTATGCTTTGTGTGCTAATTCATATGCATTCTTACCCTAACTGGGAGTTCCTTGGTCTATAGGGTGTTCAATAACTGTACGACGAAAGTTCCTTATAGTAGAAGCTGATTTGATGTACTTCTGAGGAACTTCTGATGCACTATTGCTCTTATATACTCTGAGCAGGGCAAGAAATTCTTGATATAAAATTAATTCTCGATATCTTTTTATCTGATAAGGTTCAATCTGGGGAAGGCTACGCTATTACATGAATGTATTTGGTTCAGTTAGTTTTTTGCCCAATCTTTTTGTATTTTGAACAAAGCCCAATTGCTCAGTGACTGCTTGCAAAGGATCCAACGAGCAGTTCATCAGCAATATGCAAATAATCGTACTCATCAGTTCCAAAATTTCCAGATAACTCTCTAAGACTGCGATCATCGGTACGAAGTTACTTCTTCGTCATGATAAAAGGTTAAGTATTTATTGACCGTACGTTTTGCATCCGTAGAAATATAGATCATTACATTTAATTTATCAAAGCCCTAACATCATCTTTCTCTATTCCACAAATTCGAAGGTATCTTCCAAGGTTGGCAGTAAAAATCCTCCACGAGGACAGGTTTCTTCAGGCACGGACCAGAGTCTTTAATCTCCCAAAGACAGTAACCGTTGCAATATTTTCGCAGCCCCTGAGTAAAAACACCGTATTTTCCCGAGCCCTTTGCGCTCAGAAATTCGCACTGAAACTTTGTAGTTTGCCAAAAATTATTTCTGAAACTCCAGTGTGTGCTCTCCCCAGGGGCAAGATTTATGATCCCAAAGTCGTCTTCTGAGGAGTAGCAATGAGTTGAAAGGCTCTCGTCAGAGAACCGATTCTGTATCTCAACAGTTTCGTATTCCAAAGTTCCCATCGTTGCTGAGAGCTTTGCATGAGCATGTAAAATTACTACTACAAGTGTAAGAACAGTGGTTTCTTTCAATGTCTTCATTGTGTTGTACCATTTTGATTTATTTCACAGAAAACACTGTATAAACTTCACTCCTACACTACAGCTATGAAATCTTGTATTCTTGGATATTAAGTGTTATGTAATTGTAATAATAATTCCGCTACCATAATAGTATTGTAGAATATCGGCTTATTTTTATATATTAAACATCATATTTAAGGTCTTTGACTTACCAATTATGTTTTTTTTTTCCATGTTTGTTATTGTTTTTTTTTATAAAGAAAATATGTTCTTTAAAAAATCACACATATATAATGCTAGTAATCAACATATAATCAACAGATATTCATTAGAAGTTACTAATGATAGCCAAAACTCCAAAGCAAATATAAAAACTCATAAAAAGACAGAGAAGATATAGGACACATTTCATGTTAGAACGAATGGCTATGAAAAAATAAACCCTCAGCCATTAAAATTAAAACAAATATACATAACATCAACAATTAGTACTTACATTCATTTGAGAAACCAAATAAATGTCTTCTAGTGTCAATCAAGTTGAACCACCATAAACATTAGTCCTACGACGAGAAACAATGTTTTTTGTCTTCATACATTGTAAATGAAATGCTTATATATAGGCTTCATATTCAAGCTGGTCGTTGGTAATATTATATGGCAAACAATTATGATAAACTCACAATTTTGAGTTTTTCTTGATTTGCTTTGACTTGAGCCGACCTTTTTTAATCTTGTTTGATTTAGATTTCCTTTGTCCCAAGGTAACTCGTTACATTTAGTTGCATTTAGTTTATCAAAGCCTTAATTTGTTACCTCAGATCGGGTGGGCATTCAGGATCGGGTTTCGAGTACCCGACCCGATCGGGTTCTTCCCGATCAGAAGAAAAATCGGGTTTAAACTCCATACCCGATTACTTACTTCCGTTGGATTTCGGGTAGCAAAATGCTACCCGAATTACCCGATCATGTAGTCGCAGGCCAAATAAATTAAAAAAAAAAACACCCAAAGCCCACAACCTACCACACGCATACACGCAGACAGCCCACCACAATAAAATAAAATAAAAAAACCCCAAAACCCACAATTTGATTTATTTTATTGTTGATTGTGTTGAAATTATTTATTTTTAATGTTGTTGAGCTTATTTTATTGATGTTGATTTGAATTTTGATGGTGTTTACTTTATAGTATTGTTGACGTTGTTTAATTTTATTTATTGTTGATAGTGCTTAACTTTATTTTATTGTTGAATTTGAAGGAACTGTAATTAATTTAAGCTTATTTAATTGTTAATTTTTAAAAAAGGAAAAGCGTACCCGACCCGCGGGTATCCGACGGGTTTCGGGTACCCGATTGTTGGATACCCGAATTTGATCGGGTCGGGATCAGGTTTGAAAATCCAAAATACCCGACCCGGTCCCACCCCTAGGACGAGTCCACCATAATTTTGCAAAACTGTAAAGATAATGATCAAGCTTTATTTACTGCATCCAAGCCATTCAGTATTTTAACCGCAAGGTTCTGGTTGGAAATAAAACCATCATTTGCGTTACATTTTCCACTGTCTTGATGCGCAATGAAAGTATCATCATACTTTTAAGATGATATATTACATTGGACTGCCTTCTTCAAGAGATTCAAAAAGCAGTTTGATGATGCCATTCATTATTAATAGGCCAAGTTCTGTGCATTCATGCACAATCTTGGTGACCTTATTTGGGGATCACAAAGAGAAAGGATATGCAAAAAAAATTCAATTCTTCACGTGCCCAACAAAATACGCCAAGTAGAGCTGACAGGGTTTGTACATTCTTTTTCGCAAAGTGCAAAACTCCACCGAAGTATTTCTTCCTGAAGCTGAACATTGGATGATCATTCTTTCAGGTAAATGCTTATCCTCGCGCATTCTTTCCATGTCACAAGGTGTATAGTATCTGTTAATGTTGACGGCAATGTTGGGATAACATTTCGGCCAACATTGTTGTCTGTCAACATTCGATTTTATCTTTCATGCCCAAAAATCGTTTAACTTTTTTTGTAGCTTTATTTACTGATATGCAGGATGAAGTAAAGTGCTGAAACGAGTCCAAACCGTGTGGAAAGCGTGTGGAGTTGCTTGAATGAATTTAGGAAGTGCAATTACTATAAATAGAAGATTTGAAGATCAAAAGAGAATTAGGCAAGGGACGACCAAGATTAGAAGATCTGAATATCAAAAGAGAATCATTCAACCAGCTACCATAAATAGGAGATAAGAGATCGGCCAATGAGATGAGAAGATTCGAACTAAATATATACTATATTTAGGGAGATCTTCGAGGAGATATTTGAAGAGATATTCAATGGATCTTTTTACCAATTCAAGAGTAAGCCAAGGCCTATAAATATGAGGAGATTTCGAGCTGCAATTGAGACCTTTGGACGAGAATCTTTTGAAAGCGATGAGCGAAAATTGTCGAGTTTCGTTGAGAGAATTTGAGCGAGCCAAAGTGTCTCTTTAGCCTAGTATTTCTTTTGCAAAAGTCTTAGGACTTTGTAGGTTTTCAGAATCGTTAGATTCGTAGTTTGCAGAATCGTGAGATTCGTAGTTTTCAGGATCGTTTAGATTCGTAGTTTTTCTAGGCTTGTTTTTACTATCTTCGGATAGTTATTTTGCATCCATTGCTGTAGTGGAATTTCGCCTTGAGGCACGCAACAAGTTTTTATAACTTGTTGCACAGATTTACATCTCGTGTTCACCATCTTTCTTTATTAAGTTCGTTAAATATTCCGCTGTGCGTTCTGTGTTGGGGTCAGTGTTGACCCAACATTTGTTCCAACATTTAGTCATCAGTTTTAAAACTTAGTATTTTACATCCATATTTTACCGGGACCACTTCAGAGTGGTATCAGAGCCTACGCTTGACGTTACTAAGCGCAAAGATTCATCTACAATGGATGTTACAAGCTCAAACCATCTCGGCAAAGTCCCTGTGTTAGACGGTTCCAATTATGCCTATTGGAATGTTCGTGTTCGACAGTGCATTAAGTCCATTGATGTGCGTGCGTGGGAAGCTGTTCTCAACGGATACACTCCACCTCGATCTCCTCCAGATGCTGATGGCGAAGTCGTTGACAAACTGATCGAGGATTCGACCATTACTGAAAAGAATGCGGCCGAGTATAACGACAAAGCTCTTAATGCCATTTTCTCTTCGGTGGACATATTCATGTTCAAAATCATTCAGAATTGTTCGACGGCAAAGAGCGCTTGGGATCTTCTTCAGAGGTACTGCGAAGGCGATGCGAGTGTGAGGGAAACCAAGCTACGATACCTCCTCAATCAGTTCGAAAATCTTAGATTGAAGGAAGACGAGAATATCACCACATACTTCGTGAAGATTTTGACGATTTCGAGCGAGTATGCTAGCCTCGGAGATCCGATTGCTAATAAGGTACTAGTTTCTAAATCTTTACGTACGCTAACTGAAAAGTTTAATGTGAAGGTAGCGGCGGTCGAGGAAGCACACAACTTGGCGATTATGGAGTTCACATTGATGAACATCATGAAGAATTACGAGACCAATCTTGACGTTCAAAAGAGGGCATCACGCGGCAAAAGCATTGCCCTAGTCAGTCAGTCATCCAAGGTGCAAACTGATGAAGTTGACTCTGACAATGATGAGGATATGGCTATGCTCGTGAAGAAATTTGCAACGTTTCTCAATAAGAAGAAGGTGGAGCGCAACGTTGGCCCAACATTCAAAGAAGGCAAGAACTTCAACAGAGAACCAGCATCAGCCCCTCCGTTCTTCAAACGCAATTTTTATCCAAAGAAGAAGACTGATTTGGATTCAGTAAGATGCCATACGTGCACGGGCTGGGGTCACTATGCCAACGAGTGTGCAAGCACACTTCGCAAACGTGGGAAATCGCTATGGGTGGATCTCTCCGACGATGAAGATGATGAGCAGTCACCAAAACAGACCAAATCATCATCAGTTACCATCCAATCCTTCTCGGTAACGGATGTTGAGCAGAATGTTGATTCAACATCTGACTCAGCATCTAAGAAACAGATTATTTTTTATTATGATGACTCAAACTGCTTTGATGGTTTTTTAAGTTCTGATGATGCAGATTTAGAAACAGATGGTTGTGAAGCTATGAAGCTATTGTCCGCGCAATATGAAATAGAGAAGGCGAAAATGCGCAACTCAAAGCCGCAGCGAAAGTGTTGTCCGAAGAGAATGAAAAGAACGAAAAAGTGATCGAAGGCCTACTTGAAGGCATGAACAAACTGGAAGCTGTGTTGACGTGAAAGGACCAGGAGATCGCCAAGCTACAAAAGCGAGTCGACGAGGCGGATTTGACGTTCTCGAAGTTAAATAAGGGTAAATCGACCCTTGATGAGGTATTATCTCTCAGTATCTAGGATAAGCAGGGTCTAGGATATTGTAATCAGCCCCCTTGTGATGTTCCTAAACCCGTGTCGCATGTTCAGCCGAAGATAGTTTTTGTTAGAGAAAAATCACATGCTTCGAGTAATGTTAGTGAAACTGCCATTGTTGCGAAAATTCCTAAGTATGCTGCCGTAAAGTCTAAGGATAGATCTTTTAAATGCCATCACTGCATGGAGCCTGGTCATATAAAGCCGTTTTGCTGGAAATTGAAGGGGGAGATTTCTGCAAAGAAATCGATGTCGGCTGAAATGTCCTCCAACATTCCGCTCACCATTGAGAAATCAGTGTTGAAAAGTAAGTCTGGAGATAATTCAGCTAGCTCACCTGCGAATTCTGGCAACCTAAATGCTGTTTTACCATCTAAAAAAGTGTGGATTGAGAAGTCCGTTTATAAGTGCAATGTCGTATATACCTCTTTGCGAGCTAACGTGACAGGTTCTTGGTACTTCGATAGCGGATGTTCCCGACATATGACGGGTACCAAATAGTATCTAAGTGATTACATGACTTTAAAGAGTGGATCTGTGACGTTAGGAGGAGGTGCGAAAGGGCGGATTCTCGGTCGCGGCAAGTTGAATGTGCCCGAATTTTTGAAGCTGAGCAACGTTCTACACGTCGACGGGCTTGTAGCTAATTTGATTAGCATAAGTCAGCTGTGCGACGACGACCTCGAGGTAAGGTTCAACAAGGAATGTTGTCAAGTTTTTAACAGGAAAGGTGTGTGTCATGGCAGGGAAAAGATCAAACGAAAATTACTACTCCGTCGGAGACAAATCCGGATCCAAGGAAATGTGTCAACTCTCAAAGGCCGAGGACGATGTCACCCTTTGGCATTACAAACTGGGCCATGTCAACTACCGAATGCTGGAGCAACTTATCAAACACGACGCGATCAGAGACATTCCAAAGCTTAAGGAGTTTGGTAAGGTTGTTTGTGAGTCATGTTTGAAGGGTAAGCAAGTGCATGCTAGCCATAATGTTGACCAACATGCTGCCCAACATTTTAGAACTGCTCATTGTTTTCAGCTTATTCACATGGATTTGATGGGTCCGATGGAAGTAGATAGCATTGGTGGTAGGAGATATGCTTATGTGCTTGTTGATGATTACTCTAGATATGCATGGATTTACTTTCTTAAGGAAAAATCTGTGTCGTTCGATTTTTTCAAAAAATTTTGTGCAACTTTCAATGCCACATATCCTTCCATTTCCCTGGGAAATAGTGTTGATTTGGTTGACACTTTGACCTTTGCGCTTGGTATCAGCCGTCTTCATCTTTTGAGCACCTCCACTTTGGGAGAAAGGGGAAGAACCTAAACTCTTAGGAAAGAGAAAACAAAAATAAGACTTTCATTGAGTTGAGGCGAACGGGAGCGATAGCCCACTCGACCGTAGAGCATTCTTCAAGCCCAATCGAAAAATCTCTTGCAGACTGGATTCTGGCTGAAGCTTTGCATACCGCATGTCAAATATCTAATCGTGTTTTCTTTCGTCATGGTACTAAAATGACATCGTATGAATTATTGAATGGGAAAAAGCCAACTGTCAAGTATTTTCATGTTTTTGGATGCTATTGTTATATGCTGAATGACCGTGAGTACTTGACCAAGTTTGATTGAAAAAGTGACAAGTGCATATTTCTTGGATACTCGCTCAATAGTAGTGCTTATCGTGTGTATAACTTGCGCTTGAAGACTGTTCAGGAGTCGGTAAATATTGTGTTTGATGATGCTACTAATCTTAGCAAAGTGTCTCCTCAAGTTGATATTTCAGATGTTATACAAGCTGTGGACGAAACAGAGGAGAATGTGGAGGATGATGTTGACCCGACATCTGACTCAACATCTGTGCCAGAACAGAACAGCGAGGCTGGACCCAGTGAAGTTCGTAGAGACCCGCCAGCTAAGATTCAGAAAGATCATCCCACAGACTTAATTATTGGAGATGTGAACGAAGGTAGGAAAACCAGAGATAAGCCGCGCAAGGATTATAAGTCAATGGTAAGAAACGTATGCATGAACACAGTATACGCTGAGGTACGTTTTAATTGTTTTGTTTCTGAGATAGAACCTAAGAATATCCTTGAAGCTCTCAAGGGTAATTTCTGGATCAATGCGATGCAAGAGGAACTCTTGCAGTTTGAGAAAAACCAAGTATGGACCTTAGTTCCACGGCCGAATGACATTAATGTCATAGGTACGAAGTGGATCTTTAAACATAAATCTGATGAACTTGGTACAGTTGTTAGGAACAAAGCACGTTTAGTAGCTCAAGGTTATACGCAAGTTGAGGGCATAGATTTTGATGAGGCTTTCGCTCCCGTGGCTAGGTTAGAATAAATTAGGTTGTTATTAGCTATTGCATGTTGGCTTAACATCACGTTACACCAAATGGGTGTTAAGGGTGCGTTTTCATATGGGTATATTGATAAAGATATCTATTTGAACAGCCTAAGGGATTTGAGGATCCGCATTTTCCTAACCATATTTTTAAGCTGCAGAAAGCTTTGTATGGACTGAAGCAAGCGCCTCGAGCTTGGTATGGTTGGTTAGCTACATTTTTACTCGATTTTGGGTTTACTTGAGGTGAGGCAGACCGCACTCTTTTTATAAAAAGGGTCGGTTCTGATATTTTAATTGCTCAAGTTTATGTTGATGATATTGTTTTTGGCTCGAGCCACAATCTATGCTCTATCAATTTGTACAGGCCATGAACTCCACTTTCGAAATGAGCATAATTGGGGAACAAACTTATTTTTTAGGCTTGCAGATTAAGCAAAGCAGCGACGGGATCTTTATGTCCCAGGAGAAATACGTGAAGAACACTGTCAAGAAGTTCGGGCTTGACACGGCAAAGGTAATGAAAACTCCAATGGGTTCATCACAAAAGGTATGTAAGGACAATGTTGGACAGAATGTTGACCCAACATTGTATCGATCCATGTAGGCAGTTTGCTTTATCTTTCAGCGAGTAGACCCGATATTATGTATAGCGTATGTGTCTGTGCTAGATATCAGTCTGAGCCTAAGATTTCTCACTTAAATGCCGTTAAACGTATACTTGATATGTGAGTGGTTTGGTTCTCTAAAGATACTAATATGAGTCTTGTAGGCTACAGTGATGCTGATTGGGCAGGTGACGAGGATGATCGCAAAAGGATAAGCGGCGGCTGTTTCTTCTTAGGTAACAATTTAGTTGCATGGTACAGTAAGAAACAGAATTGTGTGTCTTTATCTACTGCTGAGTTTGAGTATGTTGCTGCTGGGAGTTGCTGTACGCAATTAATATGGTTGAATAGCATGTTGTGTGACTATGGTTTAGAGTGCGAGTCAGTTCTCATGTATTGTGATAACCTTAGTGCCATCAACATATCTAAAAACCCTATACAGCATTCACGCACGAAGCATATAGATATAAGGCATCATTTTCTGAGAGATATTGTAGAGAAAGAATTAGTGCGCATTGAGCATATAGACACGAAACATCAGTTAGCTGACATTTTCATGAAAGCATTAGATGTTGAAAGGTTTTCGGACCTGAAAAAGTCCATAGGTTTGCATCAGTCTGTCTGAATGTTGGTCCAACAGTTGGATCAGCATAGCAGAAGTCGGACTTGATCGTTACTGCTTTGATATTTGATTTAATGTTCTCTCTGTTATTCTGTGAAATGATTTGACTCACCTAGAACGTTCCCTGAAATGACCCTCTTCCTTAAAAAAAACGAAAAAAATGCTCGTTATTCTTTTTCAAGATATAGGTTCAGGTAATAAGCTTCCCTAGGTGCACGGCATTCGCAGTGACGATGCACTCTTTGCGACAAAAATCCTAACCTTGATGATAAGGATCTTATAAGGGCTATGCATAATGTTACTAGTCTATATTAAGGTAAGTAGGGCAGAAAATGAAAGGGAATTGAGTTTAGGGTGTTGAACAGAAAAGTCTCGAATTTCAGAGTAGAATGTTGAGTCTTATGTTAGGGCAACATATGTGACTGTCAGTTTGATCATGCTATATTTTTGTGCTTTCGTTTATGTGCATTAGTTTTTAAGTCAGCATGTGTCAGTTTCGTATGTCTAGTTTAGATATCTCTTAGATTGCATTAGAACTCTCGAAAAACAGCTTGTTACACTTGGCTCAAGTGCTCATCATTGTCGCTTAAACCGTTAGTCTCGCTCGATCCTATTATGATTTTTGACTTGGTATTTTTGGTTGAATCATGATCTGAATTGCTCCTATATTTTCACATGACGATTCCTCCATATACTGTTTTTAGCTCCATGTTTACTTAGACAGGTTTGACCTAATTCGATCACATCCTCAAACTGTCTAAATGCTCTTTATTCCAACAATTAGATTTACTCAGCTCGCTTACATCATGATTTATCCCTATTTACTGAGTGATCGTTTTATTTGTGACGTTGGATATTTCTCTCTTTTAGGTTCGACTTGAACTCTCATCACTTTCGCATATCCTATTTCATAGTTCGAACTTGACGCTGAAATTACTCTATGTTCTTGATTGTGGTTGATATAATAGAGGGTTGCTCATTCTGTTCCCATCTTATTATTTTTGGATTTATCTTTGATTTCTTTATGGAGAACTAACTTGTTTCTGAGTCTCAGAATGTTGGCCCAGATATTGGTCCTATATTTGCCTCAACATCTGCAAGTTGGCTAACAGAGGAGTTCTCTGGGTTTTTTTTCTTTCTTCCCAAAAAGAGGGAGAAGGTTGTGCAGATAAAAAGAGAGAGATAAGGAAATTCAGGGGGAGCAGAATAAGCAGAATAAGGAGCCGAACAAACAGAGGGAGCTGATCAAGAAGGAGAAGCAGCCGAGAAAGCATCAGAAGGAAACTCCATACTCCATTGAGAGTGAAGCTCTGATCCTTTCCATTTTTTTGCATGCATATGTCAGATTAATTTGTTTTACTATGGGCATGCTGATTTGATCTTCTGAATCTGATTTGATTCTATGATTCTTTGCATGACCGACTTTATCTTTATTGTGTGCATGCTGATCTGGCTCGTTTAGGTTGTGTGACTATATGGTTTGTTGGCATGCGTATGAACTTTTTATTTTTGGACAGATGTTAATCTTCAGATCCCTAATTGGCTTCGTACTACTTCTTAGTACTTTGAATAGCTTATAGACTATTCTGTTTACGTTTGCTCTAACCATCTTTCATAGTTTTGTGGTTGAGTAGATTTGGCCTTCAGGGGGAGTTTAGGAACTTCTAATGTCTGCACGGGTTTTGGGAAGAAAGATAAAAAGGGGGAGATTGTTAATGTTGACGGCAATGTTGGGATAACATTTCGGCCAACATGGTTGTCTGTCAACATTCGATTTTATCTTTCATGACCAAACCATTTAACTTTTTTTGTAGCTTTATTGACTGATATGCAGGATGAAGTAAAGTGCTGAAACGAGTCCAAACCGTGTGGAAAGTGTGTGGAGCTGCTTGAACGAATTTAGGAAGTGCAATTACTATAAATAGAAGATTTGAAGATCAAAAGAGAATTAGTCAAGGGACGACCAAGATTAGAAGATCTGAATATCAAAAGAGAATCATTCAACCAGCTACCATAAATAGGAGATAAGAGATCGGTCAATGAGATGAGAAGATTCGAACTAAATATATACTATATTTAGGGAGATCTTCGAGGAAATATTTGAAGAGTTATTCAATGGATCTTTTTACCAATTCAAGAGTAAGCCAAGGCCTATAAATATGAGGAGATTTCGAGCTGCAACTGAGACCTTTGGACGAGAATCTTTTGAAAGCGATGAGCGAAAATTGTCGAGTTTCGTTGAGAGAATTTGAGCGAGCCAAAGTGTCTCTTTAGCCTAGTATTTCTTTTGCAAAAGTCTTAGAACTTTGTAGGTTTTCAGAATCGTTAGATTCGTAGTTTGCAGAATCGTGAGATTCGTAGTTTTCAGGATCGTTTAGATTCGTAGTTTTTCTAGGCTTGTTTTTACTATCTTCGGATAGTTATTTTGCATCCATTGCTGTAGTGGAATTTCGCCTTGAGGCATGCAGGAAGTTTTTATAACTTGCTGCACAGATTTACATCTCGTGTTCACCATCTTTCTTTACTAAGTTCGTTAAATATTCCGCTGTTCGTTCTGTGTTGGCATCAGTATTGACCCAACATTTGTTCCAACATTTAGTCATCAGTTTTATAACTTAGTATTTTACATCCATATTTTACCGGGACCACTTCAGTATCTTTCATATGTGCTCACTTTCAATTTGCAGCAATAAAGTTATGATAGTTACATGCACACAGAGTAATAGACTCTTACCTGAAGGCAAAAATATGCATATCTCACCCCTACCCAACATATATCTTGATTTCGTTCTAAAGAATCTACAAAGACTTGATTTGATTACTGAGGCTCCTCTTAAACCTGCTATTTGGATCATTTCAGGGCTGATGCTTGCACAAAGAAATATGAAAGATGAAAAGAGTAAGTACAATATATCTGTACATTTATATCAGATTGTTTATTGGTTGCTGCAGTAGCTGTAACTGCTTCTGATCTCAAAATCTCAGCTGATACTCTTTTTCCCAGTTGCCTGTTATTATCAGCTCAAACCCAATGTTGTTTTACATTTAGTACTTACAAGAACAAGAAAAACAGAGTCTTTCTTTTATACTTACGAGTATGAGGAAATTATCTTGCTTCTTGTCTTGTTCCTCTGTGGCTTCATGTGCTTATTCCTATTCATGTTGGTTAGTTTATAGAAACTGTTTGTGCTTTTGATATACTCTGAGTAGAGCTGGCAAAATAGCCGTGGCCCGCGGGCCGCCCCGCCCTGCCAAAAGGGTGGGGCGGGCTGATATTTTTCTCAGGCGGGCCTGAACGGGCTTACCCGTGCGGGCCGCGGGCTCTGGCTGGGCGGGTCGGGGTGGGGAGGGCTAGCCCACGGGCTAGCCCGCCAATAGTAAAAAAATATTAATTAATAAATTTATATTTATATATAATATATATAAGTTTTTGGTAAGATTATAATTTATAGAATTAAAAGATAAATTAACTAGTATTTTCTGAAGTTGAAATATATTAAATATATTTTTTTATTAATTTTTTTTATTTTCTGGTTTTATTTTATTTGTTTTTATTTATGCGGGCTAAGCCCGCCGTGCCCGCAGCCCGCCAGTGGTCGGAACGGGCCTAGCTTTCTTAAGCCCGCCCCGCCAGTGGGCGGGCTTTGGCGGGCTACGGGCCGGCCCATTTTGCAGGTCTAATTCTGAGCAGCGAAGAAGTTCTTGATATCTCTGGTAAACGCTCAACCTGGTTTGAGCACTATCGATCTACAATTACAAGAACTGTGATATGCTATTACATGAATGTGATTTCATTGGTTTAAATCAGTGTTTTTCCCTATTAAAAAGCGAGGGGTCCTTCCTAACACCAATTGGTAATAGGAGAGAAAGCCTCTTGATAAGTTAGGATTTCACGTTATTTTTATACCCCGTGAAAGCATATTTTCGACTCTTATTTATCATAATGTACTTTAATATTATGCGTTTACGTGCATGTCTCTTGTTTGGCAGATACTGGAGTGAAATGGATCAAAGTGGGAAGATTCGAACGTAAAAAGGACCATCAAGCTTAAGACCACGGATTCCATGCTTATAATAAGCCAGCCTAAGTGCGAACATCTAGGAAAAGCTCAAAGCAGGCAGCTCAAGCAAGCACGTGAACCATACAAAGAAGATATTATTACTTGAAGGCCAAGTGAACGAAGGAAGATATTCTTTATCAAATAATCTCGCATGAGTAAGGAATAAAATATTGAAATATAAGGAAGATGTCAAATACTCACTTAAAGGAAGGCAAATTAAATGAGAAGATAGGGAGTATCGAATTACGCCATATTAAGTCGGTTGCCATCTCTATAAGAGGGAACCTTGCGGCTAAAAATAAGAGGGCTCTCTGACGCCTTAAATAAAAGGAAGACGAAAGCTTTTGGACGGCTGAAAGAAGAAGAGCCGAGGGCTGCGAGCGCGACGAGAATACAATCGACAGCCCAGACGCGAACACCATAACGAGGGTGAATTCTTTATCTTTTAATATTTCGTTTTCGACAATGTGTTCTTTCGGTTCATTGTCGTTTTCGTTTATTATAATGCTAGCGTAATTTCTTTTGTGGTTTGGCGATGTTAGGCCCAATTATGACTATGTATTAATGTTATTTTTTTATTATTTAATCATATGATTTGAGTTATGTATTCTCTGTTTGTGCTTCATATGCGTACGTGTGATTGGCCCCCATGTATATGATTATTGATTGGTTTATGAGACGGACTAAGTGATTAGATCAATTAGAATAAAACATCGAATACCACTACGTAAAATTGATCAGAGATGAATTCGGTTTCGTATGTGTGATTTCCAATAATTTAGGCGTCGAAAGCGTCCAAACTCGGGGAATTTCATAAAGATCGAATACACGTATAGGAACTACAATCATTTAGACATATAGTTGATTGATTCTCTATTTACGTAGGGTTGCTATTGCGGAACAAACGAGTAGCACGTATGTTAGGAAATTCTAACTTAACTACGAGTCATGTTGATTAGATAGATTAGATTGCATGAAGACGTAGGAATAATTTGTGCCGAGCATGTGTCTTAATCACGTTCGTCGTTAATTGCTCTATCCTCATTTATTTTTTTTGCGTCTATTTTATTATTTGCATTTTAATCTCCTTTATCAAATCACTAAAGCTATAAAAATTCCTTTAGTTTAAATTAGAATTATAATTAATATCTTAGAATTAATCGAGCTGTCTTCGTGGATCGATACTGGGACTTCGTCCGTTTTACTACTTGCACGATCTAGTACACTTGTTAGTATTCGAGCGTGTCACCTCTTATATATAGCAGCTCAAAGAGTTTGAATTAGTCGATGTGGGACAATTCTCAAATTATAGTCTCAACACGCCTCGTCATGTGTGGCATGACTGGCTTAACACGTGTACATATGAATCGGGCGACGGTGAGCAGAATCCAACCGCTCTGATACCATACTAATTGGAAAACTTTCAACACAATACTTAACGTGGTTCGTCAATCGATCCTACGTCCACAGTGCACAAGAATTTTATGGATCGTTTACAGAGAATGGGTAGTGAAAGATCTCACACTACAGACATGAAATCAGCTCAGTGAAGACCACGCACACAGTTGTAAGATACGCACACATATCACGCTTAAAATGCCTTAGTTAATATGTTGGCGCCACCAGTTGGGTTTTAAATACTAACTAAGAAAATCGTCAGTGATGAAGGCGTTTTAACAAGTAACGCGCTCTTTCCTTAAGAAGCCCGCGAGGCCCGTGTAGTAGCCCGCGAATATTCAAAAATGCTCCAAGCGTCTCCCACGCTTTCCTTTCTTGAAACTGTGAAGTCATTGTTTTCCTGAGCTGATTTCAATATGCCCCCGCAAGATGGACAACATAAGTCTATGACAGAAATCTTGAGTAGAAGCTGCTTCAACTGTGTCCCTCTCAGTGCGTTGGTAAAGACATCTGCTAATTGAAATACCAAACTGGAAGCACCTTGATAGAACCATCTAAGACGTGATGCTGAATAGAATGGCAACCGATCTCGATATGTTTCGACCGTTCGTGTGGATTAAAAGCAAGCTTTAATGTAGAGAGGTTATCACAGTAAACACCGGTGTTTGAAACTGCTGAGCTCTTTGAGCAGATGATTAATCCAAAGAACTTCTGCCACAACAACCCCTAATGCCCTGTACTCGGCTTCAGTTAAAGATCTGGAAGTGGCTTGTTTATTCGCCTTCCAAGTGATTAGTGAATCGCCTAAAAATGTACAATATCCCGTGACAGACTTCTTGGTATCTCTGCAAGCCGCCCAATCGGCATCAGAAGTCCCTTAGGGTATCTTAATCTGATGACCGAAACAACCCTTGTCGTGGTGACCCTTTGAAGTATCTTAGCAGATGGTGAGCAGCCACTAAGTGAACAGTCCCAGGTGCTGTCATGAATTGACTTAACTTGTATACTGCATAAGTAATATCAGGCCGTGTGAATGTCAGATATAATAAGCGACCTACTAATCTTCTATATTGGAACGAGTCTGACAGAGGTTCACCATCTCCTGCCATGAACTTCTCATTTGGATTCGTAGGTGTCGTCAATGGCTTTGAGTTAATATAACATATATCTTCTAGCAGCTGTAAGATATACTGCCTCTGTGTCAGGTAAATGCCTACTTCACTCCGAGCCACTTCTATGCGAAGAAAGAACTTCAAGTCGCCTAAATCTCTCACCTTGGAATAGGACTTTAAGAAGGCTTTTATTTGTTGGATCTGCTCAATGGAAGGGCCAGCCAGGACGTATCATCAACATAGAGAAGCAATACAACTGTAATGTCCCGTCCCATACCGGGTGTCACTGTAGCATCGGCCCCTACTGAGACTTGTGGGGTTGGCTCCACCACACTCCGACTGATAGTCTGGCTCCACTATACCACCATTTAACTTTTTAACGTGCTTCATGCGCTCGCTCACACGCACCTGAGAAACTTCACAGGGGGTGACCCATCCGAAGATTGCCCCAGTCAAGCATGCTTAACTTCGGAGTTTCTATAGATGGACTCCCGAAAAGGTAGGTCGACCTTGGTGATATGAGTAGTACTATCAATTCTCTTGTACGATTCTTAGCCTGCCACGCCCATGCGTTGCCAGTCTCAGGATCCCATCTCATTCAGGTGTGGGATCGGTTCATTCATGTATCCCTTCGCTTAGAAGCCTGCCAGGAGCCGCTCATTGTCCGTGCACCTCTCTGGCACCCCACCCTCATCGGCCCCGGGCTCACATGCCCACCAGCTTCCGTCTGGTTCGTCCCCGAACCAAACCGTACTGCGAGAGGTTGTGCTCTGATACCACCTGTAACATCTCGTCCCATACCCGGTGTCACTGTAGCATCGGTCCCTACCGGGACCTGTGGGGTTGGGACCACACTCCGACTGATAGTCTGACCCCATTGTATCACCATTTAACCTTTTCACGTGCTTCGTGTACTCGCTCACACGCACCCTGAGAAACTTTCCAGGGGGTCACCCATTCGAAGATTGCCCCAAGTCAATCACGCTTAACTTCGGAGTTTCTATAGATGAACTCTCAAAAAGGTCAGTCAATCTTGGTGATATGTGTAGTGCTATCAATTCTCTTGTACGATTCTTAGCCTGACACGCCCATACTTTGCCAGTCTCAGGATCCCCTCTCATTCGGGTGTGTGATCGGTTCATTAATGTATACCTTCGCTTAGAAGTCTGCCAGGAGCTGTGTGGCGATCCTCACTTTCTAATCGCTAGTTAGCGATAACTCACGTCGGGTTTAGCAACAAAAGCCGCGGGAGAATCCATTTTACAAAAACATTTGTTTATTCAAAATGTTAATACGAACGGGCCGAAGGCCCAAATCATCCTATCACTCGCCCACGGGTCATCATTTATGTACAGCCCGCCCTCAAAAGCCCATGAAAGCTCTGATAGTCAGCCTCGATTGTCGATTTCATACAACACGTAAACACTGAGCTTTAGATGAAATAATGCATATGCACACTCGCTCACGTTCACTCACCCCCAATTCTAACCAATGCAATGCCACTCATCATCACTCATCACAACCGAGATACACTCACCACCTCACAATAGACCTGGGCTCCATACTGTACATCATCACACGAAATCACGATCACGATCACGAACACAACCACAACACCATCACAACGGCAGTGGCCTACAGTGGGCAATCTATCCCTTGAGCCATACCAGGTCACACATCCCAGTTCACCATCTTTTGCCTCAATGTAGTGCCTACGCTGATAGCCTACACTAGGTCCCGTAAGGATACCCAGGTCGCACCCTCCATGTCGGCCCTCCCCATGTGATAGCGTGGCCTACACGAGATAGCCTACTTGGGGATATCCCAAATCGCTGCTTTCCAGGTCGCGCGCAGTCTGCCGCCTAATGTCCAAACGGGCCAATGGCTCACCGTCATAGGAGCTGGTGCACGAGCAGATGCCGACACTCACATGACTCCTCTACAGGTTGACAGCCAATATCGGCTACATGCTCAACAGGTACAATACAATACCGCCGTTCCACCACGGCACACGCCGTAAAATGAGATGTAATGTACATGCATGCATATAACGTGATAATACATGGACGTGATGCCATGTGAATCATATGGAAAACACGTAAAACCCATAATTCATGGAAGCACATGAAAGCACATAACTAGCAGATAGGTGTTTACGCGTTGTAGATGAATAATTCACCTACTTGCCCTCTTGATACGGTCGATTAGGAATTCCGATGGAATCCCTAAATGTCGAGCCTCTTAACATAAAAATATTATCAGTGTATGCACAAATTCTTAACTAGTCTAACATAACTATGTTTTTAACACTGGGTCTAAAGGTCAACGGTCAACCCGCGAAAGATTCACAATTGCGAAAAGTCGCTCATTGTTCGTGCACCTCTCTGGCACCGACGATCACTCCCCGTCCTCATCGGCCCTGGGCTTCACAACAACTAGCTGGTCTGCCTTTCCCTTAATGAACAGGTTGTGATCAGACTGTGTCTGTACAAACCAAAGCTCTTGACCGCATCTGTGAATGTTTTATTCCATTGTCTAGATGCGTATTTGAGCCCATAAATTGACTTGTGCAATCTATAGACCAGTTTCTGCCTCTGCCCTACTGATATTTACTGTGAAAACCTTGTGGAACATCCATATAAATCTCCTCTGAGAGCTCTCCATTGAGGAACGGATTGTTAACATCCATTTGATTGATACTCCAACTTGGTAGCTAAAGATAGGATGATCCTGATAGTGTCTGGTTTTGCCACCGGTGCAAATGTATCAACGTAGTCTACCCGCTCACGTTGGTCAGACCCTTTAGCTATGAATCTTGCTTTATACTTCTCAATCTGCCCATTAGGGTTGAACTTACAATAGATTTCTTCCCTTCTGGCAGAGAAACTACTGACCAAGTGGCGTTTTCCTCAAGTGCCTGCAGCTCATCATTCATGGCACTCAACCATTTTTCAGACTAGCAGCCTGTGAGAAACTCCTGGGTCTTTTGCTGAGCGAACATCATTGATAAAGGCTTGGAGCTGACTAGAAACATTCTGGTAAGTAAGAACCTTTGACAAAGGGTACAATACCTTGTTGCCTCTGAGACTGTTGCAATGATAATCCTGCAAATAATGAGGTCTTCGTGGCTATCTTTCTGACCTTCTCTGTGTCTCATGTCCTGCTGCGGCCCTCATGTCCTCCTTGTTGAGGCCCTGCCTCTTCTTCCATGTGTTCATGAGAGTCTGCATTAAGCTGGCCTGATGGAGAGTGAATTTCCTGTGAAGCATCATCTTCTGTCTGGACTATGGCAACAGAATTGCCTCGTGAGGTAGCATTATAACCCTCATGAACTTCTGGTGAAACACGTTCAGCAGGTTGATCTATGTTATCCATGAAAAGGGATCTAGGTAACACATGTGAAGGGAAGGGATCAGGCATATTCTGAGAATCCAGCAGCCTTTTGAAAGGAAAGTCATCCTCAAAGTATATAACATCTTTGGAAATTATAACCTCCCCGATGGCCAAGTCTAGCACTTTATATCCCTTGATTCAATTTGGATAACCAATAAACACGCATTCCTTAGCCCTTGATCCAATCTGATTGATCCTGGGTGCCCTGAATCTGGTGCTCTGTCTATAGCCTGGAGGATATCCATGAACTTGGTAGCAGGTTTCTATCAAGTGCCCGTTTTTACAACAATGAGTGCAAACAGATTTATTCAGCTCTTTCCTTGAGTTGTTAAAAACTTTCCTGACAGTCTCTTGATCTGCTCTTGCTGCCATCATTGCCATATTATTAGATGGTTTTTCTCCCACCCAAGTATGGCCTGGACCCAGACGTCTGCATTTCCTCTTGAACTAGTAGAGAAAACACTCTATTGATAGATGGCAAGGGATCCATCAAAAGAATCTGGCCTCTAACTTGGGCATAGGAATCATTCAATCCCATCAAGAACATCAGTACGTACTCTTCATTCGGATGAGTCCTGAGGTCATTCATTCCACCACAGACACACTGACAGTCTGGCCTATAAATCAACTCGTCGCATAACGTTTTAAGCTTAGTGAAATAAGTTAGCACACTATGTGAACCTTGCGCAAGATTCATCAGATCCTTCTAGATTTGAAAAATTCTAGGCTTTTGGCCAAACCGCTCCTGCAGATCCACCCAACATCCCTAGCTGTTGAACAATAGAGAATGCTAGCTGATATCTCTCGTGAGATAGAATTTAGAATCCAAGGTATCACAACGTTGTTGTTTCATCCAAGCATTAATTGCATCTTGACTGGAGTATGCGGGTAGTACAAGATCTCTATTAATGAATCATCCCTTGTTCCTTCCAATAAGAGCAATCAACATTGCCCTACTCCATGTAGCATAATTATCTCCCGTCAGCTGTTCGTGTACCGGTAATTGATCTGAGTGCCGCTGGCGTTCAAGAAGTATGGATTGATCAAGAAAGTAGGAATATCGGTGGTATTGATCGCTGATGTTGAAGATGCAGGAGGGACATTTGAATATTCCTCCTCCATGAATATTGCATCGAAGAAATACACAAATCGCATATTCTTATCTTGATGATCGCTATGATACCAATTGGTAATTTTGATGAGAAAACCTCTTATATATTTAGCAGAAGAGCTTGAATTGGTCGATGTGGGACAATGCCCAAATTATAATGTCAAGATAACCCAATCTTTTTCATGTCTTAAACAAGCCCAGCTGATCATGGACCGCTTGCAAGGAACAACAAAGCTGATCAGCAGCAATTTGTGAATCCAAAAATCTCTTGAAGACTGTGATCATCGGTATGGAAATACTCATTCGTTGTAATAATGCTTGAATATTGTTGAACATATTGCAATTGACGTAGAGAAAAAAAATAACATTTGCATCATAGACCTCAGAAATATAAGTCATTACATTTAGTATATCAGAGCCTTAACATCATCATCCTCATCTTGATTTGACGATTACACAGGTATCTTCCAAGGTTGGCAGTATAAATCCTCCACGAGGACAAATTTCTTCAGGCACGGACCATGAGAAAATGGCAAAAATAGTCATCTTTTTAAATTATAATTGCAAATCTTGTTAACTTTTCAACAATGGTGCAAAACCAGACAACATTTTAACATATAATTATTATTTTTTTTACTTTGACCACAAAACTATTTCAAATTATAATTCTACTCTCTCATTACTACAAATAAGCAATGTTTTATTAATAATTATATATTTCATCCCAATTAATTATTTTCAATTAAAACATTTTAATTAAAATCAAGCTTCCCTAGGCCTTGCAACGTCTAAGCAATGGTTAGAATCTTTTGCATTATATAGAATATCATTATTTTAGTTTCATTATTTTATTACTTATAAAAACATAATGAAGATCGTAGGAATACCGAATAAGAACTCAACCTTCCTTTGAATTTATCATGGATGAGGGAGACAAAGGCGAAACCAATCTATAGCTTCGAACAAACATCATCTTTTATCAAGTTTCTTCATAATGTTTCATGTGACTGTTTTATTTTATTTTATTACTGTTTATTATTATTACTAGTATTATTATTGTTGTTGTTGTTATTGTTGTTTTTATTGTTATTGTTGTTATTATTATTATTGAAAACGTGTCCCTATATTTTCTTACAGGTGTAAGTATTTTAAAGTCGATCTATGTGAATATGTTCCAGATAATTTGGAATTGAAATATTGGAGGTAACATATTCTTATCAATTTGAGTGTCCATCAGAGGAGTCTCATTGGAAGCCTCTTTTTCATCTGGTACGCAATCCTTATCTACGTCCAAAGAGAAAAGTCGGATGAAAGCGAACACGACGATATCCATGTTAAATGGATCGAAAGTCTCGCAAGAAACGCCCAAGGAAAATTAATGATGATGTGTGACAACTTTATAGAAATTGATTATTGTTAAATAGTGGTTGTTTGAATATTTTATGAAAGACCATGTTTTTTAAATACTACGCGACGTCATTTTCTAAAAGTTTTCTTGCCGTTAAATTTCTTTTCTATTCTAAGGAATGTTTGAATAGGTTTTCTTATTCTTCTTTTCATCTTTTTAATTATAATAAAATAATGTTAATAAAATGCAAAGATTCTAGACGTTAGCTGCTTGATACGTCTGCAAGACCTAGCCTAGGGAAGCTTAGATTTTAATTAAAATGTTTTAATTGAAAATACTTAATTGGGGTGAAAAATATAATTATTAATAAAAACATTGCTTATTTGTAGTAATGAGAAAGTAGAATTATAATTTGAAATAGTTTTGTTGTCAAAGTAAAAATAATAATAATTATAAGTTAAAAAGTTGTCTAATTTTGCACCATTGTTAAAAAGTTAACTAGATTTGCACTTATGATTACTATCTTTGCCATTCTCTCCATGGACCAGAGTCTTTAATCTCCCAAGGACAGTAACCGTTGCAATATTCTCGCAACCTCTGAGTAAAAACACCGTAGTTTCCTGAGCCTTTTAGGCTCAGAAAGTCAGCACTAAAACTTTGTAGTTTGCCGAAAATTATTTCTGAAACTCCATTTTGTGCTCTCGCCGGGGGCAAGATTTTTGAACTCAAAGTCGTCTTCTGAGGTGTAGCAATGAGCTGTAACTCTCCCCTCAGACAACTGATTCTCTATCTCAACGGTTTCGACTTCCAACATTCCTACGGCGGCCGATACCTCTGCATGAGTATGTAATAATAGTATAATAAAAGTGTTAGAACAATGGTTTCTTTCATTGTCTTCATTGTACTGTAGTATACAATTGATCTATAGCAGGGAACAGTGGAACACTATATATAAAGAGGGAGATAGCCAGTTTCACTCCTCGGTTGTATTAATGTTCATAGATATTAAGAGCTATGTATGACATTGACAAGGGATTGTATTTACCAAATAGTATTGTAGGATCTCTGCTTCTTATTTTTATTATTAAACGTCAGTTGTTAAGGTCCTACATTAATGTTATTTCCGTGTTTGTTATTGTTTTTAATACAAATATGCTTTCAAAAAAAAGTTATATGTTTATATATATATATATATATATATATATATATGTGTGGATAATTCTATTGGCACCCTTAATTCTATTAGCACCCCTGTAATTAATACTAGTATTTTTGCACACCCATAAGTGTGTGCTATATATTATGTATATTAGTATTAAAAATAATAATTTATTAAATATATACGGATAAAATGTAAAAATATTATGTAGTGGGTGATTTTTTCTATTGACTGTTAATTTATGACAGACCAAAATATGATTTAACCTAGACCCTTATTAATAAATAGTATAGATGTGCACTTATTAATATGTCAAGTAAATCATTAAATTCTATTTTTATTAATTATTTTATCTACTTTTCAGTAAAAAAATTATTCTATTTGCACCCTCCTAATTGTCTATTCTTTATTAACAGTGTTGTTCCCCATAAGAAAAAAAAAATTATGTTTGCTAAAACCCAATAAATTAAGTTTAAATAAAACGAATCAGTCCCAAACGTATCGAGTCGATTCCAGTTTTAGTTACAAACCGTTTTTCCGAAGGTATTTATTTAATTGTTTTTCGTTAAAAAGTTAAAAAGAAATTGTGAAGATTTTGTTTGCTCATTGTAATATACACGGCGGTTGATTTTTTACCTCTTTTTTCATTAATTGTGTGATACAATTTTAGAAACATATAAACCAACAAACGTTATTGACCAAGGTTACATTATAACCCGCTCAATAGATAATAAATTTATTCTCTTTATAATATTGTTGGATAATACATGCAAATTATAAATAAAATAATAAAATAATTATTGTTGAATAATAAAATCCTTTTGGTTTCACTAGGATTCACTCAACACAATGAAACTTCTTTACAATAGAAACTGTCTTGTAATTGCAAATACTTTCGAGGAACTTCTGACATAGCTACTAAGCTCTTCTCTACTACTATTGGTCATATATGCTCTGAGCAGCGCAAGAAATATTTGATATAAAATTAAATCCCGATATCTCTACTAATGAGTTTTTTTATCTGATAAAAAGTTCAATCTGGGGAGGGCTATGCTATCACATAAATCATAAATGTGATTTATTTGGCTTAAACGGTGTTTTTGCCCAATCTTTTTGTGTTATTTCTTATAAAAGCTCAGTCATTTGCAACATGCAGCATAGAAGTATAGATCGTTACATTTAGTTCATCAAATCCTTAAACATCATATTCTTTTATTCCACGAATTTTTTAGGTACCTTCCAAGTTTGGCAGTAGAAATCCTCCAAGAAGACAGATTTCTTCAGGCACGGACCGTAGTCTTTAATCTCCCAAAGAAAGTAACCTCTGCAATATTTTCGCAGCCTCTGAGTAAAAACACCGTATTCTCCGGCGCCCTTTGAGCTCAGAAATTGGCAGTAAAACTTTGTAGTTCGCCAAAAATTATTTCTGAAACTCCACTTTGTGCTCTCCCCAGGGGCAAGAATTTTGATCCCAATGTCGTGTTCTGAGGAGTGACAATGAGTTGCAAGGCTCTCGTTAGACAACTTATTCTGTATCTCAACGGTTTCGTATTCCAAAATTCCCGTCGCTGCTGAGAGCTTTGCATGAGCATGTAATATAACTACTACAAGTGTAAGAACGATGGTTTCTTTCAATGTCTTCATTGTGTTTGTACCATTTTTTATCTCTTTCACAAATAACACTATGTTTAAATAGTGAGATGGTCTATGAAATCATATAATCTTGGACATGTATGGCTAGTGATTGTAACAATAAATCTGTTACCATAATAGTATTGTAGAATATCGGGTTATTTTTATTTCTTAAACATCATTTTGAAGGTCTTTGACTTATCAATTATGTTTTTTCCATGTTTGTTATTGTTTCTTAAATCAAAATATCTTTTTAAAAAAAATCACATATACATATAATATATATATATATATATATATATATATATATATATATATATATAATACTAGTAAGGGTAAAATTACTATTGGTGAAGAATTATTGCACTATTTTGTTATAAAGATAGTGTATGTCGTATATGTAAAGTATTTAATATATAAATGCTATGATGCACTATTTATGTTAAGTATTTAATATAAACGGGGTGTAAATAGCATTTTTCATTCGATGGGGTATGAATAGTAGCAACCTATTTGGACATTTTTTCATTCGATGGTGTAATGTATAGGCCTCATATTCAAGCAAAGATTTTTAAGACCGGACCGGACCTGCCCATTAGGACAGAAAACTGCAAACTAGTCCGAATTTCAGTTTGATTCTGATGCAATCTAAGTTTTAATTTTAACAAAAGAAAATATTAGAAATAAGAATTGAAAAAATGAATAAGTTTACAAAATTGTGGTATGTTGGTGAAAATCCTGGGCTAATTCCTAAGTGGGCTTGGGTTCGATCGTATAGGACATACAAAATTTTATTTTATAATTAATTTATGAACTCAAAATTTTATTTGATTTAATTTTGACCCCAAATTTATAAGAATTTACATTTTGACATCCCATGGCATAGTTAATTTTAACCACTAGGCACCAACATAATTACTTTATTTAATTTATACCCCTAATTTTATAAATTTCTAGTATGGAAAGAGTTATAAATAAACTTGTATTTTTCTATATTATTTGATTGATTCATTCATAAAATATATATTTATTATATTTAAGATACCGGCATGACTCCAGTTTTATTCCGTAAACCACTAAACCATAAACCATTAAAATTTCCCTTCCGATCCGATACTCCGATTTCGAAACCTTGATTCAAGCTAGTGGTTAGTAATATTATATAGCAAACAGGTATGATAAAATCATATTGTTGGTTTTTTCTTAATTTGCTTAGACTTGTGCCATGCTTTTTTGATCTTGTTCGATATTCCTACTTCTACACTCCTCAAGTTGGACTCGAATTAATTAACGAGGTCCAACTTGCTAGAGATATTCCCGAAGCTATGACAGTTCGCCTAAGCGAATATATCTTATAGCTATATCTCACTTCTGACAAATGGGGTCTCTATCTCCCTTATACTTTTTGTAAATGTCAATCAACTTCGACGTGTTTTGTTCGTATGGAAGACTTATTCATGGCAATGTGTCGTACATCATGATTGTTATTGAATAAGCTGCATCTATTTACGGCCAGTATCTGTTTGATCCACACTAGCTCGCTTGATGCTGATGCCATGGCTCGACACTCTTTTTTCACTTGATCTGGCTACTACACTCTATTTTTTGCTCCTCGGAGTGACAAGATTCCTGCCTACGAACATGCAATACCCACTTGTTGACCGACGATCAAAGATGTACGTCCAGTCTGCATCAGCATATCTCGATATTGATCGCTTGCGTGTGTGTTTAAATAAAGGTTCGTGCGAGTACGTCAAGTAATAATTAAAACGAATATATTATAACTAGAACCACGCGTGATAGGCAGTGTACCTATCGTTTGTAATATAGCTATAGTGAATATCCGAGTATCGAACACGAGGAATAATTGAGTACTAGTATTGACCTATCGTCTCGATATTTAGCCTAAATAAAATGATGAGATTTGTTTATACTACGAACTAATTTAATAGAGCAACCTAATGCAATAAGAGAATAAGGAAGCAAAACTAAGATAATACGAGTGATTTAAGATGACAAATATGTGTTCGGGATTCGAATCCCGCTGGGTGTTGTCGACTAAGGCTACGGAATATCGTTCCTACGTGATTATCGACTAAATCGCAGTAATTTCCTACCCACTCACGGATTTGCTGTCGCCCTAAACCTTCTTGGGAATCTAAGTTTAGCGATTACTAGATGGCGAGGATCGAGTATTTGCTGTCGCCCTATACTCGACTCCTAACGTCTATGAACAGCCTAATCGTTATTTAGCTGTCGCCCTAAACGATGTACCACACATTCATATCAACACATAGACATATTGAGACAAAGAAGCAATATCATAGAACGATAAATAGTCGAATACACGTGTTCACGATTATCCTACGCTTTAACTACGACATAACCCAACGTTCATCTACTCCCAAACACACAAGAGATTTAAAGAAAACAAGGTAAGAGAACTCATTAAATCTTCCCTGAGAAGTGAGTATGGCGTTTCTGAGGTGGAGCTCTCGTTCCTCGATCGAATAGACGTGACTACGTTGTTGGATCGTCTCTTACGTATCTCTGAATGAAAGAGCGGCTTCTAGGGTTCTTCTTCCTCTTCTTTTCTCTTAGGTTTCGTCCCTATCAAGTTGTTTTTGAGTTCTGAGAAGAACTCCCCTTTTATGCATTGAATTTGGGCCAAAACCCTGAAATTAGGCACGTTCACGGCCTCGAATCGGGCCTTCACGGGTGACGGCGGCTTAAACCTTATTTCTTGACTTTCTGCCATGAGTCACGGCCACTTACAATAGGCTTCACGGCCGTGAAGGCGGCTAAAACCCTAAATATTGACTTCTCTGGCACAGGTCACGGCCTCTTGCACTGACATTCACGGCCGTGAATCAGTGGATTTTTCCTTCGTTGAACTCTCTGCCTTGATTCACGGCTTGTTGCATAAGGCTTCACGGCCATGACACTTGAGGTCTTTTCTTTATTTAAGTCTCTGTTGTCGCTCACGGCTTCGTGCATGCCCAGTCACGGCCGTGAATTAAGCTTCTCCAACTCTCTGCCGTCGTTCACGGCCTCTTGCAAGGGAGCTCACGGCCGTGACACATTCCTTGAACTTTCTGTTCACATTCACGGCTTCGTACATCAGGGTTCACGGCCGTGACACTGGAGGCTTACTTCTTCTTACTCTCACTGCCCACGTTCACGGCTTCCTGCGAGGTGATTCACGGCCGTGAAGTGTGCTTGACAGCTTCATACTTGATTCGTTTCGCACCGTTTTCGCCTCGTTTTCGTTCCCTTTCGCTCAATAACCATTCGAAGGTCCTACAATATTTAAATGGGTGTAAATAGAGCCAAAAAATGCACGGAATTACCAAAAATATCCTATTATAGCCCAAATAAATACAACAATAAACGTATTAAAATACGTTTATCAGATATCTATAACGAAAATTTGTTCTTCATCCATATCCATCGGCCTTGTTCGCTTTAAATATTTTAGGATCCGACCGATTGCTTCAAAGTGCGTCGGCCTGAAAGCCTAGGTTGACTCACAACACAAAACAAGATAAGATATATCAGGGACAAAACCACTTTTAGTCCCCGATGTTTTCCATATGGGAGTTTTTGGTCCCCGATGTTTCGACTTGCCACATTTAGTCCCTCTAGTTGTCCAATTTAACCAATTTTGGTCCCCGGTTGGATTAAACGTAAATTGGGATGAAATTTCATCATGAGAGTCGCCTGCAAAGTATTATAATCTTTCAACACACCGTCTATACGTCCGTTCATCTTAAAATCCCCAAAACCTGTCTCCTTCATCACTCAATTTAGATTTTATGGTCTCGGTTTATAGACTTGATTATGTGATGAATGAGATAAATTTATGGGATTTAAAATGATTTGACGTATAAATGGTGTTTTGGAATATTATAGTACATTACGTGCGATTCTCATTATGAAATTTCGTCCCAATTTACTTATAATCCAACCGGGTGACTAAAATTGGTTAAATTGGACAACTAGAGGGACTAAATGTGGCAAGTCGAAACTTCGGGGACCAAAAATGCCCATAGGAAAAACATCGGGGACCAAAAGTGGTTTTCTCCCGATATATCAAGTTGAGTAACACTGAAATATAGAAGTTTCCCATTTAGTTGTTGAATCGTTCGATGTTTGCTTCCGATTCTTCATCTTCGTGATTAAGCGTTTGTTACTTTCCATTAGTGTCGCATTTGGTTTTGTTCGAGTTTTTTTTTTCTTAGAGAAGGACTAATGCATATTTTTCTTTGGGAAAAGAACAATCCTTTTTGGAGTGGCCTTCTTCAATTCCTAAAAACATAGTTTAAGGGACCTAAATCTATAGTATCAAATTGTTGTTTTAAGTAGTTTTTTACCCTTTTAATCTCTTCGTCAATGTTTCCTATAATTATAATGTCATCTATATATATTAAAATTATAATTATGTTCAGGCCCGGATTTGGGCCTGTGCAAGCAGGCCTACAGCACAGGACCAAAAATCCGCCCAACGTAACATAGGGCCACAATAAAAATTATTATAATATAAGGGCCCGAAAGATTGTTAAAAAATCAGAAATTTTCTAATAAGAGAACATAAGGGCAAAAGGGCCGAATGCCATCCAAAAAGAAAAATGGCCTTGATGATGTTTATTTCTTTTCAATGAATACGAATGAACTTTCCGTACTTATGTGGAATTGCATTTTGATGGTGCGTCTTAATTTTGTGTACTAGGCCCTTGGTGAATATTTAAGTCCATAAATTGATTCTAATTTTCCTAACGGTTTTGAATTAGCTTCTAGTTTGTGACCTGGAGATAATTTCATGTATAGTTCTTCCTCCAGGTCTCCTTGTAGGAATGTATTTTTTACATCAATGTGAGTTAGTCTCCAAACGGCGTTTACAGCTATTGATAAGAGAATCGAACAGTGCTCATCTAGAAACTAGCTTAAATGCATGATAATCGACACTGTATGTTAGCGCAAACCCTTTAGCCACAAGTCTGGCTCTATATCATTCCACAGATTCATCATTGTTATATCTAATTTTTTATTCTCATTTGCATAAAACGAGTATCTTTTGGTAGTTCTACTACATCCCATGTATGATTTTAACTTCTTGCTTAACCTTGTAAGCTGTCTGAGTAGCATTAGCTGAATTAGAGCTATGGACCCGACCATTTCTTTCCTCCGCAAGGAGTAAGTTATAGCAGCATAACAAGTAATGATTAATTTATTCCATAATTTATTGGCCCCTAGCAATCTTCTGTGTCCATTTGCACCACGTCTTGTACTTTGTGACCTTTACATAGGGCATCTTTACATAGGTTGACTAATTTGTGATCTTTACATAGGGGATGAAATCTGAACTTTCTATCCAATGTTGCAGCTTGAGATCTCATTGTCAAATACTCCACAACAATCACAAAGAGTAGGAGTGATCGAGGGTCACCCTGTCTCAACCCTTTTCGCCTTTGAAACGACGTTGTGGGTTATTGATATCTTCCTCACACGAATGCACTCTGGTTCTCGTTCGTGATTCTTGGAAATCAATCTCTTGCATAACAGTTCCGATATGCTTTTGTGGAATGTTTTACAACAAGAAATAGGCCAACAGTCGACCGCAGCTGACTTATAGAAAATTGAATGGTTCTTGTTCTTCTAATATTTTACTCATAAATGTTAACTGTTGTGGTAATATCTTGTCATACGATATGTAGTCCAGAGCCGGTCCGCCGTTTCCATTGCCGTTTCCTCTGATGTGGCCCAAGCGATTAGGTCGTAGCTGAGGGTACAAGAACCCACACTCATATTGTGGTTGGACAGCGTAAAATATGCAAACGGTTCTCCGCACAATGACGTGATAGTCTGTCGCCGGACGATTAACAGGGCTCTTCCTCCGCGTGATTCCTCATATTCTTGTGTGGCAATCACTACTTTATTCACCGTGGGCTCAACAACATCTAATTTTTTTTTTTTTTTTTGGCTGACCCCCTCGAGGGTAATGTTCACTAAATAAAAAGAGTGGTACAGTGTCAGCGGCATGCCGCAACCCAACAGGTAACAAGCTACCAGCTAACAAGCGAAAGAAACAAGACAGTAGACGACTACCAAGCTATACGCCACACACGCCGCATGGCGCAAGCCTGCAGCTGGTACTTTCCCGACATCGTGGAAAGACGCAAGCAAAGAAGTATTTCGATCGCCTCAACAAGTTGCTCAGGTGCCTTCTGACGACCCTCCCGCCATCTCGTGTTACGCTCCATCCATAAGTGGTAGACCAATGAAGAGAGTGTATGCCGAAAGACCAGATGAGATAGATGGCGACCTTTCCAACGACGAGCTGCCCAAAGGATATCCGTACCCCAATTCGCGTGTGGCCAATCGAGACGTAACTTTTCCTGTAATAGCTCGAGGCACCGACCAGAGAATGGGCACCCGAAAAATAAATGCGTGGTAGTCTCGACAGAAAGGGTATCGCACAGGAGACACGTCGAGGCCCCAGCCACACTAGCAATCCACGGCTTATCCCGTGTAGCCAATCTATCACGAATGGCCAGCCATAGGATGAAGTCGTGCCGAGGGATCGACATCGGGCCGCCAAGTAACGTGTGCCAAGGAGCTATCGGCCTCCGTAACCGCATGCTGTTCCTCGCCGAGTAGGTGGTGAAGCGACCATCACCCGAACCATTCCAACGAACAAAATCATCTTCCCCGGGGCGCACAGGGGGAAGAAGGGGCGCTATATCGAGGTACTCCCTCCTCGAGCGGGCTGGCCATCTCCATCCGTCCTCGCCTATCACCATGCTCAGACGAGAATCAATCGGGAGACCCATCACCTGTGGTCCCCGCGGAAAATACTCCACAAGTGGTCCCGTAAGTAACCACGGATCAGTCCATAGGTGTAAAGACCTACCGCTCCCGATGTGAAAATCCACCAAAGGTCGGAAGAGAGGACGAAGCTTAAGTAGCTTCTTCCAACTCCAAGAAGATCGGGCTGACGTCTGAACCGACCAGAGAGACTTGCGGTGGAGTCTGGTCCGCCTAATCCAGGTCGCCCAAATTGAAGTATCATCATCACTCAGCAGGGTCCAGAGAAGGTGCATAAGCAGTGCCTTGTTATCAACCTCAATCGAACGCAGCCCCAGTCCACCTTCCTCCCTCGGTAGGCAGATATCAGCCCAAGCAACCTTAGCTCCCGACCCTCTCCAAAGAAAAGTCCGAATGCGAGTCTCAATGCAACGTAAGACTCCCTTGGAGAGTAAGAATACACCCGCCCAATACGTGTGGAAACTCAGTAGGACCGACTTGATCAGCTGAAGTCGGCCAGCGTAGGAGAGAGACTGATGTGTCCAAGATCCCAAACGTCGATCAAACGACGCGATGAGTGGGGCACAATCAGAATGCTCAATCGCGAGGTGATCAATGGGACACCCAGGTAGCGAACGGGTAAATGACCCAAAGGGAAACCCATGGTACCCTGAATAGCATCTTTCAGCCGATCCGCACTTCTGGACAGGAACATCTCACTCTTGTCATGATTGGCTCTAAGTCCAGAAAGCATGGCAAAGCACTCCAGACTCTCCTTAAAGATGGCCACTGACTCAATGTTCGCGTGCGAGAAAAGTAGAAGATCGTCGGCAAAAGTGAGCATAAAAAGAGAAGTCACGTCACATCTCCAATGATAACGAAAACATCCCCGGCGATCAATATGCTCCTGAATAATACCATGCAACACCTCCATCACTAAAGTGAAAAGGTAAGGCGATATAGGATCACCTTGACGTAATCCGCGACGTCCTCTGAAAAAACCCTCCGACCGTCCGTTGATGCTGATAGAGAAGCGCGTCGTCGTGAGACAAGAGCGGATCCAGCCGACAAAGGTAGGGTGGAAACGAAGAGCCTCCAGCGTAGCGAGAATGAAGTCCCACTCTACCATATCATAGGCCTTCGCAAGGTCCACCTTGAACGCAACGCGCTCGGGCAGCCCTGCACTACCATAACCGTGGCAAATTTCCTGCGCCAAGAGGATGTTGTCCGATATACGGCGTCCCGGGATGAACGCCGTCTGCGTAGCATGCACTAAGTCGCCCAAGCAGCCCCGCAATCGATTAGCAATGATCTTCGAGATGATCTTGTAAAGTACATTGCAGCAGGAAATCGGTCTGAAATCCTTTGCCATCCGTGGGTTGAGGCGCTTAGGGATGAGGGTAATGAGTGTCGAATTCAGCTCCCCAAAAGATGTCCCGTACGAAAGAATTCCCGAATCGCAAAAGAGACATCACCTCCAATAGTTGGCCAAGCATGCTTAAAGAAAGCAGCCGTAAAACCATCGGGACCCGGGGCCTTATTGTCCCCAATAGAAGATAAGGCCAGCTTGATCTCCGCATCTGTAATCGGGACAATCATCGTAGCCGCGTCCTCATCGCCGAGAGTCCGAGGGATAAACGGCGTGACCATAGAAGCATCCACAGGAGACGTGTGAGCCGAGCAGCCCAGAATCTCAGTGTAATAACGAAGAATCTCATCCCGTACACGCTCCTCACCCTCGTAAACAGCCCCAGAAGTATCCTCTAAAGAGAATATGCGGTTGGCCACTCGACGCGTCGCTACCTTCTTGAAAAAGAAGGCCGTGCACTGATCCCCGTCCTTAAGCCAACGTCTAGCTAAAGACGTTAAAGAAAAGCGCTCATTGGGAGGCAACCCAATATTATCCTATTTAATTTTTATTATTATCTTTTTACCTTTATTTTAAATGATAATTAAGCAGTCTTGATTCTCTGCTACTTATGCTACAAGATCTCGCTAGGCTCGGTTAAAAATATCGCTTCGCTCGGAATTTCTCTACGACCCCGTCACTGTCAGGGAAGTTTTATTTTCAGTATCACATTTGTCATTCTTTTCACATCTACTCTGAAATATTACAATGAAAATTTGGGGTGGGAATCTTTAGATTTTAGCTACTATTTTCATTAGAAATCTACATTGAGGACAATGCAGAGTTTAGGTGTGGGGGAGATTTCTATGTTGATGAATACATATCTTGTCTCGAGCAAACCGATGTGCGTTAATTAGAACATGAGAGAAACAATTAGGAATAAATGTTTGGTATTAGGATGATTATTCTTTTTCTTCAAATGATTTAAGACCGGATGCGCAAAAGTCGACACAAAGCCTACTTAAATATGTGAGATTTGAGCCTTTAAAAAAAAAGAGTATTTATCTTTATACTCAGATACGAGAGCGTCACATATGTTTCGAATATTCTAGAACTTGCTTTATTATACATGTTGATATCATTGGCGGCTTTTTGTGTACAAAAGTGATTAAGGCACTTAGGATTAAGCCATTGGCCTCACATTGACACTACCTTAATATTATTCGCTTAGTGAGCCAACTTGAGCCTGAACCTTATTTTTCTTGTTGAATTTAAGCCACTATATTTTCCCATATCTATCCTTTTGGCTTTCTTTTCAACCCATTATCGGATTAGATGAATTAGTAATTGCGAAGGTTCCACGACCTAGAGATTGATTAGCTTGATAAGCGTCTAGATACTTGTTATTAGTATTCCTGTAGTTATAGCTTAAAAAAAAAACAAGAAAGATAGAAAAAAAAATCAGAAAGGTTTACCCCAAAAAAAATAAATAAAAAAAAATAAAAAAAAGGGGTCAAAAAAAAAAGAAAAAAGCAAATATATATATATATATATATATATATATATAGTCGAAAAAAAAAAAGAGATAAAAAAAATCATAAAAAATAATATATGCGGCGTTAGTTTGTTTTATCTGTATTAAGAAGTAGTCGTGCGATGATCGTGGAACTTAGCTATTATTATTCATTTGGTTCGGTAATTTTAACCTACTTTCCCAAAATTATCCTACCTAATCCCCAAGCCCCATTACAACCCAATGAAAGACCTTGATTTATACACTTAAGTCGTAATGTGAATACAATGTGATATGTTAGCAAGCATATGGTAATATCGTTTCATAGTGTTGATTTGAGCGTATACACATATCCCATAAACACTTTGAGCGCATTGAGAGAATCCATGTGAGAGTTGATGATTTTCGTGGCGTTCGGGTTTTACTGAGATTGTCGAAAATTGATTGATTGCCTGGTACTAAAAGTTATGAATAATTGCTATCTTTAGGGCAAATTAATGTATGTCGGGGAACTCGTGATTAATATGTTTGCATTTTCTATATCGGATAAATGCTTGGGGACAAGCATTGTTTCAGTGTGGGGGAATTTGATGCACAATAATTATAATATTTTATACCCCGTAAAAGTGCATTTTTGGTCTAAATTTGTACAGTCATACACGGATATTCTATGTTTATATTCCAATTACGTGTTGTACAGACTTTGGAGCAAAATAGACCAAAACAAGAAATGATTCAAACAAGCAGATCAAAGTGGGCATGTTTCTAATTGAATGCGTGCGTGAGCCCTCTTGGTCTTGGACGAATTAAACTTCATTAAGGCCCATTTAAACTTCAATCGGCCCAATCAGCTTTGCCCTAAGATGATGAAAGAACAGATATTATCAACGACTGAAACAATGAGGAAAAGTCAGCTCAAGAACGCACGCCATTCACAGTCAAAGAAGATATAAACAGATCTATTATGGCTGCTAAATTTGTGAAAGTTGTCGTTGAATGAAGGAAGCCATCGTGATTTCAAGATTTCACAATATAGCTTTGTTGAAAAGAGGAACACCGAGACAAAAGAGAAAGAAATTGGAGAATCACGCTTGATAAAACTAGATCCATGTCTCTACCTCGAAAATGGAAGAACCGGTTCAGATCTTCAGCTATAAAAGGAGAGCGTGAGTAAGCTGCCGAAAAAAAGAGGGAGAGAGGAACGGAACACGATCAAACCCATATCATAAGCAGAAACCTCTCAACTTGAATTCCTCGCTGTCATCGAAACACCAGCAGCTCTTGCTAAGACGAGGCAGCTGGGGTTTCTCGTGGAGATCACGTCCGAAAATCATCTTGAGTCAAAGGTTAATCATAGTTATTTAAAATCGAAAAAGGGAATTAAGTCGCATCTGCTTCTTCACTTTTGATTCATCGCTATCTGTTCTGTTATTTCTATTAGAGTTGCCTTTTGTTGTCTTGTACTACTTTAAAGTCATTTCATATAATAATAAAATCATATTTTAATAGCTAGTAACCATACGTAGTTATATGTTTGGAGAAATCAATCATTGCGACATGTTTATTTTTAATGTGGATTAGTAACACATAGGTGCAATCACGTAACTGTAAGTATTCGATTTTATCATATGCTATATTATTATTAATTTTATATCCATTCGTTTTTTTTATATATAATATCTCTCGTGGCTAATTCCCCATAGTCGAAGGATTATTTGAAGCCTAGATTTATATAAACCTTGAGATTCTACGTGCTCAACCATGAACGCGTAAGTATTCGTTTACCTTTCAATTAATTATATCGATAAGCTTAGGTTAAATAAGCAGTGGCCAATGTTTATGAGATCTAAGTAAATTAATAGCTAATTAAAACAACAAATCCGTAATTGTTTGTTTGTTTTAATAAGTAGCAAATAATATTCAACTTCTCTACCTACGGTAAGTGTAAGTTATATTGTAAGGTTAAACGATTTGATTTTAATAAACCGGCGTCCGAGTTTATTAGTCAATAATCGGGTCTTTTTCATATTTAACGCGATCGGAACTTTAAATCTTGCAGGGCGTCCCGGAGATTATTTTTCGATTAGAGAAGTAAATATAGAGCGTCTCTTAATTATCAAAAAAAGTAAGAAAAGATTTGTTATTAGGCGTTCGTCGATAACTATAACCGATTATGCTTGCACAGACATAATATTTTATTAAATCGATGATCAGTTAAATAAATCTAGGTGGACAATAATTCCTTCGACTATTATTTTATTATCGTTACTCTCGATATTTTTATTTCTCGTTATTGCGTTAAAAACATTATCATCAAAACCCCCCTTAATATCATTATTATTATTAATATTATTATTATTTTAATTATTGATCGAGTTTGAAATTAGAAATAAATCAACCATTTTCCCTGTGGAGACGATCCCTGCTTTCGCTATACTCGTATTAGTGATTGAGGTGATAAATTTTACTTTTTTTGGCCGTTTTCGACACGATCAAATTTTTGACAGCTAATTAAGGAATGAAAAGTACGTTCCTGCTCCCTTGGTTTGGCTAGACATCTATTTATTTAGCTCCATTTTGCCTTCATCACCGTGTAGTGTAGTACTCGGCGAGGGCGATTCCGTTGCCTCATTTGGGTAATTTCTTGTTTCAGTTTGAAAAATGAGCTAACTACAATGAGCTAACTACTTATTTTGCAGTATTTTCGTAAACGAATATTTTCGCCTATCGCAGGTTCCATGGAATTTAAAAGGCATGATCGAAATCGATGATTTTCCACCCGTCGGAGTTTGATGTTTGTTTTGGTTTCTCGCCAGTGTCTTTCTTTGTCCGTATTTGACTTTCGGTTTTAGTAATCAGTGCTCTTTGCCCATTTAGGTTGTAACTTTGTAAGTTTTATATGAGAGTTTTTCATTCTTTAGCCATGGTAGGCTTTGGTTTCTGAACGTGTTCCTACTACTTTTACCATGACGAGAAAAACAACGTGTTCTTCTCTTCATAATTTTGTTCTACGTAACTTCCAATGTAGGCTTCATTTTCAAGCTAGCCGTTAAAAAAATTATATCAAACATTTATGATAATATCATATTTTTCTGTTTGGTCTTGATTTGCTTTGACTTGAACCGTTACGTAACATGCGAGTGCATATCAAAGAACATATTAAAGTTTTTTTTTCAATAATCACCAATAGATGGGAGGGTGATGAATCGAAATTTTAATTCTTACATTAATAGAAAGAAACCGAAGAACATGAATGTGATTTATTTGGCTTACTCGTTGATTTTGCCCAATCTTTTTTGTGTTTTTTAACAAAGCCAAGTTGCTCAGTGACTGCTTTCAAGGATCAATGATCATAGGTGTGAAAACTTATTCATGTAATAATTGTTGGATACTATTTGAACTACTTGCAACATCTTCTTTATTCGACCATTTTCGGAGGTATCTTCCAAAGTTGGCAGTAGAAATCCTCCACATGGAGAGAGTTCTTGAGGCACGGACCAGTGTCTCTAATCTCCCAATGACAGAATTTGTGGCATAATTTTCGCAACCTCTGAGTAAAAACACCGTAGTTTCCCGAGCCTTTTGGGCTCAGAAAGTCGCAGTAAAACTTTGTAGTTTGTCGAAAATTATTCCTGAAATGCCATCTTATGCTGTCGCCGCGGACAAGATTTTTGAGCCCAATTTCGTTCTCTGAGGAGTAGCAGTGAGCTGTAAGGCTCCCTTCGGACAACTGACTCTGTATCTCAACGGTTTCGGGTTCCAAGATTCCATTCGGGGGTGAGAGCCGCTTTGCATGAACACGGAATAATAGTACTAGTGCTACTAATACCTGTGTAAGAGCATTGATTTCCTTCAATGTCTTCATTGTGTCGGTACCATTTTTTATCTCTCACAAAGAACAATCTTGTATATATAGTGAAACGGTCATTTCTTTTTCACTCATACTACATTACAGCTATGAAACCATATAATCTTGGACATTAAGTATTATGTATGACTGGGGATTTGTAACAATAAATCTGTTACCATAATAGTAAGGAAATTGGTATAAATAATCCATCCAATTAATTATCTTCCAAAATTAAACCAAACATTAAATATATGTGATATTAAACCAAAATACAATGGATGTCTTCTTCAAATTGAACCCAGGTGACTGGTTACCGCTTCAGCAGGTTAACTATTATCAGTTATATATTTTCCAATTTTTTTATTCCTCGTCGTACGATCACTAGTGGCGTGCGGCATAGTAAGGGGTTGTCCTACATAGGGGCTCGAGGGGTCCATTGACCCCCAGCCGTTGGGATGTATGTACGTATACCTGATAACTTTGTCTACCATGGATTTTTAAGTTTTTTTAATGTAGGTGTGGTGAGGAAAGAACAAGGCAAAATTAGGCACTTATTCTTTATTTATTTGTCGGGGCTTTTCACTCATTTGGCCCTTCGTTGATATACTCAATTAATTAATTTTGAGTATTATAGAAGATAGACAAAATTTTTTTTAAAAAGAAAAAAAGGGAACGAAAAAAAGACAACCACAAAAAGTCCCCCCCCCCCACAAGCATACCACTTAGATAGCTCCGCATATATTATTGCCATTTCATTACTAAGGTTTGTTTATCTTGTCCTTCAAATAATTTCTTGATTTTTTTTATTTTATTAGCCATTTGAAGATTTGTTTATCTTACAATCTAGTTACTCCATTGATTATTAATTTAGGTGTCACGAAAATTATAGTTTCATATAGTTCGGTTTTGATATATTGTTATATTATTGTATACTAAAACTGTTTATAAGATGATGATGTTTGACGGGCACTTTTATTCAAATATTGTTAATGATTTATCGATTTTGAATACGGGATAACGATGTAAGCATATTTTCTATGCTACAGGTAATTCAAATTAACATAACCCATGATCTTTAAACAACACGATTCTCATGATATACGTGATAATAAATAATAAATACTAACATTGATTCATCTTGGCGATTCGAGAAGACGTAAGTCGCGTTTCTCTCCCTTTACACTCTTTAATATATTTTATGATGGATGAAGAATATGATAAGATAGTGTAGAGAGAGGACCGACCTAATCTATTTTTATAGAGTTACATTCCATCAATGTAGTGGGTAGTTAATCTCTTTAGACCAATAGGAATAAAGTCCATTAATTAATTATTAAACCTTATTAAATAAATAGGTCATAAACGTGGGTCATAACTTACATTCTCCCACTTGGCCCGCGTAATATAACTTTATGGTTTAATAATCATAACTTCCGTAATATGCATATTTATTTTAGCTAAATTCCGTCATAAATTGATCATTCCTTTCATCGCTATTAAGCTTAAAGCTAATAAGGATCATAGCGGTCGTATGTCATTGTAACGACACACTCCCTTCCATGTATCACAGTATCAGCTCTACACTCAACATGATCTTAATGAGATATATCGTAATGGTCCACATTATTGTCTTAGGTACAGACTCATCCTGTTGCGTTAATTCTTTAGCGTATATATACAATCGATAAATAAAACAGGATGCATTTATTGTCAGAAACATAATATTGAGCTCAGAGTGTCAAACATATAAAGTCATAAATAAGAAACATAAAACCACCATAACATCAATTAGGGCATTTCATAATGCCCATCCTTTCAACATGTTCATTAAATAATTTTGGTGGTAATCCTTTCGTCAGTGGATCTGCAATCATAAGCTTGGTGCTGATGTGCTCGATTGACACTCGTTGTTTCTCAACTTCTTCTTTAACGGCAAAGTATTTAAGCTCCATATGCTTAGCACCCTTTGAATACTTGTCATTTTTAGAGAAGAACACTGCTGCGGAATTGTCACAATAAATTTTAAGCGGCCTGGCTATGCTGTCGACTGTGCCAAGACCAGAAATAAAATTCCGCAGCCATAATCCATGAACTGTAGCCTCAAAGCACGCTACAAATTCAGCTTCCATCGTTGATGCAGCAATAACAGACTGCTTCGAACTTTTCCATGAAATTGCTCCCCCAGCTAATAGGAACAAGTAGCCGAATGTTGACTTTCTTGTATCAACACATCCGGCGTAATCTGAATCTGAATAACCAATAACTTCCAAGAGATTTGATCTTCTGTAAGTGAGCATATGATCTTTTGTTCCTTGCAGATACCTTAAGACTTTCTTTGCAGCTTTCCAGTGATCCATTCCTGGGTTACTTTGATATCTGCCCAACATCCCGACAGCGAAACTAATGTCGGGTCTAGTACACGTTTGAGCATACATTAGACTGCCAACGACAGATGCATAAGGAATTCGTTCCATTTCTTTACGCTCCAATTCATTCTTCGGACATTGCATAAGGCTGAATTTGTCCCCTTTCTGAATTGGCGCAACACTTGACGAGCACTTTTCCATATTAAATCTTTCAAGAACCTTATTAATATATGCTTTCTGAGACAATCCCAACAATCCATGTGACCTATCACGGTATATTTCAATACCTATCACAAAGGATGCCTCACCCATATATTTCATTTTGAAGTTCTTAGATAGGAAACTTTTAGTCTCATGTAGTAAGCATAAGTCATTAGTAGCGAGCAAAATGTCATCAACATACAGAATTAATATTATATACTTGCTCCCACTGATCTTCAGATATATACATCGATCAACGATGTTTTCTTTAAATCCGAAGGAGGTAATGGTATCATTAAATTTCAAGTACCATTGCCGCGAAGCTTGTTTCAGTCCGTATATCGACTTCTTAAGTTTACACACCATACGTTCTTTTCCTTTAATAGCGAAACCTTCAGGTTGGTCCATATAAACTTCCTCCTCTAAATCTCCATTGAGAAATGCGGTTTTCACATCCATTTGATGAAGCTCTAAGTCATAATGAGCTACCAATGCCATGATAATTCTAAATGAGTCCTTCTTTGAAACAGGTGAAAAGGTCTCTTTATCAACGCCGTCTTTCTGGGTAAATCCCTTCGCAACAAGTCTAGCTTTATGTCGTTCTATATTGCCATTAGAGTCGAGTTTGGTCTTAAAGACCCACTTACACCCAACTCTTTTACAACCTTCAGGCAATTCAACGAGATCCCAGACGTCATTATGTTGCATTGATTTAATTCGTCTTTCATGGCGTCAAACCATTTAACAGAATCGTTACTTTCCATGGCATGTGAAAACGAAATTGGATCATCATTTATTCCTAAGTCAACTTCTGACTCTTGTAGATATACCACATAATCATTAGAAATAGCAGATCGTCTTTCTCTTTCTGATCTTCTTAATTGTTGTGGTTCATTAACGACAGGTTCTTCAGGTGTGATTTCATTGTGGGGTGTTTCAACATTTATTTGTTGTTCCTGTGCGGGATTTTGAATGACTGCTGGAACGACAACTTGAGTAGAAGTTAAAGGTATAGGGATCTCCACCCTAACTTCTTGAATATCCACTTTACGTGGTTCAACACTCCCACTAATTTCACCATTTTCGATGAACCGTGCATTTCCAGTTTCAATTATTCTCGTACTGTGGTTAGGACAATAAAATATATACCCCTTCGACTTTTTTGGATAACCAATGAAGAATCCACTGGTCGTTCTTGCATCCAATTTTCTTTCATGTGGATTATAAATTTTTATTTCTGCCTGGCAACCCCAAACGTGCAGGTGCCTTAAACTAGGTTTCCTTCCCGTCCACAGTTCGAAAGGAGTTTTCGAAACTGCCTTACTAGGAACCCTGTTTAATAAATAAGTGGCAGTTTTCAAACAATACATCCACAACGATGGGGGCAAAGATGAGCAACTTAACATGCTCCTAACCATATCCATTAATGTACGATTTCGTCTTTCTGCAACACCATTTTGTTCAGGTGTGCCTGGCATCGTCTATTGAGCACATATGCCATTCTTTTCGAGGAATTTAGCGAAGGGACCTGGACATTGTCCGCTCTCATTATATTTTCCGTAATATTCGCCACCTCTGTCAGATCTGACGATTTTCACCTTTCTGTCTAATTGTCGCTCAACCTCAGTAATAAACACTTCTAATGCGTTTAGCAATTGAGACTTTTCATGCAATAAATAGACATAACCGTAACGGGAAAAGTCATCAATAAAGGTGATGAAATACTTTTCTCCACCAAAAGATGTAACATCAAAAGGTCCGCAAATATCAGTGTGTATAATTTCTAAGAGCTGCGTACTTCTTGTGGCTTTGCCTTTATTTGTGTGTTTTGTGAGTTTTCCTTTAATACAATCCACACATATACCGAGATCAGTAAAATCCAAGTCTGAAAGGATTTCATTCTTTACGAGTCTCTGTATTCTTTCTTTGGAAATGTGACCCAATCGTTTATGCCACAGATATGCTGAACTTTCGTTCAATAATCCACGTTTCATGCCAACATTATGATGCGAGATCATAAGAGTCTCAGCGAAGTCATTATCGAGGTTTAATTTATATAATTCATCACGAAGCACACCGGAACCGTAAAAAATATTATTTTTATATAAACTGAAACATCCATTACCAAACTTAAACGTAAAACCAGCAGAATCAAGTTTTGATAAAGAAACTAAGTTACGGGAAATAGAAAGAACATAAAATGTTTGAAAAAGATCTAAATGATGTCCAGTACTCAAAATTAAACGATAAGTTCCGATTGCTTCAACTGATGCCTTGACTCGATTCCCCATGTGCACAAATCTTTCATTTGGGCTTATGATTTGGGTCGTAAGGAATCCCTGCATCGTATTAGTAACGTGAATAGTACTGCCAGAATCAATCCACCAAGTATTACGAGGAACTTCAGTTAAGTTTGATTCGAAACATACGAAAGAATTAAGCGTACCTTATCTTTCGAACCATGCCTTACGTTTCAGGCAATCCTTCTTATGGTGTCCTGATTTTCCACAGAACCCACATTCATTACTCTTCAGTTCCTTCTTGCGGATTTTGAAAGAAGACGCATTAACCTTCAATGGTCCCTTTCCCTTTTCCTTCGGCTTTCCAGTTTTCTTGCCAGCTCCTTGACGGCCAATAAGATTAATAGAATGAGCTCCCTGTTTGTTCAACCTCGCCTCCTCTTGAATCAGTAAAGTCTGCAATTCTGTCACATTCCATTTATCCTTCCAAACATCGTACGTGACCCATCAAATTTCATTGTGGTCAGCGTACCCATCAGTGTCCCAGCTCTAGACTTATCAGCAGTGTCAGAGTGGGCCATACTTTGGACAGATTCCAAAAATTCCTTAGCACTTTCAGTTTTTGGAATTGTTGATTTGATGCTCTCCGATATAGTCATTCGCAGAAACATAAGGCTTAATCTGTTCGATCTTTCCCAGTCATCATGGAAAGCTTTTTGCTCATCAGTGCTGTCATCAGTAATATCATCGGGCTTAGGATACTGTAATGCCGAATCAAGGTTCAGAACACCTAGGTGAAACTGAACCTGCTCAGACCAATCATTATGATTCAGCCCGTTGAATTTGACAACTGACGAGGCCTGCGAGTTAAGAGAGACAGGAGCGAAAGCTGCAAATAGATACAATAATGCTCATTGTTAGTGCTTTGAGAAAATAAAATTGTAATATATATTCAGATATCGTAAATGCGCATCGAAGTTCACCTTTGGGTGATCCAACAACACACAAAATAATTTGATGCATAAATTAGTAGATACTTAATTTGGTAAATTTTGTAATTTTGACACGTTAGGCGCCTTTGGACGCACTTAACTCGTCGAATAAAATATACCACCTTTATGTCATTAGCTATAAAACAGCGACCAGCCTTTGGGCGGTACTTAATATTTTATTTGCTAATGAACACCAATATACTCGTGAGATTTTCGTTAAGTCATTGCATTAATAGCATCTACTAATCACGAGTAATTGAGTATTAATTATATCTCGAGACCGTACTAATTTGGCCACTTTAGTGACTAGCAAATCATACATAATTGAGATATAATCCATAAAGCAGCGGAATAATATAATTTATATAGTTCAGGGGTCCCTACGTAGTTCTCTTAAAATTTGGGACTAATCTATAATTCTAAAACTGCTCAGGGACTAACTTATCGCCATATAACTGTCCAGGGACTAATCTGTCATTACATATCATTCAGAGGCTAATCTGTAATTTCCTAATTTCCAGGGATCTAATGTAATTTTCCCAGACTTGGTAAACAAAACAATTCACGTGGTCAGTTGTTACGTGTTTTCCCTAAAACTTCCAAATACTAAGTCAAACTTAAACTAAACACATCACACGATGCATTCAACGTGATTCAAAACTTCAAAACCTATTTTGGCTAAATATAGTAATCACTAGGTCAAATAAAAACAACCCATGCAAGATATACTTCCATCATGCCACGACTTACTCAAACACGTAAGAGCATAAATTTAAAAATTCAAAATAATGATTAAAATAATAACCGTTATTTATTAACACTAAAACTACTTTAGCGTGACATACTCATTTGACATAGTAGTCATGATGCAAGTAATGAGTCAAATAATATCTATCATGACATGTTCAAAGGATTCAAAAACCAACGCCGGTAAAACAGTAAATCATAGAAGAATCATCATCATTCATGTTCGTTAACACATGTCATGGTAAATGATAATAAATACGAATGAATGAACACCTAAGGTCATATGAGAATTACATATGAAAGCACTTTATTTATATACATCTATGCAAAACACTGCCCATTAATGCGCAGGTCTCCATCACTTGATTCATGCAAAAGTCCTCATAGGCATGTGAACGAAACGTCGTAGTCATACTTGATTTGAAATAAACAAACGATCATGATATCATGAAATCTAGTGTCATGTATAAAAGAGAATCATGCATTTTCAACGTGTGCTCTGATACCAACTACCCACGTACACTACACAGAGACCATTTTCTCTTGTTCCGTTCTCATGGTTTTGTCCAGTACGGCCATGGACACGTCCTGATTCTGCGAGGGTTTATAAAGAACTAAGCCTTTCAGTTCTCCTTTGAAGCGGCCCCACTTCTCCCTAACATAGGTGACTTCTCACGTCACGAGTATTTTCTATCAATACTCTATGATAGTCATTAAAGCATCATAATGCTAACCTTTTCCGACATCACTGTTTCTTGACAAGAATGAGCAGGGTTATCCCCCACAGTGATACCAAGTACTAAGATTAGGTTGTCCCTTTGAACCTAGATCTTGGGATCTCCAGTCACATAGGTAGGGTTTTCCTTCTTAGCACTTCTATACTTTAAGGCTTTAAGCCCATTCCTTTCGTCAACCTTTCAACTGCATCTCTATTTAACCCTTTGGTTAGCGGATCCGCAATGTTATCCTTCGATTTCACGTATTCAATCGAGATAACCCCAGTTGAGATCAGTTGCCTAACGGTATTATGTCGACGACGTACGTGTCTCGACTTACCATTATACATAGTACTTTGTGCTCGTCCAATAGCCGATTGGCTATCGCAGTGTATGCATATAGGCGGCACAGGCTTTTCCCATTTAGGAATATCCTCCAAGAAATGGCGTAACCATTCAGCTTCTTCTCCACATTTATCCAAGGCAAAGAGCTCGGATTCCATAGTGGATCTAGCTATAACCGTTTGTTTCGAGGATTTCGAAGACACAGCAGCTCCAGCGAGTGTAAACACATAGCCGCTTGTGCTCTTAGAGTCCTTCATATCAGATATCCAATTTGCATCTGTGGAGCCTTCTAACACAGCCGGATATCGACCATAGTGTAATCCATAGTCTCGAGTATACCGTAAGTATCTCAAAACCCGTATTATAGCGGTCCAATGATCCGCACTCGGATTGCTCGTGTACGAACTCAGTTTACTTATAGCATAAGCAATATCTGGCCTAGTACAGCTCATTAGATACATCAAGCTTCCGATAATTCGGGAGTATTCTACTTGAGAAATAGCCTCCCCACGATTTTTCGACAAATGAACGCTTCGATCTAATGGCGTTCTAGCAACACCAGAATCACCCTTGCAAAATTTGTCGAGAATTTTGTCTACGTAATGAGCTTGACTCAAAACAAGACCGTTACTCGTTCGTTTGATTTTAATTCCTAAAATCACGTCTGCAAGCCCATATCTTTCATGTCAAATTTCGAATTTAACATATCCTTAGTAGACTTGACCATTTTGTCGTTACTACCAACAATGAGTATGTCGTCTACATACAGACATAAAATGACATAGTCATCGCCTGTTTCCTTTGAGTAAACGCATTTATCGCTCTCATTTATTTTAAAGCCGTAGTTGATCATCGCTTGATCAAACTTTTCGTGCCACTTCTTAGGGGCTTGTTTCAAACCATACAAAGATTTGATTAATCTACAGACTTTCGTTTCGGTTCCCGGAGCACGAAAACCATCGGGTTGCTCCATATATATTTCTTCGTCTACTTCACCGTTTAAGAAAGCTGTTTTGACATCCATTTGATGTACTTCCAAATTTCTTAAGGACGCAATAGCAAGTATCATTCTTATCGAATTTATTCTCGTCACAGGAGAATATGTGTCAAAGTAATCTAAGCCTTCGCGTTGCTTGTATCCCTTGATCACAAGTCTGGCTTTATACTTTTCCACAGACTCGTCTGGTCTCATTTTTCTTTATAAAATCCATTTTGATCCTAAAGATTTACATCCCTTTTCGAGATCAACTAACTCCCAAGTATGATTCTGCAAAATAGAATCAATCTCGCTTTTTATGGCTTCTTTCCATAAAGGCCCGTCCACGGAGCTCACTGCTTCATCATAAGTCAGCGGTTCCTTTTCAATCAAATATGTAACAAAGTCGTCACCAAAAGATTTCTCTATTCGGGCACGCTTGCTTCGTCTCGGTTCAATCTCATGAACCGTACTAGGAATCTCAGTTTCTATATCATCTCGTTTAGATGTACCGGATCCATAATCGGATTTACAAGGAAATACATTTTCAAAGAAGTACGCATTCCTCGATTCCATGACCGTGTTCTTGTGTATATCCGAAATTTTCGAATCATATACAAGAAACCGATATGTTGTACTATTGAGTGCATATCCTATGAAAATACAGTCCACCGTTTTAGGACCAATTTTCACTGCTTTAGGCGTAGGTACGGCTACCTTCGCCAAACACCCCCACATTCGCAAGTGTTGGTACGAAGGCGTCTTTCCTTTCCATAACTCATATGGAGTTTTATTCATTTTCTTTCGAGGTATCCTATTTAATAGGTAATTACTCGTCAAGATAGCTTCGCCCCACATATAAGGCGATAGACCTGAACTCAGTAACATCGCATTCATCATTTCTTTTAATGTGCGATTCTTTCGTTCGGCCACTCCGTTTGATTGAGGTGAATACGGAGTTGTCAATTCATGGACGATACCATGTTCCACACAGAAGCTCCCAATTGGCGCTTCGTATTCTCTCCCTCGATCACTTCTCAATCTTTTAATTTTCTTGCCGAGTTGTGTTTCAACTTCGTTTTTGTAGAGAACGAATTTCTCTAATGCTTCGTCTTTGTTCTTAAGCAAATAAACATAGCAATATTTGGTGCAATCGTCAATAAATGTTATAAAATATTTATTACCACCACGTGTTTGAACGTATTTTAAATCACATAAATCGCTATGAATCAATTCAAGCGGTTCGGTAATTCTTGCTACCGAAGGGAAAGACGGTCTCGTCATTTTTGCTTCAACGCAAATTTTGCATTTATATTTCGAATTAATTTCGAATGTTGGAATATGGTCTATGTTAATTAATCGACGTATCGATTCAAAATTAACGTGATCTAATCTATCGTGCCACAAATTGGAAGATTCAAGCAAGTAAACGGAAGAACGTTTTTCATTCTCATTTACAATAGTCATTACATTCAGCTTGAACAAACCATCACAGGCATAACCTTTACCAACAAACACACCCGACTTAGACAATATCACTTTGTCGGATTCAATAACAATACGAAAACCATGCTTGTTCAACAAGAACCCCGAAATCAGATTTTTTCGTATCTCCGGAACGTATAACACATCTTTCAGCGTCAATATCTTCCCGGAAGTCATTTTGAGCAGCACGCTTCCTTTTCCCTCGACGGTAGCAGCAGCTGAGTTGCCCATGTAGATCTTTTCTCCTTCAACCGGCTCACAGGTAGAGAAGAATCTACGGTTCGTGCACACATGACGTGTAGCACCGGTATCGATCCACCATTCTTGTGGATTCGACCCCATCATGTTTACCTCCGAAACCACCGCGACGAGGCTCAAGTCCTCAACTTCTTTGGTGATGTCTTTCACCATATTGGCCTCGTGGTGCTTCTTTGGAAGTCGACAGTCCGACGACTTGTGGCCTAGTTTGCCACAATTGAAGCACTTTCCCTTGAACTTATAGTTCGGCTTAGCGACGCCTCCGGTCGCCCCAAGTTTCGCTTTGGATTTAACCGCGCCTTTGTCCCTTTTAGAGCTATGCTTCACCACATTTACTTCGGTTCAGATGAGCTCGACACTCTCTTTTCCGACCTTTTGTTGTCTTCTTCGATTCGAAGTCTAACAATCAGATCCTCCAAAGACATCTCCTTTCGCTTATGCTTGAGATAGTTTTTGAAGTCTTTCCAGCCCGGCGGCAGCTTTTCAATAATAGCCGCAACTTGGAAAGATTCACTCAGAACCATCCTTTCTGCATGGATCTCGTGCAAGATTAACTGGATCTCCTGCACCTGACTGATCACAGTCTTGGAATCGACCATCTTATAATCAAGGAACCGTCCGACAACAAATTTCTTTGTGTCGGCATCCTCAGTTTTATATTTCCGGTCTAACGATTCCCACAATTCCTTAGCCGTAGCGACCGCACCATACACGCTATACAGAGTATCGCTTAGGGCATTCAGAATGTAATTACGACACAGGAAATCAGAGTGTTTCCATGCATCAACAGCGATCACGACCTCAGCGTTCGTCTCGCCGTCGTTCACCTTGGGCTCGACCTCTTTCAGGTATGTTGCCAGGTTCAGCGTGGTGAGGTAGAAGAGCATCTTCTGTTGCCATCTTTTGAACGTCGAGGCTTTCCCCATAAATTTCTCCGGCTTCTCCAGGTGGTTGACTGGTACGGTTGGCTTCGTAACAATAGGTATGGCGGTGGGGACAAAAGTAGGAGGAGGAACGTCAATGTTTTCTTCGTTCGCCATAGACTGTTGGTTGTTGAGGAAATCCACGTAGTCTGGCATCGTTGCGAGTCTGTCGATCTATTTTAAGATTGTTGGCTGGGAAAGGGGAAAAAAATATTCGAAGATTGTGTAGCACACAATTTCCTTAAAATAGATTCGCTCCCTCACGTATGTGCTAAAGGTTTTTTACGAGCGTCTATTTCCCAGGATACTTCGAAAACACGGCGTTCGTTTAGCACAAAAACGACACCGACTACGAACGGAATAAGAATTATAGCAGAACTAATTTTGAGGGATATTTATATGTTTCTTTCTCTTATTTCTTATTAATTTTGTTGTGTTTTTTCCTTAGAATTAATGGCCTATTTATAGCCAAAATTTTGTAATAAAGAAATAATAATTTTTTTTTTAATTAGATGTGATACACGTTGAATTGAGTTGAGGAGTGGTTAAAAAACCACTCCAATCACAAAGCCACCATCCCAACTTCTAGAAGTTGGGCCTTATAGAAAGGCCGTTATTGGGCCAAATCGAAGCCCAATAACATTTAATTTCAAAGCTCACTTCAATAATTAAAAATATTTTTTTTAAATTAATTCTCATTCACAAAAGATAATTTATAAATCAACTATAATATAAATTATCTAACAATAAAAAATTGATCAATGCATTGCACAGGCAAAAAACTAGTATATATATGTATATACTTAAGCGTAATGAGGAAATAATCTTCGTTCTTGTGTGATTCCTCTGTCTCTTCGGTGTGCTTATTCCTATTCATTTCGTTAGTCCACAGAAACTATTTGTACTTCTGATGAACTTCTGACATAACTAATAAGCTCTTCTACTACTCATAATATATACTCTCAGCAGCGAAGAATTTCTTGATATGTGAATCCAGAAATCTCCTGCAGACAGTGATCATCGGTATGAAAATACTCAATTCATTATTATATAACGGTTGAATATTGTGGAAACATATAGCAACTGCTGTAGATAAACAAAAATATTTGCATCATAGACCTCAGAAATATATAATCAGTACATCTAATTTATCAAAACCTTTTAGGTTAACATCACTTCGGAGGTATCTTCCAAGGCTGGCAGTACAAATCCTCCACGAGGACAGATTTCTTCAGGCACGGACCGGAATCTTTAATCTCCCATAGACAGTAACTGTTGCAAAATTCTCGCAACCTCTGAGTAAAAACACCGTAGTTTCCCGAGCCCTTTGGGCTCACAAAGTCGCAGTAATACTTTGTAGTTTGTCGAAAATTATTTCTGAAACTCCAGTGTGTGCTCTCCCCAGGGGCAAGATTTTTTAGCCCAAAGTCGTCTTCCGAGGAGTAGCAATGAGCTGTAAGACTCCCCCGAGACAAATAGTTCTTTATCTCAACGGTTTCGTCTTCCAAAATTCCTACGGCGGATGATAGCTTCGCATGAATATGTAGTAATAGTACTAATAAAAGTGTTAGAACAATGGTTTCTTTTAACGTCTTCATTGTATTGTATTGTACAACAATTGATCTCTATAGCAGAGAGACACTATATATAAAGAGGGAGATGGCCAGTTTCACTCCAAGTTATATTATATCTTTGCAATCTTGTTCATGGATATTAAGTGTTATTTATGAATGGGATTGTGATAAAATCTTTTACCAATGTATTGTAGAATCTTGGCTTTTTTTTGTTTGTTCTATTGAACGTCATTATTAAGGTCTTAGATTTTTTATGTTATTCCATGTTTGTTAGTTTCTTTTGACAAAAGTATGCCTTCAAATAAATCACATATATATACCATTAATTGAGCCCTGATTTGGCGAGATTCGGATAACCGATGGTGATTTCAAATTATAAAGCAAATAGTCTATGTTTGTTTAATTAGTTTTAACATATTTTTACATTTTAAATTAGTTTGTCCCATTGTTTAGGGATTATATGTAATTATAATTACGCTTACAAATGACAAGGAATGGAATCCCTAAAATGAAATTTAAAAAAATGTAAAAACAAGTCCAAAAGATTGTTTGGATATCGAGCAGATATAATCCAATGCTTAATTAAGGGTATAATTGTAAAACTATTTTACAGACCAAATAGCAGTTTATACTCACCCGTCGCCATTAATATGTGTTATTGTCTATTTTTAGCTAAATTAATACTCTTTCTTCCCCGCTTAAAACGGACATGTCTTACTCAATTTAATTTTTTAAATATAGATAATTTTTTTAAATAAAGTAACTTTTTGATGTAATTTTGATAATTAATTATAAAATAAATAATAAAATTATTCCAAAAACTACACACTATAAGTTAAATAAATTACTTTTGCTTCACAATTACATTAACTGCCAAGAGTGGACTAGTAGATATGTCTGAGAAATGCTTATTCACAAGCATTGAGGTGGAGAGCAATAAACGAAGAAAAATCGAAATACTCGATATGTAATCAAGAAGCTCAATTCAAATGCCATGAAAAAATACTACTGTAACGGACATCAAAAGATAGAAGCACTAAATAGCTAAATGCCATCCACAACAAGGATAATCTCAACATTCTGTCGGAAAACACGGCAAAGTAAAACAAAGGAAAGAACGAAACATCTTATTTCTCCTCTTCTTTCTTATTTCTTCTCTTCTTTCTCGGCCTCAGCCGCCCTTTTAGCCCTAACACCGACGTGTCGCTCGTTCGTTCTTTCCAGGCGAAGCTTATCATATGCCTTAAAAGATTTCATCTCTTCCGTAACCTTAACAAGCTCCACGTTTGACTTCTCACGAATTATCGGCATGAAAGGACCAATAACTTGGGTGGCTATCGCAAGTTCTTCAGCAGTGGAATCACCAGCCTGTAAGAATATAGATTGATTGTGATGATTTTAGTTTGACTGAATTTTTTGACGACATTAGATGATGGAAGATCCAGGGATTTGAGTACGAATGATGTTTTGTTTATTTTTTACCTTGATTTTACGAGCATGACTTGGGAAGATGACGAGCTTGGCTTTGTATGTCTTTAGCCTCTGGACGTTTGTCTGAAGACCTTCCAGAGAGCGGTTTCTACGTCTGTGATCGACGGAGATGCCAATTGTTGGGGCAAGTTTCCTCGGAATCCCAGCAGCCTGATAAACATATGTATATTGCAGAAAAGATTCGTTTAAAAATAGAAAAAAAAAAAAGTTGAGATACGATAATAAAGACTGCTCATTGATGTAATGAACGACACTTCCCAAGACGCAAAAGAAACACTAATGGTACAATTAGTTGCCTGGTGAAAAATGGGAACTCAGAGAAAGACCAGAGAACGTCATTTTGTTTAACCAGATCATTCCACAATCCTAAGTTACCGTACGTAAATACTCTTCAAAGAGAGACAATCGAAGTCTCCATGAAATTCAGTGCATCATATAAATAACGGTAGGGATTGGGTTAAAATTGCTAACCTTCAACTCCTCCAGTGAAAACCCACGGCCAGCTCTGACTTTCATGTTGTACTTCAAAGTCTGTCCATGGACGACGGGCCTGAGGGGTCCAGCAGTGGGCCTCGGGAAAATCTTTACAGCCTTCTTTTGTCTCGCTTAAATGTTGTACAAAATGATAAGTCGGCTAACATAGTTGTCGTAGTATCGATCTCATGTATAAACTCATAATAAAAAAATAATTGCAGAATGTAGTCCCTTTTTTTAATTATTACCAATTCTTCTTCTGGTTTTGCGAGCAGGCTGGTTGAACCAGGTCTTCACATAATTCTGCCAATGCTTCCTGAAATGTGAATTGGGGATAACATTATTGTGCTTCATTGCTAACCCGACCTGTATCACCAAGAAGATGCACTCGATTAAAAACAATCAAGAAAAAACACTGAACAATAAATAGGTGACTTTACTTTTACAAAGGTAGCAAGCAATAAAAAAAAAGAGAGATCTTTTAATCACAAAAAATAAAATGATGTTAGAAAACCCAGCTTCAATACCATGAGAATAGTGTTTCAGTTGAAAACTAAGCTCAAAATCAGTCATTAACTCGCTAAAAGTCTCAAAACTTGATTGCCTATAGCAGGTCGGCAGAGTGAACTTGCATGGACTACAAGATCTATGGAATTCCATTTCCCGAATGTAAGATTAATCAAAACAAGAACTAGAGCTCTGGCATACATCCCACCCGACCAACCCTAATCTAGAAATGTATGAAGCAGTCCGATATGCTACATAAATCTGTATACAATTCATCATCTGCCTAAAATTATGAATCATGAACAACCCAGATATATCCAATTTCAGAAACACTCTCTCTTAAAAGAATGCATACCGAAAAATCAATTAGGAACTCCCCATGCAAGAACAATGAAAAACACAGCAATCAAATAGCTCAGTCCGCAAATCATCATTTTCTCCATAAAACTAAATCAATTAGTAAAATGAAGAACCAAAACTCAGACGCACGGAAATGATCTACAGTTGAGCTTCCGTTCCTGATAATAAAAGAAAAGAAAATGGGGAATAAATTGTAAGGCAAACGCTGCAATCGGATCTTACGCAGCTGGCGAGGCAGCAAAGAACAACAAAAGAGACGAGCAGCTTCTTGCTCCGCGATTAGGGTTGTCCTAAAATAAACAAATAGAAAAAAAAAAAAGCCCAGCAGGCTTGTAATGTTAGGGCCCGGCCCACTTTATGTTGGACAATTGTATATGGGCTTTACGTAAATGGGCCTTGTAAGCTATTGGTGATCAAGCCCGTTGGTTGGGAGGATAGGTTTAGATTGTATTAGTTTTAGTTGGGTTTATATAATGGAGAGTATGAGTATTTTGGGGTGTTTGGTTGACAAGTTGAAATAATAATGTTAGGTATGTTTGGTAGATGGATTTAGATGGTATTATATTTAATTAAGTTAAATCACGAATTTACCCTTATTTTGATTGGCTATGTGATCCTAATTATGGATGACTATATGGAGTCGGAAGGGAGAGATGGATGAGATATAGACATATATATATATATAAAGAGAGAGAGAGAGAGAGAGAGAGAGAGAGAGAGAGAGAGAGAGATGAAATCGAGAGAGAGAGAGAGAGAGAGAGAGAGAAATGGAGTCGTGAGAGATGTATATGAAGCTGTGTGTGTGAGAGAGAGATGGAGTCGTGAGAGGGAAAGAGCTATGTGGAGTAGTGTGTGTGTGTGTGTGTGCGTGTGTGTGTGTGTGTGAGAGAGAGAGAGAGAGGGGAGACGATAGTTAATTTTGTAAAATAAAAGAAGATAAGAAAATGGTCCGAATTTGGGTCCGTGCAACCTGGCCCGTTGCACAGGGCCACACAAATCCTGAGGGCCTCATTTTATTGTTTAAAGACCATAAATCTATTTTATTAAGACCACAATTTAGTATTTGATATCCAATAATTCATAAACTGGGCCAAAAATAGTAGTTAATATTAATTTTTCTCATTTTATTGTTCAAAGCCCATAAATTTATTTTATTAAGCCCATAAATTTGATATTCAAAAATTCGTAAACTGGGCCAAAATAGTAATAATAATTAAATATATTTATTTATATCAAAATGGGCCTCCATATATTATGTAAGAACGGGGCCCCCGAAATTAAAAAACCGGCCCTGATAAGAAATGTGTAAGAAGGGTGAGATTAGATAATGGTAGGTGTGGAGAGTCCTTTAACTAATAATTTATTAGAGGTATTAATGGGGATTAGCCAATTCTCTCCTTTAAATAAATCCCCCAACCAAACATTACTTCAATAAACTCTAACCCTCCTAATCTCACCTAATACCCCCAACCAAACACATTTTTATGTAACATTAAACAGCAAATTCTACTATACAAATGTCTTATTATTGTTTCTCACACTATTAGATATACACTAGGGCTGCGTTTAGTTTATTAGATAGGATAATGACTTATAATTTTTATCTTGGGATAATTATCTTGGTTTTTTACATCAATACTGTTCATTGTCCATTACATGCGACATTGTATTGGATTGTTGTCATCACTTGGCAAGATAAAAGAAATGTTATCTTATGTCAGTTGTGTAAATTTACAACTCTAACCCTAACTTTACTAAATAGAATTACAACTGAGATTCTCTATCTTTCTTTTCAACTTTGTACCAGTGTTTCACTTCGACATACCTATTTCTATCCCTAATCCAAGCACCATTCTTTGCTTGATGGTTTCGCTGCCGAAGTCGGCTTTATGACCGATCCAGTCAGAGGAAATATCAGCTCCACCATGCAAGATGGGTGTGTCAGGAGGTAGTGTTTCCGGCGGCGATTTTGCCATAAGGAAATAGATTGCTTGGGGTCGAATAACCTATGAGAAATTAAGTGCATTGACACACGTGGAGGGAGAAGGAAAGCTCACAACTGCAGATAAGGTGCTTTTGCTGAAGAATCTAACCTTGTTAGAATTCGAAAGATAGACTGTCAAGAAACTTAAAAAAGACACGATTAGGGGTGTTCATCGGTCGGTTCAGTTCGGTTTTTTCAAATTTCGATTTTCGGTTTAGTCAAGAATCTTTTTAATTTGGTTTGTTTTGGTTTTTTATAATTCGGTTCGGTTTTTTTCGGTTAGGAATTTAATATCAACAAAATAAAATATTATGAGCTGAAAATACATAAAACAACTTATGATTATTAAAAAACAAAGAAGATTTGTGGAACGTGACATGTAGCAAAATAATTCAAAGGTCCGAAAAAAAAAACAACATGAAAATGGAACAAAAATCTAACCAAAATATAAAAATATTCATCTGAAGATACTATAAATTATTTCCGAAAAAAAAATAGTATTTGACTGGTGAGGAAAACATTCACCTCAAAATGGACAAAAGTATACCAATGAAATTATATTAACTGTGTTGTTTGGGAGAAAAACAAATGATTTGATATTTTTCTATTTTTAATGTAGTGTGATAATTCAGTTCAGTTTTTCAGTTTTTCGGTTTTACGTATGCTTATCCGATATTCGAACCATTTTAATTTGGTTCGGTTAGGGTTTTTTCGGTTTCGGTCTTTTCTGTTCGGTTCTTTACGGTTCGGTCAGTTTTTTCGGTTTTTCGGTTAATTTAAACATCCCTAGACACGATAATATTTAAGGGGGTTTTGGTAATTTCAGAATTAGTATCTGGATTGGATAAATTATTTGACCCAACCCCACTGGATAACTTATCTTGAATTTGATAGATAACAATCACGGGCCTAACTTTTATATCGGGCTTTAAACGTTTGGACAATTTGAAAAGTGAACAAGATTAGAATGGATAAATGGGTATTATCTTGGCTTATCCAACATAGTGAACGGGGCCTAGGGCTGTTAAAAATCAACCCCACCCGCCAACTCAACACGAAACGCACTGAAAATGTATGTTTGGGTTAGTATTTTCGACCTGCTTAAGTAAATGGGTAAACTCAAAACTCAAATATTAAGTGGGTCAGGTTAGGTTTGAATTTTCTACCCAAAACCTGTTAGGAATGTGCCCTCAGAATGCCATTCGAGGATAAAATGAATAGGGCACTTGTATTTACCCGATGTATTATTCACCATGTATATGAATATTGTATTTGAATACTTAATTATGGAATATTTGTTTTATGTGATTTTACATTATTCCTTTATAGGCTTATTATTTATTTACCTTTAGTTCTTATTTGGCATCTGATAAGACGGTAAATAAATAAATCCCATATACACGAGTTTAGTTATCGATTCTCATGGGATGAGAGAGGAGGCACAGATGAGCTATTAATCTCAGATATTAAATTAGTCCATAAGTCTTAGACTCAGTAGGGTGACTGAATGTCGATTATGACTTATTTGTTGATGACTCCTAAATGGTTGTGCCAACCATTCACTTGTGAAGTGGGAGGTCGTAACATTGATATAAGTTGAATTGGGGATTAACTTATATTTGGACACGATTCGTGTAATACCCGGGTCCCGCACGTAAGTTTGGCCAATAAATATGCATACATAATATGTGGCCTACGTGACTGCATGGAATATATTTTATAATGTTATAGGTTAACATGATTTCAAATTGGGTGCTATTAGGGCTACTAACCAAGTAGAAGAATTAATTGAATTTAAGTTAGTTATTGATGTTAGGGTTTTTAGTACCTAACATGCTAACTTAGAATATTTGATGTAGTGTTGATACAAGTTTTGGGGGACACGAATTGATAGGAATAGATTGCGAAAAAGTTAAGATAAAAATCTCGAAATATTGAAAACTCGACATCTTTTAATAGAAGCCGAAATTATTAAGTCTCAAAATAAGGATATTATTAAATAGTAGAACTCGAGATTTATAAATCTTGAAACCCTTAAAGTATCGATCGAACATGATATAACTTAATACACAAAGAATTCGAGCAATAAGATAACTATCAATTGCTTAACTAGAAAGGAAAGATAAGAATGTTGATGTCATTTGTGTATTATCACACGCAATCAAAGATAAAAGCCTAAAAAGAAGTAATACCTCCATTTGTACAACTTAAAAGAAAACCTACAGCAGAGAACGAATAACTCTACCAAGAACAAGTGATCCAAAGCTGTGAAGAGGTATAACTTTTATATTAATTTTTACTTAAGCAATCGCAGGTAATAATAACTGTCTAGAATGAATATATCATTTATTTAGGCTAATCAATTTAATCTTAGAGAGTTTGAATTTAGGGTTTTGTAAGTTACGATTATAAAGCTTAGATGTAAGGATAGTTTCTTGATATGATTTTCCCCAAATTTTGAAACTCGCAGCCATGTCAAAGTGTTGTTTGAAAGTCGAAATTTATATATATACCGAAATTAAGCTTACATCGAAAGTTATGGGGTTGAAATGTCGAGGTTCACGTTAGAATTAGTTTCGAGACCTTTTGTGTATTATGTGATATAACACCTCGACATTTTAAATCTCACCAGTTGTTATAACTCAACATTTATTTCATAATGAAATTAAGTTAGTTAAATCTCGATATCATCACATGCCATATATCGATTCATGTTAGAATTCACTTCGAAATTAGTGTTTAATGTCGAATCTATGCAGAAACATAGTATGTCGAGATTTTGGTTCACTGTTTACTAAATGTCGAGCTTTTATGTATTAACTAATGTCGAAATTTTTGTGTACAATATACCGAGAATTGTCTTGAAGATATCGAGATTCAAATCAACAGACATGTCGACATTTTAATTATATTATTAATCTCTATCTCGAAGCCTTGTGTGATGTAATATCGAGACGTATCATTAACCAATGTCGAGAATTTCTCCCGTGATTTATCTCGACATCTTAAGCATGATATCAATATATATTTCGACATTGGTATATTATAGATAATCTCGAAATCACATATCGAGATCTGTGTAGAATGTAAATGTCGAACCTTTATATGTATAATATCGAGATTTATACCAAAACAAATGCCGAGATTTATGTATTTAGGTTAGGTTAAGTTCTAAGTTTTAGGGTTTCGAAATTATAGAAGTCGAAACTAGGGTTTTCAAATTAAGCCATTTCATAAAATTATAATTAGACTAACAAACCCTAATTTTATATGTTCCCATATTTAGGTTTGAAGGTTAGCGACATACCGTACGATAAATTTAATAAGCTAAGGATACCAGGTAAGTGGGAATTTCAACTACAACACATAATTTATTTTTATGTGCTTGAATTACGTGACTATGTGCTTGGGTGTTTATATTATTACGTGAATTATTTGGCATGCTTCTGCATGATAAATATTTACGGTATTAATTCACGTTGCATATTCATATGCATGCACGAGGCACTTGGGGTTTTATCGCTTGAGGTGAATGATATTTGCCGATATAGGCATTTGATGTCGACTCGCAGTTGAGTCAGGGCTACTTCTATAGCACCAGGACGGCGTGGTGCATCGTCGATTATATTATATATATATTATTGGGCTTCTGCCCTGTTTATGTTATTTGGGCTAATGCCCTGATAGCGGAGGGATGCGACCTGGAGGGTGCGACCTGAAAAGGAGCGACCTAGGGGGAAACCCTAGCGTAGGCTAACCAGCGTAGGCTACCAGCGTGGGCTACCGCACGGCAGAGGGGACGACCTGGGAGGGTGCGACCTAGGGAAACCTAGCGTAGGCTACCCAGCGTAGGTCGCTGCCACATTTATCCGTGTTGGATTAGAGCTCTTTATGGTGCATAGCAAGTTAGCCGAGGGCCCTGAGAGATATGAGATCGAGTTTGTTTTATGAGGTGTGAGATGCATTGGCGCGGATGCCTTTGCGAGGGTTTTCACGTTCACGACATTGCATATTCCTACTTACTGAGCTTTATAGCTCACCCCTTACTTTATGTGTTGTAGGTGCACGCGACCACGGTACGTGATCGCTTTTGATGGCAAGGCTTACCTTTTGAAGCTTCCAGCGACTTTTGGGGGTGGTGTGTACATGGATGCGACCTGTGTGGCCGGGCGTTAGGGTTTCTTTTGCTTCGCACTTATACACTTCCCTTGTATATAGGGTTGGAGCGATATTTTGAGCATGTACATAATGAATTCCTTTATATAAAAGGAAAAATTTAATACGCATTTTCGCGTATTGTTTACTTTATATTATATTTAGTCACGTAAGATAACGTTAGAAAGGTTAGTAGATGGCGGGGCGCCACAGGTGGTATCAGAGCTTCGGTTGCAGGTTCTGTAGACTGTCTATGTACACACACTCAAAAGTGTGGAAGCAGCCTTGCTAGTAAGTTTTTGTTCCTGTTATTTTTGTTTGTGTTGCGTAATTTATTGGCCTTAGGGACATCAGGGTAGGAATATTTACGATGGGTAGAACAAGAAGTGAAAGTAGTGGGAGCTCCGATCGGGGTAGAGAACCCGAAACACCGACTGATAATCGTGACGCTGCTATTCTCCAACTTACGGAGTTAGTACGTCAGCAATCTGCCCAGATCCAAGAATTAATCCAACGTCGAAACACTGAGGGGCAACAAACCAGCGGACCTTCCCAGGCAGAAAGGATCGAGATCGTTGGGGAACGGTTTCGCAAACTCAATCCGCCTACATTCGAAGACGCTATCGACCCCACGTCTGCTGAGGATTGGCTAAGGACCCTTGAGAGCATGTTCCAATACAGCCGCATTCCCGAGGAAGAGAAAGTATTATGTGCTGCGTTTCTACTGCGAGGAAGTGCGGGCCATTGGTGGGATACCATCCTGGCAATTGAGGACCCGATCACGATGAACTGGGATCGTTTTAAAGAACTCTTCAGGAGCAAGTACTTTACTGCTCCAGTTCGAGCCCAGAGAATGAATGAGTTCATTAACCTGCGACAAGGGACAATGACTGTGGCTGAGTATATCAGAAAATTTGAACAATTGTCGAGGTTTGCCACTCACATGGTTAGCACTGATGTCCTGAAGATTGAACGCTTTCTAGAGGGCCTGAAGCCAGAATTGTATCGCGATGTGAATATGGCCGGACTTCAGGGGGTCACATATGCTCAAGTCGCAGAAAGAGCTTTAATCGCTGAACAGGCCGAGACCCGAATTATCCGCGAACAAGAGGCAAAAAGAAAATTTGTGCAAGGAACGCAATGGAGTGGAGGGAACCAGAAGAAACGGTTTTTCCCAAAGGGCGTAAAGCCTAATTTCCAGAATAGACCTGGACCACCTCAACAACCAAATCAGATGCCACCAAGGTTTCCCGCACCGATACCAAATTGTCCAAGGTGTGGGAGACGACATTTTGGTAACTGTTCTCCACAGATTAATAACTGCTTCAGATGCGGAAGGCCAGGGCATTATGCGAAACAATGCCCAGAGAACACTTCTGGAAGTCAAGCTGCAGGCCAGGCGAGGCCACCAACTGTACCAGCTCGTGTATATACCATGACGTCCGAGGAAGCAGAGACCGACCCGTCAGTAGTAGCAGGTACCTTATCTATACATCATACCCCAACATGCATATTAATAGACTCAGGAGCCTCGCATTCATTTGCATCATCTAAATACTTGGCGAGACTCGAGATTACACCTCAGCAATCTGAATGTGAGTATAACGTAACTATTCCACATGGGGCTTCGACCCGGACTAGCCTAATCTTACGAGATTGCCCAGTATTAGTTAGTGATAGAGAACTACCTGTAGATCTCATAATCATTCCGATGAACGATTATGAAGTAATCCTAGGAATGGACTGGCTGTCTAAATATGGAGCTGTGATCGATTGTAACCACAAAATAGTCACGTTCAGCTTAGAGAAAAGTGAACCGTTCGTCTTTACTGGAACAACTAAAGGCAAAGGTATTCCGAAGATTTCGGCATTGAAGGCACGACGTTTGATCAAGGCCGGATGTGAAGCATACCTCATTTTTGCAATAACATCAGAGGAACGCTTGTCCCCGAAATTAGAAGAAATTCCAGTAGTACGAGAATTTCCCGATGTTTTTCCAGAAGATTTACCCGGACTCCCTCCTGATCGTGAGATCCAATTCACGATCGATTTAATACCAGGATCTGCACCATTTTCGAAGGCTCCTTACCGGTTAGCTCCAACCGAGTTGAAGGAACTGAAAGAGCAGGTAGATGAATTATTACAAAAGGGATTCATTCAGCCTAGCTTCTCACCATGGGGAGCACCAGTCCTGTTTGTTAAAAAGAAAGATGGATCGATGAGACTATGTATTGATTACCGAGAACTGAACAAGATTACCATCAAGAATAAATACCCTCTACCGAGAATTGATGATCTATTTGATCAATTGCAAGGTGCAACGGTGTTCTCAAAGATAGACTTAAGATCGGGATATCACCAGTTGAAGATCCGAGAGGAAGACGTTCCAAAGACCGCTTTCAGTACAAGATATGGGCACTACGAGTTCTTAGTCATGCCTTTTGGGCTGACTAATGCGCCAGCGGCGTTCATGGATCTAATGAATCGCATATTCAAGCCATTTCTGGACAAATTTGTCATCGTATTTATCGATGACATCCTTATCTATTCTAGGACGAAGAATGAACATGAACAACATTTGAAGATCGTTCTTGAGATACTACGAGAAAAAGAATTATATGCTAAGTTCAAGAAATGCGAGTTCTGGCTGAATCAAGTCGCATTCTTGGGACACGTCATCTCGGGAGCAGGAATTTCCGTGGACCCAAGCAAGATCGAAGCTATAAATAATTGGCCCCAACCAACCAATGTCACCGAAGTACGTAGTTTTCTTGGCCTAGCGGGGTATTACAGAAAATTTATTAAAGACTTCTCGAAGATCGCCTCAACATTAACAAAGTTAACGAAGAAGAATGCCCCATTTCACTGGAGCGACGAATGCGAACAGAGTTTTCAGGAATTAAAAAGACGACTCACGTCGGCCCTAGTTCTGACCCACAGGGACCGGAGGATTTTCAGTATACAGCGATGCTTCGAAAAATGGTCTGGGATGTGTATTAATGCAAAATGGGAACGTGGTTGCGTATGCTTCCCGACAGTTAAAAGAATATGAAAAGAATTATCCAACTCATGATTTGGAGCTCGCCGCAGTAGTCTTTGCTGTGAAGATCTGGAGGCACTATTTATACGGGGAACGATGCGAAATTTTCACGGATCACAAGAGTCTGAAGTACTTCTTCACCCAGAAGGAGTTAAATATGAGGCAGCGACGATGGCTGGAGCTTGTTAAAGATTATGACTGCGTAATTCATTACCACCCAGGCAAAGCAAATGTGGTCTTCGACGCATTAAGCCGAAAATCTGTGAGTACGGAGCTACAACAACTCGACGTGGAAATTGTACAATTGGGCGAAGTTGAAGCGAAATTGGCAGCACTGACCCTCCAACCTACATTAATAGAGCAGATCAGGAACGCACAAGAAAATGACGAATTCTATTTGAAGATTAAAAGCGTCCAAAAAGAAGAAGTGCCCTCTGATTTTGAAGTACGAAAAGATGGAAGCTTATATTACAAGAATCGCTTATACGTGCCCAATAACACGGAACTACGAAAGATTATTCTGACGGAAGCACATACTACGGTCTATTCCATACACCCCGGAGCGACCAAGATGTATAGGGACTTACGAAATAACTATTGGTGGCCAGGAATCAAGAGAGATATTGCAACATTCGTAAGTCAATGTCTGACTTGCCAACAGATAAAAGCGGAACACCAATGACCGGCAGGAACATTACAGTCTTTGCCAATTCCCGAATGGAAATGGGACCATATCACGATGGATTTCGTCGTTGGCTTGCCGAAAACAGTGAAAGGCCACGACGCCATTTGGGTAATCGTTGATCGATTGACCAAATCTGCCCACTTTTTGCCGATCAACTCGACATTCTCCTTGGAGCGATACGCAGAATCATATGTTCAAGAGATAGTTCGACTACACGGAGTTCCAATTTCGATCATTTCCGACCGAGATTCAAGATTCCTGTCTAAGTTCTGGATGAGTTACAGAAGGCAATGGGAACCAAACTTTCTTTTAGTACTGCCTATCATCCCAAAACTGACGGGCAGTCATAACGAACAATCCAGACATTGGAAGATATGTTAAGGGCGTGCGTACTCGATTTTAAAGGGAATTGGAGCCGATATCTTCCATTGATCGAATTCTCTTACAACAACAGCTATCACGCGACGATTGGAATGGCTCCTTATGAAGCTCTATACGGACGCAAATGCAGATCTCCGATTCATTGGGATGAAGTTGGTGAACGGGCAATTTTAGGCCCTGATATGGTGCAAGAAATGACGGAAGCCATTTCAAAGATACGTGAAAGAATGCGAACGGCCCAGAGTAGACAGAAGAGTTATGCGGACCAAAAGCGAAGACCGTTACAGTTTACAACAGATGATTGGGTATTCCTAAAGGTATCCCCAATGAAAGGCGTAAAACGGTTCGGAAAGAAAGGCAAGTTGAGCCCGAGATACATAGGACCGTTCCGGATACTTAAGAAAGTAGGCGAAGTAGCTTATCAACTGGAGTTACCAGCTTCATTAGCTCAGGTTCACGACGTCTTCCACATATCGACGTTAAGAAAATACGTCGGAAATCCCAGTCATGTATTGAACAACGAAAGTTTTCACCAACAGCTCAAGCCCGACTTGAGTTATGAGGAAAGTCAGGTAAAAATTTTGATGCACGAAGTAAAGCAGTTGCGGAATAAGGAGATCCCATTAGTAAAAGTATTGTGGCAGAATCAGTCAACAGAAGAAGCCACTTGGGAACGGGAAGATGATATGAGGAATCGCTACCCTGAGCTTTTTCTCCCTGCCTGATTTTGGGGGCGAAATCCTTTTTAACGGAGGGAGGATGTAATACCCGGGTCCCGCACGTAAGTTTGGCCAATAAATATGCATACATAATATGTGACCTACGTGACTGCATGGAATATATTTTATAATGTTATAGGTTAACATGATTTCAAATTGGGTGCTATTAGGGCTACTAACCAGGTAGAAGAATTAATTGAATTTAAGTTAGTTATTGATGTTAGGGTTTTTAGTACCTAACATGCTAACTTAGAATATTTGATGTAGTGTTGATACAAGTTTTGGGGGACACGAATTGATAGGAATAGATTGCGAAAAAGTTAAGATAAAAATCTCGAAATATTGAAAACTCGACATCTTTTAATAGAAGCCGAAATTATTAAGTCTCAAAATAAGGATATTAATAAATAGTAGAACTCGAGATTTATAAATCTTGAAACCCTTAAAGTATCGATCGAACATGATATAACTTAATACACAAAGAATTCGAGCAATAAGATAACTATCAATTGCTTAACTAGAAAGGAAAGATAAGAATGTTGATGTCATTTGTGTATTATCACACGCAATCAAAGATAAAAGCCTAAAAAGAAGTAATACCTCCATTTGTACAACTTAAAAGAAAACCTACAGCAGAGAACGAATAACTCTACCAAGAACAAGTGATCCAAAGCTGTGAAGAGGTATAACTTTTATATTAATTTTTACTTAAGCAATCGCAGGCAGTGTTGTAAAATTCGGCCTAGGCGGGCGCCTAGGCGCCGCCTAAGCGCTAGGCGCCGGCCACCGAGGCGAAAAATGGTAATTCGGCTGGGAAAATCGCTCTTTCCGACTAATCGGCGCCTAGCCCGTTTAATCGGCGTCCAGACCGAATATTTGGCCGATTAATCTGCTGGAACGGCGAATAATTTGGTGGAACGTCGGCGTAACAGTGTGATGGTGATGCTGACTGTTGGTGGTAGAAGACGATCGGTGGATGAAGAAGAACAGTAACGATAAAACTAGGGTTTTTTGGGCCTATTCTTAATTTAAAATATACTAAGCCCAATTTGGATTTAACTTGAATTTTAAGCTTTATATTAGATAAAAAATTTACATTACTATTTATTTGCAATAATAAAGGTTGAACGATAGTTCACAATAATTAAGTACAAAACTAGTCGTTTTTTTATTATAGCATCTTATAAATACTGTAATCAAATAAATCAATGCAAGTTTACCAAAAAAAAAAACTTTACCAAAAAATAAAATAAAATAAATCAATACAACAATTGGCATTTAATCTTGCAAAAAAATATAAAAATCCAAAATTAATTTATAAATGATTTGTAATTGCAATATAAAATGAAATCCACTTTAATAAAAAAATATTAACCTTTCTTTATTATTGCAAAGTTTAAGTATAATATATTTATGATTATAACTTCATATTAATTTGATATATTGATGGAAAAATAGGTTAACCGTATAATTTCCGCCTAGAAACCGCCTAGGCCCCGCCTAGACGGTCTAGGCGCTAGGCCCCCTCGGGCGCCTAGTTACCGCCTAGCGCATTTTACAACCTTGATCGCAGGTAGTAATAACTGTCTAGAATGAATATATCATTTATTTAGGCTAATCAATTTAATCTTAGAGAGTTTGAATTTAGGGTTTTGTAAGTTACGATTATAAAGCTTAGATGTAAGGATAGTTTCTTGATATGATTTTCCCCAAATTTTGAAACTCGCAGCCATGTCAAAGTGTTGTTTGAAAGTCGAAATTTATATATATACCGAAATTAAGCTTACATCGAAAGTTATGGGGTTGAAATGTCGAGGTTCACGTTAGAATTAGTTTCGAGACCTTTTGTGTATTATGTGATATAACACCTCGACATTTTAAATCTCACCAGTTGTTATAACTCAACATTTATTTCATAATGAAATTAAGTTAGTTAAATCTCGATATCATCACATGCCATATATCGATTCATGTAGAATTCACTTCGAAATTAGTGTTTAATGTCGAATCTATGCAGAAACATAGTATGTCGAGATTTTGGTTCACTGTTTACTAAATGTCGAGCTTTTATGTATTAACTAATGTCGAAATTTTTGTGTACAATATACCGAGAATTGTCTTGAAGATATCGAGATTCAAATCAACAGACATGTCGACATTTTAATTATATTATTAATCTCTATCTCGAAGCCTTGTGTGATGTAATATCGAGACGTATCATTAACCAATGTCGAGAATTTCTCCCGTGATTTATCTCGACATCTTAAGCATGATATCAATATATATTTCGACATTGGTATATTATAGATAATCTCGAAACCACATATCGAGATCTGTGTAGAATGTAAATGTCGAACCTTTATATGTATAATATCGAGATTTATACCAAAACAAATGCCGAGATTTATGTATTTAGGTTAGGTTAAGTTCTAAGTTTTAGGGTTTCGAAATTATAGAAGTCGAAACTAGGGTTTTCAAATTAAGCCATTTCATAAAATTATAATTAGACTAACAAACCTTAATTTTATATGTTCCCATATTTAGGGTTTGAAGGTTAGCGACATACCGTACGATAAATTTAATAAGCTAAGGATACCAGGTAAGTGGGAATTTCAACTACAACACATAATTTATTTTTATGTGCTTGAATTACGTGACTATGTGCTTGGGTGTTTATATTATTACGTGAATTATTTGGCATGCTTCTGCATGATAAATATTTACGGTATTAATTCACGTTGCATATTCATATGCATGCACGAGGCACTTGGGGTTTTATCGCTTGAGGTGAATGATATTTGCCGATATAGGCATTTGATGTCGACTCGCAGTTGAGTCAGGGCTACTTCTATAGCACCAGGACGGCGTGGTGCGTCGTCGATTATATTATATATATATTATTGGGCTCCTGCCCTGTTTATTTTATTTGGGCTAATGCCCTGATAGCGGAGGGATGCGACCTGGAGGGTGCGACCTGGAAAGGAGCGACCTAGGGGGAAACCCTAGCGTAGGCTAACCAGCGTAGGCTACCAGCGTGGGCTACCGCACGGCAGAGGGGACGACCTGGGAGGGTGCGACCTAGGGAAACCTAGCGTAGGCTACCCAGCGTAGGTCGCTGCCACATTTATCCGTGTTGGATTAGAGCTCTTTATGGTGCATAGCAAGTTAGCCGAGGGCCCTGAGAGATATGAGATCGAGTTTGTTTTATGAGGTGTGAGATGCATTGGCGCGGATGCCTTTGCGAGGGTTTTCACGTTCACGACATTGCATATTCCTACTTACTGAGCTTTATAGCTCACCCCTTACTTTATGTGTTGTAGGTGCACGCGACCACGGTACGTGATCGCTTTTGATGGCAAGGCTTACCTTTTGAAGCTTCCAGCGACTTTTGGGGGTGGTGTGTACATGGATGCGACCTGTGTGGCCGGGCGTTAGGGTTTCTTTTGCTTCGCACTTATACACTTCCCTTGTATATAGGGTTGGAGCGATATTTTGAGCATGTACATAATGAATTCCTTTATATAAAAGGAAAAATTTAATACGCATTTTCGCGTATTGTTTACTTTATATTATATTTAGTCACGTAAGATAACGTTAGAAAGGTTAGTAGATGGCGGGGCGCCACAATTCGTAATCGATGATCACATGGCCTATTACTCTGATAAGGCGTCAATGATTGATTGATTGACTATAGTAGTGTACGTGGACCTCAGACCAAAGGGTTTTTGACGGAGTTGACTTTAGAGTCTTGACTTGTCACTAGTTTGCTAGACCCGCATTGTTCGAGGTAGAACATGGCTCAGCAGCGACATGCGGTCTTGACAATGAAGGGTGACTGCCGGGCATAGACAGACGTGAGGGATTCACAGTCTCATTAGTAAATGAGATATATGTCCTATGAATATTTGGGGACGGGAAATTACGAAGTCTTTGGCCAAAGCAATAAACTGACTCAAGTAAGACATGGAGTGCAGTTTAGTAATTTCATCAGTCATGAATCTGTCATAGTGTCGAGTTAGTGAGGTTGACGTAACCATGACTCTCACTCGACCGGGACATATGTGAAGGGTATAAACGTACTACGATAATCTATAGTTGGTTCGTGAAACGATGAAGATCGTACTCAACACGGGATCTATTCGGTACCGCGGGATTGGCTAGGCGCATACTGAATTCTTGGATTCCTCCCTTGCCGGGTTGAGACGAACCAAGAGAATCGGGCATAAAAAGGATCACTAAGATAGTATCTATCAAAGAGAGATATAACGGGCTTTGAGTCGTTCATAATAATGGTACGTGAGTATTTGGAAAAATATTTAAGTGTGGGCTTTTGACTGAAAAATAATATTAAGCCTTTATTAGATATTGGGTTTAAATAATTTATTTTCTACCAAAAATAATATTAAGCCATTATTAGATATTGGGCTTAATTTATTAATAATAAAATTAAGCCTTTATTAGATATTGGACTTAATTTATTTATTGGCCCAACTTTTAACACAAGGGTAAAAATGGTATTTTATTTTTAATTTTCGAAATTAATTTAAAAATATATATATATATATATATATATATATATATATATATATATATATATATATGACATGATTCATGTGGAATGCAAAATGCCAAGATGTTGTTTTCTATCTTTTAATTAAATGCCAAAATATTTTTAAGCAATATTAACCCTTAGTGAATATTTTTAAGGGTAGGCCATTATGTTTTGACATATTATTTTTGTATGGTACAAATCACTTTCAAAGTAGAAAATATGGTATTTTCTTAACTAATTTCGTGGCCTATAATATATCTAAGTTTTTCATAGTTAAAAACTTAAGTTTTCATATGTATTTTTCACTTTTGAGAGAGAAAAATAAAGTACCAACCTAAGAGGAAAATTTTGAGGAAATATATCTCTTAAAAACAACTCCATTCCCTCTCTAGCCATCCTTGGGAGGGATTGGTTTGTGATACATTTTGGGGTCGGCGTGATTCTCTTCGGCGTGGCTCGTGGAAGCGTGGAACGGTTTACTACAACCGGGAGCTAGGGATCTTCGCTACGAGGGTAATACATTCTACTCTATTATGTGTTGTACATGCACGTTTTCTTTATTACCGATCACGATCTTAGTAACGGTGGTGAGAAAATTTTTGAAATTCACTCTCCCCAACAGTGGTATCAGAGCCAGGCTCGGTGTTAGAAATGACATAAACAAACCCGAAATGAACTCGGTTGTGCAAGGCACTGAGTCGCTCAAGCGTCATAGCATGAGTCGATCTTGGTTTGATCTTGCAAACCGAGCGCTCGCATGGTCGGGACCGTCTCGTTGCGAGCGGTTCGGCGTAGCGCAGCGACATGGTAAGAAACCGTAGTGGTTGTCTTCCCCGCGATTCATAATTTCATGTTTGGTTGTGAGGTTGAGAGCTCGAAATGAACTGTTGCCCCTTGTCGTGCGTTAAAGTAACGTATTACTTATATTGGGACCGAGACGTTCAACGGATCCGGCTTTAAATTCCGGTGACGGTGAACTCCAACTCCAATGGAGTAGCGATAAGTGACCGATGGTTGTATTTGGGTACCGGGGATTTTAGAAACCCCGATGGGCCAACTAGGATACGGTCCAATTCATTTCATATTTGGATATTAAAAAAGGTTGGGCCCAAAATATAGTATTATGGGCTTGACTAGATTTAGGCCCAACTAAATACCATATTTGGTCTTAAGTTTAGAACTAGCCCAAATTTCGTTTCGGTTTCTAGGAGCGTGTTGTTGTTGCATACGTGTTTATGTTGTGCATGTATGATACGATTAAAGGCATCAACGTGGACTTAGGTTCTAATTTCCGGGTAATATGTTAAGGGTGACAAGGTCCCCCCGGGTTGTATTAGTTTTTATATGGGTTGTCCGGGACAGTTGATTCCCCCCGTTTTGTATTTTATTAATTTTAGAAAATTAGTTTAAGTATGGTGGCCGTACGAGTACGAGATCGGACCACGACGAAGCCGTTCGAGAACTTGGAGGTTGCTCGTTGACATGGTGCCAAAGCCGAAGAAGTAGATGTAGTTTTAAAAAAAAAATAGTTGTAGTAGAGTAGAAATAGTCCACATTGACGGTCTTGTAGGCAAACTAGGTTTACCGCAATTTTGTGCATATTTGTTTGACGTGATGTGCATTATTATGTGCTTTAGTATGTGAGACGTATTCTCCCGTTTGATTAAATACTAAGTGGGTAAAGGAACTTGGTTCCTGTCTTCTATCAAGCTCGAAACGGTTACGGCTTGAGTGAATGTGAGGTTTGCTCCGAGTTATTGGCGCCAAACATTTTGCTTTTGTTGTAGTCAGCTCGAGTGAGTTTTAGAAACGCCGCTCTTCGAAACATATTCACCCCTTATAAAGTGTTATCCTACGGGCGGAATTTCTAAATGTTAGGATTGAGCAAGAAGTTGATAGGTTACACTTAGACGGTTATTTCCCAATTATTCGTGTTAGCGTGAGGGTTTCTAACCGGAGACAAAGTAGTTGAAACACTCATTAGATGGGTTCGTGTTAGACATGGCGCCGTCCAATTAAATGGGCCAACAAACTGTTAGGTTGAGGCTTATTTTTGCGGAGCGCGGAAATCAACTCCACTATGAAACCATCAACGAGGTTTCCAAAATCTCTATCGGGAGAATGAGATTTTGAGAAAAATAGTGGGAGTCAAGCAAAATGAAAAGTCCTTATTTGTGCTTGATGAATAATACGTAAAACCTAATTATTCTTTATTTCTGCAGATAGTTTTCTTTCTATAAAAATACAATGACGTCACCATTTGTTTCATTGATAACGCAAAACCGTTTGGAAGGTCCAAACCTTGCGGACTGGCTCCGTAACTTAAGGATTGTCCTTACTCTGGAACGTATTGCGTATGTCCTTGATGGACCTATACCAATTGAACCCGGGGAGGATTCAACTGATGCAGAACGGGAGTATCATGCCAAGTGGATGGCTGATAGTGCCCGGGCTAAGGCTTTTATGTTGGCTGGGATGAACAATGATCTGCAGCGCCAATATTCTGAGAAGGATATGCGCGGGATATTGCATCATCTGAAGGAGCTGTACGGCGAGATGTCGAGATCGTCTCGATATCGCGCTGCCGATAAGCTCTTTCATACTAAGATGGCAGAAGGTGCAGATGTTGCTGTACATGTGCGTAAGCTCATTGGGTATATTGAGGAACTCGCTTCGCTCAATTGCCCCATTCATCATGAGCTCCAGATTGACCTGATTCTTCAGTCGCTCCCAGCCTCATTCGCTCAGTTTATCATAAACTACAGTCTGAGCGATCGGCAATTTCTGCTTCCCGAATTAATGAACACGCTGATTCAGACTCAGCATGAATTAAAGAAGGGAAAAGGAAAAGAGGTTGCGCTTGTAGTGACGAAAACATCTAAGAGATCTAAGTCCAACAAGGCCAAGCCCAAGTTCAAAAAGCCTACTGGAGGGATAAAGAAGGGCAAAGAAAAGATGACTGCATCTAAAGGTGCAAAAGCAACTGACAAGTGCCTTCACTGCCAAGAGCTGGGCCATTGGAAAAGGGACTGCCCCATCGAGCTTCTGGGGCTTCAGGTAAAGTTTTGGAAACTTACTGTTCTTTTACTGTATTTTCCACTTCGTGGATTCTTGACTCAGGAGCTAGTGCTCACATATGTGTTTTGAACCAGGGTCTGGAACGAAGTAGGAAGCTGGCGAATCGAGAGATCATGATTAACGTTGGCAGCGGACATAGTGTGCCAGCTACTCACGTTGGATCGAAGTCTCTCGAATTATCTACTGGACATGTATTATATCTATCCGATGTACTTGTGTTGCCCAAGGGGCTTAAGAACATTATTTCTGTTCCTGTTTTGAGCAGGCTTGGTTATGAATTCCGCTTTAGTAGTAATGTTTGTGATATCTATTTTGGAAATAAATGTGTCGGAAATGCTACGTTAATAAATGGTTTGTATTACGTAAGTGTCCAAGAACATGTGAATGCAATTACCAACAAACGTAACTTAGAGTTAAACAAAAAGTATTTATGGCATCTTCGACTCGGTCATGCTGGAGTTCGCAAGATTCAAGAGTTAGAGAAAAATGGCATTATTAAGCCATTGGAATCAGATTCCTATCCAACGTGCGAATCTTGTATTCTCGGCAAAATGGCCAGGTCTCCCTTCACCGGGACATTTCAAAGAGCCACTAATCTTTTGGATTTGATCCATACTGACGTTTGTGGGCCATTTAGAGTTCCGGCCCGTGGTAATTTCCACTATTTTGTGACCTTCACTGATGATCACTCTCGCTATGGCTTGGTGTATCTAATGAAGCATAAGTCAGAAACGCTTGATAAGTTCAAGGAATTTAAGACTTTAGTGGAAAATCAAACTAGGAGACAAATTAAAGTCATTCGATCAGATCGAGGTGGTGAATATATGAGTCTCGAGTTTGACGACTTTTTGAAAGAACGTGGAATAATTTCGCAGTTAACTCCGCCCAGAACACCACAGTTGAATGGTGTTGCTGAACGCAGAAATCGAACTTTATTAGACAAAGTGCGATCTATGCTAAGCTATACAGATCTCCCAATATCGTTGTGGGGATATGCCTTGCAAACTGCCGTGTATGTTTTGAACAGACTCCCTTCAAAGTCTGTTGATCGGGTGCCTTACGAAATTTGGAATGGTAAGAAACCAAGCTTAAATCACCTTAGGGTTTGGGGTTGACCCGCCTTTGTGAAAAAGCTGATAACAGACAAACTTGAATCTAGGTCCACGAAAGGACGTTTCGTTGGATATCCTGATGAGAGCATGGGATATTATTTTTACTTCCATGATGATCAGAGGATCGTCATAGCCATTCATGCTCACTTTCTCGAGGAAGAGTTCGTTCGAGAAGGTGGAGCTGGCAGAGAAGTGACTCTTGGAGAGTTAGATGAGACGCCACCAGAGACATTAGTGCCTGAAAGCACAGAGGAACAGTCCGAGACGCAACCAGAATTGCGCAGGTCTGGTAGAGTATCTCACATGCCTGAGAGATACGGTATGGTACACGTCGAGCACGGGGATGCTGTGACGGTGGGGACAGTTGGGAACGATCCCGCTACCTATGACCAGGCAATGACGGATGTCGACTCTAAGAAATGGGTCGAAGCTATGAAAGCAGAGATGGGCTCGATGTACACTAACCAAGTCTGGACTCTAGTAGACCTACCTGAAGGTTTTAGACCTATAGGGTGTAAGTGGGTCTACAAGAGAAAGATTGGATCTGATGGACTGGTGGATACCTACAAAGCAAGGCTAGTAGCAAAAGGGTACAATCAAAAAGAGGGTATTGACTACGAGGAAACTTTTTCACCAGTAGCAATGATAAAGTCTATTCGTATATTGCTGGCTATAGCAGCATACTATGATTATGAAATCTGGCAGATGGATGTGAAAACCGCTTTTCTTAATGGATTCCTCTAGGAGGAGATCTATATGGAGCAACCTAAGGGTTTTACATCACGAACAGATGCTCACAAAGTGTGCAAACTGAATAGGTCCATTTATGGACTTAAACAAGCGTCCAGGAGTTGGAATCTCCGATTTGATGAAGTAGTTAGGAACTACGGGTTCGTAAAGAATGAAGACGAACCATGCGTTTACAAAAAGGTCAGTGGGAGTAAGATATCGTTCCTAGTATTGTACGTGGATGATATCCTTTTGATAGGAAACGATATTGGAATGCTCTCTGAGGTTAAAGCTTGGCTTTCAACTGAATTCTCCATGAAAGACCTGGGAGAAGCAACCTATATTCTTGGTATTGGTCTTTATAGAGATCGTGCGAACAAATTGATAGGTTTATCTCAGGCCCTCTATTTAGAAAAGATCCTGGTACGGTACCGGATGGATGAATCTAAGAGAGGATTCTTACCGATGAGGCATGGAATTCATCTTTCGAAATCCATGTGTCCTCAAAGTGAGGAAGATAGGAAAGAGATGAGTGGAATTCCCTATGCATCTGCCGTGGGTAGTTTGATGTACGCGATGCTATGCACGCGACCTGATATAGCATATGTTGTGAGCATAGTAAGTCGATATCAGTCTAACCCTGGCAAAGACCATTGGAACGCAGTAAAGAATATCCTCAAGTACCTTAAACGGACTAAGGATATGATACTAGTTTATGGAAATGGAGAATTAGAAGTGGACGGTTATACCGATTCGGATTTCCAGTCGGATGTGGATGACCGAAAATCTACTTCTGGTTTCGTCTATACGCTTAATGGTGGAGCAGTGTCTTGGAAAAGTTCTAAGCAAAGCACTACTGCCGATTCTACCACAGAAGCGGAGTATATTGCAGCCTCTGAGGCAGCTAAGGAGGGTGTTTGGATGAGAAAGTTCATAGAAGAACTCGAAGTTGTTCCAGGCATAGCAGATTGCCCACTGCTATTGTGGTGCGACAATACTGGGGCAATCGCTCAAGCCAAGGAACCTAGGTCTCACAGCAAGTCCAAACATATAGAGAGAAAATACCATGTGTTGCGTGGATTCGTTGAACAAGGCTACATAGCCGTGCAGAAGATAGACACCGCGGATAACGTGGCGGACCCATTCACTAAGCCTCTTTCAAATGCAGTGCTTGATAGACACCTACATAAGATGGGGTTGCGATATCATAGTGCATGGCATTGAGTGCAAGTGGGAGATTGTTAGGAATGTGCCCTCAGAATGCCATTCGAGGATGAAATGAATAGGGCACTTGTATTTACCCGATGTATTATTCACCATGTATATGAAATATTGTATTTGAATACTTAATTATGGAATATTTGTTTTATGTGATTTTACATTATTCCTTTATAGGCTTATTATTTATTTACCTTTAGTTCTTATTTGGCATCTGATAAGACGGTAAATAAATAAATCCCATATACACGAATTTAGTTATCGATTCTCATGGGATGAGAGAGGAGGCACATATGAACTATTAATCTCAGATATTAAATTAGTCCATAAGTCTTAGACTCAGTAGGGTGACTGAATGTCGATTATGACTTATTTGTTGATGACTCCTAAATGGTTGTGCCAACCATTCACTTGTGAAGTGGGAGGTCGTAACATTGATATAAGTTGAATTGGGGATTAACTTATATTTGGACACGATTCGTAATCGATGATCACATGGCCTATTACTCTGATAAGGCGTCAATGATTGATTGATTGACTATAGTAGTGTACGTGGACCTTAGACCAAAGGGTCTTTGACGGAGTTGACTTCAGAGTCTTGACTTGTCACTAGTTTGCTAGACCCGCATTGTTCGAGGTAGAACATGGCTCAACAGCGACATGCGGTCTTGACAATGAAGGGTGACTGCCGGGCATAGACAGACGTGAGGGATTCACAGTCTCATTAGTAAATGAGATATATGTCCTATGAATATTTGGGGACGGGAAATTACGAAGTCTTTGGCCAAAGCAATAAACTGACTCAAGTAAGACATGGAGTGCAGTTTAGTAATTTCATAAGTCATGAATCTGTCATAGTGTCGAGTTAGTGAGGTTGACGTAACCGTGACTCTCACTCGACCGGGACATATGTGAAGGGTCTTAACGTACTACGATAATCTATAGTTGGTTCGTGAAACGATGAAGATCGTACTCAACACGGGATCTATTCGGTACCGCGGGATTGGCTAGGCGCATACTGAATTCTTGGATTCCTCCCTTGCCGGGTTGAGACGAACCAAGAGAATCGGGCTTAAAAATGATCACTAAGATAGTATCTATCAAAGAGAGATATAACGGGCTTTGAGTCGTTCATAATAATGGTACGTGAGTATTTGGAAAAATATTTAAGTGTGGGCTTTTGGCTGAAAAATAATATTAAGCCTTTATTAGATATTGTGTTTAATTAATTTATTTTCTACCAAAAATAATATTAAGCCATTATTAGATATTGGGCTTAATTTATTAATAAAACTAAGCCTTTATTAGATATTGGACTTAATTTATTTATTGGCCCAACTTTTAACAGAAGGGTAAAAATTGTATTTTATTTTTAATTTTCGAAATTAATTTAAAAATATATATATATATAATATATATATATATATATATGGCATGATTCATGTGGAATGCAAAATGCCAAGATGTTGTTTTCTATCTTTTAATTAAATGCCAAAAATATTTTTAAGCAATATTAACCCTTAATGAATATTTTTTAAGGGTAGGCCATTATGTTTTTGACATATTATTTTTGTATGGTACAAATCACTTTCAAAGTGGAAAATATGGTATTTTCTTAACTAATTTCGTGGCCTATAATATATCAGTGAAAAACTTAAGTTTTCATATGTATTTTTCACTTTTGAGAGAGAAAAATAAAGTACCAACCTTAGAGGAAAATTTTGAGGAAATATATCTCTTAAAAACAACTCCATTCCCTCTCTAGCCATCCTTGGGAGGGATTGGTTTGTGATACATTTTGGGGTCGGCGTGATTCTCTTCGGCGTGGCTCGTGGAAGCGTGGAACGGTTTACTACAACCGGGAGCTAGGGATCTTCGCTACGAGGGTAATACATTCTACTCTATTATGTGTTGTACATGCACGTTTTCTTTATTACCGATCACGATCTTAGTAACGGTGGTGAAAAAATTTTTGAAATTCACTCTCCCCAACAAAACCAACCTTTTATCAACTCATTTAGCCCGATTGATATATATTATTAAAATATCCTTAACACAAATAAAGGAAAATGGATCCTATGCTCGATGAATTATGCTGTGATTTCATGAAAATGGGTGTGAAGATCAAATAGAATAGAGCATGGCTGAAAGTTCGGCTTAATTATCTTCGACTTCGGTTGATATATGATGAGTATGAAATAACTTGACATTTAATTATGTTTTCTGAAACTTTTGTTGATTTGCAACTTTAACTGTTTCTTAATTATGTATTAGAAAAAACACATGTTTCTTAATTAAAGCAGGTCGGGTTTGGATTCGGTATTTCGATCCGTTTAAGTAAACATGTCATGTTAGGGTTGAAGTTTCAACCCGTTTACTAAACGGGTTGAACTCGAATGTGACCCAACCGACCTGTTTACCATGCACACCGTTTGATTCTTCAACTTTGCCAAAAATGTTTTTTTTTGTCGCCTAACCATTGTTTTAAAAGGCGTATATCGCGCGCGATGAGGCGCACATTAGACGTAAATTAAATTCAAAACGCGATGATGCGTAACAAAAAAAAGCGTAATGACACTGCATTAGTGTTTGTGACCAGATATGTTGCTGTTGATGTGCAACGACCTTTTATGATTTGACTAATATTTTATTTTAGTTCTTAAGTAATTTATGTGATAAAAATAAATAATTTACTTAATTTATTCTTTGTTTAACACAATCAAACTGACATGCATATCTTATATTTTCCAATATCCATAAGAATCATTTCTAAATGCTACATTTTTTAAGTCTAGATTACCTAAAATTTTATTACTTACCTTTTTTAATATTTCTTAGTGCGGCCCCAGCCGGATGAGAAGTGAATTAGATGTAAAAATCATGAATTGTGTGGTAATATATTTTTATTATATTTTTATTCGTTGGATATATACTATTAGATTTTACATATATTATTGAACCCGAATTTTATATAAAGCTTATTGAATAATGTGCTTATGAGTAATAATTTGTTATAAATTATGTTAATAAGTGGCTTGTCCGAAATACTCACGCAATACACTACGCTATTTACGCTATGCGCTATCGGAACTAAAACGCAACGCGCTGCACTATACGCGTTTTAAAACACTGCGCCTAACAAACAGTGACCCAAAACTCGGTGACAAATCCGTATTTTTTTAGTAAACCGCAAAAATGGTGCTTGAACTATACCGCAGTTTCACTGTTGGTGCTCAAACATTTAAATGTGCCGTTTTAGTTCTTAAACTTTGCAAGACCTGTCATTTATTGTTCCTTGACCTAAAGAACAGGTAAAAGAATCAAAAGGAATAGTTTTGCAAAGTCAGGAACCAAAATGGCAATTAAATATTAAGTATCAACAATTAGAATTTTTTTATATATACATGATATTGTGTAAAATTAATATAAAATTCATATTCGATTACTACGAGATTTCTTTTTTTTTTTATTATTTTCTATAGAAAAAAGTATCTCAACACAATTACACCATAATTATGTATGTCTCTAGAAAAAACAATGAGGGTAAAAAATGTGTAAAAAATTTTTAATTGTTGTTGGTGTGAGTATGTTGGTATGCCTCGTTAAAAAAACACCAGAAGAAATTATTGTGGTGATCGAAACTGAATATATTCGATTACTACCAGATTTTTATAATATTTTTATTTTAAAAAGTATCTCAACACAATTATACCGTAATTATGCATGCCTCTTGAAAAAGCAAAGAAGTTAAAAAATGTATAAAAATATTTTAATTGTTTTTGGTGTGATTGTGTTGGTATGCCTCGCGAAAAAAAAAAATCGAAAGAAATTATTGTGGTGATCGAAATTGAATATATTCGTTACTACGAGAGTTTATTTTTTATTTAAAAACTCAACACAATGACACCTTAATTATGTATGCCTCTTAAAAAAAAGTTAAAAAATATCAAAAAATTTAATTGTTGTTGGGTGATTGTGTTGGTACGCGTCGTGGAAAAAAATTGAAAACAATTATTGTGGTGATCGAAAAGCTAAATTTTATATTTAATTTTTACTATAGCATGTATTAAATTAAATTCTAATTCTTATGTGTTCAAACTATTAAATGTGCCGTTTTCTTTCATGAACTTTGCAAAACTGTTCCCTTTTGGTTCTTTTACCTGTTCTTTAGGTCAATGAACAAAAAATAACAGATTTTGCAAATTTTAAGAACCGAAACGACACATTTACAGTGAAATTGTGGTATAGTTCAAGTACCATTTTTGCAGTTTACTCTTTTTTTTAAGACAGAACGGCAAGCTTGATGTCCATGCATTTGCATACTATACGAAAGTCCACTGTTAAGGCTCAAACTTGTAAATGATTTGTTTTTATTCAAAGACCTCGGTTCCTTTTTCGTTCTCTTTACCTAATGGATCGACTGCCCCTTTCTATCATCAAAGGGGAAGGGGTACCGAAAATCTAATCAAAACGTTGGACAAAGTTCTTCTACGAACATCAGAGACCGAACAAACAATAAAAAGCAACACAAAAGTTTTTGTACAAAAGCATTCTGTTGTACACACAAAAAAGCCACACAGCATACAGACACAGCTATCTAGTTCATAGACACCCAAGTTTTTTATTTATTTAGTTACTTATATATATATACTGAAAATATATATAAGGGTGTCTTTGTATTGTTTTACTCTGTCTCAAGGCTGAGTTGGCATGTCCAAATCCTCGAGAGGGCGAAAGAAAGCTTTCTGCTCTAACACGGAATCATCCGTCCTCGTAGAAATAGCAGAAGAATTCGATGATGAGCTGCGATCGGCCTCGTCGGGCCCAAACACTCCTGTCTGAGGGTGAGGAGACCAATACTTATCCGCCGACTGATGGGGAGAAATTACGTTGTCTGCTGGGATATTCTCTTCTTCTATGTTCTTATCGTACACTGAAGTGTGCACTTCACTCCTATATTACATTCATCACAAAAAAAAAAAAAAGAGAGAGAACGCCAAGTTGATCAACCGAGGAGTTGATGTATTAGGCTATAGCGGACAGCTACTTCTCAATCAAAAGAACAACTGTGCAATAGAATCCATCGTATATAAGTCAGTCTTTTGGTGATGAGAGATTTTTGTCATTTGAAAAATTGATGTTGCAGCATTTATCTCACCATCTTTAGGTGAAAGGTGACAGTTTGGTAAAGAATGACAGTGTGTCTACTAATATAAAGGGGAACTTATTTGCATTGCATGAATAATATATTCCTGTTTCTGAACGTGACATATGAAATCCAATATAAGACGTGCATACATCCATTGAAATGTCAGGCCCATCGAATAGGGTTGATCAAGACTATTAATAATATAATAAATGGCCATGGGAGATATCAATAAACAAACAAACAAATCCAATTAAATCGCAGGCCTACCCTACCGAACACCTACCTCAGATAAATCAAAACTCATGTTACATAATTCATTAAATAAAAGAAAGACCAAGCTGCAAAACAGCTGATGAAGTTAAACAAAGGTATCATTCAGGGGAATCTGCAAGCAAAACCTATGCTTCTCAGAGGAGTGACGATCAAAAGACGTCAAAATGACAAAGGAATCTTTTAGAACAGAGACGAAATAGAACCATATTTGATGCAGGAAATAGGCAGAGTTTCAATCGCATTCGATTAGGAAATCAAACTGATGGCAAAATCACTAACAACTGCAGATCAAAGCATAGTACCGTAAAATCTCTAATTTACCAACACATTACTCAAAGCAGGCAAAAGCGAACTACATATTCACAAACAGACACACGCACCTGAAGGTGTAACGAATCCGCCCAATGAATCGCTTCCCAAAGATCGCCAGTCCACGGCTGCTCTGCAAGTTAGCTGCCATACAAGTAGTGAAGCTTTCCTTCGAAAACGATGATGGTGATTCCCAAACAGTTACGCGGAGAGAGAGAAGAAAAAGGTGAAACGCGATCACAGCATAAGCCAAGGTTGAAGCAATGCAAGCGTGCGTTTTTATAGCGAGGGAGGTTTAGTGTGTTTTGTTGTTGGCTTGCTGTGCTTTTCAAGTGCTGTCTGCGTTTTTACTTGGAGGTGAAAATTTTCACCTAACTCACACCTTACAACGGAGGGTTAACGGCGACTGTTAGGACTAACGGTGTTTGAAAACTAAATGATTGGGAAATTCCACTTCTACCCTAGTGTTTAAGGCTTTCCAGTTGATGCCCTAGGTTTTTCCAACAGGTTGCTAAAGTGTTTTTCAACGTAAATACCCATAAAGTATGAAGTAGTTATTTTAAAGGATCAAAAAACGAGATGTACTAGGTAGACTCGTTAATTGTAATGGGATTCTAGAAATTACTAAAAAATATGTGGCTTTTAAATATTTTCAACTTCATATTTCAGGTGCAGGGGTACGTTGAAATACTTTAGAAGCAAGTTGGAAAGCCTTAAACATAGGATATTGGAATTGAGAAATGTTTTGGGTACTAGTTGAAAAATTCTTAAATACAGGGGTAACTACCGAAATTAAAATTACTTGGGCACCAAATGGAAAAGACTATGGACTATAGACTTGGTTTTGATTTTTTCTTTTTTATCTTTGGCCCTCAAAGTCAAATATTTACTTCTAGAATTGTGTTTTACATAATTTAATAATTGGATTGTACAAACGAGTGACAAATAGTCGTTCAAATGACGATCATTATTCATAACCATCAATAGGTGATATTTTGCACGATGTGGAAAATCGATTTTCACGTGGTACCTTTTTCTTCTTTTGTTATTACGTAATTAATCAACAAAACTTGTTCTCACTTTTATTCTCCAAATCGTGTGATCTGTCGGTTCCATAACTTAACGAAATAATGATTTATACTTTTTTTTTGCTTTTATATCTTTTATTTATCTCTAGTTATTCCACCAATAGTCTAGCATTATAGGGTTGCAAACGAAGCGAATCGAGTCGAATAACATCATTCTATTTGTACTCATTTATTTTTCGAATATTTGTATTTGTTTTATTCTATATTAAAATCGATTCATATTCGATTTGATAATTTATTTGAATATATTTGCAAATATTCGAATATTGGAATCAAATCATTCTTTTCACAAAACTTATTTCTAAAAAAATAACTTATGTAAGCGAAAAAATTACCTGGTGAATGAAATATACCATTGACGGCATAAAAGAAAAACTTAGCAACACATATCATGTGTTCTTTCATTACATCTTACGACAATACAAAAAATCTATCATTAATAAATTCTGACAATAATTAATTTTTCTAGCTTGCTTCAATCATCACTAGGGCTGTAAACGAGCCGAGCTCGGCTCATTTTCTGGGCTCGAGCTAGCTCGAGCCCTTACAGCTGAGCTCGAGCTCGAGCTTGTTGAGCTTTTCAGGTCATGGCTCGAGCTCGGCTCATTTACAGCCAGATGAGCTCGAACTCGAGCTCGAGCTCACGAATCTCATCGAGCTCGAGTTCGAGCTTTTAATAAAAAAATGCTAATAAATTAATAAAAATAATATAAATTAATATAAAAAATATAAAAGAATTTAAAAAATTTAAAAAATCGAGATTTTAATAAAAATATTTAAAAAATAAGAAAAATAATATAAATTAACATAAAAATATAAAAAAATATAAAAATATAAGCTCGTGAGCCTCTTCATGAGCTTTCGAGCCACTATATCCGGGCTCAAGCTCGAGCTCGACATAAACGAGCTCGGGCCGAGCTTTTCTCACGAGCCGGCTCGGCTCATCTTTCAGCCCTAATCATCACATGTGCAATAACACATCAATATGGTCTTTTTCCATCTATGCAATAATAAGAAATTGATTAATTTTCATGAAATATATGGTTCATGGCGTAATAAAAGAAAACAAGCAAGGAATAATGATATGTGATCTAGCAATAATGATCTATCAAGTGACAACTGTATACAAAAAAATGGACATACATATGTCTAGTTTATTGATTCTGTGAAGTTGTCAAACTAAATCTACTCCACATATCAAAACTTATATACCGTATCAGATAATAACTTAGCTGGACAGACAATGTGGCTACTCACGTTATTGCAATTTGCAATCCCTCTAGGATTTTTTAAAGTTTATTAGCGTAATTGCTTTCTTGGCAATCGAATATTCGAAAAACATTGGAATCAAATATTGTCATATTGTATTCATATTCAAAAATTATACGAATTGAAAAAGATATTCTTATTCAGTTTTGATATTTTGATATTTCGAATTGGAATCTTAAATTCGAATTGAATCTTAAATTTCGGATCGAAATCCGAATCGAGCAAAAGATTCGACTCATTTGCAAGCCTAGTCTAGCACATATCGAAGTTATCGAAATACAATTTTTTTTCCTCAATTCAAAGAAAATCTTAAACAAACTTTGTTTATATAACTTTTTTGCCTGCAATATTTTTCCTTTTAAAACCACACTACGTAAATTAAAAAATATTTTTCCTTAATAACTTTTTATATATTTTCATTGTGTTGATGTTTGAAGTCTATTCTTTTTACTTGGTATTCCTTCCCCATCCATCGAATGATATAATGTACCTATTTTTTTACTCCAAACAGTAGTAAAACTTTCATTTCATGATCATATTACTACAAAGATTAAATAACCCGAGAGGTCTCTATGGTAACAATGCAAGCTCAGAGTAGAGATAAAAAAACTCGCATAACGAGCACAAAAAACTTACCCAAGTAAATAAACCAAACTAGTAAACTATTCAAACAGCAAAGATCTAATAACTATGAACTTCTACTATAGGCTAATCTTAAAACTCATAGTAAAATTAAATTATGAGGTAGACTACAAGCTTTCAACCGCGGACAAGAAAAACCCGAGAATAATCCTTTCTTTGGTGGTTATGCGAACACTTTTCTTTCTCATATAATATTTGTTATAAAATTGTTATAAGTACATGAAAAATGTCTACAAAAACAGTTATAGTTAGAAGAAGTAACTTTGCTTATTCAATACTTCTATAATATTTTACAAAAAACAAATAGTCAAATTACAAATATAAGATTTTCAAAAAGAAAAAAATAACAAACTACAACTATAAAACAACATATTGCATGAACTATCTAACCAATCTTTTTATATATAACCAATATCATAAATATATATACACATAACGGCAAAAAAGGTGCTTACATATATACATATAATACCACAGTTTCACCTTTGACCTAAAGAACGCGTAAGACCAAAAGGGAACAGTTTTTCAAAGTTCAGGAACCAAACAACACATTTAAAAGTTTAAGTACCAACAATTAGAAATTTTTATATATACATGATACTTTGTAAAATTAATATAAAATTCATATTCGATTACTACGAGAATTCTTTTTAATTTTTTATTGAAAGTATCTCAACAAAATTACACCGTAATATGTATGCATATTGAAAAATAAATAAGTTAAAACAATATGTACAAAAATTTTGATTGTTGTTGGTGTGATTGTGTTGGTATGCCTCGTGAAAAAACGAAAGAAAATTATTGTGGTGATCGAAACTGAATATATTCGATTACTACAATATTTTTTAATTTTTTATTTAAAAAAGTATCTCAACAATACACGTAATTAAGTATGCCTCTTGAAAGAAAAAAAAATATGTAAAGAAGTTCTAATTGTTGTTGGTGTGATTGTGTTGGTATGCCTCGTGGAAAAAAAAATCGAAAGAAAGTATTATGGTGATCAAAACTAATTTCCATATATAATTTTTACTATAGTATGTCTAATTATTAGTTCCTGAACTTTGCAAAATTGTTCACTTTTGGTTCTTTTACCTGTTCTTTAGGTGAAGGAACCGAAAGTAACTGGTTTTGCAAAGTTCAGAAACCAAAACATATTAAAAGTTTGAGCAACAACAGTGAGAATGTGAGTGGTATAGTTTAAAAACCATTTTGGGTACCTTGGATAAAGAGTGGCACATACACGATGAAAAAACTTCTACCATATTTACAATGATCACGATAGTGAACGCCAATAACGAAACATCGCATGCTATTGAAAAAACTTTGGGAGTAACTATGGAAAAAAAACCTAGAAATGTACCCAAAAATCGAAAAAAAAAAATAGCATCCCATGTCATGAGAACATATATCAACCATTGTTTTTCTTGCATCACTGATCACATCATATTATCATCTGATGCGATTCAAATGAGCAAATGGCTCCGCGGAGCTCGCCTTAGGCGCTGACTTGGCGACTTCGGGCGTCCCAAACACATTCCAAAACCTAAGCGTTTCATCGCCAGCCGCCGAAGCAACCGTGCATCCATCTGGGCTCTATAAAGAACAATCAATTCAATCAAATTATCTCAGATTTCATATAATAGCCCCACACAAGACAAAATGATATGAATTTGCCATATTTCCCAACCTGAGCCATAAAGAGAACCCTAGAGGTATGACCCGTGAGCTCGGCCATCTTAACCATGGAAGGATACTTCCAAAGCGTGAGCTGATTCTGAGCGAACCCATGAGAGCTCAGAAGCTCCCTTTCGTTCTTATTCCACAAAAGTGCGCACACCTGGGAGCCCGTGTCCACAGTGTTCAAGCACGCACCAGTGTGTGTGTTCCACATCTTTATGCACCTGTCGCCTCCGCCCCCGCCCGAGGCCAATAAATTGCCCTGAAAGGGACACCAAGCAAGAGCCTTCACGGCTGCTGTGTGCTCCTCTAACCTGTGTAGCCACTGCTGAGTGGGGGCAGCTGCTGCTGCTCTGTCCCATATGTGGAGTAGGTTATCGTTCCCACCGCTGGCTAACTGCTGGCCCGAGGCCGACCATTTGAGCCCACATACTTCTTGGCTGTGCCCTCGATAGGTTTCGACGACGTGGGATCTGATCCTAACGTCGTTGTTTATGATCTGACCGTCCATTCCGCCCGTAGTTAGGATGTGATTGTTCCAATCCATGGCTCCCACCCGAGATCTGTGGCCTCCTCTCAAAGTTCTCAGCTGTTTGGAACCAATCAACATACAACATGAGAGTTAAAAAATCATTTCCACCACGGAAGCTGTGGGTAAAAGGCATATATAGGCATATAAACCAACACATACCAGTCTATTAGCTGTGGAATCCCATAGTTGGACTTCGGAATTGTTCAAACCAACGGCTATATGTTTACCGTCGGGGGCCCATCTGACGCTAGTCACAGGCCCACTCTCATCGTCTACGGTGACGAGCTCTGAGGTCGATCCATCAGAAGCATCCCAAAGGTACACTGTGCTTCCAAGGGCGATAGAAAGAACGTTACTGCTACCCCAGTCTAGTAGGTTCAGGTAGTAATCGTCCACGATATCAGGTGCATCCAAAGTCCTTTCAGAAGTCTGACAAAATTTGAAAGAGACAATGCAATCATTTGGTCAAGTACGCAGTACAGCAACTAACTCAAATTGCCCTTTCTTTAGGCAAATCTGTACCTGAGGGATGTGTCTGCGGGGCTTCGAAGGCTTGGCCTGGTGGGTGGTGGTTGTGAACTCGTTGGGGATGGCGTCGACTGGCGTTGGTGGCTTGTTCTTGAAAGCCAAAATTCGTGTCCTATTCATGTTGAAGGTCTCTGCAAGTAGCTTCCTATATGCTTCCCTCGAAGGAGAAGAGGCCGCTGCAAATGGATTTTCCTTACCTTTTCTTGCTTCTGTGAGCATGTACTGTGCAAAGTCGAAATCCATTGCTGACCTATTTGGTATGAAGCGATCCAACTGCATTGAAGATGCAACTCTGGTTAGACCCGAGAAATCACTCAAAATGTTCACAGTGAGAGTTGCATCTTAAATATAGCTGAAGAATATTGCCGAATAATCAATCAAAAATCAGAAATACGTTAACTCCTCAAATTCTCAAATCAGAAATCAAAGCTAAAACTGATTCCATACAATTGGAAATAAAACTTCAATTACATCAGCCCAATACAATCATGCGCTGAGTCATGATGTCGAAAGAACAATCAGGTTAAAAGATAGAAGGAAGAAACAACAAAAAGAGGGAAAATCAATGACTTACGTTCTCCCGAGAGTTCTTTCTGTGCAAAAACTGTTCTTGAAGCGGGCATCGCAACTGATTCTTAGCTCGTGCGTCCATTTGTTAGCACTTGCACGAACAAAACAACGCAAACGCACAGATAATGCGAAAAACCACGGATAAAGATAATAAGTAAATTAACAAGCAATCACAATAAAAGAACTGAGCAAAATAAGCCAACGTCAGCGGATAATCTAAGCCTGCAAAACAGAGAATCGAGTAAGCCAATATAATATAAAATCAAACGATACGCAGCAATAAAGAAACTGGCCACTAGAATGAATGCAAAGCGAGACAGGAGAGACAGAGAGCGAGGGACGTCGGCAAAATAGTCGAAGTCTAAAGTTGATTGTGTGGAGTTCAAATGGGTTTCTATATAATTGGTGAAATTAGGGTTCTTTAGTTGCTGTATGTCGGGCCGTGACGGCTATATTTGTGGGAGAGAGAGCCGTTGAGCTATTGCCTTTGACGATACTACCCCCGCTTCTACATCGAAGGATCTCACCAAAAGCATCGGGCATATTGGTAAATTAACTAACCTCTAGATTCTTTTGGCACTATTCACGGAGAGTAATAGAAACGAAACAAATTGAATGTCTTGGGTTTCTGCCTCTATCAATATATTAGAGAGCACGATTGCTAAAGTCAATACTCAAAGTCAATTATATCCTCTAAAGTTAATTTTTTTTTATTTATATGTAAAATTAATATAAAATTAAACTTATACTAAAATTTTCACCAATTAAAAGTAACTTAAAATATAAGTTATATAATATATGTGTACAGGCACATGCATTGGGTTGCAAAAATACTACTATCTATCTATTTTATTAAGCTTCATGGCATTAGAGTAACTACGTTGGTATGTCAATTTTATCACCAAATTATAATTTTTCCTTTATGTAATTACAATTAATCCTAGTGTTCTTATTTATTCTGATTTTATCCTTACAAATTAATTTTTATATTAGTAAGTTAAATATTATCAATTCAAAAATAATTTATTTCATATATCAAACATTAATTAAAAATAACTTTTAAAATGTAGAAAAAATTATATATTTATATTTTAAGCACACACTTTGAGTGTGCAGTAACATACTGATATTTTATGAAATGTTAACAGTATAGTAACTACCTCTTAATTAATTTGCTTTGCCTTTTATAATTATAATTTACGGATGATATTATCATGTTACAATTATATCCTCAAATCAATATTCTTATATATAATAAAAGCAATAAAATGAAATTTATAATTTAATTTAAAAATAACTTAAAATATAAAGTAATATATCTTTATTTATATAAAGCACATGCATAATAGCGTACGCTATTTCATTTAGAGTCCACGTGATAATACACTCCACTAAGTTCTTCGTATTCTTTTTTCTTTCCTATAACGATGCATCTCGATGTTAATTATCATTTTAATCTTTATATGGATGGAAGGAGAATACTAAGTTAAAGTTAAGTATTTTTCCGAATCAAAGGTCAATGTGGAGATTTGGGAATGTGACCTTCGTTCAAACCCATAAAATCTACACAAACTTTCATACCCTGAATTCTTGGAAGGTATAAAAAAGAGACACGTTGTAGTCACGATCAACTTATTCAAACACATTCTAATAACGGATCCGACAAGGTGACTAATAGAGTTAATTTTCAAAAATTCATGAAAAGTGCGTTTGGATTCACGTATTTGAGCGGAATCGGATGATTTAAAATTATGGATTTCAAAATTGTAATTTCAAATCCAAATCCATTGTTTGACAAACGTTAGGATTTCGAAATTTGAATTTCAAGATAAAGTTTGAGCTCGAGCTCGCGAAGCTCGTCGAACTCGACTTCGAGAAGCTCGTCGAACTCGACTTCTAACTTTTTCTTGAAAAATTAAAAGTACAAAACAAAACAAAAATGATAAATAAAAAATAAGCACGCTAGCCGGCTAACGAGCTATCGAGCACCCACGAGTGAGCTCGAGCTCGAGCCGGCTCATTTGCGAGCCCGTAACGAGCTCGAGCCGGCTCATCGAGCTCACGAGTCAGCTCGACTCATCATTCACCCCTTGTTATTATTTATTAGTGTAGACCTTTTTGGTTCAAATGATTATGAGAGTTTTGATTATTCCAAGTAATTATGTAAATTGGGGGGTACAAATTAGAAAACTCGATATGCATGTTGTGTGATGTTTAAGTATGTGAAAGTGTTCGATTAAGCGCTTAAATATGATTAAACTGTTAAGAAAATTGAATTTGAGTGATCATGTGCTTAACCGGAAACACTTCATGATTCATTCGTAGTTTGTGTTGGGTCTATATAGAAGGAAACACAAGAGCTAGCAAATCCCTTCACTATTCTTGGGTCTATATAGAAGGAAACACTTCACGATTGAAGGGAAGACAACGAACACACGATAGCGAATCCCTTAGAGTTCTTGAGCGAAATTTGCGATTCATTCGTAGTTTGTGTTGAGCTTTCATTGCGAATTCTGTACCCTTTGAGCAATCTTTAGCAACACCCTATCCTAAACCCTTGTCTTCGGACGTGTTGTGTCTGCAGGCACGTTGAACGCACAAAGGAGCACGGTTGGAGTCTTTCGCACGTGGAGGGACGAATTTGGTGGATTCGGTGGCCCTTCGATAGCAAGCTGTATCCAGTCGGGGAATAGGTTTCCTGGGTTAACGACGTGGATCGAAACTTGGCGTGCGACAGCCTAGGTGGAGGTCTAGTTTCCAAAGTGTTTCGGTTGTGTAAGGGTCAATCATCTTGTAACCATAACCGGTAATACCTAGTGATTGATTGGAACTCTTGGGGAGATCACACCCCAAGTACAGGATTAAACCCCAGTTGGGGATATAACCTGTATAAAAATCTCGTCTCACTTTACTTTCTGCTATTTACTTTTATGTGAGACAAACTGGAATGCGTGCTAATATCTAGGTGATATCGTAGAAACCATTTCTGAAACTAACGTGATATTTTGAAACAGGGTTAGGGTGATAACTTTAATACTCGTACTGATTTCTGGGAAATAACATACTCTGCAAATATCTTCTTAAAGAAAAGTATTTTTCAAAGAAGAAGAAGCCAAATTTTTATAGCCTAATTCACCCCCCCCCCCCCCCCTCTTAGGCATATTTTACACTTCAATTAGTATTGATTTTTTTTATTAATTATTCCTATTATTTATTTTTATTATATTAAAGAAAACAAATCATTACGGGCTCAATTTTGTATTTCAAAAATGCATCATTTGACATGGATTTTAAATCCGACAAATTGTAAGCGTTTAGATTTAACGTCGGAATTGGAGGATATAAAATTCAGAATTCGCTCGATTGCCAAACGGAATATTTGGAGGAAAATCGGATTTCAAATCGAAGTTCAAAATCCAAACGGACCCTAAGTAAATTGCCGTGTCCACCATCCGTATTATCCTTCTCTATATTGGGTTATTCCCATTTTTTTCGACCATTACATAGTCAGAATTAAAAAAATTCTAACACCAAGCCTATTCAATTTAAACAAAAACATCCTTCTAATTTTTAATTTCTGAGGTCTCAGGCTTCTCTATTCACTTAGGCCCGAGAAACAAAAACAGGAAGGGCTTGTCTTAGAAATTATTTTTTTTTATGGACATGAGCTATCCCCACACTCTATTGGCTATGGGCTTACGCCTCACACTCCGAATGGTGTGACTAATGGCTCAGGGTTAGTCATGGATTAGGAGTTCGAATTCCACTTAGAGAAGATTATTTAGTTATGCTCAATATTTAGTCATTCTGGTAATTAGGGACAGATGTAATTATCCCTCGTAGATAGGTACAAATACCGATGTACACTATTGTGATCAAAGAGAAAGTTAGTCAATTTAATTTGAAAAGCCTTGTAAATCGAATTTGAAGTGGTGTCTCTATATGTATGTATACTAAATTGTAAAACTGGTGATTTAAATATTGGAACTAATGTTGAGGTAACACAAAACCTAACACTGAGCGCGCAACGGAATAACTAAACACGTGGTGACGAAAAACAATTGACAGGAGCTTTAAAATTGTGCAGCAAGTTATAATACTTGCTGCGTGCCTCAGGCTAAATTCCACTAATGAAAATGGATTACAAAAAGATCAAGCCTAGAAAAGAACAAATCTAATGATCTTACCAAACTACAAAGTCCTTCGACTTTTGCAAACTGAAAATACTAGGCTAAAAGCAAAACTCGTGTTTGCTCAAACTCGCTCAAAGTGTGCTCGATAATTTTTGCATTTGCTTGTCGTAGTAAAACGGTAAAGTTAAGTCCCTTTTATATATGACTTCGACTTTTGAGGCGACTTCACAGCATTCACTAACTTCCACCAAACGTCCACTAACATCCACTATGTTGAATGAGTCTGTTAGCAACTGGTTTGGATAAGTTCAACGACCCAGTCTTCACTTAAGCTCCAAGACTCATATTTGTATAGCTCCTCTCCAAATTCGCTCTCGCTTATCCACACGCCTCTCACACGTTTTTGACACATTCCAGTCCTTATCCAAGTCCTGCATAACTATAGAAAAAGCCACGTAACCAAGTTAAAAACGAGTTTTGGGAATGAAAGATAAAACTGAAGTTGGACACATTCTAAGACACAATGTTGACAAGAATGTTGTCCCAACATTGTCAACGTTGATATCTCAACATTGACAATCTCCCTCTTTTTCTTTCTTCCCAAAACCGTTGCAGAAGTTAGATTAGACGTAGTAAAACTCCCCCCGAAGGCAAAATCTACTCAACCACAAAACACTAAAAGATAGTTAGAGTAAACGCAAACAGAATAGCTAACACACTATTCAAAGTACTAAATATTAGTACAAGCCGATTCGAGGTCCGAAATTAACATCTGCAAAAAATAAAAAAAAGGTCCATACGCAGGCAAAAACACGCAAACGCAAAAAGAAAGCAGATCACAGATCAGGCATGAAAAAACACAAAAGTTGCACAAAAATAAGACCGAAAAATCTAAACATTTCGACTCTAGATCGAGTCGTCTGCTTCCTTGTCCTCAGCTTCAGCTTCAGATTCATCACCACCTTGAACTACCCCTCGACCTTCTGTCTCTCTTGTCCTTCTTCAGCTTCTCCCCCTTTTTGGGAAGGAAGAAGGCCTCGTAAAATCTCTCTTTGAGCCACCATAGCGATGGACTCATCGAGGTATGTGATTGCCTTTTCAAGTGCTGATGTGGAAGATGATGTTGCTTCAGTATCCTCATCAGCATTCTGTACTTCATTAGAGGGTGAGTTTTCCATGTCGAAATCAAGAAAAAATTCACGAAAATGATGAAGAACAGAGTGTGTAACCCGTGGATTTTATCAAAACACTAACAGAGCAGTTCGAAACTTTCAGAGAGCAAGACAGAGATAATGCGATTAGGGTTTGTGTGGAATACCATGAAATCTGCCAAGCCAAGGAAGGCAACCTTTTAGAAAATCCAACGATTATCAAAAAGAAACAGTCAACTGAACAAATATAAACTAACGTGGAGTAAATGGAACTGAGTTACTAACAGTTGGGACCCAAATAATAATTACAGTTAATTGGAGATATCTTCGAATGAGGTCATACTGTTTAAAAAAATGGAGCTAAATATAGTAAATGTCTGGTTAAGTCACACGAAAAAGTAGGAGCAAGCCATGACTTATCAAAAATACCAAGTCAAAGATCATAGTAGGAGCTAGCGATACTTACCGATTAGGCAACGTTGATGAGCACATGAGACAAGCGTAGCAGGTTGTTTTTCGAGAGATACTAATGCAATTCTGATAGATATAGACACTAGACATACGAAACTGACACTTGCAATGCTAAAAACTAATGCAAATAAACGAAAGCACAAAGAATATTGCATGATCAAACTGACGGTTGCACATGTTGCCCCAACGTAAGACTCAACATCCTTACGAAATCCTAGACTTTTCTGCCAGACCCTCTCAACTCAGTTTCCTTTCATTTTCTACCCTTTCACCTTAGTTATTGATCTGAATTATTGTGACTGCCCTTATTCCCTAGACATCAAGTTTGGGTTTTTGTCGCAAAGAATACATCGTCATCGCGAATGCCTTGAACTTAGGGATACTTATTGCCAAAAACCATATCTTGCAAAAGGTTTAGGAGCTCACTATATGCAAGGGATTGGGTCATTTCAAGAAACGGTCGAGTATGATCGAGTCATTTCACATAATAACAGAGAAGAATATCAACCATCAAAACAGTAACCATCAAATTCGACATATGCTATGTTGATCCAAATGTTGGACAAACATTCAGACAGACTGATGCAAACCTATAGACTTATTCGTGTCTATATGCTCTATGCGTACTAATTTTTTCTCTACCATATCTCTCAGAAATGATGCCTAATGTCTATTTGCTTGGTACGTGAATGCTAAATAGGGTTCTTAGGTATGTTGATGGCACTAAGGTTATCACAATACATAAGTACAAACTCGCATTCTAAACCATAGTCACACAACATGCTATTTAACCACATTAACTGAGTACAGCATCAACAACTACCCCTGCAGACTCAGCTGTAGATAAAGACACACAATCTATACCAATCAACTAAACAGTTTTCTAGGAAGAAACAATCGCCACTTGTGCTCTTGCAATCATCCTCGTCACCTGCCCAATCAGCATCGTTGTAGCCTACAAGACTCGTATTAGTATCTTTAAAGAACCATAACCCTAGGCTACACGAACCACTCACATATCGAAGTAATGCTTAACAACATTTAAGTGGGAAATCTTAGGTTCAGACAGATATTTAGTGCACACACACACAAACACTGTACATAATGTCGGGTCGACTCACTGAAAGATATAACAGAATGCCTATCATGGAACGATATAATGTTAGGTCAAACATTCTGTCCAACATCATCTTTACTTACCTTTTGTGTTGAACCCATAGGAGTTTCTTTGTCGTGTCCAGCCCGAACTTCTTCACTGTGTTCTTGACTTTTTCCTTCGAAAACTCAAACGATATCAGTTCGAAGGCATCATTCGTCTAAACTTCATCAAGAGTGTCAGTTTCTAAAACTGCATCATCAGAACTTGCATACCTATCAATACAGTTTGAGTCATCATAATCGAAAATAATAGTTTTCTCAGATGTTGAGTCCAATGTTGGCTCAACATCAGTTACCGCAATAAAGCCGATATGATGATCTTCGTCTTCTTCATTGTCCGCTAAGGATTGGATGGTTACTGATGATTATTTAGACTCCTTTGCACACGGTTATTCGCCTTCGTCATCGGAAAGTTCCACCCATAGTGCTTGCCCACGCTTGCGAAGGGTGTTTGCACAATCATTGGCAAAATGGCCCCAACCTGTGCACGCATGGCATCGCACTGATTTCCATTTGATACTCTTCTTCTCCATTTGGTTGTGTTTGAAGAACGGAGGAGCAGACGACGGTTCTTTGATATTCTGACCTTTCTTAAATGGTGTGCCAACATATGGATCCACATTCTTCTTGAGGAACTCCGTGAATTTTCTCACGATCAAGGCTATACTCTCATCATCGTCAGGATCAACCTCAGATTTAAAATCAGAGGGCTGACTGACTTGAGTTATGCTTTTGCCGCAAGAAGCTCTCTTTTGGACTTTGAGGTTGGTCTCGTAGTTTTTCATGATGTTCATCAAGGTGTTGAAATCCATATTGGCCAAATTGTGCGCTTCCTCGACCGCCGCTACCTTCACATTATACTTTTCAGTTAGAGAACGAATTGCTTTAGAATTTAATACCTTGTTTGAGATCGGGTCTCCTAAGCTAGCACATTCGCTTGAAATGGTCAGAAGCTTCCCAAAGTACGTGGTGATGCCCTCGTCTTCTTTCATTCTTAAATTCTCAAATTGATTGTGGAGGAGTCGAAGTTTAGTCTCTTTTACGCTTGCATCTCCCTCACAGTACTGTAGAAGCATCTCCCATTTATTGTGAGCAGTTGGCAATTCTGAATTATTCTGAACATGAAGATGTCGACCGAAGAGAAAATGGCATGAATGGCTTTGTCATTGAACTCTGTTGCGGTTCTTTCGAGAGGACTCCACTGGTTTGTCAACGACTTCCCCATCAACACCCGGAGCAGTACTAGGTGGAATATACCCATTAAGAATAACATCCCAAGCACGAGTATTTATCGACTTTATGCATTGTGGCATGCGAACTTTCCAATATGCGTAGTTCGATCTGTCTAACACGGGAATCTTGTCGAAATAGTTTGAGCTTGAAACATCAACTGTAGAGGATTGAGAATGCTCAGTAACGTCAAGCGGAGGCTCTAATACCACTTTGAAGTGGGGTCCCTATATGGATGTATACTAAGTTGTAAACCTGGTGGCTTAAATGTTGGAAATAATGTTGAGGTAACACATAACATAACACTAACGCACAGCGGAATAACTAAACACTTAGTGACGGAAAACAATTGACACGAGCTTTAAAATTGTGCAGCAAGTTATAAAACTTGTTGCGTGCCTCGGGGCGAAATTCCACTAATAAAAATGGATTACAAAAAAATCAAGCCTAGAAAAGAACGAATATAATGATCCTACCAAACTACAAACTCGCTAGACTTTTGCAAACTGAAAATACTAGGCTCAAACCCGTGTTTCGCTCAAACTTGCCAAAGTGTGCTCGATAATTATCGCATTCGCTTGTCGTAGTAAAACGGTAAAGTGAAGTCCCTTTTTATATGTCTTCGACTTTTGAGGCGACTTCACAACATTCACTAACTTCCCCCAACGTCCACTAACATCCACTATGTTGAATGAATCTGTTAGCAACTGGTTTGGCTAATTTCAAACAACTCGGTCTTCACTTAAGGTCCAAGACTCCTATTTTCAGTAAGCTCCTCTCTAAATTCGCTCTAACTTATCCACACACCTCTCACACATTTTTGACACATTCCATTCCTTATCCAAGTCCATAACTATAGAAAAAGCTACGCAAGTTAAACGAGTTTTGGGTATGAAAGATAAAACTGAAGTTGGACACATTCTTAGACAGCAATGTTGACGAATGTTGTCCCAACATTGTCAACGTTGATGTCTCAACATTAACAGACTTCAAAAAACAGAAACTCATAGTTACTTTCTCATGTTAAGATTTCTCGCACATTTTCGCTAACTAGGTATTCGATCGCACATTAGATTCGTCAATTTCTCATAGGTTGACCCATTGGGAATTAATAATATAACTATAAACATACTAATCATATCAAATTTCAGAACAAAGATTACAAAGCTCATGCAACAACAATGGATGATAAAAGAAGAAACAAACAGAATAAGATCAACCTCATTCATAACCAACTCTCCCTCAACTTAACTTACAAATAATTTCTTTTATTGTAGCAAGCAATATATAATTTTGCCCATATCCTCGTAAAAGCATACAGGACATGGCATTTCAAATCGAATTAACTGATTTTTTTCTTTCATCTGCAATATATATTATTACATCTCTTCTTCTTCCTCTTCTTCCACTCCACTAAACGCCCGAGAAAGTACATCACCTCCAACGGTTCTTGAAGACTGTAAGACGCACTCGTTTCCTTAGGACTCTTCGACACTAATATTCCTATGCCTTGTCCTCTCTTCCTAAGCACCTGGAAAAAAAACATAATCATCATTACATGTTAAAAAAAAAAAATCAAAGTACATACGACGTATGTCCTAAGCCCAAAATCCACCTTAAACGCATCTTCATCAGTTCGATCATCTCCAATGTATATAGGCAAAACATCGCTCGACGAATATCCCAGTGATTCTAACAAGAACTCAACGGCATCCCCTTTGTCCCATTTGATATTAGGACGAACTTCTAGAACCTTCCTTCCCTGCGTAAGTTTGAGCTGTGGGTAATCCTTGATTACACTTCTTACATGGTCCCCGAGCTCGACCCATCTCTGCAATAAAAAGAAAAAAAAAAAGCTTGTAAATGATTCCATATGAATGGCTTTGCTTGTGGGGCCTTCGTTTTTTTTTGTTACAGTTGTTTGCTTAAATTATTACCTCTTCACGTACGCATCTGTAGTGTACGGACAAGCAGAACTCGTTGTTCTCCACCTTTGCTCCGGCGATGTGTTTGATCTTCTCCGTCAGTAGTTTGAATACCTGAATATTGATTAACGGCGGCGGAGTGAAGTATGTGATAAATAGCTTCAAGAAATTTGTTGCTAAAAGGTTTGGGATTTTTGTTTGTTTACCTCGTCAATCACTGGTAAGAATTCTCGGGCAGGCTGGCAAAGTAACGTTTGTGTTCCCTGAAATGGTTACAGTTACAGAAATCAAGAAATTAACCCTTTGCAAAGGAAATTGTGAAAAGAAATTAATATTTTTGGTGGGCCCCAACTTCACTTACTTTTCTGGGTTTTTGTCCTTTCGATGGTCCCATGATGTCCATTCCATGGCTGCCAGCGTAGTAAAGCTCAGAAAGATTCACAAAGCTGTAAACCTACGCAAAACATACAGAAAATAAAGCCCAGAAAAAGGGAAAAAAAAATAGAAAAATCCGTCGATTTCTATATATATATTATATATATATACCTTGGATCGTCTTCTTCCGCTGACAATGGCGGTGGGGAAGAGCTTAGCAATGTCCTTTACAGTTTGTCTCATCTGATCAAATTTTTTTTTTTCACATCAGTATTTGTTATCATCACTCAGCTCAGTTTCTGACATTGGTACGAGCGGAAAGAAGAAGAAGAAGATGAGCTCTGTCTTAATTACCTCGTCGGACATGAAAGCACGGTCGGGATCTTCCACGATCGGAGAAAGAGTGCCGTCGTAGTCCAAGAAAATCACAATCTCCTTATTCCCTCCCAAAGCCTCGCCGGCGATCTCCCCAAACATGCTCAGCGCCGACGGATGAAGACGGCCACTAAGCTGCTGCTCCGCCGAGGGCGACCTTCTTGTCGGAGAAGAAGCTCTCATGGAGTCGAGCATGGCGGCGCCGACCTTTGCTCCATTTCGACGGAATCTTTTGATAAGCTTATTTTCAGACAGAAATACGTTGATCGATGGCGAACGCAGCAAAGAAGACATTTTCACCATTGTTAGACCTTCAAAATCGCCATGCTGTGGTTTTTCTCATGGCGTAGTAGTTTCAATCTTCGCCGGCTTACGACGTCGTTTTATAGACCTGCCGCTGCTATTGGCTTTCTACAGTGAGTCCACGGATTTTTTTTGTAGTGAATATATTAAATTACTGAAAATGTCGAAATCATTTGCGTGGATTTTATTTATTTTGGAAGTTACCTGGAAAAGTGCTTGAAATGAAGACCTAATTAACGAAGAAGTACAGTGTGTGTTATTTGTTGGTGGAAGACAAGTGCCAGGAGTTTACTCAAGAGTTCGTCAATTTATAGGTAAACTTCGCCAAGAATTCACTAGTAAAGTAATAACAAAACTTGAAAATATGAGTGGTATATTTATAATTTGGTCTATTCTATGATGCTCATTTGTTATAATCCAACTCACTTAATTTTTTGATAGGTGGAATTTTGAATGATGTGTCGATGATCTAATCGATTGATTGGTCTACCAACTTGAGTTAAAGTATAAGTTGGCTACTTGTCAATTGGAGTTGAGTTATATCCAAGTGAAAATATATATAAAAAAAAAAAACTGTTATAACATCTACGTATATAGTTAGTTTTGGCATTTTTAATAAAATAAACCGAAAAAAAATAAAACATTAACGAAATAAACAGAAAATGTAAAATATTAATAAAATAGCGAACTTCGTGAGAAGTTTATACGAGTTACGTAACTCGTATAATATAAATATGAGTTACAAGTCCAGCTGGAAATATTCCAGGTGGACTACACGTGACCTAACTCGTACAGAATTTATACGAGTTACAACCCGTAACTCGTATAAAACTCATACGAGATAGATCTGTTTTTTAAAAAGCCCTAGCGGCCATAAGAACAAACGAAGACGAAGACGAAGCAACCGCCTCCGCCGAACCTCAAGGACCCGCCGCCGACCAGCCCCCCTCCGCGACACGCCGGCCCTTGCTCGACACGCCAACCCGCCTTGATGAGCCGCCGCCACGCCTCGCTGTGCTCCGCCGCCCACCGCCGTCGACGTCTGCCATATTTATCTTTCACGAGTTGTTGGACGTTCTTGGGTAGGAACTGCGGATAGATTCTCACGGTTCCAACTAACATATCATCAATAAAATTTCTAGAGATATTACGGTGTGTGCTCGCCAGCTCAGTCATATAACAAGTGTGTGGTCTAGGATGCCCTCAGTCTCCATGGGCAATCAGCCGTGTGATTACATTGGACGCTCCAACGTGTATTGCTGCTCTCGTTGACGTGATAATCACGTCTAGCAACCCTGATCGAAAAATCGTCGACGGAATGTTGTAAATGTTTTTTACTTGGAAAAATCATACCTCGACAAAACATAGGGTTATCTCTGTCGTAAAACTCCTCGTAACCACCGTAGTCGTCACCATCAGGAGGTGGCATTTGGTACGTTTGGAAAAATGGGACGGACTGAAACAGCGTTGGAGCAGCAGAGTCCAGTGGAATGGTATCATCTGGGACATCGTCATCGTCGTCCTCGTTTGGATCGGGTAACTCGGACAGTGGATCCTCATCGTCCTCTTCCGAATCATTAACATCAACGTCTTCCTCTGGGCCCGCCTCGAAATCTGGCTCCGGTTCTGACACGGATCCCGGCATACTGAATGGAACACCAACCGCCGGCATCTCCAGAGAAACATTATTGAACCCTGCCGTAACTGAGACAACGTCGGAAAAATCCGGACAGGTATAACTCGAAGAACCAACTTCAAAATTCCGATGAGGCTCTTCGTTCAAATCAAAACTTGAATTTTCAACTACTGCAACAAAAACCTCAACACAATTGTTCTCCGAATTGGGATGGATGAAAAATTGTAAATCGTTGTCGTTGGAGATTTGGAATAACTGATGAAAGAGGCGGGAATGTTGAAAGTATTCATTTTTTGTCTGGACAACTAACGAACAACGACTGCTATGAGCACCCGTAATTTCGAACAACAACGACATAAACTCCGAAAAACTGGTGTTGCAACGAATTCGCCTATACGCAATAGGACGGATACTATATTTAACGATAGAATCGGATGATTGAATTATTTCACCACCAAAATATACTACGACTTGTACACGACTCGACACCATTATGTGTTGTGTTTTAAAAAATCGAAAGGGTTGGTGGGGATTTATAGAGAAGTGACTCGTATTTGTGTTGTGTTTTTAGGAATCGTAGGGGGTCGTTTATATAGAGAAGTAACTCGTACGTACTAAATACGATTTAATGGAGCCAGTCGCCCGTAACTCGTATCTATTAAGTACGAGTTACTCTGATATTGCATGAATGCAATAATTGAAGTAACTCGTATGTATTACTTACGAGTTAATCAGAGTCATGCATGTTGGTCGGTCACGGACTATAACTCATAACGTTTTTATACGAGTTACTGAGCCACGTCAAGTCAGCGGCCGTTTACCACTAACTCGTACCGTATTATATGAGTTACTAACTCGTAATACGAATTACCATCCACAAGGAAGCCACGCCAGGTCAGCGGGCCACCTTGTCGACCTAATTCATACTAATTTTATACGAGTTAGGAACTCGTATAATATGCATACGAACCTCGCTATTTTATTAATGCTTTTCGTTTTCGGTTTATTTCGTTAATGTTTTATTTTTTTTGGTTTATTTTATTAAAAATACCGTTAGTTTTCTTGATTTTCCAAAATACTATTTGAAACTGTAAAAATAGATCACTGACTTTATGTGACATGATTATGTTAGTCTTTATCATTTTTTAGACAAATAAGTAAAAAATCATGCGTGGAGTAATTTCTTACCACTTACTACGTGCTGACATGAAATAATGTCAAGTAGAATTTGTAGTATATTTCGTCGAAAAAAACTTGATTCCAAATTACTCCAAGATGTCAAATTAATGGCATAATTATATAATTTCCAAATATATTGTGATAAAAAAATGGTATTTGTTTACCTAAAATTATAAGTTGACGCGGTGGAATCGTGTGTGTGTCTTTAATAATGACATAGACATGATAATTTCGTCCTTATTACATGAATAATAAAGTAAGCCTACCACTTTACGAGGATGTTTGACTATTTTAATATTTGATGAACCTTTCTTTCTATATTAACTTATTAACAAAAGAATAATATAACGAAAATGTGCGAAATTGGGTTCCAAGAAATTTCCATGGGCGTATAAAGTATTGACTGACTCAGTGCCACACCATTGGTAGTACAACTTATTTGTTCTATCGAGAAAAATGTACTTCCATTACCAAAACTTATCAGACGTCACACTCCGAAAACTAATTAAGAATGTTCAAACCAAAACTCCCAAAAAATATATCATAACCAATGTGCCCTAAGAAAACCAGCAGCGCATAATATTTCAAACCGTAGTCAGATGAATTTATGTCTATGATTATTGACTCTCATGTACTCACCTTGTACCGTATTTACGTCTTCCATTTATTAACCAATATAGCATTCATCGATTAAGCTATGAATTTAGGTTTCTTTTAATTAATCTTTTTCTTTTGGGAAACTAGAAAATTGAAATAGTGACGAAGGCTTTGCCACGGTGGCTGACGTCACTGTGCTGATTAATCTCTACGTATCTATTACATTAATGACCACATTGTAGGCATAAATAGTGAAATGGTAAACACACTGGTAATTATTATTTAATCACAACATTATACAAGAACCATATTCTCTCTTAAATCAAATTTCGAAACCACGAATCGTATGTGGGTGGTCACGGGTCGATAAGATTGTTCTGGGAAACGAGGAAAGATACCAAATCAAGGAATATATCATTATATATTCTTTATATAATATACTTTTACATGAAATAATATATTGAAAGAAGAAGCATTCATTGGCTTTCATGTGTTTGACTTGAGTGACAAAAGAAAAAGAAATAAACTTATTTAGGTAATCTCATGCATGAGAAACCAAACCTAACTTCTTTGGATTTTAATTGTCTTCCCTTTTCAGAGATACCAAACATTGTGAAAACTCGAAATTTCATCTTCGTCATTTTATTTGGTAGTTTAAGTAAAACGCGTTAATTATTCAAAAGTAAATATTATTGATACTATAATGTCTTATATGACAACCCTAGAAGTAGTTAGAGTGTTCATTAATATTTACGAGTTATAAATTAATCTTGATGTATATACTTAATAATTTCATTTTTTTAAACCCAATTAGTAAGAATATCATTTTGTCATGCATGACGAGTCCCTTACATTATGCGTGCACGCACTAAATTTCTTGAATGAGCCTAACAAATATCCTCTTTTTTATTTCAGTCTTCACTTTTTATGATACCATTCTTGTTCTCTTTTCTAAATTTTTCTAAACATGTATTCCATACATATATGCAGTGGTCAATGCCGGCCACCAGATTTGAATGTCAAAAATAAAAATTAGGCAAAAATCCTAGATCCTTGCTGGCTTTAATTATAATAAAATAATTAATAATGTGAAATTGTGAATAATTGAAAGACCTCGCAATATACCTTCATGGGCTTCATGAGAAAAGAAGCCTATGAAAGATCTTATGTAGGTAAACCCAATATGCCTTACTAAATTAAAATAATTTCTTTATTGTCTCAGCTTGCACACATTTTAAGAGGATGTTTGGGAACACTTTTGAAATGGGCTTCTAATCCAAAGTTCATTTTGAGAAGTAAAATATAATTGGTAAAACTATGAGATGGACTTTTAAAATAAGTTACTCTCTTAAAGTTCATTGAGAGAAACAACTATTAATCACCTTTTGAAATTACTTTGTGCTACTTTTTCAAAAGTCCTATCTTACCAAATGCTACAACATAATTTTCAAAAGTCCCACCTCTCACATTCCTTTGAGAAGTTCCCATGGGCCTTAGGCCAATGACTATCGTTGTTGGGTGGGTTTGGGACGTATCCATATGACCCCGGGGATTAGTCCCACCTCTGGAGTGTGTGGCGGTTAGCCCATAGCCGGGTTGTGTGGGGATACCTCGGGACCGTAAAAAAAACAATATAATAAATTTACACCATCTCAAAAGTTCATTCAGATTCACTTATCAGTTGGCTACCTGCTGACGCCACACATTTCCAGGATGAAATTCAAATTCCAACTGTAGGTCCCTAATGAATTTAATAAATCCACGCTAGATATATCTTAACCCAACCACTAAAATCACGTCCATAATGACCTCATCTTAGCACATATAGAATGTGTAATGAATAGTAGAGTAAAAAGTGAGTTTTTTTCCTAATCTTGAGGGTTCCATTAAGAGTTTGTCACGCTTGGGATCCTCTCAAATTGTATTCAGGATATTCCAAATCAATATTACACGTTTCTCTTTCATATTCATCAATTATATATATTTTGCATTTAGACACGTGCAATGATATTTATAGGTGTAATGATGTCGTGTTTAAACACTTGATTGGGGAAGTATAATGATTTTTCCAAAGTCGGAATTTATACTGGTACACCGTTTGGGAATAGACTATCTCAAATCTCATACCGTTTTGCCAGTTAAGAACAAGGTTCTGAAACCGGGTTTTCGAATCGGATCATAAATTTTAGTGGTTTAAGGTTTAGTGGTTTAACCGGTATAAAATCGGAATCAAACTGGTGTAAAACCGTTACCTCTAGATTTAATAAATATATATTTTATGAGTGAATGACTCAAATAAGATCGAAAATATACATGCTTTAATGAATAGTTTTCAAATTAAAATTTTATAAACAGAGGGATCATAATTGAACAAAATTAAATTGTGTTGGTAGTAAAAATTAATTGTTAGGATCTAAAAAGTTAAATTTATAGATTCTAGGGGTCAAAGTAAATAATAAAGAAATATTTGCTCATAATTTAATTAAAAAATAAAAATGTAAAATGGCATGGAATGGAATCCGAACCGAGCCCACTACAAAACTTTCCACCCAAGCTTCTAACCACTAGACCAAAAGCATTTTATGATATTATTTGTTTGGTTTATTGTTTTAGACGTTTTGCATTTTTCTTTTTCGTTTTTCTAAATTAAAACTTAGACCAGACCGGAACCGAATCGAAATTCCGACCGGTTCACAGGTTTGCGGTCGGAACCGACCGGTCCGGTCATGAAAACCCCGGTTAATACAATCATCCCAATGAAGAGTTTTGTCTCAATTCATTACACCTATCAAATCAACTATGGACACCTACCAACCTTCACCAATTAGCATTCTTCAAATCAAAGACGATAAAGAAAGTAGGGGACGGACAAATATTACAGTTTCGTCGGCTTTAAATGGTATGCCAAAAATAATCGAATTGGAAGATTTTAAATTGAAGACTCAACCCTTAACCAAATTTATGTTTGTCATCTATTTTTGTTAAAAGTTCAAAACCTTCGAGTAACTTGGCACGGAGTTTAAATAACTATGGTTTGCCATCTATTCTTTAGTAATTTCCTAGAGTTAAGATTCTTTTTTGGTTATATTTATGTTAAAAAGAACTTTATATCGAACATTACAAATTATATATCATGTGAAAAATATCTTTATATCAAATATTGGTTCGGAGAGAAATTTTAATGATTCCATTGTCTTGCTAGTGACATTGTGAAACAATCATTCAATTGGATAGTGTTGCAGTGGAAGAATTGTAATGGGATCGAATATCTTAGTAGGCTTTGTTACACCATGCACCATAAAATAATACAAAACATAATATCAAATATATACATATATATATATATATATAAATATAATGTACTAGGAACTAGGGTTTTTAAGACCGGACAGGCCGGTTCAGCCCGGAAACCGGCGGACCGGTTTGAATTCCGGTTCGGTTGCGGTCCGGTCATGTTTTATTTAAAAAATAAAAATATCAATAAAGAATTGTTATTTAAGTTTCGGACTATAAAAAATATGTAACTGTTCTCTGGCCTGATTGGGTAGGTCACCAACTTTGACCCAAACACCCTGCGTTTTCAATCCTCTGCCATATCAGTTGTGTTATTTTCTTTTAATGAAAACGTACTGAGAGTCTATTGGCTTTTCAACCCATTCATTTATTTTTTTTTTTTGCTTTTTATCAATAAAGTACTGCCTTTATTTATTAATTGCAGCTTTTATTTGAAAATTTTAAGAAAAAAAGTTTGGGAAGATTTCTGTTCAGGCCCCCCTAATATTTCTATTTACCCGTCAGGCCCTGTCAGAAAATGAATAAGTTTAAAGGACCTACTTTATGTAAAATTCGAGTAAAGGATCCAAATATAGAATTTAACGAAAATATCATTTGCTCTTTTTTTTTTTTCCAGCGAAAGTCACGACGTGTTGTGTGGTCATAATATGAAGCGGTATTTTTACTTCATTTTATGTTACACAGTTACATCATATTGTTACTTTAGAAAACAGACACGTTATTTGTCAATAACATTGTGTTACTTTGCTATTGCAAAACGTTATCAACAGAATTTTTTTATTTGATGATCAACTCATTTTTCTTACACTGAATGGAGCACAAAAAAATCCGCCTGCCCCATCCAACCGATTCGACATGTCATGTTGGATTCATTATGATGTTGACGATGCATGAGGTAGAATTTTCTTGTCTAAGTAGGGTGCAAAATTCGAAAACAAAATGGTTAATCGAATCTAGTTCGACATAAATTGCAAGTAATCGGTAAAAATTAGAGGTACCTATGAGAAATTGAGGTCTATTTTATCTTATTTTGTCAATAACGCCGAGATTTATGCAGTTTTCATCTGTTTCTTAGTGTTGTTTGTGATTTTCATTCTATTCCTCCCATCCATTCTTGTATACAGAATGTGTTATTGACGACAAACAAAGCGTTATTAACTTTCCGCGATATGTTACGTCCAAGTCAACCTTTGTTATTAACCGTAAGACATTTGTTATTTTTTGCCATGTTATAAGTATATCTTTTTTTTTACACAATTTAGCGAAAATATAATATCTATTTTTTGCAAGTAATCGGTATAAATTCGAGGTACCCATGAGAAATCGAGGTCTATTTTATCTTATTGAGTCAATAACGCCGAGATTTCTTGTGTGTTGAATTTGTTACTATAGAGAGATGTGTCGTTAATATGTGGTGTTTATTTGTTACCAGTTGACGTGTTTATGTTGTTGGTTCTCTTAAGTGGTACTCATGTATCAATATGCGTTACCTGACAAGCCTGTTAATTCACAGACGTTTCAATCTTCGATCTCATCAAAATACTTCGTCTTCCCATGATTAACATCAATAAAATTCATTTAGTATTAGGGAAAATGTAATATTCGTTTATTAACGGAAAACAAGGCGTTATTACCTTTCAGTGATGTGTTACTTCTGAGTCAATATTTGTTATTAACCATAAGACATTTGTTATTTTTCGCTAAATTATAAGTATTTTTTTTACACAATTTAGGAAAAATGTAATATCCGTTTCTTGCTAGTAATCGGTATAAATTCGAGGTACCCATGAGAATCGAAGTCTATTTTACCTTATTGAGTCAATAACGTCGAGATTTATGCATTTATCAGTTTATTAGTATCGTTTGTGATTTTCGTTCTATTCCTCTCGATCTATTGCCTGTATACAGAATGTGTTATTGACGACAAACAAGGCGTTATTACCTTACAGTGATGTGTTACTTCTGAGTCAACATTTGTTATTACCTATAAGACATTTGATTTTTTGGCTATATTATAAGTATTTCTTTTTCACCCAATTTAGGGAATATGTAATATCCGTTTCTTGCAAGTAATCGGTATAAATTCGAGGTACCCATGAGAAATCGAAGTCTATTTTACCTTATTGAGTCAATAATGCCGAGATTTATGTAGTTTTCATCTGTTTTTTTAGTATCGTTTGTGCTTTTCGTTCTACTCCTCTCGACCCATTGCCTGTATACAGAATGTGTTATTGACGACAAACAAGGTGTTATTATCTTACAGTGATGTGTTACTTCTGACTCAACATTTGTCAATAAACATAAGACATCTGTTATTTTTTGCTATATTCGTTATTTCTGATGATTAAAGCTGCAAATTAGATAGACAAATCATACCCACAATCAAATTAACAATAATTTCACATATTAGGTCATAAACTTTCATATTTTCGGCTACAGTCTCAACGATTTCTGCTATTTGTGTTTATCACTTTTTTTTTCTGTAATTAGCGTCCGTAGATTTTTTGAAAATTTTTTCAATCTCAACGATTTATGTTTATTATTTTCAGCTACAATCTCAACGATTTCTGACGATTAAAGCTGCAAATTAGCATTACAAATCGAGCTTGAAGAGTTTTTTAAAGAGGATTCGAGCTTGCAGAGACAATCGCTCGTTGGAGAGGACGATGTCAAATGTTTGTATATTTTGGATCTGTTATGGGGTAAATATGTCATATCGCATAGTTTGGGTATTTTTCTCTCAGATTTGAAAAATTAGGTCCTTAATACTAAATGAAACTTTATTAGGGCCTGAACACTAGTTAAAAATATTATGAGGACCTGACAAGTAATTAACAACGCCAAAGTTTTTCCACCATAGATCCATTTCACTCCGCTTAGGATTCTGACCAATTTTTTTTCTAAAAACCCCGGATTTTTGTTAGTCATATATACTTTTGTATTGATTTGATTCTTATATTTTAAGAAAGTAATAATATTTTTGTATTTCTAAAGTCCGGGTTTACATCGGTTTGATTCCAATTTTATACCGGTTAAATTAGTAAACATTAGATCAGTAACAATTCCAATCAATTCGAAAAACCAGTCTCGTAACCTTGCTAGGAACAAGTTCGATAGTAGCCAAGCCCATGTCATGTCAAAAACCGAGCTTACACCATTCTCTAAACTCTACGACAAAAGACCCCAAAAAAATAAAACAAAAAAAAAAAGAATATAAAAATCAAAGAAGAAGAAGAAAACGGTACTGCAATTGCCAAAAACTCCATTGCAGCTTCTTCTCAATATACAGAAATATAAAAAAAAAAAAGACGAAAGAAATAAAGTTGGACTAAATAGCATCCCAATCAATCTCGTAAGAAGGGCACTCCAGCGAAACGAAACCATCGCCCATCATACCTTCATCCCCGCCGGCGCCGTCGCCGCCGGAGACCTCCGGGAATACCAGATCCGAAGCCGAACCCGACCCAGACGACTCCTCTTCCTCAGACGCGGCGGCCATCGTCCTCTTACCCCTGCTGCTACCTCCTGCCTTCTTCTTGCCGCCGCCGCCGCTCTTCTCCTTGTCGACGCTCTTCCCCTCCGCCAGCGCGGCGCAGATCGCCTCAAGCTTGGCGTCGACGCCGGCGTGGAGCGGGCGATACCCGTCTCCGACCTCGGAGCCGCTGTGCCTTAGGTTGGGGAAGTTGAGCCTCGCCGAGTCTCCCCTGAGCTTGTAGGCGGCGGCGTCGTAGGCCAGCGCCGCCTCCTCGGCGGTGTCGAAGGTTCCCAGCCACAGGCGCGTGCGGTTCCTGGGTAGGCGGATCTCGGCAACCCACTTGCCCCAGTGGCGCTGACGTACGCCCCTGTACAGCTTCGCGGCGGTGGTGACGGCGGCGGAAGCCGCCGTGTGCTTCATGGGGACGGGCCCAACGCCGAGCCCCTGAGAGTGGTGCTGAGCGCCGGCGGAAGAGACCGTATACGGCTGAGATAACTGATCGAGCCCAACTGAAGAATGACCGTAAAGATCAAACGACGGTGACTGATAATAGCTTTGAGGGTACGCTTCGAACGACTGAGGCACGCCTCCACCTCCGGCGGCGGTGGTGGGATACGACGGGTAGGAACTGTAGGGAAAGGAATCCGAGGAGAATTGGGCAGCATTGAAATCATAATTATTACCATAACTATGAAGGTCCACGTTATTATGGTGGTAAGGAGGATCGGAAGTAGAAAACTGCGGCGGCGGCGGCGAGGCAGCACTTTTCATAAAAGGTGTAAGCGCTTCCATCAATTCGCCGCCGCCGGCGAAGGAGGAGGAAGAAGGGTCGTCTACAACAGCCATGGCTGAAGCTTCACGGAGCATGCTATTCCAAAAATTCATAGCAGCTTCCATCTAATACTTAACACCAACGATGTTATTAACTACACAGATCTATTACAACAAACCTGTTTCTCGATAATATTAAGGAACAGGTGAGAAAGGATAATAATAATTTTTTTTTAAAAAAAAAAGATTTTCTTTTCTGGGTTCTTAAAAAGAATGAATCTTTCTTCGGATTCTTGAAGAGGTATACAAATAGACAACCCCTTGAATCCTTTTTACCTGAGGGAACGGCGAAATAAGCCCTCAGGCGAAAGATTTCTGAATTGAAAAAAAAAAAAGGATTCTTGAGATCTCAGCTGCGAAAACACCCGTCTTTTTTCTTTGAATCAAAAACCTGCTTTCTCCTAAGCTTGTTTCATGGCGCCCATCTATCAAGCAAACGAAGATTAACATAAAAAATTTCAGATGATTTTCACAGAAAGGGATCGCAAGAAGCTGGGATTAATGAGAGGGGGGCGGGGGGAGATTAATTAAGACAAGAAACTCTCTTCTAACATTCTTTCACTTCTTTCTCGAAGAACTAACAGTGATGGTGTGTGCAAGTGAGATGAATGGAAGTAATGGGCTCTTTTTTTTCTCTCTCTCTCACTTTGAGTTTGTGTTTGAGAAAGATTGAGCAGCTCTTCGCCATTTATATATTGGGGTGAGCCCCTTGAATTCTCAAACCATCTAGGAATTCGTGCAAGGCCCGGCCCGGCCCGGGTTTCGGCTGACGTGGACACATGTATGATGCTGTGTCCCCGTGTCATGAGAAGGACAGGTGGCGGTTGCTTCACGTGGTATTTTTCTGCAAATGGCGTTTGTTTTGTTCCATTTATTTGCCTTTGATGTATATTGTGAGTTATGCGTTCACACCACTCTTTATTCCTCAAACTCGGCTCTTTTTATTTTTTTATCACTTAGGCTCATTTCCCCCTTTTCAAGTTTTTAACATTCTACAACAAAAAAAAAAAAGTGCAATTGAAGATGAAATGGAAATTACGCTTAGGACATGACGTAGGGGATGGATACATTTTCATGGTCACCCTACCATTCCTTCGTCGCTGCCCCTTCGCCTCTCGCCGCCGTCGCCATCGTGCCGCCACCAGACGCCGTCGACCTCAGTCCATCATCCGCCGTCTTTGATTAAGAGAGAGCTAAGGTTAGACTAATTAAAAATTATATCCCTCTCTAAGATTTATATTTTATTGGTGCTGTAGTGTAGCCTGTAATTAGTAATTCCATTTTCGGAATATGAACGTAATCACAGCAAGAGTTGGTTTGCTGTCGTCACTAATTATTGGGTTTGCCGTATTTTGTATGTGTTTTCTTCAAGATGGCTTCAAGTGCGGATGCAGCTTCTGAGAGTGTTTCTCAACCTTCCAATGCTCCATTAGTTCTTACAGCATGATAGTTGATGCTAATAATATTAAAACTTAAATTGTTATATATCATTGTTGTTTTTGATTAATCAATTAGTTGTTTTCGATTTCTCTCTATAAATTGCAGGTGAAATATTGATTGAACAAGGGAAACTTCGGAGTTTATTTGATGTTGTTTGAACTTTGAAGTATGAAACATTTGAGGACTATTTGATCGTATGTATGCATTTGGTATTAGTTAGATGCTTGCGAACTTGGTGTAATATGATATTTTGAGTGTTCCTCTTGATGTTGAACTTTTATGAGTTGCTTTCTATATATTTTCATCTATGATTTGAGCTTTGAAGCAACGTGATATTTCAAGTGTTCAAAATATTTGCAATATTGATGAAAAATAGACGAACCGTCTTAATGCCGCCTAGCCCATCCCCACCACACCACACACACACACAAAAACAACATTGGTGGGGTGATATTGAGGTGGGCTATACATATTGAGATAACATAATAATGCTTACTATTTAATATCGAATTTAAAACTTTTAGAACTTAATAATAAGTATTCTCTATAATTTCTTCTACATGATACACCATTATGTAGGCTACATATTCAAACTAACCTTTAGTAATATCTCACAATAATAGCGCTTATGATAAAATCATGACCTTTGATTTGGTGTCGATTTGCCTAGAGTTGATTTTTTTTTTCCTTTTTTCAGCATCTTGATTGATTTGAGTTTCCATCTTTAGCCGAAACCAGGTGATAATGAGATTCTCTAATCTTCAACAATGTTGAATAAGTCCAATACGCATCTACCAGATAAGATATGGAAAGAAAAAAAAACATAAAAAAGGGCACGCATGAATTAGAAGCCAACCAAGGAAGAAAAATGAAAAAGCAAAGTCAAGGTAAGAGCCGAAAATCTAAGATATGATTGATCTACTTTAGATTATGTGTATCTATATCATTTGTCCTCTCTACCACTTATATCTATATATATGTGCATGTGTGTAAGAATAAAAATGTAAGAGAGAACCAAAAAAAAAAGAGAGAGAGAGAGAGAGTACGTGGGTTGCATGTATTACCAGATAAAAAAAAAACTGAATTGCGTTGAAATTTTTTTTTCTCATTCTTCAACCTGATCGCTCCCTCTGAATTCAATCTTACCTCACATAAGTCGGTCCTTCACAGTTTATTTCTCTTTGTTCGATCTCGCATACAGTTAATAATAAAACAACAAATTGGTATCAGAGGCATGTCATTCGAAGTCATGCCCGTCCCGCGCCTCACAAAACTCAACTATGATAGTTGGGTTATCCGAATGAAGGTACTGCTCGGGTCGCGAGGCGTATGGAATATCGTAGAAAAAGGGTACACCGAACTGAAAAAAACGGACGACGAGGCTGAAAGTAAGGCGTCGGAAGAATCTCACAGACTCGACGATACAGCGCTCAACCTCATCCACCAAGCGTTAGACGATCCCGGCCTCGAAAAGATAGCAGGCGCGAAAAATTCTAAGGAAGCATGGGAAAAACTGGAGACAGCGTACAAAGGCACCGACCGAGTAAAATAAGTACGGCTGCAAACGCTTCGTGGCGAATTCGAAATGACAAGAATGAAGAACGGCGAAGGCGTATCCGATTATATAACGAGAGTACAAACCATCTCGAATCAGTTGAAGAGAAACGGCGAGGCTCTAACGGAAGCCCGGGTCGTCGAGAAAATTCTCCGCTCCCTGACGAACGAGTACGAGAACGTGGTATGTGCAATCGAGGAATCCAAAAATCTCGAAGAAATGACGGTCGATGAACTCCGGTTCCCTCAAAGCTCACGAGCAACGGAAGAAAAAGAAGAAGCAGGAATCGCTGGACGAGGCCCTGCAGACGAAGTTATCGTTGAAAGATGACAAGGCGCTATATACGCATCACGGCCGAGGTCGAGGACGAGGTCAACGAGGACGAGGTTTCGGTCAAAATTCAGGCCGAGGACGAGGATACAATCCGGAACAACGGCAAACGAGCAATCAAAATTGGAGAGGACGAGGTCGAGCTCAATGGCGAGGTGGTCGCTCGAATCGACCGAGCGTTGAATGCTACAACTGCAGGAAGTTCGAACATTTCGCAAAAGACTGTTGGTCCAAAAAGAAGGTGGACAAAAATGCGAATCTAATCACACAAGATGAGCCAAAAGACGAAGGCGTTCTCTTGATGGCGCTCGAGGATACGAGTCCAGGCTACAATATGGTGTGGTATCTTGACACTGGTGCCAGCAATCATATGAGCGGGCATAAACATCTTTTCACTGATCTGAAGAAGATCGATGATGGCCACGTGTTTTTGGAGACGCGTCGAAGATAGAAGTCAAAGGCCGAGGGAAAATCTGTTTCTCTCAAATGATGGCAAACAGGGATCGGTCGAGGACGTATATTTCGTACCCGACTTGAAGACGAACATCTTAAGCATGGGGCAGTTGCTCGAAAAAGGATGTTCAGTGTTCATGAAGGACCGCTCATTACAACTAAGAAACAAAGACGGAAGAATGATCGCGCGGGTCGAGATGGAAAGGAACAGAATGTTCAAACTCAACCTGAAGGCGATTCAAGAGCGATGCTTGCAAGTTGACGTAGAGGACAAATACCACTTGTGGCATATGCGCTTCGGACATTTGCACTATGGTGGCCTAAAGGAGCTCTCCAAAAGAGGCATGATCAACGAAATGCCGGTGATAGAAGGCGAAAAGAAGCTTTGCAAAAGCTGCGTAATCGGGAAACATACGAGGACGACGTTCCAAAAGCAGGCAGAATATCGAGCACGCAAACCACTCGAGCTCATACATACAGACATATGCGGGCCGATCACACCAGAATCATTCGGCGGAAGAAGATACTTTATCACTTTCATCGATGACTACTCAAGAAAGACGTGAGTGTATTTTCTAAAGGAAAAATCAGAAGCGCTCGAGATATTAAAAAATTCAAAACTATGGTCGAGAAGGCGACGGGTTCAAACATCAAGGCGCTCCGCTCAGACAGAGGTCGAGAATATACTTCAGGCGCTTTTGTAACTTTTTGCGAAGAGCAAGGCGTCAGGAGGTTCCTCACCGCACCTTATTCACCACAACAGAATGGCGTAGCTGAAAGGAAGAACCGAAGCATTCTCGACATGGTTCGATCAATGTTAAAAAGCAAAGACATGCCAAAGGAATTCTGGGCCGAAGCGGTACGATGTGCTATATATATTCAGAACCGATGTCCACATCATAGCCTCGAGAATCAAACACCGCAGGAAGCATGGACTGGCCGAAAACCGACGGTGGCGCACTTCAAAATATTTGGAAGCGTGGCGTTTGCACATGTGCCTGATCAAAGAAGAACCAAGCTCGACGATAAAAGCAAAAAGCTCGTGTTTATTGGGTATGATGAGAAGACAAAGGCGTACCGGCTCTATGACCCTGAAAATAAAAAGGTGATAGTAAGTCGCAATGTTCGGGTAGACGAAGAAAGCTCGTGGGGCTGGAACGTTGAAGAAAATACAACGCCTGAAGAACCACTGATCGTTACACCAATACCTGTTCCGATTTCGTCTCAAGAAAATGACGAGGAGGACGAACCAAGACAACCGAGGATGCGAAGCATGCAGGACCTGTACAGATCAACCGAACAGGTTTACCTAGTCTGCTTACTGGCTGACTCGGAACAGATTAGTTTCGAAGAAGCCATAAGAGACAAGAGATGGAAAATGGCGATGGACGAGGAAATAAAGGCAATCGAAAAGAACGACACATGGAAACTTGTGGAGTTGCCAAACGGGCATAAACCCATTGGAGTTAAATGGGTTTATTAGAAGAAGATGAATGCTCAAGGAAAAGTTGAACGTTACAAGGCGAGATTGGTGGCGAAGGGCTATCGACAACAAGCGAGAATAGACTACGACGAAGTTTTTGCTCCTGTTGCAGGAATGGAAACAATTCGCCTGCTCCTTGCCCAAGCTGCACAACTTAGTTGGCCAATCTATCAAATGGACGTAAAGTCCGCTTTTCTAAACGGCGAGCTTGAGGAGGAAGTCTACGTGGAGCAGCCGCCGGGATATTCAAAATCGGGAGAAGAAGGCAAAGTGCTGAAATTAAAAAAGACACTTTACGGGCTAAAGTAAGTGCCTCGAGCATGGAACACCGGATCGACGGATATTTCAAAAAGAACAAGTTCGAGCAATGTCCATTTGAGCACGCTCTCTACGTCAAACGAGAAGGAAAGGAAATGATCATCGTCGCACTCTACGTCGATGACCTTATATTCATGGGAAGCAGTGAGAAAATAGTCAACGACTTCAAGAAGGCGATGACGAAGGAATTCGAGATGACGGACTTGGGACTGATGAAATATTTTCTTGGTCTCGAAGTCGTGCAAAGAAGCACGGGAATTTTTATGTCGCAAGAAGCATATGTGAAGGCTATATTAGAGAAAAATAAAATGGAGGAAAGCAACCCGGTAGCGACACCGATGGAACTTGGAACAAAATTGTCCAAGTTTGAGGGAGGAAAAGGAGTGAATGCGACCGATTATTGAAGTCTCGTGGGCAGTCTTCGATACTTAACCTGCACGAGACCCAATATCGCATATAGCGTTGGAGTCGTTAGCCGCTATATGGAAGATCCGAGGCAGTCACATCTCAAAGCGATTAAGAGAATTCTACGATACATCCGAGGAACACAATCTCTCGGACTATTTTATCAAAAGGCGAGCGATTGCAAATTAGTCGGATATTCTGACAGCGATTGGTGTGGAGATATCGATGATCGAAAGAGCACTGGCGGCTACGTATTTTATCACGGGAATACGGCATTCACCTGGTTATCGAAAAAGCAACCAATCGTGACTCTATCAACCTGCAAAGTGGAATATGTGGCAGCATCGTGGTGTGTCTGTCACGCAATCTGGCTGAGGAACGTACTGCTCGAGTTGAATCTACGACAAGATGAGCCAACCGAAATTCGAGTCGACAATAAATCAGCGATTGAGTTGGCGAAAAATCCAGTTCATCACGACAGAAGCAAGCATATTGATTTGCGCTTCCATTTTATTAGAGAGCACGTAAAGAATGGAGAAGTGAAGATGGTACACGTCGCGAGTTCGGATCAAGTTGCAGATATTTTCACAAAGCCATTACCAACAAGCACGTTTGAATATTTGAAGCAGATGCTCGGGATGAAAGATCGAAATGTATTGAACTTAAGGGAGGAATTTGTTGAATAAGTCCAATACGCATCTACCAGATAAGATATGGAAAGAAAAAAAAACATAAAAAAGGGCACGCATGAATTAGAAGCCAACCAAGGAAGAAAAATGAAAAAGCAAAGTCAAGGTAAGAGCCGAAAATCTAAGATATGATTGATCTACTTTAGATTATGTGTATCTATATCATTTGTCCTCTCTACCACACATATCTATATATATGCGCATGTGTGTAAGAATAAAAATGTAAGAGAGAACCAAAAAAAAAAGAGAGAGAGTACGTGGGTTGCATGTATTACCAGATAAAAAAAAACTGAATTGCGTTGAAATTTTTTTTTCTCATTCTTCAACCTGATCGCTCCCTCTCAATTCAATCTTACCTCACATAAGTCGGTCCTTCACAGTTTATTTCTCTTTGTTCGATCTCGCATACAGTTAATAATAAAACAACAAACAATCCTCTTCAAGTTGGACTCACAATAGATTAGAAAGCCTAACTTTTCAGAGATATTCTTGAGTGCCTTTAGTGAATACATCTGCAATTTGTTTATCGCTTATGACAAATGAGGTATCTATCGTCCCTTCTTGAGCCTTCTATCTGATGAAATGACAATCAATTTCAACGTTCTTTATTCGTTCATGAAAGATTGAATTCATGATAATGTGTTGTGGGGCCTGATTATTACAGAATACCACCATCGATCTCAATCTTCAACGGTGAACACTCTACAATCGATTCAATGTTGTAGTTGTATGGCCTAAGCATATACCCAGTCTAGTGTGGATACTTCAAAAAAAAAAAGATTGAATTACAGCGTAATTTTTTTTTTAAAAAAAAAGGAAAAAGGAAAAAAAGAAAACTTGCATGATTGATTATCGGCGCAATTCACAGCTGGTCTTGAGTTTACATATGTGACATTTTACTTTCTGTTTGCTGGCCAAATTATTAAAATTGGTCACTAAGTATAACATTTTTTTAATTTTGGGTCATAATGTTTGCCAGTTAAAAAACTAGGTCAGTATATAGTAACAAAATTGAGTCACTAGTTACAAAACTAGGTCACTAAGTATGTATATAGTTACAAATTTGGGTCACTCAGTATGTATATAATAAGAGAAAAGAAATCAGTGGCCCAATTTTATTACTATATATATATGTATTCAATGACCTAGTTTTGTAACTGGCAAACATAGTGACTCAAAATTGAAAATTGGCATAATTAGTGACCCATTTTTTAATTTTTCATGTACGAGCTAAGGCATTTGAATATACAAGTATAAGTAAGATACTGCTCAAACCTTCCCTAGCTAATCCAATTGATCTCCTTTTTCTATCCACATTGACTTGTCACTTTAGAAACCAAGTTGGATATATTCTAACTTGCAAACAGAAGATAATTCAAATTCATTCCAGTGTATGAAGTTATTACCGTAATTTACAATCATATCACTCAAAACATTCATGGGGTAGCTACTAATCATTCATATGGGGTAAAACTTATAAGAAATTTAATCGGTAAATATGATATCGAACTATTAGCATCCACGTTCCAACAACAAATGTAGAGAAAATAAATGACAATCAATTCTAATTAAATCATATGATAAGCACTTTCTTTACCTAATTGCTTGTAATTATCTGCTCGAATAGAACCCATGATTAACGATACTTAAATAACACCATTGTATTAACAATTGTGATGTATTATAAGATGTACGTACATTTAGAACCACACAAATCGGATTTAGAATACAATATCTTCTGCTGTGCCTTGCATCACGATGATAGCAACCAAAAAAAATTATTTTTATTCATAGTCAATCATAATTTCCTCTAGTTTCAAATTGTACAGTTGAATTGATATATTGTAAGTCAATCATTCGAATTAGAAATATATATACACTCATGTTCAGCTGTCGTCTGAATTTTTATAATCTCTTGGTCAGAGTTGACTAAGATATATAAAGAACAGTTGACTTAAATTAAAGAAGAAGCTCACATTCTAAGAGTTGACCAACGAGCCATAGACAGAAGAGGGAGAATGGTAATAAAATATATGACGGCAGATTTCACGGCGAGGGAAAGCACGCGCTTGTCACGTGCACATCTTGGTTTGAGGAATTGATATTGCGGCGTTAGTGTCGGGATCTTTTCTGACTGTAATAATGGGAAGAAAAAAAAGACAAGCGCCGTACATGCTCCTCGTTTCAAGGCGCGAAGTAGTTAGTTCACTTCGATATATATTATATTATATTTTTTATAATACTTATAAATGTGTATGGGATTAGGAACAGTGTTTTGGTCGTCGTAGTCTACTCATAGATATAATAATTAGCTATTGATCCTCTCACAACAAACAACGTCGTTTGCGGTATAAATATATATATATATAATATATATATATACTAGTGAATTTGGAGCCGCGCACAAGGCGCGGCGATAAATGCCCATGTTTTCTTCTGTTATCATATTATTTTTATCTGTTTATTATTTAATAAATCACATATTATATAATTCAGCAAGATAATCATTACCCAAGATTATATAGAAAAGTAAAATTTGCATATGAGATAGGAAGTAATTCATAAGACAAAAAATAATAATAATAATTAGCACTACCTTGGACATAAACATCATTGTGTGGCATTGCCATGACTGTGTGCTTCAGCTGTTTTATGTTAATCTCGATCCGTATGATCCCCGACGGTTCTCAATGGTTATGCTTTAATGTTAATGTCTTAATATTTCGCTCTAACAATACAAGGTTGTTCTATGTTTTTGTTACTAAGTCAACTAATTTAATACTTAGATCTTTTGTTTCTTTGTTTAAACAAATAAGTAAATGCCACTAACTTGCATTTAGGAGAGGAGCTATAATATAATTTCAGAGTTAGCAAAAATATTAAATAAACCAAAATGATAATACATGACAGAAAACAACCTTGCAAATTTCTTTGTATAACCAATGATAAATATTTCTTTCTCTATAAATAGATATCCATTTTTTTCTAATTTATTTTTTCTGACACATATTTCTTAAAAACTGCTAAAATTGATTTATTCCCAAATGTTGCTTTAGGAATTTATAATCTAATATTGGCATGAACTTTTTTGCAAATACACCCTTCGAATTATATCTCGAATATTAACACTCACAAATTCGAGATCAACTTTTTGTTGTAATAAATCAAATGACTTCGTACTCACATTTATTTCTAGTCTCTTTGTTCTGTACGTTTTTTTAAAATATCTTAGCATTGTGGAAGTACTATAATTTTCTTGGGATTGCTTTGTCTATTTTTCTTTGTGCGTGATGATTTATGGTAGAGACGTATTTATAGGTCTCACTAGGAACATTTACATACTCCGAATAACTTACTGATTAGTATATTACTTAAAAAAAGTCGCTTATCACATAGAAATTTCTTCACGATTAATCCTAAATAACTTATTGATTAGTATATTACTTATATGTGGTTCACTTAAAAAAACTAATCTTCTCCTATGCGCTTAGAATAAAATAAGTATCTTACACTAATATTAAAATTAAACTACATCTAATTTTTTGCAGTATAGACAATATATATCTTACATACAATTTTTTTTTAGGTTGGGTGGACGAGGCATGTGGCATTCAGACAAAAGACATATTATGACATAAAAACATAATATATAAAAAAATTCGAAAGAATGCAACTGACGCGAATAATCTTCTATAACACAGACATTTGCTTTCTATTTAATCATAATATATTTAATAAAATACATGAAATAATAATACGGTGTCGTTTTTTGTGCATGTAGATTATAGGTCATTATTGTCCTAGTTTGTAGATTCCGACTACCAATCCCATTTCATTTACCCCATTCACACTTATAATATATAATATAGTATTAATGATGAAAGAGAAAAATGTATATATATACATAGAGTATATCGGTAAGCGTATTGCTTTAAAAACTTTCGTTATATATTTATACTATAATAATATAGGGGTCTTTACACATAAGTACCTATTTTGATAAAAACTTGTAATTTAGTACTCTGTCAGGATTTTTTTATATGTAGTTAGCTAACAGAATAAATTTTTTGCACATAGGTACCCGATCCCGAAAGTACACCATACAACACATTTGGTACCCTATATAACAAAAAATGGTACGGCGTATGCTATATTTAGGTACACCCTATGTAACACACATGTATCCCGTAGGTTCGGCGTATGCTAAATTTAGGTACCATATATCAATGCGTTATGGTATGCAATATACATACAAGAAGGTACGACATGACTAAAGAAACTGGTAAAAGTTAAATCGGGTATCTATCTGTAAAATTGTCTGACATGGGTACCTATGTGTAAAAATTTTATCCAATTGGGTACTTTCTATCGATTCACCAATAATATATTTGTAAGGAGTTATATGTTGTGTTAATTTATACTTTAATTTATAATATAGTGTAACGTATTTGTTTCCGAGATTTTAGTTTAAAATGTTTAAGCTTAACCATAAATTCGTCTTTTAATTCGTAATAGTTACAAAGCAATAAATATCATAATGGTCCCCAAACAATTTTATACAACTAGAACACAATGAAAACATATTTGAAAAAATCTATAAAATCAGGTGAGTATTGAATTATTTTTGAATTTTCAGAAAATCTATAAGAGGATGTTGAAGACTCCAATTTGAAGTTATTATTTTAACATTCAAGATCATTTGCAAGAAGGTCTATGTCAATCTTTAGTTTAAAAATTCCTAAAAGAAAAATTGGAATAAATCTATTTTAACATAAGCAATATGGAAATTGGTTGGTATGTATTATAAAAAAAAATGCAACATATTACTTATATTGGTAGGCGTTCAAACAGCTAATGGAAGACAATTTGTTTATATAGCGAGGGAAATATTTCTTAATGTTGATAACGGTGATATAATACAAAGAAATTGTAAGCAAATTTATGTTTCGTATTATATAATTATTTTCAATTGGGTTATCCGAATTTATTGGCCTATCCTCGAACTATGAAACAAAAGATAAAGGCTTTTGGAATTTATAATTGTTTTCACTTTTAAATTCAGTTTTTTATTTTTTAATTAGCAAATGAAACCTTTTTGTTGTATTAAATAGGACGTCATGTCTATTTGACATGACAACATGTTTTGAGCCCTTAATGTTACAACATTCATAAAAATTTCAGTGTTATAGATGTACTAATGGAGATTAATACTTTACATATGCAAGATAGCTGGAACACGAAGCCGAACCATGCCGTCAGGATAGCATCTCAATTATGTCAAAACATATAAGCAGCCGAAATAGTGCCACTTGTTTTTTTTGTTTTATCAATTCTATCTTATATGTAAAATATAATTTTGTAAATTATATTAATTGATGGCTATTCTATTAAAATCGATAATACGTTGTTAGGTTATAAAATAGCTAAGTAATAAAAATGATATACATTAGTTGAATAAAATGATGGGCATCTATTGCCGCGACTGGGCGCGGCTTCAAATTTCTAGTATATTATACTCCATCTGTTCTAAAAAGCAAGTCATTTTAGATATCTATTTTTGTTATAAAAAGCAAGTCGTTTTGGTATTTTCAATAAATATATGTGTGTAAATTTCCAAAATTACCACCATCTTCAATAATAAAAAAAAGATACACAAACGAAGTCAAACTTATAATTTGTCTTTTCAATGTCAATGTCACCAACTTCCAACATCTCTTAACTTCTACGCAATTCCCATTTAACTATCTAACAAAAAAAATCTGATGAATATGAAGAGTCTTCTTGTGTTTCTAGAAAATGAAATAAAAAATTGGACGTGTTTGCTTTACCCTCATTTTCTACTTTTCAGATCACGTAAAGTGGAGAAAAAAGAAGATGAAGTTGAAGAGCCATATCTCTTTCTAGAAGAAAAATTGAACGAGTGATTGAACATAAGTGGAATAATAATTAATATTTAATGAGAGGTATAAATGTCATTTTAATCCATGCCTTAATATGCGTGAGAAAACCTTAAACGACATCTATTTTGAAACTGAGGGAGTAAGAGCTAATGGTGTTAATGAACAGGATTTTCGTAGTGATCTACCAAGTAGAGTAATGATAGCCTATTGATCTATTAGGCACACCCTTCCATTCAACGTATTTTAATAAATAAATTATGATGAAAGAGAAAACAAATGTGTATAGATATACTCTTTGTGCGACCTTCGCATTCCTGCAAATTTTATATATTGATGTTATATATAATATATTGTGTATGTTCACATGCCTTGTCCACCCACCCTAAAAATTGCATGCATGTATGATATTTATTTTTATGTACTATTTTTCTTAATATTTTATTGAAGTGCAGTTTATCTACTTAATCTTTTTTTTTGGTAGAATAAAGATATTCATTACCACCAACTCAGTTTATACACCTACTATCAACAGAGAAATAAGAAACTATTAGCTAAGCTGTGAATGATAAAAAAATTGCATCTAAATTCTAACTCCGGCAGAATCCCTAAATCGAGTTATGGTTTGGACCCTCTGCTTCAGCTCTTGGACTAATCCTTGCACAGGTTGCTCCACTGATCTCGGACTCAGCTCATGCACTCTTCTGTTCCGCTCCCTCCAAATGTGGTATATCGTAGCTGCCACACAAGCAATGGCAATTCTGCTCCTTCTCTTACCTCCCACCAGATTGACACAGGTCTGCAAATGATCTCAGCACACCATCCAGCTTAGTCCACTCACAAACTTTACATAGCACCTGTTGGCTGTAATTACACTCCATAAATATATGCTCAATAGATTCATCATACTCGCCACAGAGCCTACATTTCCTATTACTGATACATAGCCCCCAGCCAGCTAGTCGATCCAGCGTCAGCAGCTTCTTCTGAATCAATAACACATCATAAATGAGTGCTTGGGTATGTTCATTCTGTTCCACGTGGCTTTAGACAGGGGAAAAGCAGGGGAATCACCTTTAAGCCAGTCATACCCTGACCTAACCGAGTATAAACCATCGCTTGATGGGAGCCATTTCCTGTCTGCATACCCTGCACGAAACCTCTCCTTTAATCTGTGCAACTTTCTCCAATGCCAGCTAGCATCCACAGCTGGGCTGAATTCCCAAAAACTGCACCCTTTCAGGTATACCACATGTACCCATTTGATCCATAACGAATCAACTGCCAAAGTAATATCCCAAATTTGTTTCGCAGCCAAAGCGAAGTTCCAAGTTACACAGTCTCGCAAGCTTAAACCTCCTTTACTCTTGGACAGGCAGACTCGCTCCCAACTGACAAGAGGAATGCACTTGCCATGTGTTTTCCTTCCCCACAGAAATTCCATACATATCCTATCAACCTCCTTCGACACTGACTTAGGAAGTAGAAACATGGAGCCCCAAAATCCATGAGTAGCAAGTAATACTGAATTGATCAGGCACAGTCTCCCTGCATAGGATAAGTTCCTAGAAGACCAACACCTAATCCGGGCAGTGATTTTTTCCACAAGTGCTTGACATGAACTTCTGCTCCACTTAGTAGGAGAGATAGGAACCCCGAGATATCTCATGGGATATCTTCCCAATTGGAACCCAGTAATCCTGAATATCTGGTCCTTAGTCACATCAGACACACCCGCAAGAAAAACATTAGATTTCAGCTGGTTAGCTTCTAAACCAGACACGCATTTGAAATGGACCAATGCATCATTAACCACCTTAACTGCTTCAGCTTTTCCTTTGCAAAATATCATAAGGTCGTCTGCAAAACATAAATTCACCAGGTTCACAGATTTACAAATGGGATGGAACCTAAACTGTGGATGCTTAGATGATAGCTGAAGCTTCCTAGTCAAGTACTCCATAGCAAGCACAAAAAGCAATGGAGAAACAGGGTCCCCCTGTCTAATCCCACGAGCTGCTTTGAAGCATCCAACATGAGACCCATTGATAGCAATACTGAAGGATACAGTTCGTACACATTCCATAACCCAAGACACAAACTTGGTGGGAAACTTCAACATACACATCCAAGTCCTCAAAAACTCCCAATCCAATGTATCATATGCCTTCCTTATGTCCACTTTCATGAGTACACGGGCTAATGCATTCCTCCTGTTATACAATCGGAGGAGGTCTTGACATAAGAGGACATTGTGCACGAATTGATCTACCTTCCACAAAAGAACTTTGATTCAAATGAACGAGCTTAGGCATAAGAGGCTTAAGCCTTGAGCATAGAAACTTAGATATGCATTTGTATATTGTGTTACAACACGCTATGGGTCTAAAATCCTGAGCTGAAACTGGGGAATCCGTCTTAGGAATCAAGCACAGCACAGTTCTGTTAATACTGGGCTGCATCTTACCAGTGGCAAAAAACTCCAATATAGCATCAGTAACTTGATCCCCCACTAATCCCCATGCTTGTTTAAAGAAGCCATTTGCTATATCCATTCGGCCCCGGAGCCACATCTTCATGTATGGAGTTCATAGCAGCAGCCACCTCCTTTCTATCAAATGGTTTGATGAGTTCCAACTGGTCAGTCAGATTCAAAGAGTATCCTTCCTCCACTACCAGCCGATCAATGTTTTGTGAAGGTTGCCTACACTTGCCAAGCATATCTTGGTAGTACTTAATAAAATGTTGTTGAATCTCCCCCTCACCAGAAATAGGAGCCCCTTCCTGAGATATAATAAATGATACCTTATTCCTGTAAATTCTGCGCTTAATCACTGCATGAAAATAAGCAGAATTTTGATCCCCTTTATCTAGCCACCTCACTTTAGCTTTTTGTCTCAAGAACTTGTCATTCGCTGCACTTAGGAATCCATATTCCTTCCTAATCCCCTCTTCAATAGTGATCAAATCAGCACTCATAGGATCATTATGTAAAGCAGCTTGGTTGTCCTCCAATTGCCTCTTGACAACTTCAGTTCTGTTAACAATGTTAGCAAACAGTGTTCTATTCAAAGCTTTTAAAGGGCCCCGGAGCTTAACCAAGTTACTGGTAACACACCTCATACTTGATCCATTCTGAACAGCCCATTGAGTGCCTACTGTATTCAGAAATTCAGGTGCCAAACTCCTCATATTGAAATATTTGAACGGCTTGTTGCGTGGCTGGACCTGTTTCATACTCCTCAGCAAGATAGGGGTGTGGTCTGACACTCCCTCACAAAGAAATTCAGTAACATAGTCACAGAATTTATCAGTCCATGCTGGATTTGCTAGGGCCCAATCAATCCTACACCAGATTCTATTCTCAGGATTCTGTTTATTAGACCACGTATAGTGACAGCCAATTCTTCTAATATCCACAAGCTGACAATAGTAAATGCACCGATTGAAGTTGGTGAATTCCCCAGAGTGAATAGGAGATCCTCCAATCCTATCTCCAAATCCCCTTATGTTGTTAAAATCACCCCACACAATCCAAGGGTCCACCATTGTTTCACCAATCTGAGAGACAGAACTCCATAACCTGTCCAGAGCATCAAGCTCATTCTGTCCATAAACAACAGTAAGGTAAGTAACTGTAATAACCGTAAAATTTTAATACAGGATTTTGAGGTAATTAATTATGTAAGTTTGTGAATTAAGAGTTGGATAAATTAATCAAAATCTTAAAAAGAAAATATAATAATAATAAATAAAATAAATAAATAAAAATAATAATAATAATAATAAATAATAATAATAACATAGGGACTTATGATATTGGGCTTTGTTTCATGCGTGACTTTAGCCCAAATTGCATAAGATAAACTCTAATAAGTAAGTTGCTTAAGGGTGAGGAAAAGAATATATAAACTTTATCATCACCTAGTCTCATCAAGTTGCAAAAATCGATAACCTCAATACATATCCAATCCCTCAAACCCTCACAAATTAATCGAAGGGAAAGAGATAACGAAAGAAGAACTTCATAAGGAGCAGAGAAACTTTCAACTAGTTTGGAACCTCGAGCAAGCTAACTTCGAAGGATCGAGTTATAGGGATTCCATCAGACCGCTTATTTAGCGATAGCGGGAGGACAGGTAGGTGAATTATTCATCTACAATACGTAAACACATGTATGTGCTTTATATGCTTCTATGTGATCAAATGGTTTACGTGGTTTATATGTTTTACATACGTTTCATGTGGAATCATGTTTTCACGTTTATAAGCATAGCATATGCATATCATATCACAGGGGTGAGATATTTGCACCGTGTTGGGACGGTTGATTTGAAATATTGTTGAGCGGGGTAAAATGAGATGTTAGTGATTTGTGTGTTGACTCGTTGAGGAGTCGAGGTTGGTACTCGTATGACACCTGACGGCAGACAGGCGTGATCGATCTGTCTACTCGGGCGTGAACGTCCCGAGGTGCAAAACCGTCGTGATTATATTTTTAGCGGAGGGAGCGACCTGACAGGGCAGTTGCGTGATCGTCAAAACGCTGTCGGCGTAGGCTACCGCTTACGGAAGAGCGGCCTAGCAGGGCAGTTGCGTGATCGTCAAAACGCTGCTAGTGTAAGCTTCCGTATATTATTATTATGGGCGCGCGAGGTGTCGAGTCTGACCTAGGGCCCTGTGTGGTGTGGTTTTAGACGTGATTGAGAGAAAAGAAAAAGTGAACATTGCGTGTGAGATATTGGGATCGAGAATGAGCGTTCACGTGCATACATGCATTTTTATTCACCTACTGGGCAAGTCGCTCAGTGTTTACGTGTTGTAGGTACTGAGTCTGACGCCGACGCGCGTCAGGACTGAGGCGGCTGGTGGCGGTGCTCCACGGACTTTTGAGGGCAGGGCGGTACATGGATGAAGACATGTGGAGCGATAATAGGGTTTTTGTTCTTTTGATATTTTTGGGGCTACGCCCGTTGTACAGACACTACTATGTAAAATAATATTTTATTATATTATATATTATCTTTTAGGAAAAAGTTTTTATTAGACGGGTCTTCCGCGACTTACGTTGCGAAAATCCGCCACTAATCCTAGTTACAAAAGTAGGGTCGTCACAGGTGGTATCAGAGCTTCGGCTTTAGATTCTGAAGACTGTCCATGTACTGCCGCTCAAAAGCCTGGAGAACCAGCCTGGCCTGTAAGTTAAATGCTTGACTATGTGATTATGTGTTATCTCATACGTGTTTTATTTGAACTATTGTAGATAATAGTTGAGAAATGCCAAGAACCCGTAGTGAACATGTGGCTGAATCCAGCCGTAGGACTGAACCGGAGTCCCCTCCAAATGAAAGGGACTCCACTATTCTACGACTGACCGATTTACTTCAACGTCAGTCGGAACATATCAATCGCCAGTCGAGTCAAATCGACGAGCTACTCCATCATCATAGCTCGTCTGAACATCGTCCTTCCCCACAGCCAGCGCGTGTAGAAATTATAGGGGAACGGTTTCGGAAAATGGATCCCCCAACCTTTGCTGATGCTACGGACCCAGTAGTGGCAGAAGATTGGCTGCGTACTATAGAAGATATGTTCATATATAGTCGTGTGCCTGAGAATGAAAAGGTCTTGTGCGCCGTTTCCATGCTCAGAGGAAACGCCCGATTCTGGTGGGATACAGTTAAAGTCCTAGAAGATCCGTTGAATATGTCGTGGGAACGATTTAGAGAATTGTTCCACGGCAAATATTTTACTGCCCATGAACAGGAACGACGGATGCTAGAATTTATGAATCTCAGGCAAGGAGGAATGCCTGTAACCCAATATATCCGTCGATTCGAGGAGTTGTCCCGTTTCGCTCCTCACATGGTGGCAACAAATCTACTCAAGGTGACGAGGTTCATTACGGGCCTCAAACCTGAGCTTTATCGCGACTTAAGTATCTCGGGGGCCCGACAGATGGAATTTACCCAAGTAGCAGAAAGGGCCATGATAGCTGAGCAAGCTGAGGCTCAGATTTCTGAAGCTCAAGAGGCGAAGAAGAGGAGGGAGAGTCAGCAAGGACCTGGAAGTGATCGTAAACGCCAATTTTTCAACAAAGGTCAAGGTAACCAAGGAAATCAGGGGAACCGACAGGGCCAACAAAACTGGCGCCCAATGCTGAACCAGGGACCCATGAATACACCGAATAGACCCCCAAATTCAGCACCTCAAGCCAGACAGTGTGGCCGTTACCACTTCGGCGCCTGTTATCAACCCAGGCCCAACCCAAACCCGCAGTGTTTCAGATGTGGAAGAATGGGGCATTATGCTAGGAATTGCAATACGACTTCGCCCCAGAACCTGACTCAACCACCGGTTCGACCTCCACCAGTTCCTGCACGGGTTTTCACGCTTACCAATGAGGAGGCCGAAGCGAACCCTTCTGTTGTGACGGGTACGTTAACTATCTATAACGTGCCCACTTCTGTGCTAATTGATTCTGGAGCCACACATTCATTTGTGTCGGCTAAGTACGTGGCGAAGGTAGGAATATCCCCTACCTCCTCTGAATGCAACTATGTAGTTACTCTACCTCATGGGGATCCGACGCATACCAACCAAGTACTGCGAGGATGCGTCGTAAATATTGAGGGTAGGAACTTGAGTGCCGACCTGATTGTAATCCCGATGAACGACTACGATGTCATCTTCGGAATGGATTGGCTTTAAAGATATGGAGCCATCATAGATTGCAACAAGAAGGTCGTTAAATTCCAGCTGCCTGAAGAAGAAGCATTCACTTTTTCGGGTAAAGCGAATAAGAATAATATTCCACGAATATCAGCTCTGAAGGCTCAACGACTTTTGAGGTCGGGTTGTGAGTCTTATCTTGTGTATGCAGTGAAGGCAGAGGACTTACCTCAGCCGGAACTAAAAGACGTACCTGTAGTCAACGAATACGCCGATGTATTTCCCGATGATCTCCCGGGGTTACCCCCTGATCGAGAAATACAGTTCACGATAGAAATGATCCCGGGGTCTGCCCCAATCTCTAAAGCCCCTTACCGTTTAGCACCAAATGAGTTAAAGGAATTGAAGGAACAGTTAGAGGACCTACTATCCAAGGGGTTTATCCAGCCGAGTTTTTCGCCGTGGGGCGCACCCATTCTTTTTGTGCGAAAGAAGGATGGGTCGATGCGACTGTGCATCGACTACAGGGAGCTGAATAAGATTACGATCAAGAATAAATATCCCTTGCCAAGGATCGATGATCTGTTCGATCAACTACAAGGAGCTACGGTATTCTCGAAAATTGACCTCCGTTCCGGATACCATCAGTTGAAGATCAGGGAGGTAGATGTTCCTAAAACTGCGTTCAGTACGAGGTACGGCCATTACGAGTTTCTGGTCATGCCTTTTGGACTGACAAACGCCCCAGCTGTTTTTATGGACTTGATGAATCGAGTCTTCAAAAACTACCTCGATCGGTTCGTTATCGACGATATTTTGATCTATTCTAAGACAAGAGACGAACACGAAAGCCATCTACGAACCGTCTTAGGAATCCTGCGAAAGAAACAGCTCTACGCCAAATTCAAGAAGTGTGAATTCTGGCTTGAGCAAGTAGCCTTCTTGGGACACGTGATTTCTGGGAAGGGAATCTCTGTGGACCCGAGTAAGATCGAAGCTGTAAATAATTGGCCACAACCTACTACTCCTACTGAGGTCCGAAGTTTCCTAGGACTTGCGGGATACTACCGTAAGTTTATAGCGGACTTCTCCAGTATTGCCTCTACATTAACCAATCTGACGAGGAAGAACGTTCCGTTCAAATGGACCGAAACGTGCGAACAGAGTTTTCAAGAGTTAAAGAAACGTCTTACCACTGCTCCGATATTGACAATACCATCGGGAACCGGAGGATTTGCAGTATACAGCGATGCTTCGAAGAGTGGCTTGGGATGTGTGCTGATGCAGAACGGAAAGGTGATTGCCTATGCTTCGCGACAACTAAAGGAATACGAGAAGAACTACCCAACCCATGACCTCGAATTAGCAGCAGTGGTCTTCGCTCTGAAGATCTGGAGACATTATCTCTACGGAGAGAAATGTGAGATCTTCACAGACCATAAAGTTTGAAGTATTTCTTCACTCAGAAGGAACTGAATATGCGACAGCGAAGATGGCTGGAGCTCGTCAAGGACTACGATTGCGTCATCAGCTATCATCCGGGTAAGGCGAACGTAGTCGCAGATGCGCTAAGTCGAAAAGCGGTGAATGCAGAATTACATCAGCTTGGAGTGGAAATAGTCAATTTGGGCGAAGTCGAAACGAAACTAGCAGCGCTGACTCTTCAGCCGACGTTGCTAGAGCGAATTCATAGAGCACAAGAAAAGGATGAATTCTATCTAAAAGGGAAGGACACACTACCCGAAGACTCCGAAATCCGGGCAGACGGAACCTTATTATACAAGAATCGGCTATATGTGCCCAACAACGAGGAGTTACGACGAACGATAATGACAGAAGCCCACGCAACAACATACTCTGTACATCCGGGAGCTACAAAGATGTACCAAGATTTGCGGGTGATATATTGGTGGCCGGGAATGAAGAAGGACATCGCCACGTTCGTAAGTAAATGTATGACGTGTCAGTTGATCAAAGCAGAACACCAACGACCGGCTGGAACTCTGCAGCCTTTACCGATTCCTGAATGGAAATGGGACCATATCACGATGGACTTCGTCGTTGGTTTACCAAAGACGACGAAAGGCCATGACGCTATCTGGGTGGTAGTAGACCGCTTGACGAAATCAGCCCATTTCCTTCCAATCAGTTCTACTTTTTCCATGGAACGCTACACTGAATTGTATATTCAGGAAATTGTTCGACTCCATGGGATTCCAATTTCTATCGTCTCGGATCGAGATTCGAGATTTCTATCCAATTTCTGGCAGAGCTTACAGAAAGCGATGGGTACTAAGCTCTCGTTCAGTACTGCGTACCATCCTCAAACCGACGGGCAGTCTGAACGGACGATCCAAACCCTTGAGGATATGTTACGAGCGTGCGTGCTAGACTTCAAGGGAAATTGGAGCAAATATTTGCCGCTGATCGAATTTTCTTACAACAATAGCTTCCATGCTACGATCGGGATGGCACCGTACGAGGCATTGTACGGGCGCAAGTGTCGATCCCCTGTTCATTGGGACGAAATCGGCGAACGAGCTGTATTAGGACCCGATATGATTCGAGAAACAACCGAAGCAGTGACCAAAATCCGAGAAAGAATGCGAACGGCTCAGAGTCGACAAAAGAGTTATGCAGATCATCGCCGACGACCCTTGGAGTTCGCAGAAGGGGATCAAGTATTTCTAAAGATCTCCCCGATGAAAGGAGTAAAGCGTTTGGAAAGAAAGGCAAGCTAAGTCCCAGATACATAGGCCCCTTCAAGATAGTTAAACGAGTGGGCGAAGTCGCGTATCAATTAGGGTTGCCATCGTCCCTATCGCAAGTTCACGACGTATTTCACGTATCGACATTACGAAAGTACGTCGCGGACCCGAGCCACGTTATCAGAATGAGCTTATTTATCAACAGCTCAAGCCCGACTTGAGTTACGAAGAGAGGCCTGTAGAGATTTTGATGTACGAGTCGAAACGACTACGGAATAAGAATATTCCGTTAGTTAAGGTTTTGTGGCGGGAATCAATCAGTTGAGGAAGCCACTTGGGAGCGTGAGGATGATATGAGAGTTCGTTATCCCGAGTTATTCCTGTCGGCGTAATTTCGGGGACGAAATTTCTTTAAGGGGGGGAGGATGTAATAACCGTAAAATTTTAATACAGGATTTTGAGGTAATTAATTATGTAAGTTTGTGAATTAAGAGTGGATAAATTAATCAAATCTTAAAAAAAAAATATAATAATAATAAATAAAATAAATAAATAAAAATAATAATAATAATAATAAATAATAATAATAATAACATAGGGACTTATGATATTGGGCATTGTTTCATGCGTGACTTTAGCCCAAATTGCATAAGATAAACTCTAATAAGTAAGTTGCTTAAGGGTGAGGAAAAGAATATATAAACTTTATCATCACCTAGTCTCATCAAGTTGCAAAAATCGATAACCTCAATACATATCCAATCCCTCAAACCCTCACAAATTAATCGAAGGGAAAGAGATAACGAAAGAAGAACTTCATAAGGAGCAGAGAAACTTTCAACTAGTTTGGAACCTCGAGCAAGCTAACTTCGAAGGATCGAGTTATAGGGATTCCATCAGACCGCTTATTTAGCGATAGCGGGAGGACAGGTAGGTGAATTATTCATCTACAATACGTAAACACATGTATGTGCTTTATATGCTTCTATGTGATCAAATGGTTTACGTGGTTTATATGTTTTACATACGTTTCATGTGGAATCATGTTTTCACGTTTATAAGCATAGCATATGCATATCATATCACAGGGGTGAGATATTTGCACCGTGTTGGGACGGTTGATTTGAAATATTGTTGAGCGGGGTAAAATGAGATGTTAGTGATTTGTGTGTTGACTCGTTGAGGAGTCGAGGTTGGTACTCGTATGACACCTGACGGCAGACAGGCGTGATCGATCTGTCTACTCGGGCGTGAACGTCCCGAGGTGCAAAACCGTCGTGATTATATTTTTAGCGGAGGGAGCGACCTGACAGGGCAGTTGCGTGATCGTCAAAACGCTGTCGGCGTAGGCTACCGCTTACGGAAGAGCGGCCTAGCAGGGCAGTTGCGTGATCGTCAAAACGCTGCTAGTGTAAGCTTCCGTATATTATTATTATGGGCGCGCGAGGTGTCGAGTCTGACCTAGGGCCCTGTGTGGTGTGGTTTTAGACGTGATTGAGAGAAAAGAAAAAGTGAACATTGCGTGTGAGATATTGGGATCGGGAATGAGCGTTCACGTATATACATGCATTTTTATTCACCTACTGGGCAAGTCGCTCAGTGTTTACGTGTTGTAGGTACTGAGTCTGACGCCGACGCGCGTCAGGACTGAGGCGGCTGGTGGCGGTGCTCCACGGACTTTTGAGGGCAGGGCGGTACATGGATGAAGACCTGTGGAGCGATAATAGGGTTTTTGTTCTTTTGATATTTTTGGGGCTACGCCCGTTGTACAGACACTACTATGTAAAATAATATTTTATTATATTATATATTATCTTTTAGGAAAAAGTTTTTATTAGACGGGTCTTCCGTGACTTACGTTGCGAAAATCCGCCACTAATCCTAGTTACAAAAGTAGGGTCGTCACAGTAACAAATTCCCTATCCTTCAGAACTTGAAAATGCATATGTTGGTCAGTTTTTGTTATAAGTTTCAGCTGGAAGCCACCTCTCCACACTACCACAATCCTACCATTAGGATGTTCACTAACGTTATGTACAGATTCCCAGTCATTAAAGACTCTCTTTACCACCGTTTCTACATTTCCTGCTTTGAGCTTCGTTTCTAGTAGACGCATAATATTGATTTTGTACTTATTGCAGAAGAGAGTGACCTCTCTCTGCTTTACAGGGCCATTAAGGCCCCTAATATTCCACACAGAGCATCTATCCATGATCTAGTCCTTTACCCCTCTGCTTGGAAGGGGACAGCCTAGTACCTTACATTGCACATTCTCCTCCTGCACCATCATCTTAGCCCAAGCTGATCTGTTTTTCCCACCAGCCACAGATGTCAGAGTTTTAGCCTCCCTTACTATATGCTCTCCATCTGCTGTTATGGAGTGCTCATTACTCCCAGGTTGTTTAACTGCAACCTGTACCACATAATCTTTTCCCTGCACATGACCCTCAGGACTCATGTCAGCAGGCACAGACTGCTTGGCTGGCTTCCATATTCTTTCAACATCCTTTTTACACATACTTTCTTCATGACCATAGTTCCCACATTTACCACACAACACTGGCTTCCACTCATATGTAATCTTCTGCTCCACAAGTTGCCCCCGCTCATTCATAAACTGTATGCTATCTTTAAGAGGTTTGTTGAGATCAATTTCAACAAGGACCCTAGCAAAATGAATTTTTTGTTCCTCGTATAATCATCAGTCATAATCGGCTTCCCAATTAGACTAGCTAGCTTGCTCAAGGTTTTCAGACCCCGGTATTTCAACTCTAGCTGAGGTAGATGCACCCATATAGGAACGCTATCCACACCTATTTTACTGAATTGAGTATCTTCTGTCCAAGGCGCTAGCACCACTGGCTTCCTGTCAAAGTGGAGTATTTCAGACTGTAGAATAGAATCCGATCTCTACTATCCACTGAATCAAATCGAGCTAGGAACAAACCCTGCCTCACTTGTCAGACATTGACTAGCCCCATTTTATCCCACTTTTTCTTTTCAGAAAACCCGACATAACCCCATACGGAGGGTTAGCCCCTAGCACATAGCATAAGAGAGCAGATTTCCAATGATCTACTTCCTCTTTAATCTCCTCCAGGCTCACAGATCCTATTTCAACCCACCTTCAGTGAAATGTTCCACATAATCAAGGCGATTATCCTGATTTTGCAGGAACTCCACATTGAATCTAGACCACGGATTAAGCACTATGGGATCCCCCGATTGATGCTTAGGAATACCCCCTGAAGCCTCCCTTGGAGTAGGCCAAGCCCCACGCAATTTCTCATTGACCTCATCCGCGTCCACCAATGGAACAGTAACTCTCGATGCTCTCAGACTTTCTCCAGAATCTACTCGATCCTTGCTCCAATTGCTTTGCCCGTGATGATTCCCCGAGATGGTAGAGGGTGGCGTCGTCACAACGAAACCCCCTGCTTAGCAGGTTTTCTCTTTTTCGCCATGGCGGAAGAGAGAGAAAATCGCCCAATTCCTGTGTATTATTATCTACTTAATCTTGATGTATACATTGTATGTAGTTTTTTTACCATCTCTTTTTTATTTTCATGTTTTGGTTTTATTTACCTAGGAATATTTATTTTACATGTTTTGTTTTGATAACAACTAGATGCAATATTTCCATTTTTTATGTGTAGTTTTTTGTTACGCCAGAAATTTAAAAAACTTACATTTGAATTAATATGCATTTTTTAATGTTTTACATGTCTAACCACTATGTAATAACTAATGAACGAATCACTACTTTATATACTAGCACGTCACTTTGGTTTAAGTTATTAGTATTGCTATATATTTATACATTACACAAGGTCTTCCATATGCACAGATTGTCATTATCTACATGGAGCTCATTAATTTGTATTTGCATATCTTATAGTGAACAGGGGCGGATCCAGAAAATTTTTATCGGGGGAGCCGTAACATAAAATTTGTGTTCATACCGAGGTTAACTTAGAAAATATATATTCATTCGACGTTTTCTCGAAAGGAAATGTTTATCTTGAAAATCGATTTTTATATTGAAGAATATAAAATATACAATATTAATATTTCTAAGGGTGATATAGAGACAATAGAGGAAGAATTCTAAATAGATAACGAAAAGTATTAGAAAAAGTCAAAATTAATTTAATTACATATTAAATAAGTACTTAAATTAATATTTTTACTATAATCATACTTACTTTGATGATGTATTTGTAAAAGGGCTAAATTTACCAATTGATTATATGCGTAAAATAATTGAAGTTATTAAATACTAATTAAAGAGTTAAAATTGTTATAGACTTAAGAATAAAATATAAAAAAGAATAAGTATTAGTTATTTTTTATGTGCTTAAAATAATTGAAGCCATTAGACATTAGAAAAAAAAATAAAAAGTTGTTATAGACTTCAGAATAGAACATAAAAGAAAAAGAATAAGTATTAGTTAAATAATTATTGTTAAATTAGACTTTAAAACGAATATAAAAGTTAAAAAAATTAAAACTATTGAATATATAAATTACATAAAAATAAAGTAAAAAGTAAAAATAATTAAATAGAATTCTTTGATTCAATAATGAATATTAATTAAGAATTAAATTGGCTGAATAGTAAGATCGAATAGAACGGTAAAAGTAAAAGGGTAAAAAAGATAGTGAAAAGAATATCTAAAAATTAGTAGAAAGCTGACATAACTCAGAATCGAACCCATGACGCATAAGTAGATTTACAGCATCACCAACCACTGTGCCACACGCCAACATGAGGAAAATACTATCACGATCATTTATATCCTTCATAAGTACTTATGCTATGAACATATACTACTAAAGTTTCCGAAAATTTCGCGGGGGCCGTGGCCCCCCCGGGCCACAATGTAGATCCGCCCCTGATAGTGAACACTTTAATTTTGCTTTTTCTGAAATAAATGCACAACTTTTTTTAATCGTGACAAATGTTCGAAAACATAATATTAGCCATAGCATGATTGAGCCAAACAACGTCGAGCTAGGATATCTTGAGTGCATTCATATATAACAGTTTTTGAAGTTAAAAAATGTTGACTTCAATTTCTATCAATCTATGTCTTTTTAGTAAACTTTAGAACTTGAAATATTAATAGTACTGCGAATTCTAACAATTTAAAGAAAGCATGGGCATTTCTCGACGCGCCTGCGGCTATAATTTCCTAGTATATATATATATATATATATAGATAGAGAGAGAGAGAGAGAGAGAGAGAGAGAGAAGAGAGAGAGAGAGAGAGAGAGAGAGAGAGAGAGAGAGAGAGAGAGAGAGAGAGAGAGAGAGAGAGAGAGAGAGAGAGAGAGAGCACATTGGTCGTTGAGTGAGTAAGAAACAAAACAACGCCAGCTTAATTAGTGCTTGTAAGGTAAGGCAGCTTACGAGTAGGGTTGCAAACAATCGTCGAATACCGCAATATTCTATTGGTATTCGGATGACAATTGAATACGAATACGAATACTCGAATTTTTTATCAAATCATAAAATCGATGCTTATTCGAATTTGAATATTATCTCGAATATTCGAATCGAATATCAAATATTTGTATTCAAAGTCATCTTTCATTTATTATTTGATAAAATATAAACAATATTATATTTAAAATATATACTGAATTACAATAAATTATATTTAAACATTATTGAATTACAACATATTATTTTTAAATGTTTTAGTGAGTTATCATATATTATATATGAATAAATATTAATTATACTATATTTTATGTTATATTATTCGAATCGAATAATTCGCTAAATTTTCGAATCGAATATTGTGATTTCATATTCGTATAATTCTCAAATAAAAAAATATTCTTATTCGGATTCGTATTCTAAATATTCGAATTCGAAAATTTCGAATCGAACAAAAAAAGTTCGATTCGTTTACAACCCTAATTACGAGTCCAATAACATATAGGAATAATTAATATCTATGTACCCTGTTGCCATGATAGAAGGTTTTTAGAAATTAATATATATGTATTATATATATACTATTGCTTGTTTCAAACTAGAATCACTAATTCTTTTATCCTAAGGGGACGGGTAGGTTGTAAACACAACAAGAAAGATAGTAACAGACACGGAAAATAGATACGAAATTTATTTCGTGGCTAAATAGTGAGTATTAGAAACGGATTCTGACATTAATTTTTATTTCAAAATAAATTAATGCTTTTATATAGACACGAATTAGTACGGAAAGAAAATGGAATGTGATAAAATTCATTTTAGAAACGGCATATATACGAGTCCAAATTTGCTACGAGAACAACACCTACACATCAGACACAAAAAATCCCGTGTCGAATCAGCCAATAGATATGGAATTTTGATTTTAGACACCGAATTTTCCGTGTCTAATATGTCAGTGAAATAAGTCATGCATCAATGGTTGCGTCGTGAACCGTTTAGGTAATATGTCATAGTTTCATATCCTTGTTACGATTTTCATTAAATACGGGTATTATCTAACTATATAATATAGGTTGGGTTCAACCCTTATTACAACAAATTTTGTAGGACGGATAAATATATAATGAGATGAGAATTCGAAGCCATAGTGTAAACCAAGTAAACGACAATCATCTACTTTTATATAAAAGTGTTCAGTATGGATAAAAATCATCAATTTGGTATGTCATAGTTAATTAAAATTTTACCCTTAATTACTTAATATAAGTTTACCCTTAATATTTTAACTTATTACAAGTTTAAAATTTTATTTGTTACATAACTTATTAACAGTATATAATGTTAGAAAAACTATAAAATAAATGATATATTTGCACACACATTAGGTGATACAAAAGTTCGGCATTGATACAATTTTTCAAGTACTTTTTTGTTCAAATGAGAGTCGGTAGGGGTGTTCAAAAGTTTCAGTTTGTACTATTCGGCTTATTCGGTTTAAATTATTAGGTTTATGCGTGAATCCAGCTAGAAACCAAACCAGAATAACGCAGAACAAAACCAAACCACCCAAATCGATTCATTTTGGATAAAAATCGTATTTCTAAAAAATTATATAATCGACCCAAATATATCATATACCAAATTGGATATGCACCACATCAAGTATCAACATTCAAAGAAACACAAATCGCAAATCATGATACACTCTTAAACGAATTCAGGTAGCCCGTTCTTAAAATCATGATGTGATCGTGTATTAAGCATAAAAATTTTAAAAATAATGTTATTTGGGTGGGCCCAAATTTTTTTTATCCTACCGGATAGCCGAACGCTTTCCCCTATTTAATAATTCGAGTGACCCAATTAACAACTCCCTCCACAATGATCCTTTGACTCACACGTAAATTTTCTCAACATTTTTGTATGTGTTGACGTTGCATGTATTAATCTCTCAGCCGATTTGAGGCTAAGCTTTCAATAGGCACTCAAAGTCAAGAAAGAACTCAGAAACGTCTCAACAGAGGCGGACCTAGGATTCTATGACCGGGGGGTCAAGATTTGTTGAACGAACATAACCCAATTAATTTAGAAATAAAAAATCATTTATATATAATATACATGAAAATTTTGTACTCAATTTTTATGTCTAAAATATAATACATGACTAAATTTTTATGAAACATGAACCACTTAAATAGAAATAAAGAAATAAGTTATATATAATATACATGAAAAATTTATACTTGATTTTATATCTAAAATTTAAACAAAAGACTGAATTTTTATTAAAAATAATAAAAGACTACGTTTTTATTAAACGTAACCCACTTAGAAATAAAGGAATAAGTTATATACATAATATATATGAATTACTTAATATTATATCTAAAAATTAAATAAAAGACTAAAATTTTTATTAAAAACAAACGCAGCTAAGATTTGATCCATGGGCAACCACTACAAAACGCTTTGCTATAAGGCCCACTACCACTGGGCCAATAGATAACTCACAACAGAAAGCTAAATTTAAACGATCATATTGTTACTACAACGCTCGGACCACCACAACTCCCTCATTGTCCGCCGGCCGGCCGGGGGTCGACGGACCCCCCGAGCCCCTACGTGGTCTGCCCCTGCGCCTCAACACTTTTAACCTAATCAGCTCAACTCAAATTCGATTTGATTACAACTCAACATGTAAGAAGAAGCTAACATTTTTTTTTCGAAACGATACTTGTATATCTCATTAGCAAAAAATAATTACAGCGGGTTAACTAACCCGAAAGCATCTTCTGGTACCAAAAATTTCCAGAAGAAGAAGCTCACAGATGAGCACGAACGATGTGCTAGCTACCAATGAAATAAAACCACAAAGAAAAAAAAGGAAAAACAATACCCAGAAGAGAAAACAAAGGAAAACAGTCACAGAGACAAAAGGGAAGCATAAGCATGTTGGCAGCTGAAAGAGAGATAAAAGAAGACTCAGCATCATCTTCATCTCAAAGGCTGCAAAAAAAAAAAACCGAGCAAATCCAACATGCAGTCAAAAGCTGAAATCACCACTGAACAGAGGGGCTGTTCCTAGTGAAAAAGTGCACTTTCTATGATCACTTTAGTACTCGCTCTGCGTGCTCATGAGAGCATGCCTACCAACTCTAAAGAACATATGAACGTTACAATTTCCTTCACAAAAAATATCAATCCCCACAGCATAAACCCAAACCGAAAACTTCAGAAAATTTCCAAAAATTCTGTCCACTCTGCCACGGCACAGACGACAGTCTCTTTTTCACTACGGCTCACGTTTTGGAAGACCCATAAATTTCTCGTCTTCGAGAGTTGCCAAAGAATATACACAGACAATTGAATTCGATTCTGATCCACTTTGTTTTCAGCCGCTGATGTAATCCACTCCCACCACCATTCGACTTGAAGATTTTCTCGTTGAAGATCATTCCACTGGATTGGAGAAAGTCTACAACAGATTCTTGCTTTAGAACATCTAAAAAGGATATGCTCCAAGTCTTCCACATCTTCACCGCAACTTTCACAAATGGGATCGACTTGTATACCCTTTTTGATGAGATTCATATTCGTTGGAAGGATATTGTTTAAACATTTCCAAATGAAATGTTTAAGTTTTTGCTTAATTCTCAACTTCCAACAAGCTCTCCACATCCTAGCTTTATTACGTCCTCTATCACTACTCCCAATCAGACCCTCTTTCATCTTTTGATGTTCCTTCAACATCTTATATGCAGAGTGTACCGTGTAGGTGCCTTTGTTGTGATGAATCCAGACAAGTTTATCTCGCATACCAACACGAACAAGAGGAATGCCCTGAATGACATTGGCCTCCCAAGAACTGAAAATTGAGTTGATGAGCGCTAAATTCCAAGCTATTCTCTGATCAACCAATAATTCACTAAGCCATGTAGGATATTGGACAGGCCTATTTGCTGTATCCGGAATGAAGTTTGGGCATCCCTGAAGCCAAGGTGATTCCCAGATTCTAACAGATTTACCATCTCCAATTCGATAGATCACTCCAAATCTAAGAACATATCTAACATTAAGCCAACAACTCCATAGCCATAACGCATTGTATTGACCTTGAAGCTTGGAATATACCTGTCTTGGGAAAATACTTTGCCTTAAGGATTTTGGACATCAACAGATTTGGTTGAGTGATGACCCTCCAAACCTGCTTAGCCAAGAGCGAATCGTTGAATGCTTGTATCTCTTTGAAACCCATACCACCTTCCTTAGGAAGTGAGAGCTTCGCCATAGACCACCAATGGATTTTAGAATTCCCAACTTCATTAGAGCCCCACCAAAAATTTGAGATTTCTTTAGAAATAATTTTGCATACGCCAATAGAAAGTTTGAAACACGACATCACGTACACAGGTAATGCATTAAGTATAGATTTGATAAGCACTTCTTACCAGCCACACTAAGGAAAGAATTCTTCTAGCTGCTCACCCTCCTTCGCACCGTGTCCACCACATATTGAAATGTCTCCTCTTTCGATCTTCCAATCACCAGAGGGAGTCCGGGATATTTTGCTTTATGCTGCTCCTTAATTCCTTCAAGATTCTGACAAATGCTCGTCTTAACTTCTTGCAGTGTATTCTTGCTGAAGAAGATTGCCGATTTCTCCAAATTGATGCTTTGTCCAGATGCTTTACAATAAGAGTCGAGCAATCCCTTAATTAACAAAGTCTGGCCCATGGATGCCTCACAAATTAAGAGGGAATCATCTGCAAATAATAAATGAGTGGCAGGAGGTGCCTCTCTACAAATTTTCAATCCTTTATATTGCTGCTGCAATGATGATTGTTTGATAAGGTTTGAAAAGGCTTCAGACAGATGAAGAGAAAGGGCGAAAGGGGGTCCCCCCTGTCTAATGCCTCTAGAAGGAACCACAAAACCAGCAGCTTTGCCATTGAGATTAAATGAAAACGAAGCAGAGTTGATACAGACAAGAGACTCAATAAAGAGGTGATTAAATCCCATCTTTGCCATAATTTTACTCACAAATCCCCATTCCACCCTATCGTATGCTTTGGTTAAGTGCCATGAATTTTCTACCTTCATGCCTAAGACAATTGATCAAATGAAGGCATTCATGAGCCACAACAACATTATCTGTTATCAATCTACCAGGTATAAATGCTGACTGACTAGGATGAATGCAAAATGAAAGGCATGTTTGAGTCTTTCTGCGAGTATTTTGGAAATAATCTTGTAAATAACATTGCACAAACTAATGGGCCTATAGTGGGATATTCTTTTGGGATTTTTAATCTTCGGTATGAGGGTAATAAGAGTGTGGTTCATTGATCTAAGCATCTTTCTATTGAGGAAGAAATTCCTAACAGTGAGGCATATATCGGTTTTGGTGTGTTCCCAGAAATATTGAAAAGAGGGCTCATACCGTCCGTACCTGGAGCTTTGTTAGGGTGCATAGAAAAAACGACATCTCTGATTTCCGTATCAGTGACAGGGTTGATGAGGACCTGGTTCATAGCTGTCGAAATGGACTGGGGAATTCCTTCCAATATTTGATCCAAGTATGGAGGATGAGATTATGTAAACAATTGTTGGTAGAATCCGGTCACTTCTTCCTCCACTTCTGTCCAGTTTTTGCATTCCTCACCGTTGCTCTTCTCAAGCTTCTCCATCGAATTAGAACATCTCCTTTGAATTGTTGAAGCGTGAAAGAATCTGGTGTTTTTGTCTCCATGTTTTAGCCACTGATTTCTAGATTTCTGATACCAGAATAATTCTTCTGCCTTGTAAGCCTCATTAAGAGTGCCCCTCAGTTGCCTCCATGAATTCCAGTCTCTATCCCCTTTCAGTTCTTTCATTTTATCCATCTTCTCTTTACATTCTGCAATCTTAAGGGCTGAATTAGTGCAAAGACCTGAACTTCACTTCAGCAACGCAAGTCTGCAGTTCTTAATTTTCCTAGTGAGTTGGAAAGAGGGGTTCCCAATAGTAGGTAGGTTCCATGCATCTTTCACCACATCATTAACCTCCTTAAATTTCAGCCACCTTTGGTCAAATTGAAATCGTCTTTTTTGAATTGATGGGGAAGGTTCAGAGACAAATACAATAAGACTACGGTCCGAGGAGTGTCGTTCCACGTGGCTGACTTTTGAGGAAGGAAACTTTAGAATCCATTGTGATGATCCAAAGAACCTATCAAGTCTTTCTTCCACAAAATCATCACCCTCTCTGTTGTTTGCCCAAGTGAATTCCCTACCATTATAGCCAATCTCACACATCCCCAACTCACTAATAAAGTTATTGAAAGTAAGAAAACTGGACGATGCTCTCACTCGGCCACCACTTTTTTCCTCAGCACTTCTGATGTCATTATAGTCACCTCCCATAAACAAAATACTACCCCACTTAACGCTGGCTTGTTTCAGAAATTCAAATTCACACGCCCTTGTGTATGCTTCAGTACTATGGTGAACACAGATTGCGCAAAATTGAGTATGGTCCTTGGTATTCTCACATTTGACTTCAATGGAGAAGTTCAAACTAACCACTTCATGGATGATAATATTATCAGACCAACACAAAAGTAGCCCTCCTTTCTTTCCAATAGGATCCACGTAAAACCATCGCTTAGAAACTTTCAATTGTTTGCACACTGTAGTCACAAACTGCGTTCTCTTCTTAGTCTCACAAAGAAAAACCAAGTCAGGGAGATAGAATCTAAATGACTCTTTAAGCTGGGAAACTGTAGAGGGTCCTCCCAAACCTCTACAGTTCCACACCATAGCTCTCATCGGTCACCTCGGGGCCATTTACGGCTGGCTTCCTCCACCTTAAGAGATATCTATCGAATTGTCATCACCCTTCTGTTTTTTTGAGTCAGGCATCAAAACGTCTTCTCTGTCCTCGTTCTCTTATGTAGAAATCCTGCCTCTCTTTTCCCCTACTCGATTAACGCCACATTAGAACATATTACAAGAGTTGATTCGGTCAGCGAGCGTATAAGGTTGGCCTCTCCTACATTTCTTTTTGTGCGGCCAGCTTTGTTGGTGATCACCGGTCTCCTTGTACTTTGTAGTTGTATTGGAATGTTGGTCAAAACATCCAGCATTTTGTCATCTTCAAAGGTAAAGGTCTTGGCAGGTTCTATCTCCATCTGACCGTAGGTAGGTGACTCCACATTAAGCTCGTTTGATGATTCCTTTGTGTCAGATATGGTAGGATTACGAGGAGTACTCCCACAATTCAGCTCTCCTCCACTCATTTCAGAAGAATGTATATGTTGTAATTCTTCATTCCTGGACGATGGTTCCTCCATTGTCCACTGTTGGATGACTGAGGTTCTCCTTACCCTTGTTGCGCTTTTCCTTCTCATCGTGACTTCCACTCTCCGTGTTTCCTCTATGCTCCCCAACTGGTTTCTTCGTTATTCTGTTTCCTTCTGCTTTAATCCAATCTCCAGATTGGTGAGGCCTGAAATTCTTATTCTTAATATCTTCGGATCTGGTGCTACAGTTCTTCTCATGGTGACCCATCTTACCACAGTAATAACACAATTGTGCTAACTGTTCGTACTTAAAATCCACCCAATGTCTAGTATTTTCGAGTTTGATGAAGGTTCCCCTCAGCAAAGGTTTCTCCAAGTCCACTGATACTCTGATTTTTAAATGCCTCCCTTCACAACTACCAGTTTCCGGAATAATAACATCCTTGCACTCCTTAAATAATTTGCCTATTCTTTTTCCAGTCTCTACTGATATCCAATGGTTTGGGAGTCCCCAAACTTGAACCCATAAGTCGACTAGATTGAATTCCGTTTCCGCTAGCTTCAACTTTTCACTCCAATCCTTAAGAATTATGTAATGTTGTTCAAAGAACCATTGACTGCCTCCAAGAATTCGATTTTTGTCCTCTTGTGTCTTGAATATGAACTGGAATAGATTGATGCCCAACTCTCTGACTTTAAAGGATTCCTTCGTGTTCCAGATTCTTGTAAGAGTATTACGCAATCCTGTGTAGTTTACTACTGGTTTGTCACTGAAAACTCTACCCACTAAGCTTCTCCCAGACTCCTCTGTGCTTCCCACAATATCTGCAGCCTCTAATTCAATACCCCCCCAATTCCATGGTTGATAACTTGAATTTCTGTAGACGCTCTGAGATATTATCCTCCAGACTACAGTTCACAGAATCTTCCATTGTACGAACAGCTATAACCAGATACTTCACAACCCTGCAAAATACAGAAATCCAAGAAAAGGAATAGGTCAGTAAGGTTAAAAGCAAAGAGATGGGAACACCAATTCAAAATGCCAAAGAGAAAGGTGAAACAAGTTGCAAAGGGGTTAGGGTTCCGAGGAAGCTACATTAAAATGGTTTGTTTAGAAATGGTTGTAAAAAGAAAGGTATGGCAGCAAAGTGAAAAATAGGGTTTATGATCTAATAATATTCATTGTTTTAAGTGCTACTTTGGGAGTTTAGGTTATACGGCTGTGATGGGAATGTAATGAGAGGACTTCGGGTAATGCAGACGGCCTTCAGCCTAAGAGATTTCAGACGAAGGGAAGAGAATATTTACAAACTTACACATTTACATCTGAACAAATCCCCCACCATAAATAGAACTGGATTGCTATTCGCGGCCCCCTTTTCCTAGTCACCGCCCCCTAAAGGGCTAGAAAAAGACGTTTTTGCCCTTTTGAATTTAAATTTCTATTTAAAATCCATTTCCATACAACACTTTAATATCGCAATCACACATCTAAATCAGAGTCAAACATAAAATAAAAAAAAATGAAATCGCAATGAATAGTCTATTTGGGAAATGGAAAGGTCAAAAGAAAGGGTCTTTTGGGACGGATGGTAAGCAAATTCTCGTAAATTTCGTCAATATGCACGCGAATTATCGAACATCGATCGGATCCGATCGAAAAAATTAGGCCCGACCGAAACATAATTTCGGTCCACACAAGGGGTGACCGGACAACAATTTCGGTCACCCATTGTGGCGACCGAAATTACGTTTCGGTTACCCTTGTAGGTGACCGAAAATATTGTTCGGCCGAGGCTGGCGGAACCGAATTTTTAATTCGGTCGGGACGGCCGCGGCCGAAACGGGATTTCGGCTCCCGTATAGGTGACCGAAATCTGATTTCGGTCGCCTCTTATGGCAGCCGAAATTCCATTTCGGTTGTAATTTTAATTTTTTTTATTTTTTATTTTTATTTTTTATTTTTTTTATTTATTTCTATATTTTATTTATATTATTTATTTGGATTATTTATTTATATTATTATTTGGATTATTTATTTGTATTATTTATTTGTATTATTTAGTTGGATTATTTATTTGTATTATTTATTTGGATTATTTATTTGTATTTAAATCATTATTTTTAATTTTTGTACAAAGATCCTAAAAATGGTATCAGAGCCATGGTGGGGGTATTAAGAAGTTACGGTGTAGTTTAACGTCATATTCTTATGAATTTGATGCGAAAAAAAGATACTGTTAAAAACAGTATTGAAGAGGAATATGATGTTCCTCAAGATTTAGAAAAATTAAATCGTTGGACAATTCCTAAGATAGATTATAAAATAATCTATGAATTAGGAACTTTTGAAAAATTAGGTTTAAAACAGGTAGTCAAAACTACCGAAGAAACTATCTCTCTCAACAACGAAGAGATGGTTATTAGACTTCTAAGTAATAGAGACTTAGAAAAATATAAATTGAATCATAAGTTTATCCATATAGGATTAGTTCAGGTTGCTTTTAAGCCCTTGACCTTAGAAGGTTTACCAGAGAGCTTTATAGCAGCTCTTAGAGACGGTAGAAATCTCGACTGGAAACAATCCCTAATGGGAATAATTCAGTCAAGTCTGGCACATGGTCCAGTTTATTTTAATGTTTACCCAAATCTCCAACTATCTTTGACTGATGTCAATATATTAGATGCTCTGACATTAAATGTCAAAACTCACGGATATAATTACGCTCCGGGTTCGGAAGTAATATGTATCTGTTACAGAATTTATTATAAGCCTTTATATACGCTTAATCCTCAATGTAAAATTGTTGATAAACCTATCAACGAAACTATCCTAATAGAAACCAATTTTAGTAGATCTAATATTACAACTCGTAGATCTATAAAATGGGAAGAAATACAATTTCCAGAAAACTGGACAATTGAAAGAGCCATGCCTCTTCAGCCAAAAATACAAAATAATCCTGCTCAAATAATTCAAGCAACTGATGGTACTGTTCAAATACAGTTCGAACAAAATCATAGATCTGTTCCTAGGTCTAGAATGTCTAGATCAGCCTCTTCTCATTACCATATATCACCATGTGATTATATGGTAAGATCTCCTTCTAGAGCTTCAACTTCTCAAATTAGGGAATCAACTTCGAGCGATTATTCGCACAATAGAGTTGATGAATTAAGAATTAATTCAGATAATATTGTTCATGGAGTTTCTAAAAAAGACGAGGAAATAACCGAGTCAGAAATGGAATTTTGTGTTTAATGGATTTAAAACCCAAAATTGATTTTAGTCCGGGTTCTCCGGCAAGAAAAGAAATTCAAAAAGAATTTAATTTACCCAAATGGGAACTCTTTCGAAAATGGTTTTTTGAAAGTTTTAATAACGAAGATAAAATTAGTATTCAAAACAAATTTTATAATGATTTGTCAAAAAGAAATGAAAAATTACCTTTTATTCCTTGGTTTTTGACAAATTATTTTAAAAATATGATTTCAGTTCTTGAAAGAAATTATAAACTTTCAACGGGGAAAAATTTGAATTCTATTTATCCTCCTCAAACTAGTTTCCAAATGGAAAAAGAAAATGAAATTAGATATTATAATGCTTTTAAAAAATTATTTGAAAACGAAACCCTTACAGTTACTGTAAATCACATTAATGGTCTTTTAAAACAACAAAATTATACAAATATGTATGTTATTGTTTTAGGAGAACAAATTTCCTTATTAAAAAAAAATATAGAAGAAATATCTTTTTCTATTAAAGACATAAAAAATTATCTTTTAATAAACAAAGATAAAAATATAAGTGATATTAAAATAGCTAATCTAGCTTCTACCAGTATTCAACCTCCTCCTGAGATTGTTGATTTTAAATTAAAATCAATTACTCAAATAGAAGATTTAATTGAAAATAAGCTTAAAATTTTAAAGTACTTTAAGTGAAGACTTTGAAAATCAGCTTGAAAATTCTGATAATTTTCATAATACTTTTAATGAAGAGATAAATAAAATAAGAAATTCTTCAAAATTTGCTAGTAAACCAATTCAAACTAAATATTATTACCCAAGACCAACTCCTCAAGATGTTCTAATTGAAGAACATGATCTTACTATTAATAATTCATATAATGGTCATTGTATTTATGAATGGAATTTGGATGGCTATACGGAAAGACAAACTTTCGGTATGGTTCATAGAATGATGATGTATAGTACAGTCTGTAAAACTCAAGGTAATACAGACAAAACTATAGCTCAAATGCTTGTCGCTGGCTTTACTGGTCAGTTAAAAGGTTGGTGGGATAATTATTTATCTCAGCCAGACCGTGAAAGTATTTTCCTTACTGTAAAGGAGGAAAATGATGCAATTATTGAAAATGCTGTTTATACTCTATGTATAAACATTGTAGAACATTTTACAGGCCGATGGTCTGATAATTCCGAAAATGTTAGGACTTTGCTCCAAAATCTTAGGTGTAAAACCCTCACATCATTTAGATGGTATAAGGATACTTTCCTTAGCAGAGTCATGGAACTTCCTGAGTCAAATAGCACTCATTGGAAATCCAAATTTATTGATGGTCTTCCTTTCCTATTTGCTGAAAGAGTTAAGAAAACTCTTAGAAATGGAGAATCCAGTATTAATTATAGTTCATATACCTATGGCAGATTAATAGGAACCTGTATACAGGAAGGTTTAGCTTTATGCAATGAAATAAAGCTAAATAAACAACTTAAGAGACATTCTCTAGATGAGAAAAAACAATTAGGAGAATTCTGTAGCCAATTTGGTTTAGAAAATCCTTCTACGAGTAAACCTCGTAAAGAATATAAACCTAAAAAATATTCCCCTAAACAATATGAAAGGAGAAAATATCGAAAATCAAAAAGGAGAGAACAAAACCTCTCAAAAGATAAAAAAGACTATCATTATAGAAAAAATTTTCCTCCAATTATCTGCAGAAAATGCGGAAAAATTGGTCATAAAGCAAAAACTTGCTGGACCAAAAGGAAAATTAATAATTTAGAAATTGATAACGAATTAAAAGAATCATTATCAAAAATTTTATTAGAATCTGATAAATCTGAAAGTGAATCAGAATCTTTTTCAGAAAATGAAAATAATTTCATTGAAGAAGTTTCTTCAGAAGAATCTGAAGAATGTCAAGACTGTCAAATAGGACAATCTTGTTCTAAAATTGTAAAAAATTTAGAATCTGAACCAGAAGATAATTTATATCAAATTATATCTCAATTTCAAGAATTAGAATTAAATGTTCTTGATAATGATCTTTTTGAAATGTTAAAAGAAACAGAAGATCCAGATTTAAAAAATCATATAATCAAAAGATTAATTCAAAAAGAAGAAGAAACTTCAAAAGAAGTTGTTTCTAAATTAATTAAATCTGAACCTTATAGTATGGCCGAAGTAATGATTACTTCGTAATAAAAATCAATTAAACAAAAATGAATCAGCTGTTAATATTAAAGATTTAACAATTGAAATTTCAAATTTAAAAGATGAAATTAAACATTTAAAATTAAGTCATATAGATTTAGAAAGAAGATTTTCTAAATTAGAAAAGGGGAAAGAAATAATTAAAGAATTAGAGACTAGTACTTCTGAAAATATTCAAGAAGATAATTTTCTTTCAACACTGGAAGTTATTACTTCTCAAAAATGGTTAGTAAAAATCTCACTACTCATTGACGGAAATTTCCAAAAGAATCTGATTGCACTAATTGATAGTGCAGCAGATTTAAATTGTATCCAGGAAGGAATAATTCCTACTCAATATTTTCATAAAACAGCTCATTCTCTTAGCTCTGCAAGCGGAGAAAAACTTCAATTACAAAATTCCTAAGGCCTTTATTTGTAAAAATAAGGTCTGCATTCCTACTTCATTCTTGCTGGTCAAGAATATTACAAACCAAGTAATTCTTGGTACTCCGTTCCTCAGAAAAATATTTTCCATTCAAAATATAAATGAATTTGGATTTAAAGGTAACTTCGAAAATAAAGAAGTTTACTTTGAGTTCATTACTGAACCTTTTTCAAGAATTCTTAATGAAATTAAGGATTCTATTCTTATTAAAGCAAAAGAAAAACAGGTAAATTACCTAAAGCAAGAAATTAATATACTTACGATTGAAGATAAACTTCAAAATCCTAAGCTACAAGAAAAAATTAAATTATTATATAATGAATTTACATTACAAATATGTAATGATCTTCCTAATGCTTTTTGGAATAGAAAAAAGCATATAGTTTCTTTGCCTTATGAAGATGATTTTAGTGAGAAAAATATTCCCACTAAAGCTCGTCCTTGTCAGATGAATTCTGAATTATTAGAATTATGTAAAAAAGAAATAACTTCTCTTTTACAGAAAGGTTTAATAAAACCTTCCAAATCACCTTGGTCATGCACAGCCTTTTATGTCAATAATGCGGCAGAAAAGGAAAGGGGAGCACCTAGGTTAGTTATTAATTATAAACCCCTGAATAAAGTTTTAAAATGGATTAGGTATCCTATCCCTAATAAAAAGGATCTTTTAGATCGATTATTTGATGCGATAATTTTTTCAAAATTTGATTTAAAATCAGGATTTTGGCAAATACAAGTGGCTGAAAAAGATAGATATAAAACTGCTTTTACAGTCCCAATTGGTCAATATGAATGGAATGTTATGCCTTTTGGCTTGAAAAACGCTCCTTCTGAATTTCAAAATATTATGAACGATATTTTTATTCCTTATAGTAATTTTATTATCGTTTACATTGATGATATTTTGATATTTTCGAAAGATATCGAAACACATTTTAAACATCTTGATATATTCAAGAAAATTGTTATTCAAAATGGATTGGTTATATCTAGTCCAAAAATGGTTTTATTTCAAACTAAAATTAGATTTTTGGGTCATAATATTGAAAAAGGAAATATTAATCCAATTAATAGAAGTATTGAGTTTGCATCAAAATTTCCAGATCAAATTTTAGATAAAACTCAGCTTCAAAGATTTTTAGGGAGTCTTAATTATATTTCTCCTTATTATAAAAATCTTGCTATAGATACATCTATTTTATATGATAGATTAAAAAAGATTCCTTGTCAGTGGACAGATAGTCACACTGAAGTAATTAGAAAAATCAAAAACAAAGTTACGCATTTACCTTGTTTAATGCTTGCTAATTCTAATTGGCAAAAAATTATTGAAACTGATGCTTCTGACTTAGGCTTTGGAGGAATCTTAAAACAAGTTTCTCCAGAAGATAAGAAAGAATATTTAGTTAGATTTCATTCGGGGAAATGGAATACTGCTCAGAAAAATTATGCTACTATAGCTAGAGAAGTACTTGCTATAGTTAAGTGTGTTCTTAAATTTCAGGATGATTTATATAATCAAAAGTTTTTAATAAAAACTGATTGTCAAGCTGCTAAATTCATGTTCCAGAAAGATTTCAAACATGATGTCTCCAAACAAATGTTTGCGAGATGGCAGGCTCATTTAGCCCCATTTGATTTTGAAATTATTTATAAAAAAGGAAGTGATAATAGTCTTCCTGATTATCTTACTCGTGATTATCTTTCATGAATTTTGCAGATATGTCCCAATATGGGAGAAATTTCCCCTCTAATAGAGGTGGAAGAGGTGGTAAAAATGTTATTGCTCAAATGGGCAATAAAAAGCTGGTAAAAGAAAATCTATCAGCATCTTCAAGTAATACCTTGAGCAGTGACGAATTCAGAGAATTTCTCGAATATAAGAAGCAGAAAGCAAAATCTGCTGAAGGAACATCTTACGCAAAAATAATTGCGGAAGAAGAAGATGAGGTTGATTATGAGAAAATTTCTCATACCGAGGTAATTATATTACTCGAATTTAAAGATTTAAAATGGTCTGATGAACCTTGGACTTTAATGTCAAGGTATTTAGACAGAGCATCATATGCTGCTACTTTTTATAAAAACCGTGATACTTATGAAAATATTCTTAAGTCTACGGGAACATGTGAGATTGAACATTTCAATGCGGGAAATTCCCCAATTGCTTTGAAAAAAGGTTATACCTTTAGTAAAATAATTTTTAAGCAAATTATTTCACACGAAAAATGGGCAATTCACCCATTAAAAGATAGAGAATATTTCCATCCTGAGTTAAAAACTCTTATTAAATTTAATTATTACGATTATATCGATGCTTTTTATAAAGTACTTTTATACCAGAATGAAAGTAAAAAAACATTCTTGGTGGATAAAAATTTGTGCGGATGTATATAAGTCCGAAATTCCAAATTGGTTTTATCAATGGTGGCTTTCTTATGGAGCTACAATTGAAATCCTTAAAGAACCCTTTTTCGGATTATATCAAGAATGGGTTAAAGTTTCTCCGATTCTTATAGAAACGGAATATAAAAAAGAATGTATTGAAGGAATGGCTTCTTTACATTTTTATATCGAATTTAGTATTCCTTGGATTTGGAGATGGACTCCAGAAGTGGGTTATACCCAACAAAAAATTCCATGTTTAAAAAGAAACTTTTATATAAAGTTTTGGAAAAAAATGATTAGAAAAACAGCCACTGGTGAATATGAAAGCCAGCAGACGATTGACAAAATCGAAGAGAAAATTTCTCTTTATAAAAATGCAATTAATAATCGTGAACAAAGAGAATCTCCTAGTCCTTTTGAGATGATTTCTCAAAGGATTAATTTACAAAAGGGTAAGATGAAACCCAATGAAATCATCGATGTATACTTCGAAGAAATGAAGAAAGATATTGCAAAAAATTTTGGAATGGACATTGGAGATATCTCTATGGGAACATCATCGAAAAATGAAGATGATGAGGACTTTTGCCTTGCTGGTGAAGGACAAAATCCGGAAGATCCGGATAACATTATTATTGAAGAAATTGGAGATAATGTTGTCGACCTCATGGGACAGGAAATTGCCATTATTAAAGAAAAGGTGGCAGAAATCGTCAAAACCCGTGAAGAAATCAAGGAAAATAAAGCCAAAGAAGCACTCAAAATTAAAGCTTCTTTTAAACAAAGTTGATCGTGACGTCCACGATGAAAAATTAGCTATCCTAAGCTTTTATAAAGTTAAGGATAAGAACAAAGACTTTCTTGGCCGAATAGTTGGCAAGATTCCTCGACAAGTGGATTGCAATGAAGAAAAAATTTTCTTTACTTTAATTATTGTACTTCACTTTTTCTTTCTATTTAATGTAATGAAGCTCATATGCTTCAGGGTGTGCTTTCCTTTACGCTCTCTTGTACTCTCTCTCCCTTCTCTCTTGTAATCCTCTCTACTGTAAAATATTATAAGAAATAAAATTTGGAAATTTGCTGTACGACTCTCCTCTCTTCAAGTAAGTTTTTAATTTTGTTTTTAAATATTTATCTTTTGTATCATTTAGCCTCAATGGAAGGCTAAATTATTCGTTAAACTACACCAAGATGCCTTAATACCTTAAATCATGGTTTTATATCATATATTATATATATATTAATATGATATAGAAAACATCTTTTAAAAAACGATTGAAAGAATTAAATTTTTGGATAAAGGTTATAATAAAATTGATTATTTATTTGTATTATTTATTTGTATTATTTAGTTGGATTATTTATTTGTATTATTTATTTGGATTATTTATTTGTATATTTTATTTATAGTATTTATTTGGTTTATTTATTTGGATTATTTATTGGTATTATTTAATTGGATTATGTAATTAAATTATTTAATTGGATTATTTAACTGGATTATTTAATTAGATTATTTAATTAGATTATTTAATTGGATGCTCAATAGTGAGGTCAAGCTGGCGGCTCGATTGCGTGCGCCTTGTTACTACATAACACGTGTGGGGTCCTCGGGCTCCCCTGCTCTTCGCGCCGCCGTAACACTCTTCTTTCGGTTTTGAGAGCTGCAAAGCCATCAAAACAAGCGAGCTCGATGATATGGTGTGCATGCTTTCGAGTGATGCGATTCTTGCCATTCTTGCATTAGGTGACATCGAGCAAGCCCTGCAATAGATGATTCAGAGGTCATTTCGTCGACTAAGATGTAACACGTGAGCTTATTTAATAGGATTATTTAATTGGATTATTTATTTCGATTATTTAATTGGATTATTTAATTGGATTATTTAATTCGATTATGTAATTAGATTTTTAAGTGGATTATTTAATTCAATTATTTAATTGAATTATTTAATTGGATTATTTAATTCGATTATTTAATTCGATTATTTAATAGGATTATTTAATTCGATTATTTAATTAGATTATTTAATTGGATTATTTAATTGTATTATTTAATTGGATTATTTAATTCGATTATTTAATTAAATTATTTAATTGGATTATTTAATTCGATTATTTAATTGGATTATTTAATTTGATTATTTAATTGGATTATTTAATTGGATTATTTATTATATATTATATAATTCCCGATCCCCGACCCGAAACCCGTCCCGGTATATATTATATATATAATTTATTTTTTCGTTATATATTTATATATGTCATAATTGTTAATAAAAAGCTATGTAGCCCAATGGATAAGTACTTTCGTTATTAAGTAGAGGTCAGGGTTCAATTCCTAAATAATACAATATATGTTGAGTTTTTATAAATTAGAATAAAAAATAAAAATAAAACGAAAAAGTGAAAATTAACCGGGTCTGACGGGCCGAACTGAGATTCGGCCGGGCCTGTGCACGGGCCAAACTGGAATTTCGGTCGGGCCCGCGCGGGCCGAACTGGAATTTCAGTCGGGCCCGTGCGGGCCGAACAATAATTTCGGTCGGGCCAGTGTGGGCCAAAAATGTTGATCGGCCCGAACACAGCCCGGCCGAAATTATTGTTCGGCCCGTGCGCAGTTCGGTCGAAAATTTCGTTCGAATTTCCTTATCGATCGTTCGAATTATATATTTAGTTAGTTTTTTCTTTTTAAATTAATTTAAATATTATAAGGGCAAAAATGTAGGGGCGATAACTAGGAAAAATGAGGCGGTGAATAGCAACTCCCTACATAGAACTTACAGATTTTACATAATAAGCACACAATCACTCCATAGAAACAGCTCTAAAAAAACACAGCTTTGCGACACATCACAAAAAGAAAGGGTCGCTCATTTCCGAGTGAATGATATCAAACACACACACACACACTATTAACCACACTTTCAGACATATATCTATGTAATAACTACAGCACAGCACAGCCTTAAACCACCCCATTACTCAGATAACGGTAGTCATAATGCCTCCGATTAAACTCAATCAAACTCCCATAAACCCTATCAGCAACCCCGACGAACAACGATTCAGTATCGGGACTGAACGAAATCCCAGCAATCTCCCCAAATATATCGATTTCCTGAGCCTTCAAGTAATCAGAAGCAGTATCAAACACATGTACAAAGTCGGCGGGCTCAGCCATGGCCATGAACCGCCCGTCCGAGGTGAACCTTACGGTCCTAACGGCTCCCATTCGTCCCTTTAGGACGGCGAACGACTTAGACAAATTCCTCACGTCCCACAACCTGCAAGTCGTGTCTTGATTTCCCGTTGCAAGAATCTGACCGTTTGGGTGCCATGCTGACGCGAAGGAGTAGTCCAAGTGTCCCTTTAGAGTGGTGAGGATTTTACCCGACTGTGCGTCGGCGAGAAGGCACTCGGGGTTGTCTCCGAGGACCGCGAGCATTTTCCCGTCTGGGCTCACCGAGGTGTTCTGGGAACAAATCGAGGGTGCTAAATATTTTTTAGGGGCTAGATTATTGTTTAGTCATGTAATTTCTTGGCTGACATTATAGGGACAACAAATTCAGGGAGTGATATACAGATAGTAACTTCTACAATTAAGCGATTTAGAAACATTATACGCTGAAACCCTTCCCAACTCCTAGCATTCTGACGTATAATCTAGGGTGGCGATATTCAGGGGGTGGGATTATGCGGTCAATAACTGTAAGAAAAGCTAATCTTGGGAAAATTACTGAAACCCTTCCCAATTTTCAAAATTAAGCAATTTTTGGACAAAATTATGTCAATAAATTTCTTGATTTTCTTGATTTTGAAAGTTATTGTCAGCATAATGTCACCCCAAAATACGGTCCCTATAATATTAACCCTCTAAACTACCAATTTGAACAATAATTAATAGGTCCCCTTTATCATCATTGAAGTGGATAATGAAAAGTAGACGAGAGATTCAATCAGTGATAACTTACATTAACAGACCATGGGAATGTGAAACGGTTCAGACAAGCAAAGTTGGCAGCGTCCATGACCCTAACTTGGGCATCGTTGTTGGCTGCCATGACTCTCATTGCACCGCTGCCCAAAAGGATTAAATAAAGAAGAGACATTGTAAAATCAGCGAAGAAGATAAGACTTTTCTTGCATTATATGAATAGGGTTTTCGGATGGTCTTACCTAGGACTGCGATAAATGTCTACTGCGTTTGTGATGGCACTTTCGTCCGCAGTTAGCTTGGTGGAGAAGGCCACGCCTGGCTGGTCGATGTACTGCACAAAAAAAGGCGAAATTTAAGGGACGGGAAATTGAATTTCTTAGGTTCAACGCCAACGGATTGATTATAGAAAATCTATACCTTGCAGATGAGTTCTCCTTGGAAGCCGCCGGCCACCATTAGATTATCTTTCACAGTCATTGTACTTATCTGAACTCGTGATAAAGGCTGTGCTAAGCATCCGTGATTTTTCTGCATCTGATGAGATAAAAGGATGTTTTTTTATTAATCAGATTTTCACCGTATATAAATAGTGCTCGGACGAGTTCAGCTCACCATTGTAGGAGTTATGGGCTTAGCAACGTTAAGCACTTCTTTGGCCCTTCTGAGATGAGAGGACCAATGAATCACAGAGTAGTTCTGCATGAGATATACGTCGTGCTTCGAGGTGGCCCACAGCAGATTTCGCAGCTGAAAAAAAAAAAAACAAATGGAACAATACTTTACGGTTATGGGCTGTATTCGTAATAGCTTTTCTGCGTCAAATGCAACAGCCCAGAGCAGATAATGCACAACATAAACACAAGATGTACAGAAACAACAATGTGATTAAGTTATGATGAAGAGTGGACTTAAAAGATGAACCGATTTGACAAAGAAGCAAAAAGGGAAGATTATGATTGAGAGAGAATATGGAATGTGTTAATGCATGCATATGCAAAATCATCCAAAAAATGAGACAAACAAAAGGGGGAATGTGCAAGTTTTGATCAAGAATATGAATTTATAACTACCAAGTAAAAGCTAGCACAGAAGGAGAAGTTATTGAATCAAGTTAGTCCTAGCAATCAACAACTCAGAACTGTGCCTCTTAATGGTCGGATTATCCCCTATCATACCATATTTAAAATGAACCTTTAGGCGCCGGCTGCTCTGCATTCCTGCTTATAAAGGCTGAAATAGAAGATTAAATGGCAGTCCCATACAAATGGGTTAAGTTGCAAGAGATAAAACGATCGTTATATGCTTCAAAGGAAAGAATCTCCAGCATTAAACAAACTATGTAGACAGCTAAATTTCAAATAAGCTGAATTCCAACCAAGAGGCTTACCTGGGATTGCATAGTGATTAGTATGAGTTAGTACCCTTGGTTGAAATTCATATCTCACATATACTGGCCTTACAGGCAACGCTTTTTCAGTTATGGAATGAATGGTTAACATTTGGGCCATCATGGTTGTTATGTTAGTGTATGTAATGAAATGATTCTAAAGCTGACGGTGCAGATTACAAACACACACATATGGCTTATGCAATGAAATCATCTATCGGGACGGCAATAGCTAGAGATGGACACAGAGATAACAGCGAATCAAGAAATGACCATATAATCATGCATCTACAAGACGACAAGGCACTCAGCTAAAGACTTATAAAGTTTATTAAGCCAATAAACCATCAATACAATCTGCAGGACTACATCCTCATGGCCAACGGTAAAAAAAAAAAAAAGCTCAATGAAATGAAACGTTTGCAGTGCACTGCAATGCATAGATGCGTGAAGAAAAAAGTCCACATTGAAATGATGGAACTGGCAAACAAATAAGGGCCATTAAGGCTTAAAAGGGATCTTAAAAGAAGAATAAAGAATGCATTAAGATAGACTATCCCACCAAATATTGGGAAAAAAGACAATACAAGATTGATACCAGACATAATAAATCACAACAGACTTCTACACATATCAAAATATTTTCACACCTACAAAGAGGTAAAGTGACAAGCAATTTTTGTCTATACCTGAAAATGCACGATCGTCGATTTGACAAGCCTCGTGTTGAACTGGAAATCATAGAAGCTGTGGCCTTTCTCCACCTCTTTGCATTCCTATGAATGTTAATCGACAGAGAACACTTAGCTAAGCAAGAGAAGTATACATGTGAATTGGATTATTACAAGGGCAAGGTTTACAGTACCTTGTCCAAATCTTCATGGGAAGTTGATAGATTCTCGTAATTCTTGTACTGCTTCAATCGGGACTGTCGATAGTTCTCTCGGGTGAAATTGAGCCTCTCCCATGGAATTCCCTGAATGTCTTTCCCATTCCTCGCCTCCACAGCTGATGTATCAGTCTTGGGATTGCTCTGAAATTACAGTACACAATGATGTAATGATTACTCTTCCAAGGCTTTTGAGAAGGAAGAAGATGAATAACGAACAAACTTACAGTTTCAAAGTCTTCTTCAAGATCAGAGTCTCCGTCATCGTCGAAGGTATTGCTTTGTCCACGAGGTGAAGCGTCATCTTCGAAATCGGTGACGTCAAAGTAGTCGTCCACTACGTACTCAAGGTCGTGGTTCTGAAATTGCTCCATCTCTTAATTACTGTAAGAAGCAAACGAAATCAGATTTCCTTTGAAATTTAACAATCGAAAAGGAAGAAGAATAACAAAGTTTCATCAGAATATCTCCAAAACCAACCAAGTAGTTCAAGAAACAGCACTTAACAGTTTCCCCATAAGAATCTTTCGGAGAAACATATGTTTTCAAAGCAGATACAGGATTTAAGTGACAAAATAGTGATACAAAATGAAAATAAATAAGCGTAAAACAACATAGTTAGGTTTCCGACAGAGAAGCAAAAACTACAAAACAATTCTCATTGTAACAGGAAAATTAAACATGAATTGGAGCGAAATTCGTTGTCTATGAAAATCAGAACAAACAACAGAACCAATACCGTTAAGGGAACAGATCTTAGCCATTAACCCACCTTAATAAAAACAAAATCAATCACTCAAAAAGCTATCGGGGTACTGTCGTAAAGAAACTGTGAAAGAAATGAGATTATCTTTATCTTTGATCTTCTGTTCGAAATTTTTCTGGGTTGTGCTGAATTGGTGTAATAAGTGATGATAGACTGATGATTATCGCTTGTGAGAATTTGCAGAACAAAGCTTGAGAAGGCTTATGCCTCGACTCGTGATTTATAGAGCAGCAGAGAAACCCACCACAGTACGAAGTCCACGTACTACCGTGGGACCCACTCGCCATGCTTTTATACAAAAAATAAAAAAGAAATTAAATAACGCGTATTGCGTTAATGTGGGACCCTCATGGTAACGGAGTTTATTGACGTTACAATACACCTGCCGTTTGATTGACGCCCACTTGCGTTTGTTTCACCTCTCTTTTTTCCTTTATTCTTTAGCGATATGGGAATTATTTTTCTTTTAAGTATATTGATTTACTTTTTTGAATGGGTTAAAATATTGTTTGGTTAGTGGGTTTAAATAAATATATGGGGGGTGTATTTTTTTAAACCCGCTGACATGGGTTTAACTAGGATTATATAAATCCGTAATTTATTTAAACCTCTGCTCGTTTGGTTGATATGTTTATATTTATGAGGGTTTATTTAAGCATGTGTTTATATAAAAAAAAATTAATAGGTATAAATGAAATACGTGTTTGGTTAGTTGGTTTAAATAAACACATGTGATGAGGTGTGTCTATTTAAATCCGTCTACATGGGTTTAGAGTGGTTTTATATAAACTAATGGTTTAGATAAGCCAACGAACCAAACACATTAGCATGTTTTAAACTCATGGTTAAAATTACTAAACCCCTCACCAAACAAGCACTTAACCAAACACTTGAACATGCGTTAAACCCACACTTAAAAAAACTAAACCTATGAACCAAACAAACTTGTCTGATCTATTACCTTTCTATTGTTCTTTTCAGAGAACCATCACTAATGACGGTTAGGGCACGTTTTCTTAAGAAAATGATATACTCATAAATAGTCAAGTCAAATCTACACATAAATTCCCACACCAAAACTCTCCATCAACTAACTCCCCCCTCACCAATATTTACACTAGATTTTCCATTTCAAACATTTAAATCACATACCTACCTAATGAACAATTATACCCTTGCGAAACATACAAAATAAACCAATTGAATTCAATATTGTCGCTTCACCCCCATTATTCGACGTTCGCTTTCAAAAATGAGAGAGAACTAAGAGGAGAACGACAGAGCTTCGATTCAACTTCACCTCCGTACAACGAGCAGAGAACGAGATAGGATTACGAGCAAGCTTCGAGTTACAAGTAGGATTCGACGTTGCAGCATCTCAACGGCGGACTGAAAGCTTCCTTTTTACAATTTTTGATTTTTGTGGCATTTTGGGTTAATGTAGAGATTAGGGCTTCAATAGTTGCATTTCTTCAATCCATGCCGGGCTATGTTTAATTTTTCATTACGGCTCGAATATGGGGTTTATGGCAAAAATAGGATTTTATTTTTCGTTTTCCGATTTGGGGTTTTGATATCGTTCAAACTAGAGTAGCTTCTATTTCCCTGTTCGACGTAAAGGTACTCCATTTGTGACTGTCTTGGTTTGAGACTTGGTTGTTTCTGGGTACCATAATTGAATTGGTATTGTCTGTATATATTTTTTTGATTCGCATTACATAATTAATGGTACCGTAAATTCATTATTTGATTCTTTAGTTTCTGTCTCATACAGAAATGGCACCAAAGTGAAAAAAACCAGCGGCCCCCGAGATGACATCATGGTGTCATCCCAATATTTTTGGAGAGACGATGATGGAACTAACGCTGACGGAGGAACACAAAAAACTCTTAAAGCAAACTTATTTCTACATCTTCTTGGAGATGTCACAATCTTTTCCAAGAATTGTGGCATTATTGAGGCGTTATAACATTGAAGAGAACACTTTTCGATTCGGTGAGATAATAAACGTTATATTCTCACCGCAAGAGTTTAGTTTGGTGATGGGTTTCACCGTTTAGGGCAACCCGTTGATCCCGATAGTAAGTTTTCGTCATCAATCGCCGAACCCCATTTTGACGGGAAAATGGCAACGTATCACGAAAAAAAACTAACGAAGTTGTTGAAGTCTTTAGTTGGAGAGGAGGGGAAGGAGAATGTTGAGGATTTTGTTCGAGCTGTTATTCTTCTTTTATTTAATTGTGTACGTATCGATGGGTAATTCAAAAAATCCATCTTTTGTTAATGTATATGTGGACAATCTAGAGGGTATTGGAGAATATGCATGGGGAGCAGCCATGCATGATTATCCGTTGGAGGAGATGACAGTTGCCGCAGAATGCGGGATCGAATGTGACGATCAATGGTTGCACTGTTGGATTGTTGGTAAGTTACTTTATTTATTTTGTATCTTCATCTTATATTTTGTGCTTTTTCTATAATTCTAATGCGTGTCGTTCGTGTTTACAGATGTGGGTGTATGATCGTTGGCACGAAAGAGACAGTTGTATATGTTCTCGCGATGGTTCAATTGGGAGTTCATGCATGTTCCCATTGACAGTAGGATTGCGGAGAGACAACTAGTTGAAATTACCAATGTTCTTCCGATAATCCCTCAAAGGAACGAGGTGAAGTTTGTGAAACCCATCGCGCAGGTGCCAATGGTATATAAGGTTTTGAAACATAGTTCTTTCTTTTCATGTTTCTTAATAATAAATTTCATAATATTTGTTTGCTTTATGGTATTGGAGGGGAACAAGATCAAGAGGCTGAGATATGTACCAAAATCAAGAACGATTTGAGAATCCGTGTTGAACAGTTGGAGGCTGTGATGCGAGAAAAAATGAGGTAAGTGAAGAGTTGACAGCGGGGATTCAGAGACGACAGAGGAGGTAGTGGGTGAGGGTGAGGGTGATGATGAAAAGTCTAGTGATGAGGAGTTAGAGACTGAGAGTGGTGAGGGCGATAAAGAGGGTGATGAGGGTGATCAAGAGGCTAGTTATCAACGTGGCAGTAATGATGAGATTGCTGCATCGTTTGAATTAGATGGTAGGGGTGGTGTTGGTGAGGGCTGGGCTGAGGTGGCTGAGGTGGCTGAGGGGACTGAGGTGGTTGGGGTGGTTGGTGTGGCAGAGGTGGCTGGTGTGCCTGATGTGGCTGGGGTAGCAGAGGTGGTTGATGTGGTAGAGCCTGGCAATGAGGTGGCAGAGGAGACAGATGTGTCAGAGGCTACCAATGAGGTGGCTGAGGTGGCAGAGGAGGCAGATTTGGCAGAATTCGCACAGGCTGGCAATGAGGTGGCGGTGATGCATTGGCATTCATCCTTGCTGAGTTGGTAGCGGCTGAACCGAGCCAATGACCGTAGTGGCACCATACGACATCATCGAGACTATGCCGCCGAAGAAAAGAAGAAAGAAGTTGAAAGCACCACCTCAAGTAGTTCAAATAGGCGAGTAAGGATCTAATGTAGAGACTCCCATTGACTGGCACGAGATGTACATTGGTCGTATGGGCTACGCTGGGACACAGAAGTTGCAACCCGAACAGAGAGATTGCATCAACACGTAAATAGAGGGGAGGAGATTGGGTACGTTTAATTTATGTGTTAATGGTGTTAAGCATCTTTTTAAATATGTTGCCTTTTTATTGTTTTAATTCATTTTGGGCTGATGCGAGGTTCATGGTTTGACAAAACGACCTTTGTGAGGCTAATCCTGAAGCCGTCTATATGTTGCTCTTCGGTGGCTTGATATCGTCTCCCCAAACCTCGTACTTTCGTGTTCCCTCCCTTCGTCCAGATAAAGTTCTTCGCGAATGTGATAAACATAACAAAGACAACGAGGATAAACATGAACACAATCGAGGAGATTGTGGAGTCACTTTCCGAGAGTGCGGTGACTTGGTTGGAGAAGATCAATGATGCAACCTTGGGGACCCTAGACTACATCATATCCCCTAGATACATGAAAAATCATTGGGCTGTACTGATTTATAAGTTGAAGGAGACGGTTTTACCTACGATATTCGCTGAAGCATAATCACATGAAATGGGCGACCAGATCATTTGTAAGTTTGAATTTTTGAAAATTAAACTCATTACGTCATGTCTTTAACTTGTTATATTGTACAGGCTCGTTCTGTCGACCTATTGACAACGTATCGACTATGAATGTGTCATAACCTATCGGCAACATATCGACAAAAGAATGTGCCACAACCAATACAAAAGAATGCGCAATAACCTATCGGAATATATCGACAAAAGAATGTGTCATAAATAATCGAGAAAACAATATGCACCACAAAGAAGGCATAACAACCATATGGACAAAACGACAAAATAAACACCACAAAATACATGCAAAATACGGGCAGGTAAGCTATGTAACAATGACTTTACACGTACGACGATTATGCCTATATTTTCCACATATTTGCACTTGTTTCTATTTTTATCAACTTGTGAAGGAGACCTCCACATCTTTCAGCGACCGGCATAACACAGATGTCTGGATCACTGAATATACTCTCTATCAACGGCTTAAGCATTCATCTCATGCGTCAGAATATGGTTGATGACGGAACCATATGCATCCCTATACTTTTGGGATCAGAAATATGGATCACAATAATTATAAACAGATTGCCCCATCGAACATATACATGCCACCACATGCTTACAGGGCATCCCCATAAACATCTCATTCTTTGCACGAGCAAGAGATTTGTTGTCTATCCACGGAGAATGAGCCATCTCGAGCAACAACCTCAAATGCAAAGGCGTTAGACTTACTCACTTTCAATGTACGACTACTCTCTATATTGGTCATGAGCTTTTTCTCTTCTTTCGAGCAAAGCTCATCGGAAAGGGTTAATCCTTTCACGTCTTTCGTGCATTTGCACCATTATCTTCACGCGTATGTTGTCAATCATGTCCTTCGCCGGTAACGCTGTGCCTCTTTCACCCAACTATTCCAACACTCGGGTAGGTTGTTATTAATCACACCCCACCTCTTTCCATTAAACAATGGATTCGCCCAACAATTTGATTGAGAATCTCGCATAAATTGTTGTGCCGAGGGCATACACTGAATAATGTTGGTGATGTTCGGTAAACTTGCTAGCCGTCGTGACGTATACTGTATTATTGGAAACAATACACTGGTGCTTCTTGTTGAGCAATGGATAATGCCTTATCACCTAAAAACGGATACAAACAAGTCATGAGTGAAATATATACAGTAAACCCACTAAATCATAAAAACTGCATAAACATCATTTGTAGTACAAAAAGATACAGTATTACAGTACATATGTTGGTGTTTGTATAGTACCTATAATTGTTTTTTCTGTAGTACCACATAACTAAATGTTTCGATCCTTGAACTGTTATTAGAAAACATGTTTCAACACTTGAACAATACCAAATAATTACCTATTATCTGAAGTTGTCAACTAAATGGTGCAAAACATATGCATGACGAGATCTCAGAAATACCAATGAAACAGCCTTTATAGTACTTGGGCGCCAATCTGGAAAAAAAAAGTGGGTTCTCTCGCTATCGCCGGGTAGTGATTGAACATGCTTCTCAACTTCGCAAGAAACAATTCCCAACTTTCATCGTTCTCAACCCTTACGACGCCATACGTATCGTGAAGAAATCATTGTTGGCATCCTTTGCCACGGCGGTAACCAACACACCCTTAAACTTTGTCTTGATGTGAGTACCATCGACAAATATGAGTGGTCGACATCCTTGCTCAAAACCAACCAGACATGCGCGGAAGCAAATAAATAGACTTATTGTCATTAGGGTATAAATCGTACTCTGCGACACTATCAGGATTGGTTTCCCTAACCGCGGTTCAATACCACCACAATTGGTCAAACATGTCATTCTCTAAGCTATAAAGATCACGACTATCAACTTCTTTGCCTCTTTAAGGCTTTTGGTACCCCACCTCTACACCATAGTCCCTCAAAATATATTTGACAATGGTATTTGGACGATAAGATGGCTCGTCCTGTAACTTCTCCTGCATTATTCCCAATCCAAGTGGAGTCCCTCGAGCATGATCACGACTCTTAATAATATCTTCTCGCAGGTGTGTCGCAAATTGCATATTCGAATGCCCAATGATCTATCACTTTTATGAAGTGATGCATATATCCGCCATTGACACGTCTCATCCTTGCAATCAGCTATGATCTTTTGAGAATCGTTCTTCTTATACAAAAAGTTACGACAAATGTCGATGGAGTAGTTTTCAAAACCCGACTGAAAGCATTTGCATCCTGGAGGTTTGCCCTTCTCCAAGAATGCAGTGATGAAATGCATCAATTGAATTTCTTTCAACGTTAAATTCGACGGAGTCTTCATTCTCCTCCGCACTATAAGACAAATATAGCAAATGTCATTAATCATCGGTAGGAAAATAATACGCATAACCTTTAAAATTCAGAATAATAAAATAAACCTCTCCGTCCGACTGCTTTCACCCATTCTATTTGCATCATCACGTTCGACTTTAATATGGATCATGGAAAATTTCAGCCGTTGATAGAGCTGGAACACATTGAACACGTCTCTATTTTCTTTCAAAGTTGCGTAAACACTTTCAAACGGAACTTGAAACTTTATCCAGTCATGTCGTGAATCGACGTCCGGCCATCTTCTTTGGAAGGTTACGTATAAATCTATTACAGTCATCATTTCATTGATCATCAATAAATATAAGCTCTTCTTATATTCAAACAATGCAAACAATGAGCCTACCAAAGACATTTGTAGGCAACATAGCTTCATATAATAGGACCTGTTAAAATTAGAAAAGCAAACGATTACCATATGGTACTTCTAGAAAGCTTCAAAATGTACTTCATATAAGAAATGTGGTTCCGGTAATTCGACATGCTTTCGTTCTACATATAAGAAATTGCTTTAACCAACAAATTAGCCAAAATATAACCAAATACTCACCTCCCTCGATGCCCACAATATGCTAATGGTATAAAAATAGAGGAGAAACTTCAACTTTTTACAGCTCGACTCCCAAAAGGCGACACCCACAGCTCGACACCCAATTTAGGTCAATGTCACTACTACAAACGTTCACTGTACACCTCAACGGAGTGTTCTCGAGCTCAACTTCATTAGCTCGAGCTCAAATCCGTTTGCTCGAGTCCAGAACCTCGATGAGTAACCCTCAATAGAAAAAAAAATAGAAAACATACATAAACTTAGCTGGACCGAGAAACCCATTGTGATTGGGTAGGCTCGAAGCTTTTCCAGCGAGGCAGGAGTTGAAGACGAATGGGAGAAAAGTAGGGATGAGGTCTGAGAACGTTGGGGCGATGCGGGTGTTTTCGATGGTTGAATTGGAGAGAAAAAATTTAAAAAATAATAAATAAGGGGCAAAATCGTCATTTCGGGTAAATGGGTAGTGATGTGTAAGATTGTTTCGATTTAGGGAGCTTGGTAACAAATAAAATAGAAGGGGGAGTTAGTTGATAGAAAGTTAGGGAAGAGGGATTTAGTTGAGGTTACCCCGTATAAATTACTTTTTTCCGAAAAAAAAAAGAGAAGTTTTTTTTTTTTTTTATCAATAATGTTCTTATCCATTGGTTTGAAACATCTTTTCTTTTTTAGCCTTTTAAAACTACTTAGAAAGTAGCCTTCTAAAGAACAAATAATTCTTTACATGGTTATTCTATTTGTATTTTTCAATTATCGTACTTTGTATGTGCATGGATGATACACATAACCAAAATGTTAGGCATGTTCGAATTTTAAATCGTCCAATAATCGATAGTAAGGTTCCATTACATTATGGAGGTGTTTGTTTGTGATGATCCAACTTCAATGTGATACTCACATTATCGTAATGCGAATATTACCGTGATGTGAATCAAGATGATATCATTATTACCGATCAATGTTTGGGGCGATAGTTCATTTTGCTGATCAATGTTATGTTGCAATATTCTGTTTGTGTTAATCACAGTGATGATATCATAATTAACTCAACGTAAACATCTAATTAATATGGATTAATATATCTATTTTAAGATTACACTTTGCGTATTGGTGATTTGTATATTTTAATATTCAGTTTATTTTTTAAGTGTTAATTATAAATCTTTTCTACTTTTATTCAATATAATTATTTTATTTTTCTAATTATTAATTATTTTAAGATTTAATAATTTAAAATAATATGAATAAGGGTATATAGCGGAGAAATGTTAAAAGTATGAGTAATTCGTCCAAATAAAAATTAGAAGATCACCGCATCATCTAGGATCACTTGAATTTTTTGGGTGATGTAAAAGGTTGAATATCACTCCGATTTCTTCACCAAGGTGAGCCACTATGGGTGATGACTAATTTCTTAGGCGAAACAAAGGAAATGATAAGGAGGTGAAATGAAGATCCGAGTGAAATTTTGGGTCACTAAGTATGAAAACTTAAAAATGACTTTATTAATAAATAAAAATAAAACCTTTCACTTTGGAAAAAATCTATCCTTCCAACCAAATGGAAAATCACGATTTATTCTTTGATTACGCGTCTCATTTATTTAAATTACATTATCATGATATTAATGCGGTTTAGTTGAAGAGATAACGTACACCTCATGGAATAAATAGAAATGTCTATTTCGTCGTGAGTATTATTTACGGTTAATAGATCAAACCATCTTCATGTCGTGAATAATGATGACTAAAAAGAAAGATTACCAAGTGGGAAAAGACGAATTAAATTTCTCCACCATCAAAGAAATATCTCATTTCACTATTCATTTTAAATACTTTATATTCAATTTTCTTATTCTAAGTGTAGCTCTCAACGGGACATGGCGAAAGATCTCACGTACACGAGTAAAATACTTCAATGTCGTCGTTGTTCAAATATATATACTTGGCCTTGTCGGACATAAGCCATGCTAGCATTAATTAATTCATTAATTAATCCAATTAAACTATATATTGTCAATTGCGCGAATCTTCGTTGCTTAGGCTTCTCCGAGCGATCCAATTTCGCATTAATATTTAATTAACTTGATTAAAAGTGGAATTAACAATCTCGAACAAACGACACATTTCTACATTACCCGGGAAATACATAGGCAGAAAACAAGACAGATAACATATTAAATTTTACAAATATTTTGGCCATCGTTGCTGACTTTGACCAGAGTTGCCTGACAGACACATCTACTGAATAGTAGCTACTTATTAATTAAAGGGGAAATTTGCAGTCAGGCCCAGTCAGAAGTTTCCTAAAGGATTCAGTCCCTGTCAGAGTCAACAATAGTTTAAAGGACCAACATTTTTGAAAATGGCACAGATAAGGACGAAAAATATGTATTGACGAAAATACCCATCCTTACATACCGAACTAATAGTTATTTTTCGTCGACTTTCTGTTATGCTTTTTGCTATATTGTTATAAAAGTCCAGCGAAATGTTATTTTTCATACTTTATCTGTTACTTTGGCGAAGAAAATTGTTATCGACTGAGTATTTATTTTACGATTCTCGTTTTCACAGTGAATCGAGGTCCGAAATTTCGAATGCCCACCAACCAACCAATTTCGGCGTGTAATGTAGGATGTATAGTGGTATTGATGAAGCAAGATGTGAGATTTGTATGGGTTTTTATCTTTCTATTTAGGGTTCTAATATGCGAAAATACGTTGAAATCAAAGCCTTTTTTGGCACTGATTACTTCTAATATGTACAAATTCGAAGTACCCATATTATGTATAGCTCGATTCGGTTCATTGTTTGCTCGTTCGACCGACTTTCATCTTTCAATTTAGAGAAAATACGGTCGACCCCGATTTTGGGTATATTTTTACTGTATCCAGACTGTTACTAGCATGTCAAATTTGTTACCTGTTGTGCCAGTATCGTTACTATGTCTCTCAAAACAGTTATTGCAACTAAACTTAATTGTTACCATGTATCGTGTTCTAATTTGTGACAAAAAGATGAAATCAAAGCCGTTTTTTGGCAACGATTACATCTACTATGTATAAATTCGAAGTACCCATAGTATGGAAAGATCGGTGCTGCACATTGTTTGTTCGTTCGTCCGACGTTCATCTCTTAATTTCGCGGAAATACGGTCGACCACAATAATGGGAATATTTATACTGTCCAAACTGTTACTTGTAGTATAAATGTTGTTACTCAGTTCACCAAACTCGTTACTGTTTCTGCCAAATCCGTTATTTAACAGCATTTAATTGTTACTGCGTCTAGGATTCTAACTTGCGAAAATAAGATGAAATCAAAGCCGTTTTTGGCAACGATTACATCTAATATGGATAAATTCGAAGTGCCCATAGTATGGGCACCTCGGTGCGGCACATTGTTTGCTCACGTCCGATGTTCATCTTTTGATTTCGCGAAAATACGATCGGCCCCAATAATTAAAGTATATTTTTACTGTGCCAACACTGTTACTCGGATTATGCAATCTGTTATTTAGAGTATCAAAATCGTTATTAAACTGTAAACAATTGTTACCATGTGTTGGGTTCTAATTTGCGAAAATAAGATGAACTCAAATACGTTTTTGGCAACGATTACGTCTAATAAGTACAAATTCGAACTACCCATAGTATGGGTAGCTCGGTGTGACACATTGATTGGTCGTTCGTCCGATGTTCATCATTTAATTTCGCGAGAGTATAATCGACCCTATAATTTGGGTATTTTTTACTATGCTATTAGATTCGAAATTATGTGTCAATTGTTAACTCCCAAACCGTAAGTGGTGTAATGCATGTGGTATGAAAGATCGACATTAAACAGAAATTCAGATGTTAGTGCAATGATCCAGCGTTCGTCGATTGAGGTGATGAAAAACTGTTACTAAATTAAAATTGTCAGGATATGTTACTAGTATATGCGTTCTTGTTACTATGGTGCCTAAATTTGTTATTAAATTGTCGGTAAAATGTCGGGCGGGAAACCACAGTGAGATTAATTTTGGGCGGGAGTCTAAATTTTATTAAGCATAGATTATTTGTTACCCGATATGTGTAAAACTGTTACTAGCTACATGTTTATGTGTTACCAGAATTATTATAGTTTGTGAATTAGGGTTTGTGATTAAAATCATAACCTAAACTAATATATTTTTATATAAAACTTCGTAAATTGATATATTTTAGTGAATGTAGTGTGTTTGCAGTATAAATTGGAAAATCATAACTTAAACTAGTTACATACGAAATTGTTGACTATGTATTCCGTTACTCGTATTGTACCCCTTGTTACCGTAATATACATTTCTGTTATATGCTCGTCTTGATGTGTTACTAATCATTGTTAAACGGTTACTGCAGTAAATCAGTAAACGACATATGGTTTATGTTTAAGATTAATTGAAGATGTCATTAATTTTATTGAATCATTTATGTTAGGTCGACCATAAGGTTTGTAATAAACAACTAATAGTTCATATCCACGAGTTTTGATTAAGTATAATCAATTCCGTAGAAGCATTATCATCCTTTGAAGAAGAGTGGTACTTGTTTTTGATGCTATATACTCCAACTTCTTCAACTCCAACATAACCTGCACGAAAATCACAACCTAAACTAATCTATTTTAGTTTAAAACTTCTCAAATTCATATATTTCAGTGAATGTAGCGAGTTTACAATATAAATTTGGAAAATCATAACCTAAACTAGTTACATATGAAATTGTTACTGTGAATATGTTTTCTGTTACCAGTACAATAGGACAGTGTTACCGAAATATACATTTCTGTTCTTTTCTCCTCTTGATTTGTTACCGATCATTGTTAAACGGTTACTGCAGGAAATCAGTAAACGACATATGGTTTACGTTTAAGATTAATTGAAGATGTCTTTAATTTTGTTGAATCATTTATGTTAGGTCGACCATCTGGATTGTAATAAACAACTAATAGTCATATCCGCAACGTTTTGAGTAAGTAGAATCAATTTCGTAGAAGCATGATCATTCTTTCAAGAAGAGTGTTACTTGTTCTCCATACTATATACTTCAACTTCTTCAATTGCAACATAATCTCCACGAAAATCATAACTAAACTAATATATTGTATCTAAAACTTTGTAAATTCTTATATTTTAGTGAATGTAGCGTGTTTACAATATAAAATTTGAAAATCATAAAGTAAACTAATTACATATTAAATTGTTATTTTCACTATGTATTATGTTACTCGTATTGTGTTCCCTCGTTACCTACATATCAGTTTCTGTTTCTTTTTCCTCTTCAATTGTTTCTGATCAGTATTAATCTGTTACTGCAGGAAATCAGTAAACAACTTAGGGTTTACGTTTAAGATTAACTGAAGATATCACTAATTTTGTTGAATCATTTGTTTTAGGTCGACCATATAGATTGTAATAAACAACCAATGGTTCATTTCTAACACATTTTGTGTAAGTTGAATCAATTTGGTAGAAGCATGATCATCCTTTCAAGAAGAGTGTTACTTGTTCTTCATACTATATACTTCAACTTCTTCAATCTTAACATAATCTCCACGAAAATCACAAACTAAACTGATATATTTTTATCTAAATCTTGGTAAATTCATATATTTTAGTGAATGTAAAGTGTTTGCAATATTAAATTTAAAAATAATAAAGTAAACTAATTACATGTTAAATTGTTATTTTGAATAGCTATTCTGTTACTCATGTTTTGTTTCACTGTTGCCAATATGTCAATTTATGTTACTTTATCCCAACAAATTGTTTCTGATGACGGTTAAACTGTTACCTAAAAAAAACAGTAAACAATATAGCGTTTTCAGCAAACAACAGAAGAAATAACCAGAATCATGCACACAAGTTCAGCAACTGAAGCTAAATTTGTTCAAAAGATACATCCTACAAATCAGTCTCAGACATACAAAGCAGCAATTGTAACAAACCGGCTAAGATTTGCGCCCGATATGATCGGATGTCGCCGGTGTTGTTGATTTCATTCCACGTACCAACATCATCTTTCAACAACGCGTACCCAAAGTCGTGGGATTTTTTTCCTTCTGCGTTGCTGCTTTCTTCGATTTCTCGGCCAGAGTCGTGGTATTTTTCGCTCCTCGTGGTCGTCGCTGCCTTCGCTCGTGGGATGGCTCGCTGCTTTCTTTGATTTCTGCGATTTCTTGGCCATTGTCGTCGTCGGTGAATTCTTCGAATAACGCTGGTCGTCGTCGCTGGTCGTCGAGCCGTCGCTGCTCATCTAATTCTTCGATTCAATTGAGAGTTATCAATTTTATTGCTAAAATATATTTTCCAGATCTGTTATTTTTCGGACAAATTTGTTATCTGTAATAATTCTGTAGTTACTTAATGTTAGTGGTTTGGTATTCGATAAACATAAAGTTGTTATTTATTTTCAGTATTCTGTTAGTCACGTACTATTTTATAATGTGATTAGGGTCGATTATTTTGAAATTTTTGACAATTGAAGTGAGATTCCACCACTAAATTTTCGAATTGGATTTGAAGTAATATTTCAGTATAAACCTAATTAACCTAATTCGGTCAATAACATCGACATTTCCGCGACTTTAACCTTATATTAGAATCGTTGATGATTTTCGTAACAGAGCTGTTTTTGGACATTGTTACTTTTCTTCAACGATCAGTTACTGTATAGGTTATATCTGTTACTATCGTTATCACATTTGTTACTTAAGTTGCATAAATTGTTACCCAGTTATCGTGTTCACAAAATCTTCAATATACGTACTTTACATCAAAATTCTTCATTACTTCTTTCCTAAACTCACTAATTCTCGTTAATTATTAAGACTCATGATCAAATTCACTCAATTTCGTGTTAATCAGCCATTAAAATCGATATTTGACCCATTTATAATCGCTTTTTTTCGAACTGGATTATCATAATAATTTCGCTTAAATTATTAAATTATTCGATGATTATAAGTACCCATGAGAAAACCAAGTCAGATCCATCTTATTTGCACCTTAACGACGAGATTTCAGTCGGTATTATAGTCCTAAAAGCAACGAAAGTCGAACGAAAGAGACGATGGCAAAATGAGTGTAATTTTTCGCAACTATAAAGGATAGAAATGTCATTTCCTGTCACCTAGGTCCTTTAAACTTATATTCTCGGTACTTTGGTCCTTGGGCCTAAGTTAAAACTATAATGGGCCTGAACTATGTTGAAACTTGGCTAATAGGGTCTGACTAGTAATATACCCTTAATTAAACACATACACTGATTAATCACTTCAAAACAAAAAGTCTTCGTACTGAGAGCTGACCGCCAATATTACCGTAACTGACCGGGGCTGTTAACGGCAACTGAAGATAACGGTTAGAACCCACAACACTTGGCTTCGTGAAATAACTATTACGATAAAAGAAAATAAAGAGATATTAGGTCTAGTCATGGGGCCCACCAAATAAGTTTCCTAGTTAACAGCGACTTCGCGTGCCATGTGTCGACGTTCCGTATCTTTGAAAGTGATGACGAGGCAATATTTAAAATGGACGGCGTTAATTATGGACGTTAGCTATGATGGCGGTGTGTTTTCGGTTAGGTAAGTTGGTGTGAGGTGTATGGACTTTTCGTCTCAGTACTTGAATGTGACCCATGGTCGTAGCGGGCGGGTTTGCTACCCATAGCGGGTCATTGTAGAGATTTGGTTTTTTAAAGATTTGTTCAGCTCCAATTTATGGCATGTAAAACCTCTATAAATAAATACAATTGAGTCATTAAATTTTATTAATTTAGAGAGTTATTAATATATTTATAAATTAATTTTCATTAATTAAAGGAAATATTTTAAATTCAACTATTTTTTAGTCCATGTCAATGGCGGAAAGAATTATATGGAACATGTGTGAGTATACTATTTTCATAATACAAACAATTATATCTAGGCTGGGGAAGTATACCGAAATATAGATATACCATCCTTATTGTATCGAAACGTACCGAAATATCACAAAATTTTGGTATACCGAAGTTTCTGATAAGGTATGATACCGTACCGAAAATTTTTCGGTACGGTAATGGTATGAAAATTCTAAAAATTAGGTATACCAATTATACCGAAATACCAAAATTTTTGATATTGTATATATACACACCCTCATATATTGTATTATTTCAAAAAAATATAAAATGAATAAAAATATTATAAGGATCTTCATAAATTTATTTAGCCCATAAATTATTAACTATAACTAACTTTCTAAGATTAATGAGGCCCACCATATCTCACTTACATTAAAAAAACAAAAGGGAATACAAAATACACGTTTGTTTCTCTTCACTAATTTTTTTAAATAGTCGTTTTGCTTTAATTAATTTGTATATAAAGTTGTATTTTGTGGTTGGGTAAAGTTATTTGCCTTACTAAGGAGACTGACTAAATATGTAAATTATTTAAGGTTGTTTTATGAATTAAAAATCTTTTTATTATATAATTCATCTTATTTGGGCCTAAGGAGTTTGAATTGACTAAAAATTCAAAAACAACGAATTAACGAGTTACGAGACAGGCATGGTAAAAAACCCTCCGTGTGAAGGATATAGAATGTATGATATCGATACCATACCGAAATTTCAGTATGATACCGTATCGAAATTTAAGGTATACCAAAATTTTGGTATGGTATTGATATGATTTTTTTTCGATAAATTTCGATACGGTATACGGTATCACAGTTTAGTACGGTATACCGTACCGAACCACCCCTAATTATATCATGTACAATAATTTATCAATAGTAACATTGCTCATTTTGCTTGTTGTAATTATATGTGACATGGCGTAGGTGGCAAAGCTTATGAATATTTTATAATTGCACTATTTTTAACAGATTATCATTATATTTAATAGTAATATTTTATGAATATTAATTTAGAATTTTGATGGGATCTAATATTTATAAAGGTTCGGAAGGTTATTACTTATTATCTTATCGAAATTGATGTTTTTATAAAGGCCCACGTCGGGACCAGAAAATTTTGTTATTTGGGAAAGTTTATTAATTTATAGGTATTAATTTATGGGGATTCAACACTTAAATACATACATCAATAAAAATAAGACAGATCAGTCCCTAGTCAGCTCCATTTTTAATCTAGGTACCTAGTTGAATTTTATTTTACTGATAGGTACCTAACTGACGGATTTACCCCTGCTAAAACAACTTTATTACATCTTTTACCTTTTTCTCATTCACGTTCGTTCATTCCTAAACAAAGAAAGTTCTCACTCTCTCAAACCCAAATCGCAGATTTAATCCCAGAAATCGAGCCGTGTTCGTTGTTGCTTCAGATTCAACGTCGTCTGTCCACTCGTTCGTCGTGGTTTCCCCTTCTAAAATCGGTAGGTAAGTCATTCGCAGTAATCCGTACGTCGTCGCATTTCGTCGCAGTATTCCCGTCCTCAATAGGCTTGTATCTAGTTTGATTTTGCCATTATTAGTTGGATTTAAGCATTTTCGGTTAATGTTCGTAACAATGGCTGCGTGTTTTTGGAATAGCATCGATTTGTTGTTCGATTAGGGGTTTTTTGTGCTTGTATTTTCGGATGGGTGAATTAACTGTGCGATTTGGGTTTCTTTGGAATGGGTTGATTTTGATTTGTTCTAATGGGGTCAATTTATTTTGGTACTACATTATCACTACATTTGGTACCCTCTGTTTGGGCAAAGTGGTACCCCTTGCGTGAATAAATTGGTACTGCTTGTTAACTGGTTTTTTCAAATGAGGTCAATTTATTTTGGTACTACATAATCACTGCATTTGGTGCTCTCAGTTTGGGCAAATTGGTACCCATTGTTTGAATAAAATGGTATTGCTTGTTAACTGGTTTTTTGAACGGGGTCAATTTGTTTTGGTACTACATTATCACTGCTTTTGGTTGGGCAAATTGGTACCCCTTGTGTGAATAAAATGGTACTTCTTTTTTACAGTAGATTTTTTGCAGAAATGCCTCCGCGGAACAGATCTGAGCTGTCTTCAAGGTGCCATCCTGCGCTGTTTTGATCTACCATAAGTAATTTGGAGGGTAGCATGACCCCAGATCAAAAAGAAGCTATAAGAAGGTCTCCGTTTCACTTTTTGTAGATATGCTTAAGATGTCACATTCGTTTGCTCGAATTGTGGCATTGATAAAGCGTTATAGTGTATCGTGCTTCTATGGCTGCTTGCATTTTACGTGACGAGCACAATTGTATGCTTGATCTGTTTGGTTAAGTTACTTGAATATGATGTGAGACCATTTCGAGACTTTGTTTATGTAGGTTAACTTCTTTTGAGTTTGGAATGAGACCGTTCTGAGACTGTTTGGATTTTGTTCATGACTCAGTATTGTTCGATTGTTGTGTAGTTCTGTAAATCTGTCCGTCTATTATGCAGTACCATAGGTTTTTATATTGTCGTACCTTTTCTTTTACACACAAAGTACCATAATATGCAGCTTAATCGTACCATTAGGTACAAATATACAGTACCGAAACAGAAGATATGAAGAACCTTGTCTTGTATATTACAGTACCACGTCTTTTACATACGGAGTACCAAAATATGCAGCTTAATCGTACCATTATGTATGTTGACCTTTTTGGTCCATATATGTTAGAGAGTTTTGATGAACGATGTAATTGTAATGACATTAGGTCTATAAAATAAGCAATTCGATTTGGGAAAAATAAAACGTCTAAGTTCATGATAATATTCGTCCATGCATTGTGTATGAGCTATAAATTGTTAAAGTGTTGAATATTTGAATTGCATGTGATTTTGTGATGATTTGGTGGAACTATGTGATCGCGTGTTATAGACAGTCCATGAGATAGGATATATCGTTCTGTGCTATATATGGAAATAATGCATGAGATATCCTACCGAGCTATATATGGAAAATATGCTGTTTATATATGGAAAGTGATATATCCGTTGATACCAGTTTATTCCTGGACGAAAATCATATGCACGATCCTTGCTTGCCTTGCATTGAATTAAATGCGAATTATTAAATTGATATCTTTCCTTGTGCTGATTGGATTATTATATTTAGGAAAGATTTGATTTGATTAACCTTATGGATAAGATGCTCTTATATGGTATGTGCTATAACGGGTGAGATCTCTGAATTAAGGAAAGTTGTGCCATGATGTGATAAATCGATTTATGTAAGCTCTGATCTGATTCTTGTGCTAAACATGGTAAATATATTGATTAAATGCTATGAGCTGTACATGGAAAACGTGCTTATGCCTTGCTATCTTATGTGCCATACTTGGAAAGTAAATCTAAAGTTACTCGTTACTAGGAACTGATAGCAGGGAATCACTTATGGAAAATTTCGATATGGAAAATATATGCGAAATGGTTGAAATTACTTGAGTACGAAAATTGAGCTTTATATGGAATATAATCATGCTTTAATGTGCTATATGACCGTTGTGACGATTTATTAGAAGCATGATTTATATGGTATGATTGATTCGAAAGCTACATGGAAACTATGCTTGATTTGGTGATTATTGTTTGATATGACTTTCCATGTGAAGTGCTATTAGAAAAGGATTTATATGAACTGCACTTTAGACTTTCGAAAAACAGAGAACAGAACAGAGAATTTGCGAATCTAAGCCTACGAGAGATTTTTGAGCAGAGAGATACTAAGATATTCCTGAGCCTTTCACTTGCGATAGCTTTCTGCCTACCAGAACTTTAACTTGCCTATCCATCACTGAGCGAGTGATTCATCAGATATTCCACCATCCCCTGCCATATATTCTGTCTTCGGACGTGTTGTCTTCGGACGTGAGCAATACCAAGGAGGCAAGGTCGACGTTTACGCACACGTGAAGGGAAGGACAAGTCCGGGGGCCCTTCGGTAGCGAGCTGTGTCTGTCGGGATCAAGGAGATTCCGAGGAACGAAACTCGGCGTGTGGTAACCTAGTAGTGTCTAGTGTTCGACTTGTTTCGGTTGTGTATTGGGCTGACCAATCAGTTTTGTATCCAGCTACGGTGCATTATAGTGATTGGTTAAACTCTTGGGAAGAAAATCCCAAGGAGAGGAGTAAACCCCAGTTGGGGATATAACCTCTATAAAAATCCTGTCTCGCATTTACTTTTCAGTTATTTCTTTATCGCTGTGAGACAGACCCGACACACATCCGACGTTACTAGGATATATCAGGCATACTAGTTACAAACATCAGTAGGTATAACTAAGTTACCACACTAAGGTTTTGAAAAAGAAGCATAAAATTTTATTAGCCTAATTCACCCCCCCTCTTAGGCACTTTTATATCTTCATTTGGTATCAGAGCGGGTTACTCAAACGACGGGCCTAACAAGCCTGAGTTAAAGATCTAATGGCTTCTTCGAGTTTTGATGTTTTTGCAGAAGGACAATCTCATTCCAGGCCACCACTTTTCGATGGAACAAACTATGCTATATGGAAATATCGTATGAAGGAATTCCTGCTTGCTACTGACTATGACCTGTGGGATATCATCACCACTGGACCTTACAATCCGAAGAAGGCGGATGGAACTCCAAAGAAAGGTTCCGAGTACGATGCAACAGACAAGCGAGGAATATCCTTGAATGCCAAAGCTAAGAACATGATCGCCTGCGCGCTTACAAGAGAAGAATACAATCGTGTGAGCTCATGCGAATCTGCCAAGGATATGTGGGAGATGCTTCAAGTCACACATGAGGGAACCACTCGAGTCGTACAAGAAAGAATAGCCCTCTTAACTCACCAATACGAGCTGTTCAAAATGGAGGACAACGAGACCATAAGCCATATGTACGCGAGATTCATGAACATCATCAATCAAATGTTCTCGTTGGGAAAGAAAATACCGGACGGTGAGAAAGTACGGAAAATACTGAGATCTCTTCCAAGAGAGTGGAATCCCAAAGTAACTGCCATCTACGAAGCAAAGGACTTGGACCAACTTTCCGTGTCAGAATTGATTGGATCTCTTACCACCTACGAGATGACTCAGATCTCCATCAAAGAGAAGCCAACGGTCCGAAGTCAACCAAACATCGCATTTAACACCGAACAAGAAAATGATTCTGAAGGTGAAGAAGAAACTGAGGAGGACCTAATGGAGCAAATCGCCATGCTGACCAGGAGGTTTGAAAAGTTTCGGATGAAAAGAAAGTTCAAGGGAAACTCCAAGTTCCAGCCACGGAACAAGGGAATATCATCATCCGGGAACAACGTGCAGAAATGTTTCAAATGCAACAAGCCAGGCCACTTCGCCTCAAACTGCCCTATGGAAAATGGTGACAAAAAGGTAAAGAAGCAGAAAGCAATGGTCACTAACTGGGAAGAGGCCGAAAGTGAAGAGGAGGAAGATCTCGCCTACATGGCCAATGACGATGATCAGGTATCAGATTCATCTACTATTAAGAAAATTTACTTTCTAAATGAATTATATGCTAGGCAAGATGAATCTCATGATAACGCTTCCTCAGTTCCTGAAGTAGATGAAAAGGAAGAGATGTTTGAAATTATTCAAAACGCAGAAAGAAGAATTAAGTCGCTCAACTCACAAGTAAAGAGTCTGATTAGACAACGAGATGATGTAGCTAGAGAAAAGCATCAAACAGAGTTAGAAAATGAGCGTCTGAAAGCCGAGCTAGAAACTCTTAAGGAAGAAAAAGTCTTATGTAGTTGCGAAAAGCTTAGGAAGCAAGAAAATAGGTCTAGAGACACGTCCGTTCTTAAGGATTTCTTAGAAGAAAATAAAAATGTTAGACTTTTTGTAGGACAACATAATCTCAACATGATACTTGATCTTCCTAGACATGTTGGAAATACAGGGATAGGATATTCCACAACACCTAAGCATGCTGCACCTTCACTAGATATTAGAAAGCCTAAATGTTTTTCATGCGGCCGTCACGGTCATTATGCTAACCACTGTTTCTTGAAGAAAGCTGATAAAACTAGATATATCTGGAGGCCAAAGCAGATTCCTAAGAATCAAGGTTCTAACACTGGCGCGCCTGCATTTATGAGATCACAGTCTGTGACAGATGATATATCATGTGTTAACAAGAGTCATTTTACCACTAACCCTTTAGGACCCAATCGAAGTTGGGCACCTCAGAAAAGAAATGATTCATGCAGGTACAAAGAAGAAAATCCAGCAAAAAGAACAAGTGGTACCTCGACAGTGGGTGTTCCCACCATATGACAGGTGATATCAGTAAGTTTGTGTCGGTGAAAGCCTATGATGGAGGATATGTCTCCTACGCCGACAACACTAAAGCTAAGATCATTGGGGTTGGAACTGTTGGTAACACTTTACATACTACTATAGATGACGTATGGTTAGTTAAGAACCTAGAACATAATCTCATTAGCATTAGTCAATTATGTGATAAGGGTCATACGGTAACCTTTGAAAATGATAAGTGTATTGTTAAAACCAATGATAAGGTACTGTTTAGTGCATCTAGGGATAGGAATATTTATTGCATAACTCTTGATGATATCACTGACCAGAATGTCAAGTGCTTAGCAGTTACACAGGATAACACCTGGTTATGGCATAGACGCTTAGGACATGCCAACATGGAATTACTGTCTCACATCACAAGCAATGCACTGGTGCGAGGTGTTCCTGACATAAAGTTTGTCAAAGACAAAACATGCAAGGAATGCCAAATGGGCAAGTAGACCAAGACATCGTTCAAGGCAAAGAATGTGATATCCACATCCAGACCTCTGGAATTACTGCATCTCGACCTTTTTGGTCCTGTCCAAACGATGTCTCTGCGAGGTAAAAGATATGCTTTTGTTATCGTTGATGATTATTCCAGGTATACTTGGGTGATATTTCTTGCACATAAGAATGAGGCACTAGATAATTTTGCATCGCTAGTTAAGAGACTTGAAAATGAAAAAGAAACAAACTTATGTAGGATACGCAGTGATAACGGACTGGAATTTGATAGTAAGTCATTTGCATCATTCTGTGATCAGTACGGATATAGTCATAACTTCTCTGCCCCCATAACTCCTCAACAGAATGGCGTAGTTGAACGTAAAAATAGGGTATTACAGGAAATGGCTAGATCTATGTTACATGAGTATGATATTCCTAAACAGTTTTGGGCGGAAGCTGTTAGTACAGCTTGCTATGTGTCTAACCGTGTTTTCCTTAGGCCGATATTAAAGAAGACTTCTTATGAAATCTGGCATGGTAGAACTCCGAATATAAGTTACTTTCGAGTGTTTGGATGCAAATGTTTTATCTTGAACGATAGAGATAAGAGAGGAAAATTTGACTCTAAGGTTGATGAAGGGATATTCCTTGGTTACAGTCTTCACTCTAAGGCATATCGGGTTTATAATAAAAGGAAATTGACTGTTCAGGAGTCCATACATGTTACCTTTGATGAAATGCCTAACGCAGATGCTACTGATGAGGAAGGTATAGATTTTCCCTGTGCAGAATTACAGGATACTGAAGATGGTAAGGATGATATTCCAGAAGACGAAAATGTAGAGACACTGGAACCGGAAGCAAATGAGCTACAACCTAGAAAATGGAAACATGCTTCCAGTCATCCAACAGATCAAGTGATAGGAAATATCAGATCTGGAATCAAAACTCGAGCAACTGTACGAAATCAGGATACAGAGGAATCTCATGATGTACTACTTTCAATGATGGAACCAAAAACAGTCCATGAAGCCTTGGATGATATATCCTGGGTCTCTGCAATGGAAGATGAGTTGGCTCAGTTCGAAAAGAGCCAAGTGTGGACACTCGTGGAGAGACCAGACGAAAAGTCCATCATAGGAACCAAATGGGTTTTTCGCAACAAACTCGATGAACATGGTAATGTCACAAGGAACAAAGCGAGGTTAGTTGCAAAAGGTTATTCCCAGGAGGAAGGTATTGATTTCGATGAAACCTTTGCTCCAGTAGCTAGATTAGAGTCCATACGTGTCTTACTTGCATATGCATGTTTTAAACGTTTTAAACTCTTTCAAATGGACGTAAAAAGTGCATTTTTAAATGGCTTTATAAATGAGGAGGTCTATGTAGAACAACCACCGGGCTTTGCTAGGGAAGATTTTCCAAATCACGTTTTTAAATTAAATAAAGCATTATATGGTTTAAAGCAGGCTCCTAGGGCATGGTATGAAAGGCTAAGCAAGTTCTTGATTGACATAGGATTCTCGACTGGAACTATTGATAACACACTGTTTATTAAGTATGAAGGAGATCACATGATACTGGTACAAATATATGTTGATGATATCATATTTGGTAGTACTGATATCCTTCTTTGCGAGAAATTCTCTAAGTCTATGCAGAAGGAATTTGAGATGAGCTTAATGGGCGAGCTGAACTACTTCCTTGGGTTGCAAATAAAGCAACTTGACGGTGGAACCTTTGTATCCCAGACTAAGTACAGCAAGGAATTACTGATCAAATTCGGGATGAACGATTCCAAAGCAATTTCCACTCCCATGCATCAGACCACCAAAATAGACAGTGACGAATCAGGTACACCAGTTGATCAAACGGAATATCGAGGTATGATCGGTAGCCTTCTTTACTTAACTGCTAGTCGTCCTGATATCATGTTTGTTGTTGGTATGTGTTCGAGATATCAGTCTGACCCTAGGGAATCTCACTTGACAGCAGTCAAGCGTATACTTAGATATGTCAAGGGTACTGTTAATTATGGTTTGTGGTACTCTCATTCGGATGAATTCCCATTAATGGGATATTCCGATGCCGACTATGCCGGCTGTAGGGAAGATAGGAAAAGTACTAGTGGAACTTGCCAATTACTTGGAAATTCCCTAGTAACTTGGTCTAGTAGAAAGCAAAATGCTGTCGCCCTCTCCACAACCGAAGCTGAATATATGGCCTTAGGAAATTGTTGTCAACAAATTCTTTGGATGAAACAAACCCTTAGTGATTTCGGGTTAAGTTATGACAAAATTCCTATTAGGTGTGATAGCACTAGTGCCATTAGTATTACTAAGAATCCCGTGCATCACTCTCGTACTAAGCATATTGAGGTTAAACATCATTTCATACGAGACCATGTTCAGAAGGGGAATATCAGTGTGGAATTCGTAGGAACAAATGATCAGCTTGCTGATATCTTCACGAAACCCCTAATTGAGGCAAGATTCTGCGACATCCGTGATCGATTGGGAATTATCGAGCTAAATAAGGTTAGTAAATCTGCCTAATTCCATCATTTTCTCTAGGTTACTCTATTTTAGATAGAAATTCTTAGCTATCCTATCTTAAGGTATTCATTCAGCCCTTAGAATATTTTCGTGAATCTTATAGATCTTTTCCTTAAGTATGATTCTCGTATTTTAGGAAGAAATTCGTAGTTATCTCTTCCTGGACATTCCTTCAGCCACTTAGCTTATTTTAGGAATATCCGATCTTCTGGATCTGCCCTTAAATGTGATCAGGTTATTTTAGGAAGGAACTCGTAGATATCTTTCAAGCCGTTCAGTTATTTTAGGGAACTCATTTATTTAATATATATTCCTATTCGGTCTAGTCACATCCCTTCCTTAATTATGAGATCCCGTCAAATCAGTCAGACATTTCTGACAGTTTCCTCCTCTCTCCAATTTGAAATTTCAAATTTCGAATTTCGAAATCCATCCTTATCTCTTCCAAAAATAAACCGACCTCACTCCTTCAAAAAGATCCAAACCGTTCCTCAACCTTCATCATTCAATCATCTTCTTGAAACTTCTCTCAACCTTCAAACCCTAATCAATGGCAAAAACTTCCGGATCCAAAGCTGCTCTTCCCAAATCATCCAGCCGTAAACGAAAGGAACCTCCATCAGACGAAGACCTATCCGATGCTGCTCCAGACTCATCCACGCCAGTTTCGCCATCAACCACCCCTGTTCGAAAAACCCGTTCAAAGGACAAATCGGTTGAAAAAGGACCATCTCCCTCTAAGATCCCCAAGAAGAAGAAGAAGAAAGGCAAGAAAACAACCCCTGTGAGATCACCCGAGCCTGAAAAATCTGTTTCGAGTCAAGAGGATGCTGAAGAAATTCATGACGAAACGCCAGAGGAAACCTAGAAATCTCCTTCCCCACTTGATAGGGCCTCGCCGTCTCCAAAACCAAGCCCTAAAACTTCCGATATCCCTTCCATCGACCTGTCCAACCCAACTGAGATCCCAGTTGAAGCCCTGTTCCTAGAAGAAAGTAACCGAACCGTCTACAAAAGCTTTAGCAAGCGTGACATCGCTCGTGGTCGAGGCGTCGCATTCGACAAGTTGCCTGCTGGAACTGTTATCACTTGGCTGAAAGACTACGGATGGGAGAAATTCCTGAGTATCAACAAGCCCTACTACCCAGAAGCTGTCAAGCTCTTCTACGCAAACTTTGACTACGATGAGTATGAAGGACACATCAATGTCCGCTCCTATGTGCTGGGAGGCAGAATCCACTGGACCACGAAGAAGATCAACGAGATGCTTGGAGTTCCTGATGAACCCCTCTGCCACTACGACATGAACAACTGGTGCCATGCTGATGGTTTCGAATCCAGTGATGTCCTTCTGAAACTCTGGAATACCCGTACTAAGCCCCGCTTTTCAGACGGAGAAGCTCTCAATCAACTTCCCATAGACTTCTTCTTCCTTCATAAGCTGCTGAACATGACCTTGTGGAGTGCCAAAATCGGAAGTGGCGGCCACTCTACCACCATGAATTTCATGAGCACTTTTGCCGTGTACATGATATCCCAGAATCGCAAATTAAATCTCGGGTATGTGATCCTGAAGCACATGATCCAGGCTGTTGAAAGCACAGACAAGGCATTACCTTACGGGATGTTGCTCACGCACTTCCTTGAGTGTGAGAAAATCCAGATGCCGCCGGCATGGGAAGATACGGCCATCCACGTTGTGGATCTTGTGACTCTGAAACGCATGGGGATTCATCACACTAAAGGTCAAGGCTGGTTCAAGGCCAAGGAGAACAGATCAGTGGATAGCGCCCAGAAACGGTCGGCTGCGAAAGGGAAAGCGAAGGTCAAAAGCGACGAGGACGATGACTACGAGGATGAGCTGAGCGTAGGGAAGGCAGGAATCTCAGTGCTGCGCCGCGATATCTCCGATATCAAGGCTGATAATCAGAAGCGCTTCCGCAAGCTCAAAGAGCAGTATACCGAGCTGTCATTGAAACTATCCAAGCTCTCGAAGCTCGTCAAGAAGACTCTTCCTAAGCCCGCCGATTCTGAAACATCTTCAAGCCAGTAGGCTGCCCCTCTAGTTCCATTCTGCTCCTAGTAGCCCCTAGGTTATTCCGCTCTGCCAATATCGTTTAGTTCCTAAGTATTCCTCCCACCTTTTTGATAATGAAGGGGGAGTAGTAAGGTAAGTTTAGGCGTTTAGCGTCTAAGTGTTTTAGTGGTAAGTGATGTATAGGGAGGCTCGTTGAACCCTAATATAATATTTTGCTGCTATCATGATATATCTCCTATGCTTAACATTTTCTTTGCTCTGATCTTACGATACATATGCTGATCTCATACTCTGATGCTTAGCTGTGCAATTTGACTTGCGTGAAATTTCTTGATGAGTGCTAAGTACCTGCTGCGATGATTACATGATTGCTTGGAAAATGCGCACTTAGGCAGGGGGAGCACACTCACGGGTAATTTTGAAATTTGTTGTACTTAAGATATAACATAGAATTTAATAGGATATATCCGCACTTAGACAGGGGGAGCAAAATTTGTTCATGATATATCATAGCATGTCATAGAGATATCTGCACATAGGCAGGGGGAGCAAATAGAATCACATGTGATTAGGAAATATCGTATGCTCCGCTTTGTGATTATGGAACACTTAGACATATGCGCTAGGACTTGCATAATCGAATATGCTTACTTGCTTCCGTGCTGCATCAATTACATGTCATCATCAAAAAGGGGGAGAATGTTGACCTTTTTGGTCCATATATGTTAGAGAGTTTTGATGAACGATGTAATTGTAATGACATTAGGTCTATAAAATAAGCAATTCGATTTGGGAAAAATAAAACGTCTAAGTTCATGATAATATTCGTCCATGCATTGTGTATGAGCTATAAATTGTTAAAGTGTTGAATATTTGAATTGCATGTGATTTTGTGATGATTTGATGGAACTATGTGATCGCGTGTTATAGACAGTCCATGAGATAGGATATATCGTTCTGTGCTATATATGGAAATAATGCATGAGATATCCTACCGAGCTATATATGGAAAATATGCTGTTTATATATGGAAAGTGATATATCCGTTGATACCAGTTTATTCCTGGACGAAAATCATATGCACGATCCTTGCTTGCCTTGCATTGAATTAAATGCGAATTATTAAATTGATATCTTTCCTTGTGCTGATTGGATTATTATATTTAGGAAAGATTTGATTTGATTAACCTTATGGATAAGATGCTCTTATATGGTATGTGCTATAACGGGTGAGATCTCTGAATTAAGGAAAGTTGTGCCATGATGTGATAAATCGATTTATGTAAGCTCTGATCTGATTCTTGTGCTAAACATGGTAAATATATTGATTAAATGCTATGAGCTGTACATGGAAAACGTGCTTATGCCTTGCTATCTTATGTGCCATACTTGGAAAGTAAATCTTAAGTTACTCGTTACTAGGAACTGATAGCAGGGAATCACTTATGGAAAATTTCGATATGGAAAATATATGCGAAATGGTTGAAATTACTTGAGTACGAAAATTGAGCTTTATATGGAATATAATCATGCTTTAATGTGCTATATGACCGTTGTGACGATTTATTAGAAGCATGATTTATATGGTATGATTGATTCGAAAGCTACATGGAAACTATGCTTGATTTGGTGATTATTGTTTGATATGACTTTCCATGTGAAGTGCTATTAGAAAAGGATTTATATGAACTGCACTTTAGACTTTCGAAAAACAGAGAACAGAACAGAGAATTTGCGAATCTAAGCCTACGAGAGATTTTTGAGCAGAGAGATACTAAGATATTCCTGAGCCTTTCACTTGCGATAGCTTTCTGCCTACCAGAACTTTAACTTGCCTATCCATCACTGAGCGAGTGATTCATCAGATATTCCACCATCCCCTGCCATATATTCTGTCTTCGGACGTGTTGTCTTCGGACGTGAGCAATACCAAGGAGGCAAGGTCGACGTTTACGCACACGTGAAGGGAAGGACAAGTTCGGGGGCCCTTCGGTAGCGAGCTGTGTCTGTCGGGATCAAGGAGATTCCGAGGAACGAAACTCGGCGTGTGGTAACCTAGTAGTGTCTAGTGTTCGACTTGTTTCGGTTGTGTATTGGGCTGACCAATCAGTTTTGTATCCAGCTACGGTGCATTATAGTGATTGGTTAAACTCTTGGGAAGAAAATCCCAAGGAGAGGAGTAAACCCCAGTTGGGGATATAACCTCTATAAAAATCCTGTCTCGCATTTACTTTTCAGTTATTTCTTTATCGCTGTGAGACAGACCCGACACACATCCGACGTTACTAGGATATATCAGGCATACTAGTTACAAACATCAGTAGGTATAACTAAGTTACCACACTAAGGTTTTGAAAAAGAAGCATAAAATTTTATTAGCCTAATTCACCCCCCCCCTCTTAGGCACTTTTATATCTTCAATGTACATATATGGCGTACTATAAACAGAAGATATGAAGTACCTAGTCTTTGATATTACCGTACCAGAACTTTTACATACAGAGTACTTTAATATGCAGGTTAGCAGTACCACTGGGTATATATATATCGTACCATAAACATAATATATGAGGTACCTTGTCTGTTGTACAGTAAGGTACCTTATCTTGTACTTTAAAGTACCTTATCATTTACATTTACCGTACCATAATCTGCAGCTTCACCGTATCACTATGTATACATATAACGTACCCTAATATGTTGTATACCGTACCATGTGTTGCACAATCGAAAATCGATTCCCAAGCGAGTCGCATTGTTCTGCGTGATTTTGACAATACCTAACAATAATAAAATGACTAAAAATAAATAAAATTTCACACATGTAGGACTCACCTAATTTAAGATCAAGTAGATCAAATTAAGTTGTAAGATGTTCTTGCTTCTATTCTTATATTCTAATGAATGTTGGAGTTGGAGGATATAATCCATGCTTGTAAGGCATAATGCACCTAACTTAATATGAAACGTAACTAATACTCTATAGTGTTTTAGGGTGGTTCCAGAAAAACTAATTCGTACGAACTCGAAAAATACTAACCCTAGTATACCGTACCATATATTTAAGGGACGCCGTACCTTACATTGCTTTGTTGGAGTATCTATTTTTTTGTTTTAGGCGTACCATTTCGGACACGGTTGTAGTACCTAAAATTACATAAGACATCAAACATTTTACTAAAGCCAACGACATGTCAGATGAGCTGTCTTATTTGATGTAATACCTAGTACGTCAGAAGAGTTGTCCACTCATGACAGAAAAACGTCATATATCTGTCCATTCATGATAGAAAACGTCAGATATTGTCCCTTTCTTTTTGCACATCAACATCTTTTGAAATGCTTCATTTCTGTCGAAATACCCAAGTCTTAAATGGAACTTACTTTAATTTGTACGGTACCTATTTCTGGAACGATACTGTACCCTCCGTGGCATGTTTGGTGTACCTTATTTGCCTACATTACAGTACCATTTGTGCATATATTACCGTACCAAACTGGCATATATTACAGTACCATGTTGGCATATATTACAGACCATGTGTGCATATATTTTGGTACCAAACTGAGCATATGTTACAGTACCATGTTGGCATATATTACGATACCAAACTCGCATATGTTACAGTACCAAATGAGCATATATTACAGTAGCGAATGTGCATACATTACGGTACCATGTTCGCATATATTACGGTATCAAACTGCCATATATTACAGTACTAAATTTGCATACATTACGGTATCACGTTCGCATATATTACGGTACCAAATTTAAATATAGTACAGTACCAAATTGGCATATATTAGGGTACCATGTTCGCATGTATTACGAAATTTGCATATATTACAGTAGCAAATTGGCATATATTACGGTACCATGTTCGCATATATGACTGTACCAAATTGGCATATATTACAGTACCATTTGTGCATATATTAGGTACCATGTTTGCATATGTTACGGTATCAAATTTGCATATGTTAGAATACCAAATTTGCATATTACATTACCATGTTGGCATATATTACAGTAACAAATTTGCATATGTCACGGTACCAAATTTGCATATACTACAGTACCATGTTAGCATATATTACAGTAACAAATTGACATATATTACGGTACCAAATTTGCATATATTACAGTACCAAATTGGCATATATTAGGGTACCATGTTTGCATACATTACAGTACCAAAGTGGCATGCCGGGAATCGATATTGGACCACATTTATAAATGGTACGTTGTATAGTTTAGATTGGTACTGCATAACAGGACATTTTGGTACCATATGGACAGGTTACTTGGTATGTAATATAAATGCACAAAGATACTGCATAACATAAATGTCCAATCGGACTGTATCGCATAATATATTTAGGTACGGTAAAACAACAAACAATGGTACGTAATATACATAACAAATGGTACGTCATAACAGTTCTAAAAAAACCAAAATCTCGATGGATTAGCTTCAATAACTACATCCTAACATTCCACCCTCATATCGAGCTCTTGGAGCGCATTGAGCTCCCGGATAGGGCTAAACCTTGAACAAACTCGTGAAATCGACTAACCAAACCCTTTGCAAAAGAAAAGCTTACTTGACAAAATCAAGACCCAAAATCAAGAACCCAACTTTCAAGAGGCTCGTCGATCGTTGTCCGGCGCCGGAACGAGCGGAAGGAGGTGGTCGGGAAGACGGAAATTCGTCGACGGGGATGGAGCTTGAATTTTGCAGAAAAAAAAACTGAAAAGAGAAAAGAAATAAGGGCATTTTGGTAATATTAGGTGATTAGGTACCTAAGTGTAAAATTTTTATTCAAGTGGATACCTAGCTATAAAATATGTCTGACAAGGTACCTAAGTGGCTTTTTAGTTTGCTATTGGGTATTTATGTGTAGATTCCCGTTAATATATAGATGTTTTTATGTATTTTGAATAGAGAATTGTAGCTTCCTAATTATTTTACGTTTATTATTTAATTAGGTTCGCGTAGTTAGACAAAGGAATTAAACGGTTAAAAAGAAGCATTTTTAAATATTCATGCCCGACCCTGGTTGGATGGGTTTATCCGATTTAATTTATTATACAGTTAGTGGTCCCTTTTGTCGTGTGAAGTTTAACTACTAACCTAATTTTGCAATAATGCAATGCCGTTGGGGCATGGGACTTTCCTTTTTCTTTTTCGACAAATTAAAATCATATATATCCATAAATCAATCAAGCTGGACTTTGAAGGCCCATTCATATTCCGGGACAATCGAGAGAAAAGATATCAAAGAAAATCAAGTATGCTTTTCCCACAATTGTTGATATAATTACACGAAATATAAAATTGCTACGATCTTCCTTGAAGCACCCCAAGAACTGACATTTGTCGTGTAGATAATGAATAATGGTATTAAGGAGCACAGGCTTTTTTCAATACATAAATATATAGACAGTACTTCATATTTAAAATTTAATTGGAATAAATAAGAAAATAAAGTGTGAAGTATTAATAAGCATGAACTACCTCTCACCGTTCATGAATCATGATACCGCGACCTTATATTTCGTGTTGTAGGTAGGGTTCCCCTACTATATTCAGTAAAATGATATAAATATGTCTAATATTAAGGTCAAAAATTTGATCAACAAAACGTTTGATCAAATAGTATATCCTTAACATATCAGCTTTCTTTATGGGGCGGTTGTGCAGTGCATAGGGTTTATTGTCGTCGATATTTATTTTCAAAATCCGATTAAATCAAACCACAGCATTTACGTTATCCTATAATGTAGTTGGTTTGATTCCAAGTATCGACGTAGAACCATTATTAATTTTTGCCAGAATAGATAACTAAACAATAGATCCTGGGCCTCTCTTATGATTTCATTTAATAGTTGAAGAAGTATTTAATTTAAAGACCACGTTAAGTGTACTAAAAAATATTGTAAATGTCGGAAAAGTGAGCTGTCCGGTTACTTTTAGCATATTCTTTAAAACCATGTTTTTCTTAATTTTAGTTTTTTTATTATTATTATGCACCTTTGCGGGCGAATGATGATGCTTTACCGATTAGAATATTTCATTCATCATCATAATATATATTTGCATTAATATTGTTATTGAAGCGTTCCCGTTCGACATGTATGTAAAAACACTAAGTAGTAAACTGATGTTGGATGAAATGTTGGGTCAACACTCGATCTAACACTCAAGCGCACAGCGGAATATATCGATTACTTCGTGACGAAAACTGACAAACACGAGATATAAATTGTGCAGGATGTCAGAAAACTTGCTGCATGTCCCAAGGCGCAAATTCCACTACGAAGATGGATTACAAAACAACTACCCGAAGATAGCACAAAACAAGCCTAAACAAAACTACGAATTTAACGATTCTGCAAACCTACAAAGTCCTAAGACTTTTTGCAAACTGAAATACTAGGCTAAAAGAAAAGCAATCGTGTTTCGTTCAAACTCAAAGTATGCTTCGCTCCATGACTCGTGATTTTCGCACTTTCCGCTCCATAATTACTTCATGAAAGTTCTCTCGAAAAGTGGTCAATTGCAGCTCGAAAATAACTCTTATTTATAGATCTTGGCTCTCGTTGAATCGGTAAGAGAGTTCATTGATAATCTTGCAAAATATCTCCTTGAAGATCTCCCCAAATTAGTAAATATTTGATTCGAATTTTCTCTCCTTAATTGATCTCATATCTTCCATATTTGGTAATTGCAATCTCCTAATTTTGGTATGTTGGTGCACCACTTATTTTGGGGAAGAAAGGCAAAATCTTTTCGAAATCTTCGACATTAACAGTTATGAATAAACATTAGTGGATGGGGAGATGCCAAAATTTGAGATAAGTAATATATTTTGGGTTTAGTGTTTATTTAATTATCAATGTGGCACGGAGAGCCTGTGCAAGTACGTTGGCAGTGCCGGATTTGGATCTGTGCAAGCAGGCCTACAACATAGGGCCACAAATTCGGCCCAATGTAACATAGGGCCACAATAAAAGAATTTGTTAAAGCGTCCGAAAAATTGTTGAAAGACAAGAAATTATCTAATAAGGCCACATAAGGGCCGAAGAGCCTAGGGCCACCCACAGAAAACCCGGCCATGTACGTTGGAAATTTATTTTTAATTGTTATTGTATGTCGAAGCTTCTTTATTAAAAGTCGAAGCCAATCCTAAGTATTTTCCACATAAGCTTCTTTTTGTACGGAGACCTATTTCTCCCACTTTATTTCACATGGATATCTTTATTCTTTTCACATTAATTTTCAGTTAGGTATTTTTTGGGTTAACTAATTAGAGTTTGGGCTATAAGTATTGGGCTTATGAATGAGAATTTTTGGAGAAAAATTAATGAGGGAATCCCACATTGGAAAAGTAGCTAGTTTTTTTAGTAGAATGATATATTCATTTACCACAACCGCAATCGAATCCAATTATATCAGCACACATATCTAACTAATCGAGCAAGCAAGGAAAATAACACACACGCTACAATATGATAATGCGTTCAGCATTCTTCCTTATGCAACAACTTCTTATCCGGCACTTCATTTCCTTCGACTAGATAATTTTAGCACTCTTTGCATAATGTTGTAAAAATTATTGGTTTAAACAAATTGCCAATAGTATACAATAATTAGACCGCTCGCGTGCGCACGCAGGAGGTGTAAATCCGGCGAAAATCCAATGGACTCGTGTGCGAGCGCGACATGCGTACAAGAATGCTGGACAGCAGTGGACCAAATATCCCGTGGGCCTGATTAACCCGCGTTTTGTTCCGGATTAATAATTTTGCTTCAAGGATCAACTTAGGTGGGCTTTGAAGTAAAATGGGCTTGCCGACATATACCCTTCTAGAAGTGATTATATATGATGGCTGCTAAGGAAAAGGATGAAGTAGTTCAACTGCTCCTTTTTCAATAATCACATTTTTTATAATTACGTGAATTAAATATGAAGATGAATAGTTGCTTCAACAGCAACTTGTCGGGAGCTCTGTGTGGTGGTTTTATATATAATAAGATTCCTTCCCAGCAATAAAAACATAGAGAAAAAAAAAGATGAAAAAACTCAGCTGAATCATACAGAATCAGTCTTTCGTTCGCGTTGGTGTCGATGTCGTGCAAATCGAACGCGAGTTAATCGTTGTATCGTGAGAAATAGACGCTCACGAGACTCTCTTGCACTTATATAGATAGCAAACCTGTTTTAAGGAAATTGTGTTCAACACAAGCCTCGAAAAAATTCGTATAGATTTGCAGTCGTATAGTCGTACAGTCATACATTCGCGCAACTCTCCTCAGTCGTGCATTCCTCCACGGTCGTGCAATTCTCTTCGGTCGTGCAATTATCCTCAGTCGTGCAGTCCTCCTTGGCGTGCCAGTCGTGCAGTCGTGCAACTTCACAATAACACAAATCAGCAGTAGTGTGATTCTTCAGTAGTGTAATCCTGTGGTCAAACCAGCAGAGTGAAATTCTACAGTCATACAATACTGTGGTTTGACAGTTTGACAATCATACGAGGTGCGTTTCATTTTTACCAACATTTTTTTCATCGTTTCGCAATTTCAGTCACTTTATTGCATATCACATCTTTATTCCAATTCTCGATCGGAAGTACAGGGTAACACCTCTCGGCATTATTCTTGCAAGTAAGTAAAATAAAACATTATTTTAAAACAAGCATATCAAATAAATCGATATTATTATCTTACTCGTACTTCTTATAACGAAAATTAGAATTCTATTTATGGCACATAAAATAGATTTGTTACATGTTAATTACTAAACTAGGTTTAAATTTATAAAATGAATAAAATAGGCATTTTCGTAATCCTAATCTACGAGGAAACATTTTTTAATTAACCAATTGTTAAGTTTTACAAAAAAAAAATACATATAAAGAATTAGCAAGTTAGTACCATGTCAGTATTTTTTTTACATGCACGTACCTGTCAGAATAAATATTTTGCACATTGGTACATGCCCGCCGCAAGGTACATCATATCACACATTTAGGTACCATAGAAAAACGTATTGTGGTACGTATACAGCTAGTAAATAGTACCATCATATAGTCAGCCGCAAGGTACCGTACGGAACGTATATATGTACCATATAAATGCGTGACGTGATACGGAATACACATATAAAAAGGTACGTCAAGACCGAGAAAATGGTATGCACATTCGAACGAGTACTTATATAAAAAATTTTCTGACATGGGTACTGACTTGCAAATGTTTTATACAATTGTGTATTATTCTATAGATTCACCAATTGTTAATGCATTCAATGGAACAAAACTGCTTCAATATTTATTTTAAAAAACCGTACATAGTATAACATTAATTGAAAAAGAATATCATAACTCTAACTTCCCACCTCGCCGTGCAAAATAACATTAGCAGTGTCTCTATGGACAAGCAAAAACAATATTATCGTTTCATTTTTTCAAATATAATTTTTTTATCATCACAATTCACAACACTAATAGATACGTTCAACACGTGATTTTCAGCAACGCCATACTATTTCACAGTGGAAGGCTATGTCAGCACTTTTAATTAGGAATAAATTATCTACACAAAAAATATCAGGTTATATTAAAGTGCCTATTTTTAATTGGGACACATGTCACGAGCTCTATGAACAGACGATTCAATGGTAAAGTGATCGTCGTTTCAAGTCAATCATAACTATAAAAATCCAATTAAATAATGATGCGTTGTATATATTCATGATTCATCTATACTATTTATTATACATACTAGGCGAGGATAGCCGCACGATGTGCAGCTGCGGCGAGATTGTAGCAGTTATACAGAAATAGGAATACGTATAAGCAGGCGTATAATATATGCATTAACAAATTTATTAAATACTTGCGACTGATAGTTGGGTTTCCTTTTAAGCTGTATTTCTAGCAAGCAATTGCTTCGTAGACGAACCTAGTAGCGACTGCTTGGTAATGACGACCAACAAATTTCTGCATAGTAACTTAGGCATCATCGAAAGTTCAGGAGGCAGATATCCCGATAAGTTATTATTATCAAGCAACCTTCAAGAAACATTAAATCAGATCAAATAAATGGCCCAAAACCATGGAATTGAAACCAAAAAAAGAAAAAGAAAAACAAATCAGTTACTCACATATGGATAAGATCAGGAAGTCCGTAAAGCTCCGCTGGTTTTTGCACGCTCAGCAATTTATCGTTCATGTGGCTGCACGAGATTCAAAAACAAGAAAGAAAACGAATAATGCGAGATCTTCATTAAGTTTATACACACAAAAACATAGAAAAGATAAATATCCTTACAAGTGTTTCGCATTGCTCAAGTTGGCAAACGACGCAGAATCTCTCCTGATATAGCTGGTTCTCATTCAAAAGCCTGCAAAAAAAATAGTGATGCGGGTATGACCCCGATCAACGATATTTGGTTCGGGAAAGGCGGTGATGGGTAAGACGGACTGGGCCTTGATGTTCTTGGAGTGTTTTAGGGTTTATACTTTAGTGCTATGAAGGAAAGGAATGAGAGAGACAAGGATTTAACGTGGTTCGGACAGGTGTCCTACATCCACGGGCCGCCGGAAACAGTATCCACTAGTCACAGTCGCGAAATACACACACAGACCTCACTTCGCTCGTTACAGTGCTTTCATGGTGAAAGAATGGATGAAGAAGATGAATCATGTAGAAAATATCTAAGTGTCTTGGTGTTATGATGATTCTTGCCTTGATCTCGTCTCTCTCTATTCACATATACCCAAATTCCCTTTGTTTGCCTAGCTGGCATACTCCCAGGACCACTTGACAGCGACAGGCAGTACATCCTGGGAGGAGACAGCACCTGCGATCGTACTGTTGTCAGACTGACGCGCGCCTCCTCTGTTTATAATGTCATCCAATCACAAAACACCACGTGTTCCCTGGTCGGCCCTTATCCAATATTTCCCGCTCAAGTTGCTTTGCTGCTGGGACCCACTTCACCTTTTCCGTACAGGGTCACAGGTCCCCACGTGTACTGCCCATCTGGACATATGTCCCAAAAGTCACTATCTTCAGGTGTCCGAGTAAGGAGGAATGCTAGGCTAAAGTTCACCCCTATCATCCAGTCCCCCTACTCCGAAGTGTAATACGCTAAGTAGTACGGTTCGGAGTACATTTGAAGGAGCATTCCTCCTCTTTAGTGCTCCTGGACTCTTTAATCGGTCTGTGTCGCATTTATGCTGATTGGACAGGTCCTGCACGCTGTGCAGAAGAAAACAGCGTCCGTAGGGTGACACGTGTCCCTACCTGTCACCTCTGCTTTTTGAATTCCTCGAGGCAGTTTCTTTTTCATTTTCCCCCCTTTTCGAAATAACTCTCCATACTTAGCAAAAAAAACGAGACCCCCAATCGCCATTTTAGGGTTCTTATCGCCTCTTTACCCCCAATCGCATAGTGTCCAGAAATCGCAACTCGTCCAGACTTTCTCTTCGTCTGCCGCTCATTCAGGTACGATTTCGTTCCCCCTTCTCCTTATTTCCCCTGTTTTTGCCGATTCGCCCTTAGCTTCCGTATTTCCCCCTTTTATGCGTCGAAGATATGTCTGATTCTGCCGCTACTGAGAGCACTCGCTCGGCGTCGCCGGGCGTCTCCGCGTCCTCCGTCGCGCCAGGTGATGCCGCAAAAAGGGGGTCGAAGCGAAAAGACCCACCACCAGATGCGGCGGCGCCCGATTTTCCCCAACCCTCTTCCTCTCACGCCCCTGACTCGTCTACATTTTGCCAGACCCGTTCTCGAAGTGCTGTCGGGGATAGCGCCGGCGCAGATGATTGGAAAACGTTCGGTGCGTCCAAGTCGACGTATCGACGCTTAGAGAAGCTCGTTCCAGAGGGTTTTCACAGCCCTAACTTTCACGTTTTCATCCCAAATCCTAACCAGCGTGCCAACTTTCCGCCTTCTCCGGCCCTTGCTTTCTGGGAGAGTCAGATAAGGGCCGGCTTACGCTTTCCAGTTCACCCCTTTTTTGCTGCAGTGTCGCAGGCTTATCGTATACCTTTGAATCAACTCAGTCCTTCTTCCATTCGTCAGCTGGCAGCTTTCTATGTCCTGGTCACTGCTGCAGGTGGGAGACCTTCTGTAGAACTTGTTCTCTCCCAGTTTCAGCTTAAATCTGCTCCCCCCTTCTTTTATCTGTGCGCGAATCCACGCGGCTTCGTACACTTCCTCAGCAGAGGTACCCACAAAGACAAGGAGTGGCACCCTTTTTACTTCTTCGTAGCCCCCACAGAGGGTAGCTGGGACTTTCCTCATCGCCATTGGGTTCACCAAGCGCCTCAGAGACTGCGAGGGATCCAGCCTGAATGTTCCGAGGAGAATGAGGCGGCTCTTAACCTTTTGAACCTTAGGGCCCCTGAAAAGAAATTTAACATGGTCGAGTTGGTCACCTATCCTGGCCTTCTCCATCACTTCAGCCTCTCCTCAAAGTCTCTACCCTTCGATCCTAAGGGTAAGCAGGTTTCCCTCCTGCTTCCTGACCTCCTTTTTAGATTTTCCTTTCTGACTTAATATGTCTTTCTGCAGATATGTCGTTCTCTTGGAGAGATGCGTTTCGTATGCTTCCTGTGAAACAAGAAGGATCCGAAGTTCCCGCTGCGTCTCACCCCTCAGCAGGTCTTGATGGGACTGACCTGCCAGCTTCGGAAGTGAAAGGAAATCCTCCTGTTGGATCTTCTTCTCCTCAGGTGGTGCTATCTGACTCAGAAGGCGATGTGAGCAAGAAGGATGCCTCGCCGGTGCCTCCCAAGAAGAAAAAGAAGAAGACTGCCGTGGCAAAGGGGAAGAGGCCACGTGTGGAGACAACCTCTCCCTCTCCTGACACTTCTGAGTTTGCCCCTTTTGTCCACCAAAGCTCTGAGTGGGGTATCAATCAGCGGGCTGACGGGAAGATGGTGCTGGACATGCCCAACAGTTATGACTCATTGAGTCCTGAGGAGAAGATGAAGTTCATCCAGGCCATCGTGCCTCTCGAACAGCAAAAGGCGCTCCGTCGCCGATCTGACGCTTCTGTCGCTGAGCTCGCTGCCCATCATTGGCCGAGGTAACTCTCTCCCTTGGCCTCCTTTTGTTAACTATATATTTTTTGTACTTTGTTGATTCGGGCTTGGTTGTCTCAGCTGTCCTCTTTGCTGCCTACTCTCTTATCTGCGACCTCCCATCGGGGTTTGGCACCCGGTGGTCCCGCCTCTCCTGGGAACAACATGCTTGAAATAATTGAGGAGCGGGACTTAAAGATCGCTCAGTTGGAGGAAGAGCTTAAAAAAGAGAAGGATGAGTGTGAGGTTCGTGCAAAGGACTTAGCTTTAGAGAAGTCCCGTCAGTTGGAGGTGGAGAGTGCAGCTGCTCTTGCTGCTAAGGAGGCTGAGCTTACGACCCGTCTGCATAAGCTCATAGATGCACAGCAAGCTCAAATCGAGCTGAGGGCCAAGGAACTGCTGGCTGAGAGAGAGAGGACCCTGAGGGCTGAGTTGGAGCAAGCTTTCACCGCCAAGGTTGGGGATAGTCATTCTGCGGGACAGCTGAAAGGAGTCCAACTCTGCCAGAAGTACCTTATGGGTTCGCCTCTTGGTATGAAGTTCCTTGCTCAGCTGAGCCTGAGTTGGCATGAGGGCTATCTGTGTGACACCCTCTCTCTGGTGGACTTCGCACCTTTCATGCAGCACTACTTCTTGGGAGGTTTTGCTGCCGGACGCGAGCCCACCTCTACTCTGGACGCAGCGATGGAAGCTATGAGTGCCCCTCCAACTTTTAAGGGAAATCCGGAAGCGCCACCTAATCCGGGCTTCTGGTCTGCCAGGGTGCCTCACTGCTCCCCCACTTTGCTGGAGGTCTCGCCTGAGGTCCTTCTGGGTCAGCTCTCCGAATTAGAGCAGCTTGAGTCATCTGCTACTTCAGAGGTCCCCGACTCCACGGCCGGTTCTGGTGCCCCACCTTCTTAGCTTACTACTCTGTTTCCTGTTTTTCGAACAATCGATGTTGTTTTTTCCTTTTTCGGACCTCTTTTGTTATTTTCCTGTTTTGAACGCTTGTTGCTGTTCCTTTTTCCGTATGCGTAGTGTTGTGGCGTATTTTCCTTCCTTTCTCGCTTGCCTCCCAACTTAATCGCATCCAGATTTAAATACTTTGGGCCATTTACGCTGAGGTTCTGCCTTACTACCACTCTCTACTCCCCCTACTTCGAATAGTGCTGAAGTCTGTCAGCGTATTCGAAGTACACCGAGAGCGTTCCTTTCGACTAACCATCCTTATTCTTCCCCATTATTATTCCATCAGGCTGTGCTCGTCTCGAAATTCCTCCTCAGGGAAATATTAATCAACAGAAACGCGTACCTGGGGATTTAATGGTACCTCAAACGCTGGCCTTGTTCGACTTTTTTGCCAAGTTCGTTAGGTATTGGTGAACCCGTATAGAAGTCACCTGCATAGCTGCATCTAGTGCTCATGAGTATGCATCTTTACGGCTGCGTCTGGGCTAGCCCCATCTGGGTTAAAGGTGCGCAATCTGCGCGGCCACATCTGGGCTACAGGTGCGCAATCTGCGCGGCCACTTCTGGGCTAGCCACATCTGGGCTACAGGTGCGCAATCTGCGCGGCCACTTCTGGGCTATAGGTGCGCATTCTGCGCGGCCACGTCTAGGCCAGCCACATCTGGGCTATAGGTGCGCCATCTGCGCGGCCACGTCTGGGCCCGCCACATCTGGGCTATAGGTGCGCAATCCGCGCGGCCACTTCTGGGCCAGCCACATCTGGGCTATAGGTGCGCCATCTGCGCGGCCACGTCTGGGCCAGCCACATCTGGGCTATAGGTGCGCAATCTGCGCGGCCACTTCTGGGCCAGCCACATCTGGGCTATAGGTGCGCAATCTGCGCGGCCACGTCTGGGCCATTAGGGAATCCAGGGCAGTCCGTAGACAGGATTCGTGGTTATCAATTTTGGGAGAGGGGCCATCAAGACACGAGTTTCTAAAAAACCATTTCATTCAATGGATGGTGCCTCGTTAGAACCTTGCCAAGTAAAGCCCCCTTGGGATAAAACCTTGGCGAAGGAAAAAGAGTACACCTTCCTGTTTGATTTATATACAACCTTCCAACCCCTTACTAAGCGTAATACCTCTTGAGTTTTGAGATGTTCCATGGGCGGGGTATTCTGCGCCCATCCTCATCCTCCAATTCGTATGCGCCGCCTCCCAAAACGCGGGCCACTTTATAAGGACCCTCCCATGTCGAGTCTATCTTCTTCAGCGGCTTAAGTACATCGGCTCTCCTCAAGATTAAGTCTCCCACTTGGAATTGTCGAGGCCTTACTCTCCGGTCGTAAGCCGCTTTTACTCGACTCTTGTATTTTTCCATCCTTACCAAGGCTAGCTCCCTGATTTCCCCTATTAAGTCCAGATCTTCTCTTCGGAGCCGTGCGTTCTGCTCCTCTTCATAGTGGATGACCCTATGCGTCTCCATCCCTATCTCCACGGGTATCAGGGCGGCGGATCCATAGACTAACTGGAAAGGTGTTTCATCCGTAGCTTCTCGCGGAGTGACGCGATATGCCCATAACACGGGGTCAAGGGATTCTAACCATTTACCACCCTCCTGGTCCAATCTGGCCTTGATCCCGTGGAGGATGGTGCGATTGGTGACCTCCACTTGTCCATTAGCTTGCGGGTGTCCTACTGAGACGAACCTCTGCTGTATCTTCATCCCCGTGCAGAACTCACGGACTCGGGCTCCACAGAACTGCGTGCCATTATCGGAGATCAGGATTCGAGGGGCTCCAAACCTACAACAAATGTTATGCCACAAGAAATCTATCACGTTAGTTTCATCGATCTTGGCCACTGCCTTGGCTTCTACCCATTTGCTGAAATAGTCGACGGCGACTATGATGAACTTTTTCTGAGCCTTGGCGACCGGCATAGGCCCGACTATGTCTATTCCCCATTTGTCAAATGGACAAGGGGAATGCATCAACCCCAGTTCTTCCGCGGGTACGTGGATCCTCGGGCCGTGTTTCTGGCAGCTTTCGCATCGTCTGACCAGCTCCTTAGCATCCCTCAATAGGGTCGGCCAGAAGTACCCGGCCCGGACCACTCTTCGAGCTACCGCCTTGTACCCGGCATGGTCGCCAGCACACCCTTCATGCACCTCTTCCAACACCGACATCCCTTCCTTTTTGGACAGGCATCGAGCGTAGGGATGTACAAAAGTCCTTTTGTATAACTCCCCTCCGATGAGGCAGAACTTTTGCCGAAACTTACCTGCGTCCTTGTGTGTAGGATCACGCAAGGCTTCCAGGATAGGAGCCCTCCAATCTTCTTCCTCTCTTATACATCCCACCTGCTCCATCCGGTCCTCTCGGCTAGCTGTCAGCATCGTCACCTTTCGGGTCCCCTCAGGGATTGCGGCGCTAGCCAACTTTGCCAAGGAATCCGCCCGTCCGTTCTGCTCTCGGGGGATCTGCCGTATCTCGAAGCTGTCGAAAGAGGCTTTTAGCTTTCCCACTCGCTCAGCGTACCTCACCATCTTCTCATTCTTAGCCTCGTAGTTCCCTTGGACTTGCTGAGTTACCAGCTGGGAATCCGAGTATATGACTACTGCGGTAGCTCCCAGATTGTTAAGGATCTCCATCCCTTTCACCAGGGCCTCGTACTCAGCCTCATTATTAGACGCTGGAAAGTCAAATGTCACCGCGAATTGTAGTTCGTCCCCTTCGGGCGTAATGATGAGGACTCCTGCCCCGGCCCCAGTTGCTGTGGATGAGCCATCCACATAAGCTTTCCAACTTGGTGACACCTCTCCTCGGGTAGATTCTAACAGAAAGTCCGACAAGGCTTGTCCCTTAATGGCGGGTCGCCTTTCGAACTCAACATCGTATTCGCCCAACTCAACTGCCCACTTGACCATTCTTCCAGAAAGGTCTGGCCTACTCAGGGTTTGTTTCAATAATAAATTGGTACGTACCCGTACTTTATGAGATAGGAAATAGGGGCGCAGCCTCCGAACCGACACCATTACTGCCAAGGCGGCCTTCTCGATCTCGGAGTACCTGCTTTCGGCTCCCTGCATTGTTTTACTCACGAAGTACACCGGCTTCTGGGTGTCACCCTCCTCTTTCAGGAGAACCGAACTCACGGCCTGCTCTCCTGTAGAAAAATACAAGATTAGTTCATCTCCAGGCAAGGGCTTGGTCAATAGCGGCATGTTGTGCAAGTAATTTCTTAGCCCCTCGAATGCCGACTGGCATTCTTCTGTCCATTCGAACAGGCATCCTTTTCGGAGTATTCTGAAGAAGGGTAGGCTTTTATCTGCGGACTTGGCGATGAATCTGCTGAGTGCCGCCAACCTTCTCGTTAAGCGTTGAACCTCCTTGATGTTCCGCGGCGGCTGCATTTCCAGTATGGCCTTCACCTTATTGGGGTTCACCTCGATCCCCCTCTTGGTTACCATATACCCCAGGAACTTCCCCGACTGCACCCCAAAGGTACACTTCGCAGGGTTCAGTTTCATTCCACAGGTCCGGATGGTCTGGAAGGCTTCTTCTAAGTCCGCTACATGATCCTTGGCCCAAGTTGATTTAACTAACATGTCATCCACGTATACCTCCATGTTACGACCCAACTGGCTCTTAAACACCGTATCAACCATCCGTTGGTAGGTAGCTCCTGCGTTCTTGAGTCCAAAGGGCATCCGGACATAACCATACGTGCCACCTGCCGTGACAAAGCAAACTTTATCCACGTCCTCCGGGTTCAGCTTAATCTGGTGATACCCCTGATAAGCGTCCATCATGCTTAACATTTCACATCCAGAGGTGGAATCTACCAGCTGATCTATCCTTGGTAAAGGATAGTGATCCTTAGGACAAGCTTTGTTGAGGTCCCGGAAGTCTACACACATCCTCCAGGACCCATTTCCTTTTTTGACCATGACGACATTGGCCAACCAGGTGGGAAACTGTACCTCTTTGACGTGTCCGGCTTTAAGCAACTTCTCCACTTCCGTCCTGATGTCTTGGTCCCTTTCGGCTCCGAACTGTCGGAGTCTCTGTTTCACCGGGTGGCTACCCGGGATTATGTTCAAGTGGTGCATGGCTATCCTCGGGTCCACCCCGGTCATGTCTGCTGGCGAAAAGGCGAAGAGGTCGGCATTCCTCCTAAGGCATTCGACCAGCTGCGATGCAATCTCCTTATCCATCTTCGTTCCCACCTGAGTGGTGAAACCCTCCCTTCCTGGGTAAAGTTCCACTGTCAGCAGTTCTTCATCAGGTTGGGGCTGCAACCTCGTAGGCTCCCCGTCTTCCAGCTCTAACTTCGTTCGTTTTGCTTGTTTGGCCTCAACTCCATCTTTCTCCTTTCCTCCTGTCACAACCTTAACCTCATTGGCATAACAACGACGAGAGCTAACCTGGTCTCCTGAGACTTCCCCCACCTGGTCTCCTACTGGGAATTTGATCTTCAAGTGGTACGTCGAAGGTACTGCCCTGAATCCATTTATGGCTGGCCGCCCCAATATGATATTATATGAAGAAGTAGCATCGACAACCAGGAAGTTAACCATCCGTACCACCCGCCTAGGGGCTTCTCCTAGTCCCACGGGAAGTGTAACTTGGCCTAACGGCTGTATACCAGCTCCACCGAATCCGTATAAGGAAGTGGCCACCGGTTTCAGCTCCGTTCCCAACTTCATCTGCTTGAAGCAGTCTAAGAATAGGATATCTGCTGAACTACCCCCATCTATGAACACTCGTGACACGTTATATCCTGCCACGTCCGTGGTGATCACGAGAGCGTCGTTATGGGGCCAAACGACATCGACCTCATCCTGTGCTCCAAACTGTATGTTCCCTGTGGTCTCCATCTGACCCACCAAGCTGCCTTCTGTCTGGGCCTTTCCTCTATCTCTCATTCTAGCATACGACTTCCGCGCTCTGTGTGAGTCCCCGCCATCTGGGCCTCCCACTATGATGAGGATATGAGCTCTCGGCTGGCTAGGTCCCGGCCTGTTGGGTTCCATCATAGGTTGTTTTCCCTTGTCGGGTAGCGGACCTTCCCTCTCCGAGGCTGTGTTGGCGGGACCGGTCCTCTATCTCGATATATAAACTCCTTGAGATGCCCTGCCTTTATCAACCTTTCTATTTCATTCTTCAGATGCGTGCAGTTGTCGGTATGATGCCCATATTCATTATGGTAGCGGCAGAAGGGCCCCGACGTGGGCTTTGGGTGTCCCCGCGGGTTGGCTCGAGGATACCGCATGTCTGGGTGTCTTGATGCCACAGCCAGGACTTCTTCCAGGTTCGCTCGCAGAGGAGTGTATTTCTGATACCTAGGAGGGAATCTGTTCGCACCACCCGCCATAGGCCTTCTGATCGCTGGAGGGTGAGTGACCCGGACATTTGCCCTGCTCCTATTGTGGCTCTGTACTTCTTTCTTAGGCATCACTCTGGACGTTCCTTCTCGGATTTTTGCCAGCCTGCTTTCCTCCAGGTTTATGTACTTATCCGCTCTGCCCAACAGTTCCTCAAACGTTTGTGGGGGCTTTTTAGAGAGCGATGCGAAGAAGTCGCCAACCTGCAAACCATGAACCAAAGCGTTAATTTTAACAGAGGTGGTGGCAGAGGGTACCTCCAAGGCTGCCACATTAAATCTTCTGATGTAAGATCTAAGGCTCTCGTCCGGTCGCTGCTTGATTTGAAACAAAGACATGTCCGACTTAGGTGGCTTCCTAGCGCTAGCAAACTGGTTGATGAACATCTCCTGGAACTCCTCAAACGAGTGGATAACCTCTGGTTCGAGCTGGCTGAACCACTGTTGAGCAGCCCTCACCAGAGTTGTAAGGAAGACTCTGCATTTCACTCCCTCCGAGAAGTTGTGCAGTAGGATGGTATTCTTGAAACGTAGCACGTGTTCCTCCGGGTCAGTGGTACCATCATACTCATATGGCAACTGTTTAAAGTTGAGCGCAACTTCCCCTTCCAACAACCCTTTGGCCAAAGGCGTACCGGCCTGATATAGCCCTCGCAGATGGGGCCTGGTTGTTTTGTTTCGGATCTCATCTAGTACTTTCCTGAGGTCCGACACTTGCCTCCTAAGCTCCTGTCCCTGGGAACTAACGCCTCCTTCTCGACCGCGCATGCCATAGCTTCTAACTTCCACTTGGTGTTCCCCAGCCTTCTCCTCTCCTTCCACCATGTGTCCACTGGCCATGGTCATCGGAGGCACGGCTTTCCTTGGATTCACCGGTCCTTCCTGAACTCCTCTAGAAGGTCCCCCTCGCCCACGCGTTGGGGCCTGCGGCCCCACATCTCTCTCTTCCTGGGTAACCTCTCTTCTCGGCGAGTCTCTGTCTGGCGGGCGACGCAAGGCTTCTTCCCCAGCCACCATGTTTTCTCCTACGGTTTCTTCCCACTCTGAGACATGGCCCTCTGAGGTTCTGACCTGAACGGAGAAGGGCTGCTTCCGTTTGCCCTTGCTCCTTGCCTTCTTAGCGGCTATGGCCGCGTCAACTGCATTCTTCACCAACAGATCTAGCTGTTCCACCGTCATGGTCACAGGGGTTTGAGGCGGTATGGCTCCAGATGGTCCCGCAAAGGTGGCAGTGGTGTAACCACTGGGGCCTCGATCGGTGAAGCCAGCGTCGGAGCCGGCGCAGGACTTTCCCCCGATTTCCCCGCAGCTTCCTCAAACCGTCCTTGCAAGTTTTGTGCCAATGACGGCTATTCCTCCATCGTGGTTAACGTCTATTCGTCTCTAAGATCTACTACTCCTCTAGCAACGACAACCTTCCACTGTCTCTCTCACGTTTCTTCAGATAACACGATCTCAACTTGCCTTCCTCGACCTATCTTCAAGCAGACCCAGAAACAGTCTGCCTTCCTTGCCGTTACTACCCAACGCACTCACGTCTCAAGCCATCTTTCCCACAGACGGCGCCATTTGATGCGGGTATGACCCCGATCAACGATATTTGGTTCGGGAAAGGCGGTGATGGGTAAGACGGACTGGGCCTTGATGTTCTTGGAGTGTTTTAGGGTTTATACTTTAGTGCTATGAAGGAAAGGAATGAGAGAGACAAGGATTTAACGTGGTTCGGACAGGTGTCCTACATCCACGGGCCGCCGGAAACAGTATCCACTAGTCACAGTCGCGAAATACACACACAGACCTCACTTCGCTCGTTACAGTGCTTTCATGGTGAAAGAATGGATGAAGAAGATGAATCATGTAGAAAATATCTAAGTGTCTTGGTGTTATGATGATTCTTGCCTTGATCTCGTCTCTCTCTATTCACATATACCCAAATTCCCTTTGTTTGCCTAGCTGGCATACTCCCAGGACCACTTGACAGCGACAGGCAGTACATCCTGGGAGGAGACAACACCTGCGATCGTACTGTTGTCAGACTGACGCGCGCCTCCTCTGTTTATAATGTCATCCAATCACAAAACGCCACGTGTTCCCTGGTCGGCCCTTATCCAATATTTCCCGCTCAAGTTGCTTTGCTGCTGGGACCCACTTCACCTTTTCCGTACAGGGTCACAGGTCCCCACGTGTACTGCCCATCTGGACATATGTCCCAAAAGTCACTATCTTCAGGTGTCCGAGTAAGGAGGAATGCTAGGCTAAAGTTCACCCCTATCAAATAGCATATGCAATATAGAATCATAAGTTTACGTTAAAGGAAAGACCAAACAAGACAATTTGAACAAGACAATTTTATCAAAGCTGTTTGTGAATTGTCTAACTCCTCCTCCAATCAAAGCATAGCTATGAGGATTGGAAAGGAGAAGCTACTCGCTGAGGCTAAGTTGAAGACCTCTGTGGCTGACATCAGCGAGGACCGAGGAGGACTAAAGGGAAAACGCGACGGGGAAGAAAGAGCGCAGAGCAAGTATTTGTTATAATATTCAACGCCCAGAAGCATACGTTCCCAAGATGGGTATACTACGAAGAGTCAACTTCAGAGTGACACATGACAGCAATGAGGCAATCTATAATTGTACAAAGCATTGATATGCGGTATGGTCCAGAGGCGGATGAGAATACCAGTCTTTCGATGAAGGGTCACATTATGCAGAAGGCGGTGACATTAAACGTTGATACAGAAACAATCAAAATGTCGGAAACGAATTAGATTCTCAAAGCTAGGAGTGAAGGTGCGTGTTCGGCGCTGGATAATCGTCGTCAAGTCGAAGATTTTCAATGAAAAGCATTCTCATATTTCCAATTAGATTGCCGTGGAGGATTTTGTCGGAATGAGTCAAAAAATGAATGGAAACACACTCTTGGCGGAGAGATTGATACCTGAATCTGAGCTGAAGAGGCTTAGAAATGTGTCCCCAGCCAGCATCCTCAGAACCCAAATCCTCGACTTAATAATCTCGCCATGTTAAACTCCCGCGAAGAAACGGACCCTAATCGAGCTACAACCGAAACTTCGTTGCACCGAGAAATGGTTGGCCGGCCAAATTCGCCCTTTTGGAATAGAACGACTAACGAGAAAGACCTAATCGGTGGTCATCGAATTCTACGACGGGGATGACATTTGTTTTGTGCTCGTTTACATATTTTAATTATAGAACTGTCCCTTGAAGATAGCATAATTACAATAATGCCAACGAGCGACTGGGTACCTGCTGGAAACTGGCTGATAAAAGGTGGATTCTCTCTTAGTAGATAGTAAGTAATAGATATATAGTTTGGGGAACTGCCGCAATTTGGTATGTAACTTATTTTCAATTTAGTTTTTCATTTGTAATTTAATTAATTAAGTAATTTTCATAACACTCCTAATTTTTATTTATTGTACAATAAAAATAAAACCTCTATAAATTAATAACAATGGGACCATTAAATTTTATTAATTTGGAGAAATTAATATTTTATGTAAAAAAATTTTAAAATTCAGCTATCTCTTAGTCCATGTCAATGGAAGACTGAATTATATGTAAACTATGTGAGCATACTATCTTCATATTACATACAATTATATCATGTTCAATACTTCATCAATAATATTATTGCTCATTTTATTTGTTGTAATAATATGTAACATGGTGTTCGTGGCAAAGCATACGAATATTTTGAAATTGTACTATTTTCAGCAAATTATCATTATATTTAATAGTAATATTTTATTATATTAATTTAGAGTTTTGATGGGACCTAATATTTATAAAGGAATTTTTCGAAAGATTATTATCTTATTATCTTATCAAATTGATTATTTTTTACAAAGGCCCAAGTCGGGACCAGAAGATTTTATTATTTTAGAGAGTTTATTAATTTATAGAGCATTAATTTATAGAAGTTCTACTGTACTTATGCCTCTACAACTAAGTTTCTTTTTATATATTTAAAAATTACATTTCATCTTAAACACTAGAAATTATAATTTCAATATTTGAAATAATTTCAGTATAATTATAATTGAAGCACACTCTTACTACTATATATAAAGGTATAAACTTATTAATGCCATTAAGATTACTAGTGATTAGCACATTCAATAATGATATAAATAAGTTTAATTTTAATTTTTTTTAGTATTTTAGTGACAAATTGTTATTAAGATGATTTTGTGGTGTCATATTTAATATTATAGTGTTTAAAAATAATTTTTAATTTTAATGGGAAAATGATAATTAACATGTAATTGACATACCAAATAACAGTGGTATTCCATAAAATTGATAGATACTTAAATATTTGTAATGTAAAAGCTATCGACACAACGAGAATCAATCATGTTATTTTTCACAGTAATAATGCATACTGGCAGTCTGGCACCCACATCGTGGGGGAGTTTTTCTCACATCGATGAGGTCTATTAAATATAAATGACAAATAGGTTCCAATTTTTGGTCTAATTGCTACACCAAATTGGAATTAAAGAGCAGTTTTTAAATGGTGCTCTCCATTAATAAATAGTATAGATAGATACTTAAATATTTGTAATGTAAAAGCTATCGACACAACGAGAATCAATCATGTTATTTTTCACAGTAATAATGCATACTGGCAGTCTGGCACCCACATCGTGGGGGAGTTTTTCTCACATCGATGAGGTCTATTAAATATAAATGACAAATAGGTTCCAATTTTTGGTCTAATTGCTACACCAAATTGGAATTAAAGAGCAGTTTTTAAATGGTGCTCTCCATTAATAAATAGTATAGATATATCTTAAAACTTCTAGATAATGCCCGTCGAATCATAATTTATTAATATATATATATATATATATAAATAGATTGTGATATTTTTCACTAATGGGCCAACAGAGACGTTCCTAGTTAGCAGCATACAAACGTATCAGCCCAATGGGCAACTAATGGGTCGAATGTATTGATTTTACACTGTGCAGAAGGTAATAAGATAAAATAATATAATGTTCGACTATTAGGCCTCGCTCCATTAAGTAACGTTGCAACATTACTGTTGCTAAACATCAACATAAAGGAGAAAAGTCAATTAATTAATACAAAACTAGTTTTTACCGTGCAGTCATTGTTTTAAATAGCGTGAGATAGCGCGCTATCGCGTATTTTCGGGACAAAACGCGTCAACGCGTATTAAAAATCGCATTTTTCCCTAAAAGCTTACGCTATTTTACGCTTTTTACGCGTTTTTACGCTTTATTACGCTTTTTGCGCTATTTTTGAAAATACTCGCGCTATTTGGGTATCGATTAAAATCAACTGTGTAACTCGTAAATTTATTCATAATAATGTGGTCATGTTAAGACTAATTTTGGAATAGTAATACATCGATGAATTGTGTAATACAGTAAAAGTACAATTGAAAATATTAACAAATTTATATTCACAAGTCTTTCCATTATCCACAGAAAATTAATAGTGCAAAAAAATATTGGTTATTTTATCTTTTAAAATAATTTCGCATAATTTATATTAATATTCGATAAAAAAGATTTAATAATTTGAAAACATAAATTTATTAGTTAAAAAAATATTGATCATTTAGTCTCATAACTACAATAATGACATAAAAAATGACCAACATAGCATATTTATATTTATTATTATATATAAATTACCCGAAATACTCACGCAATGCGCTACGCTACTTACGCTACGCGCTACCGGCACTAAAACGCGATACACTACGTTATACGTTTTTTAAAACATTGCGTGTAGTGCACGTTATTACCTATTTATGCCTATTATATGTGAATAAAATTATTAAATTTATGTTGATAGTGGTTTGTTATTGTGTATTTAATATGTGTTAGTAGATAATTTTTAATTTTTAATATTTAATTTATTTTTAAATTAAGAGACATATGTCAGTATATCGGGACGCCTAAATTTCTATAATTATACAAAATATTAATTTGCACGCTCATCGAATGCCCTAAACATGCTAGTTAAAGTAAATATCATATCTATAAATATCATACCTCTGAAGTTTGTCTAAATGACAACAATAGAAAGAGAAAACATTAAAAAATCAAATGGCTAAATAACAACCTTTGGATCAGTACGAAGTGGAATTCGGCTTTTTGCTCGAGCCCATTAATTTAAGCTCTTGGTACTTTTTTCTTGCGATTTTAATTAATGGGCTATTCTCTAATATACACATTAATAAAGAATTTTGGTGGATAAAAACAGTAAATTGGTCTTTCAATTGACCAATAAGATTTTTTCTACATTAATTATGTCGAATATAGTGAGCCTAAAACTCCAAAGATGAAGGGATGAAGAGATCGAGCAAAAGCTGGGATGGTTCGCAGCTTGAAGAAGATCAAGATTTAAGCTGAAGAAATTAATTCAAACTTCATAAGAAATAGCAACCGTAGGATGATTCGAGCTTTATCTAATGGCTGATGTTGAATTCACGGGTATAAATATGGGGCGTTGATCTTGGCAGACAAATGATCGCGTGTCTCAGACTAAGAGACTTAAAGTTGTTGATGCGCTTTTATTGATTGAGAGTCCCGCGACATACAACAGATAAGTCGCGTGGTACAAGTCGTCGATGCACAGAGTAGGAAATTCCGTTGTATAAATGCCAGAATTTCTGGTTTAAGTAGTAGTATTCGAGCGATCATAACTTTCAATAAAGTAAGAGTAGGGTTTGATGTAAACTAGAGAATCGGTGAGGAAGATACACTCTTGTAGTCCTAGTTTACGATTTAGAATAAATAACTTTGATTGGTCCGTGGAGTAGGTCGAAAGTCGAGACCAAACCAAGTTAAAATATTGTTTCCTGGTTTTCATTTTTAGTTGGTTTTCGATTCGATCTCATTCAAGATCGAAGTTCTTGGATCGATTCACACTCACACTTGATAGAAGAGTGAGTTACGAGTCTTGGACGGTCGATTTCCCAACAAGTAGTGTGGTGAGCGCGGAGGAACGAGGCAATTTTTAGATGGCTGCCACTCGATTTGAATTGGAGATTTTTAATGGCCAATATGAATTTGGTCTGTGAAAGATGAAGATGAAAGCATTGCTAACGGAGAAAGGGCTTGAGGATGCTATGAAATCTGAGAAAGAAATGGAGCCGAGGGATATTACGAAACCGGACAAGAATAAGATTCAAGAACTGGCCTATTCGACATTGATTCTTTATCTCTCAGATCAAGTGCTGCGTAAATGCTAAAGAAACCTCCGCTGAAGATGTTTGGAACAAATTGGAAGCGCTGTATATGGCCAAGTCTCTTGCGAAGAAGCTTTACTTAAAGCAGGCGCTTAATTCATTCAAGATGGTAGAAGAACAGCCCATGAATTGGCAGCTTGATCATTTCAGCAAGCTTGTTCTTGATCTTGAGAACGCTAGTGTGTCGCTGAACGATGAGGACCAAGCCCTGTTATTGCTATGCGCATTACCGAGGAGTCATGATCACTTCAAAGAGGTATTGCCCGGCCCAGAAGCACTCAAACTTCATGATGTTCAATCTGTTGGGGGTATGCCCTCGGAATGCCATTCGAGGATGTTATGAAAAGGGCATAGACGTAAACATGTTATTCACATTATAATATTCGAATATTTATTTATGGAATGGATGTTAAATTTGATTTTACAATTAATTCCTTTATAGGCATATTATGTATTACCATCAGTTCTTTGCTTGGCATTCAATAAGACGGTAAATAAATAAAACCTATATGTACGAGTTTAGTCAACGATTCTCATGGGATGAGAGAGGGGCATCGGTGAGCTATTATTCTTGGATATTAAATTTGTCCATAAGTCTTAGGCTTCAGTAGGGTCACTGAATGTCGATCATGACTTATTTGTTGACGAATGGTTGTGCCAACCATTCACTTGGGAAGTGGGAGGTCGTAACATTGATATGAGTTGAATCGGGGATTAACTTATATTAGGACACGACTCGTAATCGATAATCACATGGCTAATTACTCCTGAGTGCCAATGATCGATCGATTGACTATAGTAGTATACGTGGACCTTAGACCGAAGAGTCATTGACAAAGTTGGCTTTGGGGTCCCGACTTCTCACTAGTTTGCAAGGCCCTCCTTCTCACTAGTCTGCTAGGCCCTCCTTGTCCGAGTAATAAACTAACTCACGTGGGACGTGTAGTGTAGTTTAGTAATTTCATCGTCATGAATTTGTGATAGTGTCGGGTTAGTGAGTTTGACATGACCATGACTCTCGCTCGACCGGTACATAAGTGAAGGGTCTATAGTAGTACGACAATCTTGTTGGGGATGTGCCCTCAGAATGCCATTCGAGGATGCAATGAATAGGGCATGTATTTAATACTTGATGTATTATTCGCTATATATTTGAATAATGTATTCTTATATGTATTAATGAAATTTATATTTTATTATATTCCTTAAGAGGCATATTATTTATTTACCAATCAAGTCTTACTAGGCATCCGGTGGGACGGTAAATAAATAAATCCCATATGTCGTGAGTTTAGTCACCGATTCTCATGGGATGAGAAAGGGGTGCCGGTGAGCTATTATCCTCCGATATTAAATTAGTCCATAAATCTTAGACCTCATTAGGGTGACTGAGTGTCGATAATGACTTATTTGTTAACGACTTGTCAACCATTTGCTTGGAAAGTGGGAGGTCGTAACATTGGTATAAGTTGAATCAGGGGATTAACTTGTACTTGGACACGACTCACAATCGACGATCACATGGCCTTTTTGTTACCCTGGGTAGCGTCAATGATCGATCGATTGACTATAGTAGTGTGCGTGGACCTTAGACCGAAGGGTCTTTGATGGGGCTGACTTCGGGGTCTTGACTTGTCACTAGTTTGCTAGGCCCACCTTGTTCGGGGATGAACATGGATCGGAGGCGACATGCGGTCTTGATAACGAAGGGTAGGTGCCGAGCTTAGACAGTCATGAGGGATTCACTGTCTCGTTAGTAACTGAGAAATATGTCATATGCATATTCGGAGACGGGAAATTACAAAGTCTTCGGCCGAAGCTATAAACTGACTCACGTCGGATGTGGAGAGCAGTTTAGTAATTTCGCCAGTCACGAATCAGTCATAGTGTCGAGTCTTAGTGAGTTTGACGCATCCATGACTCTCACTAGACCGGGACATATGTAAAGGATCTGTACGTACGATGATAATCTATAATCGGTTCGTAGATCGAAGATCGTACTCAAAATGGGATCTATTCGGTACCGCGGGATTGGCTAAGCGCTTACCGAATTTTGGATCCCTCCCTTGCCGGGTTGAGACGAACCAAGAGTGTCGGGCTTAAAAACACTATGGTAGTGCCTAACTAATATGAGATGTAAATTAATTTAACGATCTCAGAGACGTTAATAAAATGATGAATACAAGTTTTAGAAACTATATTTACGCCCACGAGAATGCTCGTCACGGTCGTGAAGCTCGCCTGCAATGTAGCAGCAGATTCAGGAATTCATATCTCACAATCCAGACCTCGCATTGAGAATCCCTGTGGTCAGAATCAAGATTGGTTAGTCTTTATCTATGGTTAAAATTTCAGGGCAATCGGATATTCTTTACCCCTTGATCCGAGAGAAATACGAAATCGTCGCAATGCAGTAAAAAGGGTCCCGGCCGTGACGTTTCTTGCACGTGGAAAGGGGCGGTAAACAGGTCGGGTTGGGTCACCTTCGGGTTCAACCCGTTTAATAAACGGGTTGAAAACTTTAACCCTGACCTGACCTGTTTACTTAAACAGGTTGAAAAATCAAACCCAAACCCAACCTGCTTTAACCCTAACCCAACCCGCAACCCGTTTAAAATTTAAAAAAGAAAAAAATAAAATTGACATAATTATAAATCCAAATTAAACAAAAAAGGAGAACTAATGCAATTTTTTTCTAAAAACATCATGTGTGAGCGTGAGAGTGGATAGAGAATTAGGGTTAATCCTTTTATTTTATTTATATTAATAATAATTTAATAATATATATTATTCGGGTTAAATGTGTTGATTTCGGGTTGAAAATCCAAACCCTAACCTAACCCACTTAATAATTGTGTTGGGTTCGGGTTTATCCATTTACATAAATAGGTCAAAAATGCTAACCAGAACCTGCTATTTTCGACTGTAATTCGTGTCGGGTTGGCGGGTCGGGTCGATATTTAACAGCCCTACACGTGGCCGTGACTCCGGGCAGTGGGCGCGCCATAGGCTGCCCGACAGTGTCACGGCCGTGACACTTCTTGCCGAGGCCGTGAAGGCCTCCAGGCAATGGTCACGGCCGTGACGAGCGGCCGAAGCTGGCTATTACTTGTCACGGCCGTGAAAGGTCTTGCAAGAGGCCGTGAACCGACAGTTTTTGATCAAATTTGATCCAAATCAAATCCAATTTTAGATCTTGTTCTTTTGTTAGAATTGTGGAACAATGTCTAGTCGTTAGATGATATAATACAAAGGAAACAAACAAGGTATGAGTCATGTATGACATGATTTAGATTAATCATGATTAAAGTCAATTTCAAAGGTTGAAAGTTGATTTAATCTATATTACTTTGAGTAAGTTCGTCCATTACTAAGTTCTAATCTTTCTCACACTAAGCTTTGAGTTTATAAAGAGAGGAAAGAGCATTGGGGGTTGTTCTTGAGAAAACCCTCAGTGTCAGTGAGTTTATAGCAAATCACACACACACACACATCTCTATACAAACATTCTTCACTTCCTCTAGCCATCCTTGGGGAGGTGAAGTCTGCGGCACGTCACGTGGTCGGCGTGACTCTCTTCGGGATAGTTCGTGAGCCACGGAAGCTTAGGATCTTCGCCACAAGGGTAAGATCCTTATACCCTACTACATGCATTTTTCTTTATTTAACCGAGTATCCTGGGGAATCCGTATGGGGAACCCGGGAAAATTTTTTAAATTCCGTTGCGTCCGAGGCAAGGCCTCGGGTCACCCGGGGTTTTCCAACGGTGGTATCAGAGCCAGTCTCGGGTTTTAAGAAACGACATAAACGAACCCGAAATGAATTCGATTGTGCAAGTCACTGAGTCGGTCAAGCGTCATATCATGAGTCGATCTCGTTCGAGTTTGCAAATCGGGCGCTTGCATGGTCGACATCGTCTCCTTGCGAGAGGTTCGGCGCATTGCAGCACCATGATGAGAAAAATACGATTGATCTCATCGTGGTTCGTAACTTCATGCTTGCCGTAAGTTTGGGGTATTCGTTGATGGCACGAATCTAGGGTCTTTGGTCGTTTAATGATAGGAACGGGAAATTTCAGTGATACCTAGAAATAGTGAGGCTGAAAGCTCAAAAGCGAGTTGTTGCCCTTTGTCGTGTGTTAAAATAACATATTACTCAAAAGCTCAAAAGCGAGTTGATGGCGAAGTCTGACCCCGGTGGAGTAGCGATAAATGGCCGGTTGTTTTATTTTTGGGCTTCGGGGATTTTAAAAACCCCGACGGACTATATGGGTATGGTCCAATTCATTCATATTTGGATCTAAAAGATTGGCCTTGACTAGAGCTCAACTAAATATCCAATTGGATCTGATGGTCTAGGATTAAGCCCAAGTTTCGTTTCGGTTTCTTTGGACGTTTTGTTGTCATGAACGTGTTTATGTTGTATGCATGTAAATATGACACGTATTAAGACATCAGCGTGGACTTAGGCTCTATTTTTGGGTGATATGTTAAGGTGACAAGGTCCCCCCCTCCCCCACCAGGGTTTGTATTTTATTCGATATTTTACGGGTTGTCTGGGACAACTGATCCTCCCGTTTTGTAATTTTAATTAATGTTTAGAAAATTAATTTTAAGTAGGATGGTCATACGAGTACGAGACGGGTCCACGAGAAGCCCGTTCGAAGACTTCGAGGTCGTTCAAGAACATAGTGTGAAACCGAAGAGAAGAGATGTAATTTTATAAAAATAAATGTAGTAAAGTAGAAATAGTCCATGCAGACAGTCTTATAGGCAAACTATGTTTAACGCGAATACTTGCATGTTTAAGTGTTTATGTGTATGAGACGCATTCTCCCGGTTGGACTAAATACTAAGTGGGCAAAGGGACGGGGTTCCTGTCTTTTATCAAGCTCGAAACCATTGCAGCTTGAGTGTCTGTGCGGTTTGTTCCGAGTTATCGGCGCTAATCATCTCGCTCTTGTCGTAGTTGGTCCGGGTGTGTTAAGACAATAAAGTCAAGCTCATTATTTAAGCGACTTGGGTATATGCGCGGCTTGTTCCGATTTATCGACACCAAACATTTCACTCTCGACGTGGATATTTCGGGTGACTGTCTAAACGCCGCTCTCCGAATCATATTCACGCCTTAAAAAGAGTTACCCTACGGGCGTGAATTTCTAAATGTTAGGATTGAGCCAGACGTTGATAGGTCACACTTACACGGTTATTTCCCAATTTTTCCTGTTAGGGTGAGGGTTCCTGACCGGAGACAAAGCTGTTGAAACACTCATGAGATGGACTCATGTGGGACACGGGGTCATTTATGGGTTCGTGTGGGACACGGCGCCGTCCGAGTAATTGGCCAACAAACTGTTAGGTTGAGGCTCATTTCTGCGGAGCGGAGAAATCAACTCCACTATGAAACCATCAACGAGGTTTCCAAAATGATTTTGAGAAACATAGTGGGAGTCAAGCGAAATTTTAGAAGTCTTTATTTGTGCTTGTAGAATAATACGTTGACCCCTTCAATGTTTTATTTTCTGCAGATTGTTTTCTTTCTTGTTTGTACAAAATGACATCACCGTTCAATTTACTGATCACACAAAATCATTTGGAGGGTTCAAACCTTGCGGACTGACTTCTTAACTTGAGGATAGTCCTCACCCTGGAACGCCTAGAGTATGTCCTTAAGGGATCATACCACTCGAACCCCAAGAGGCCGCGAGTGACGCTGACAGGGAATATTATGCCAAATGGATGGCTGATATTGCCCGTGTCAAGGCTTATATATTATCTGGGATGAATAATGATCTGCAGCGTCAGCATGAGGTTTTGCAAATGCGTGAGATATTGATTTATCTGAAGAGATGTACGGCGAGCAGTCGAGATCGTCTCCATATCGTGCTGCCGACAACCTCTTCCATGCCAAGATGCCTGAGGGCGCAGATGTCGCGGTACATGTGCGTAAGCTCATTCTGTACATCGAGGAACTGGGTTCAAATTGTCCCATTCACAACGAGTTTCAGATTGACCTGATCCTTCAGTCACTCCCTGCTTCATTTGCTCAGTTTATTATAAACTATAATTTGTGCAATAGGCGATTTTACTTCCTGAACTCATGAACACGCTGGTTCAGACTCAGCGTGAGCTAAAGAAAGGGAAGGGAAAAGAGGTTGCACTTGTTGCGACTACAAGATCTAAGAGATCTAAGTCGCCAAGCCCAAGCCTATAAGCCAAAAGGAGGGATTAATAAAAAGGGCAAGACCAAAATGAACATGCCTAAAGTTCTTAAGGCGACTGAGAGGTGCCTTCACTGCCAATAGCTGTACCATTGGAAAAGGGACTGCCCCAAGCTTCGAGCTTCTGGGGCATCATGTAAAGTTTCGGAAACTTATTGTTCATTTACTGTATTTTCCACTTCGTGGATTCTTGACTTGGGAGCTAGTGCTCACATTTGTGTTTTGAACCAGGGTTTGGAACGAAATAAGAAGCTGGCGGAACGAGAAGTCATGATCAACGTTGGTAGCGGACATAGTGTACCTACTAGTCATGTTGGATCGAAGACTCTTGTATTAAGTTCTGGACATGTATTATATTTATCCGATGTAGTTGTATTTCCCAAGGGGCTGAAAAATATTATTTCTATTCCTGCTTTGAGTAAGAATGGTTATAAATTGCGGTTCAATAATAATATTTTTGAGATTTATTTTGGAAATAAATGCGTCGAAAATGCAACGTTAATAAATGGTTTATATTACGTTAACGTCCAGGAACATGTGAATGTAGTTACCGACAAACGTAACTTAGAGTTAAATAAAAAGTATTTGTGGCATCTTAGACTCGGTCATGCCGGAGTTCGAAAGATTCAAGAGTTGGAGAAACACGACATTATTAAGCCTACGGAATCAGATTCCTATTCAACATGCGAGTCTCTTATTCTCGGCAAAATGACTAAGTCTCCCTTTACAGGGACTTTTCAAAGAGCCTCTAATCTTTTGGATTTGATTCATATAGACGTTTGAGGATCGTTAGTGTAGCGGCCCGAGGTAATTCCCACTATTTCGTGACTTTCACAGATGATCACTCTCGCTACAATTTGGTGTTTCTGTTGAAGCACAAGTCTGAAACACTTGAGTCTTGAGTTTGATGATTTCTTGAAAGAAAATGGAATTATTTCACAGTTTACACAGCCCGGGACACCACAACTGAATGGTGTTGCCAAAAGCAGAAATCGTACATTATTAGATAAAGTTCGATCTATGCTAAGCTATACAGATCTTCCCATGTCTTTATGGGGATATGCTTTGCAAACTGTTGTTTATGTTTTGAGCAGAACCCGTTCGAAGTCTGTTGATAGTGTACCTTACGAAATTTGGAATGGTAAGAAGCCGATCTTGAATCACTTAAAGGTGGGGTTGCCCTACCTATGTGAAAAAGCTAATTGCAGACAAAATAGAATGTAGATCTACGAAAGGACGTTTCGTTTGGATATCCCGATGAAAGCATGTGATATTATTTTATTTCCATGATGATCAGAGGATCGTCATAGCTGTTCATGCTCACTTTCTCGAGGAAGAGTTCGTTAAGTGGAACTGGCAAAGAAGTAACTCTTGCAGAGTTAGACGAAGCTCCTCCAGAGACATTAGTGCCTGGGGGCACAGATGAGCAGTCCGAAATGCGCCCAGAATTGCGCAGGTCGGGTAGAATATCTCGCATGCCTGAGAGATATGGTATGGTACACGTCGAGCACGGGGGTGCTGCGACTGAGGGGATCGTTGATGACGACCCTGCTACCTTTGACCAGGCAATGATGGATGTCGACTCTAAGAAATGGGTCGAAGCTATGAAAGCAGAGATGGACTCGATGCATACCAACCAAGTCTGGACTCTAGTAAACTTGCCCGAAGGTTTTAGACCTATAGGGTGTAAATGAATCTACAAGAGAAAGATTTGATCTGATGGGCAGGTTGAACCTACAAAGCTAGGTCAATAGCGAAAGGGTATAATCGAAAAGAGGGCATCAATTATGAGGAAACTTTTTCTAATGTTGCAATGATTAAGTCTATTCGTATTCTGCTGCTATAGCAGTATACCATGATTACGAGATCTGGCAGATGGATGTGAAAATTGCTTTTCGTAGATGGAATCCTCCAGGAGGAAATCTATATGGAGCAACCCAAGGGTTTTACATCGCAATCAGATGGTCACAAAGTGTGCAAGCCTAATAGGTCAATTTATGGACTTAAGCAAGTGTCTAGACGCTGGAATCTTCGATTTGATGAAGTAGTTAGGAACTACGGATTCTTAAAGAATGAGGATGAGCCTTGCGTTTACAAGAAGGTCACTGGTAGTAAGATATCGTTCCTCTTATAGTATGTGGATGACATCCTTTGGATGGGAAATGACATCGGAATGCTCTCGGAGGTAAAAGCTTGGCTTTCGACTGAATTCTCCATGAAAGACCTGGGAGAATCAACCTATATTCTTGTCATTCTCCTTTTTAGAGATCAAGCGAATCGAATGAGAGGTCTATCTCATGCCCTTTACTTAGAAAAGATCCTGAAACGGTTTAGAATGGATGAATCTAAGAAAGGGTTCTTGACAATGCGACATGGGATTCATCTCCCGAAATCCATGTGTCCTCAAAGTAAGGAAGGAAATGAGTGAAATTCCTCATGTATCAGCAAGAGGTGGCCTAATGCATGCTATGTGCGCGGCTTGACATTGCTTATGCTTTGAGCATAGTAAGTCGGTACCAGTCTAATTCTGGTAAAGAACATTGTTATGAAGTAATGAATATCTTCAAGTACCTTAGACGAACTAAAGATATGGTACTGATTTATGGAAACGGAGATTTAGAGGGTGGATGGTTATACCGATTCGGATTTCCAGTCGGACGTAGTGACCAGAAATCTCGTCTATACGCTCAATGGTGGAGCAGTGTCTTGGAAAAGTTCTTAGCAAAGCAAAGGAACTTAGAAAAACTCCACCACCGAGGCGGAGTATATTGCAGCCTCTGATGCAGCAAAGGAAGGTGTTAGATGAGGAAGTTCTTAGAAAAACTCCAAGTTGTTCCAGGCATTATGGATCGCCCCGTGCCATTGTGGTGCGTTAATAGTGGGGCAATCGCACAAGCTAAGGAACCTAGGTCTCACTCAAAATCCAAACATATAGAAAGAAAATACCACGTGATGCGTGGGTACTTTGAGAATGGCTACATAGCTGTGCAGAAAATTGCCACCACGGATAACGTAGCGGACCCGTTCCCCAAGCCTCTCTCACAGGCAGTGCTTGATCGATACCTCCATAAAATGGGGTTACGATATCATAGCGCGTGACATTGAGTGCACGTGGGAGATTGTTGGGGATGTTCCATCGGAATGCCATTCGAGGATCTAATGAATAAGGCACGTATGTAATAATCGATGTATTATTCGCTATGTATTTGAATAATGTATTCTTATATGTATTAATGGAATTTATATTTTATTATTTATTCTTTAAGAGGCATATCATTTATTTATCAATCAAGTCTTACTAGGATCCGGTTTGACGGTAAATAAATAAATCTCATATATCCTGAGTTTAGTCACCGATTCTCATGGGATGAGAGAGGGGCACCGGTGAGCCATATCCTCCGATATTAAATTAGACCATAAGTCTTAGACCTCAATAGGGTGACTGAGTGTCGATCATGACTTCTTTGTTAACTACTCTAATATGGTTGTGTCAACCATTTGCTTGGGAAGCGGGAGGTCGTATCATTGATATAAGTTGAATCAGTGGATTAACTTGTACTTGGACACGACTCGCAATGTACGATCACATGGCCTTGTTGTTACTCTGGGCAGCGTCAATGATCAACCGATTGACTATAGTAGTGTGCGTGGACCTTAGATCGAAGGGTCTTTGACGGAGCTAACTCCGGGATCTTGACTTATCATTAGTTTGCTAGGCCCACCTTTTTCGGGGACGAACATGGGTCAGCGGTGACATGTGATCTTGATAAAGAAGGGTAGCCGTCCAGCTTAGACAGCCGTGAGGGATTCACTGTCTCGTTAGTAACCGAATATTTGTCATATGCATATTCGGGGACGGGAAATGACAAAGTCTTTGGCCGTAGCTATAAACTGACTCATGTGGGATGTGGAGAGCAGTTTAGTAATTTCGCCAGTCACGAATCAGTCTTAGTGTCGAGTCTTAGTGAGTTTGACGCATCCATGACTCTCACTCGATCGGGACAATTGTGAAGGGTCTATACGTACAATGATAATCTATAGTTGGTTCGTAGATCGAAGATCGTACTCAACGCAGGATCTATTTGGTACTATGGGATTGGCTAGGCGCTTTCCGAATTCCTGGATTCCTCCCTTGCCGGGTTGAGACGAACCAAGAGAATCGGACTTAAAAATAATCACTATGATAGTGCCTAACTAATATGAGATGTAAATTAATTTAACGGTCTCAGAGACATTAATAAAACAATGAATACAAGTTTAGAAAGTAGATTTACATGGACGTAAATATCCAAAATGAAGACGGAGCGTAAATACGGTTCACAACCACGAGCAATGTTGTAAAAGGGCAATCGGACATCGCTTACCCCTTGCATAGTAGCAGCAGCTTCATAAGTTCATATCTCACAATCCAAACCTTTTATTGAGAATCTCTTTGGTCAGAATCAAGACTGTTGAGTCTTTATCTATGGTTAAAATTTCAGGGCAATTGGACATCGCTTACCACTTGATCAGAGAGACATACGAAACTGTCGCAATGCTGTAAAAGGGTCACGGCCATGACGTGTCTTGCAAATGGCCGTGACTCTGGGCAATGGGCGAGCCATAGGCTGCCCGACCGTGTCACGGCCGTGACACTTCTTGCCGAGGCCGTGAGGCCTCCAGGCAATGGTCACGGCCGTGACGAGCGGCCGAAGCTGGCTATTACTTGTCACTGCCGTGAAAGGTCTTGCAAGAGGCCGTGAACCGACAGTTTTTGGTCAAATTTGATCCAATCAAATCCAATTTTGGATCTTGTTCTCTTGTTAGACTTGTGGGACAATGTCTAGTCATTAGATGATATAATACAAAGAAAACAAACAAGGTATGAGTCATGTATGACATGATTTGGATTAATTATGATTAAAGTCAATTTCAAAGGTTGGAAGTTTTTTTTTTTTACAAAGGAAAAATAAAAACAAAGGTTGAAAGTTGATTTAATCTATATTACTTTGAGTAATTTCCTCCATTACTAAGTTCTAACCTTTCTCACACTAAGCTCTGAGTTTATAGAGAGAAGAAAGAGCATTTGGGGTTGTTCTTGAGAAAACCCTAAGTGTGTGAGTTTATAGCAAATCACACACACACACACACACACACAGACACACACATCTCTGTACAAACATTCTTCACTTCCTCTAGCCATCCTTGGGGAGGTGAAGTTTGCGGTACGTCACAGGGTCGGCGTGACTCTCTTCGACACAGTTCGTAAGCTACAGGAGCTTAGGATCTTCGCGACAAGGGTAAATTCCTTATACCTTATACGTATGTACATGCATTTTTCTTTGTTTAACCGAGTATCCTGGAAAATTCGTATGGGAAACCCGGGAAAAGTTTTTAAATTCTGCTGCATCCCGAGCAAGGCCTCAGGTCACCTGGGGTTTCCAAGCAGATCTATAGTCGGTTCGTAAAATACGAAGATATACTCAACACGGGATTGGCTAGGTGCTCACTGATATATTGAATTCCTCCCTTGCCAGGTTGAGACGAACCAAGAGAGTCGGGCTTAAAAATGATCATTGAGACAGTTCCTAATGAATATGAGATGTATTATTATTTAATGGTCTTGGAGACGTTAATAAAACGTTAAATATAAGTTTTAGAAACTATATTTACATGGACTTTGATTACCGAAATGAAACTATGAAGAATGGACCGAAAACAGGGTTCACAGCCACGAGCAAGGCTCGTCACTGTCGTGATGTCGGCCTAAAAAGTAGCATCAGATGAAAAAATTCATATCTCCCAATCTAGACCTCGAATTATGAATACATTTGGTCTGAATCAAGATTGGTGAGTCTTCTCTCTATGGTTACAATTCCAGGTCAATCGGACATTGTTTACCCCTTGATCTGCGTGAAACACGAAACTGCAGCAAACCTACCGAAACAGTCACGGCCGTGAAAGAGTACTGTCCTTGGCCGTGAAGCACAGGAGAGAGCATATTTTGGGCCCCGATAGTGTCACGGTGGTGAAGGGCTTGACCCAGGCCGTGAAGGCCGCAGTCACGGCCGTGAGTGGCCTTGTCTCAGGCCGTGAAGGCCGACTGCGGCCGACCGAGGCCTCTGTCTGTGGGCTCACGGCCGTGAACCCTGGGTTCGTGGCCGTGAAGCCTTCGATCGCAGGCCGTGAACGTCGCTTTAGTGGTCAATTTTGATCCAAAACAGATCCAAATTTCGTTCCTTGTTCTTATGTGAGACATATGGGATATTGTCTAGTCATTTGATGACTTAATAGAAGGGAATCAAACAAGAATTAAGTCATGTAGGAAAGATTTAATTTAATTAAGCCTAAAGTCACATTCAAAGGTTGAAAGTTGGGTTTTATGATTTGGCATTGTGCAAACTCGTGTCTTAATTCATTCGCGGTGTCTAAGTTCATTCTCACTCTAATAGAAATGTTCTAGACAGAGTTGAGAGGAAAAGAAGGGTTTGTTATTTGAGAAAACCCTAGTGAGTTTGAGATTTGAGAAATTCAAACACACACACTACACATCTCTTCTAATCATTCACACCCTCTCTAGCCATCCTTGGGAGGGTGTCGGTCCGAGGCATGTCCCGGGATCGGCGTGACGATCTTGCCAACGCGTTGGTGCTCGGAGAGGTCACGGCGAGTGAACTCCGATAACCAGAACAATAGGGGAGAGCTGGGATCTTCGCTACGAGGGTAAGCTCCTTTAACCCTAATACGTGTCATATGTGCATTTTTTTTCTATAACCAAGCGATCCGGGGCTAATCCTACGGGGATCCCCGAAAAAATTTTAAACTTCGCTGCGTCCGAGATTTGATCTCGACAACACTATCAGCTTTAAGCTCGAGGCAGCTGAACATAATGCACACTCAAGAAGTTCAAGATTCGGCCGGGGTGTTTTTGCAAAGAAGAAGGCTAATTCTTGGAACAAGAAATGGAAGAGCAAGGAGCGGATCGAGCCTAGAAGCCCTGTGAGGTGCTACTATTGTAATGAAGAGGGGCACATTCGAACGTTTTGTCCCAAAAGATCAAGATACAACTCAGATCAAGGAAAAGAAAAGGGTTCGATAGATTTTGCGTGTAATGGCTCTGAGTTTGGAGAAGTTCTAAACGTGTCTGGGCAAGAGGAGATCAATGAATGGATCCTTGACTCAGACTGTAGTTTCCTTGTTATGTGGAACAAGGAATGGCTTCATGATTTCAAAGAAACAAATGAAGAATTTGCGAAGCTAGGTGATGGTAAAAGCTGTCAAATCCTTGGACGTGATGCGATTCGTTTGAGGCTGAAATCTTATGCTGCGGGGTTTCTTAGAGATGTGAGTCTTGTGCCTGAGATGAAGAGAAACCTCATATCAATCATAGCTTTGGGTAAAAAGGGATTCAACGCAGACATAGCAGCTGGAAAAATAAGAATTAAAAAACAGGGTAGTCTGATTCTGTCAGGAAAATGAGGCATTGTATCTATGTTCTCGAAGGTTTTTCGGTGGTGAAGAGCACAGTAGTGAAACTAGGGAATGTTGTGGCTTGAATATGGTGGAAGAAGCCACAAGAACTTCGTCTTGAGGTGGAGAATGTCGAGCCAAGACAACTACTTGGAGCTGAAATTTCAGAAAATCCTGAAGGTGCTGAAACTGAAGCTGCTGAATTTGGGTCTGATTTTGCAGATTCTGGGAATGAAATGGACAGGGAATTGATGACGGATGGAAGTACTCTCAGTCCGTGTACAAAGCTTTCAATCACATAAGAAGCAATGCTGAAGCAGGGGGTAAAACAATTGAAGAAAGTTGGGCAAACACACGAAGTGAAGCTTCGAGTTATGATGAAGATGATGCTTGACTTGTTGACGCTGAGGTCTCACCTGCGAATGAGACTAAGAAGCAAGGACATTGCAGCTGTAGATGGGTCAGGAAAGGGAATTATGCGGCTAGTAATGAATGATCTTCAGGTGGAATGAAAATGGTGAGCTCGAGGGACCAAGTCGACTTCAAGTGGAGATTTCAATCTTGCTTGGAGTTGACAAGGTTTCATTCGATGCTCGGAGCTGCAAGATGAGCAGCGTGACCAACTAAAGCGAGGATTATTAATCAAGGTTGAAACTTGATTGTGGATTTCAGACAAATCAAATGGTGATTTGCATATTTTCAAAATCCGAAGCAAAGCTAGTAAAATGTTTGGTTCTGATGTCATGTTCGAGCGCATGTATGTTGCTCGGTTGAGCTGTATAGTCGAAGCTTGGCGAACGTATTGGGAGTTTTATACTCAAGGTGGAGATTGTCGATATAGAGCCTAAAACTCCAAAGATCAAGGAATGGAGAGATCGAGCAAAAGCTGGGATGGTTCGCAGCTTGAAGAAGATCAAGAATAAAGCTGAAGAAATTAACTCAAAGCCCATATTAAATCGCAGCCGTCGTATGATTCACGTCTGATCTAGTGGCTGATGTTTGAACTCACGGGTTTAAATATGGGGCATTGATCTTGGCGGAAAAATGATTGGATGGCTCAGACTAAGAGTTGCATATTCACTTAAAAAGTTGCTGATGCACTTTTATTGATTGAGAGTCGCGCGACGTACAATAGATAAGGCACGTGGTACAGGTCGTCGATGCACGCAGCAGGAATTCTGTTGTATGTATAAATACCAGGATTTCTGGTCCAAGTAGTAGTATTCGAGCGATCATAACTTTCGACAGAGTGGAAGTTAGGGTTTGATATAAACTAGGGAATTGGTGAGGAAGATACACTCTTGTAATCCTAGTTTACGGTTTGGAATAAAAAGCTTTGGTTGGTCTGTGGGGTAGGTTAAAAGTCGAGACCGAACCACGTTAAAATCCCATTTTTTGGTTTTCATTATCAGCTGGTTTCTTGATTCAATCTCATTCAAGATTGAAGTTCTTGGATCGATTCACACTCACACTTGATAGAAGAGTGAGTTACGAGTCTTGGGCGGCCGATTTCCCAACACTACTACGAAATAAAATCAAAACTTATTAAACAAATTAATTTTAAACTCATAATAACTATCTCATTCTATTTTAAGTATATCATTTATTAAAACCACCCACTGCCTAAAAGTACGACCATTAATAATCATAATAATAATAAGAATAATAATAATAGTATTAATAATAATATTATTAATAATAATAGGTGAATGTACACTTGAATACTCTTGTCAGATATACGTAGATTCCTAGTATAACAAAGTTTTTACAAATAGGTAGGTACCTGTGGCGACCCTACTTCCTAATTAAGTTAATTTGCGGATTTCCGCAATGAAAGTCGCGGACGACCCGATTTATCAAAATATTTTAAGGAAAATAATTTACATAAATAACTAGGAGTCGGGTTTAAAAAAAAAAAGCGTCAATATAATACATCGGGCCGAAGCCCAAAAACTAAACCCGACTATTCTACGCCTCTCCACAGATCGCGTCCCATGTACTGCGCCGCCCTCAAAAGCCCGTGGAGTCACCGCCGCCAGCCAACCAATAGCTAACCCTGACACCCATCGGTGTCGGACTCGGTCTCACCTATAAAAATAAAACCCTGAGCAAAATTGCCCAGTAGGTGGTAGTAAAAATATGCAATGCGTGCGTGCACTCATCCCAATCCCATGTCCTCACAACATGATAATGCACGCTCAACCTCGTCCATCTCAATACATAACAGGGCCCTAGGCTAGACTCAGCACCTCGCGCGTAATGGCAAAGTACGCCACAAACCATGCGGTAGCCCACGCCTGCCGTGTCGAGTCGCTCCTTCCGCACACAATCTCAATTTGACGGTATTACACCTCGGTGTAATGCCCCGAGTAGTGTACCATTAACAGTACTACTCGGGTGGCTCAATCCCGAGTAGATGGGTGTCGCAAACCCCCCCTCCCACCAGGTGCTAGGCGAGTCTAACCCTGACGACCAGTAACGGTCACTCTACCCCACTCGTCCGACACCGTAAGGTGTCACCGTACAAATACGGTATATTATCAACCTCTCACGTGCATGTCGTGCAATACACATAATGTAATTCATATAAATCACGTAATATGCCTCGAAACTCAAAATCTCCTAACTCGTAAAATATCAACTAGGCCGAACGTTTTAAATCCCAAAATAATCTTAAACTATTTAAAATATAGGTTGACCCTAAAATATAAACTATAATATAAAAATATTTTATTTTAAATTGAATTGGGCTGAAAATAATTTTATTTAAATTAATTGGGCCTGAAATATGGCAAAAGCCCAAAATAAACTCGTCGGTCAACTCTGGTCAAAGCCCAAATCGAGATTCGTCCGATTCCCACTTAAAAGACTCGGTCAACTCGCAAAATGATCGAGAACTCCCGATTCCGCAAAACAACTTGCCGCGTTTCGCAAATCGCCCAATTTGAAATTGGTCAACCCGCGAAAGTTCAGGATAACATCCGAATTCGCGACACTTTCGCCGCATTTGCAAATTGATTGATCAGACCCGCGAAATCCAGTTTAAGCCCGCCCGAAGCCCGACGTCACTCACAGGAATCACCCCGCGAAAGTGAGTCGGCACGCGACGCGCTTCAGCCCGCGAAGCCCGCACCCTGGCCCGCGAAAACCTCTTTTACTCACACTGTGAAAATCATTTGGGCCCGTGACAAAGTTCCGCTACCCGAAATTCCAATCGGCCGATTCCAATACCTATTACACTTAATTTTGCAAAATATTAAATACAGCCCGAAAATTAAAATCGATGGACACTCACAATCGCTCGATTTAAAAACAGCCCACGAAACACTTAAATCGATCGATTCTACTATTCCATCGAAACTTAAACTCATACACAAAACCCTAACATTTTCAGCAATTCTAACATGTTCTTCATCCCGAAACACATAAACATCACATTAAAATCAAGAACTCGTATATTGAGTTCGAAAGTCACATAATAACACAGCATAGCATCATTAAAATTTCAAAGCATAAACCCTTTTAAATTTGAATGACCTTTCATTCGAATTCTAAGCTCTTTTAGGAAAATCGTACGGGTTGTAGGGGTTAAAAACCACCTACCTCGCGTCCTTAGCTGAATTAGGTTGTTGTTCGAGATATTGAGCTAGCCGAATCCTTTTGCTCTTGGCTTTCTTCTTTACCTACTAAGTTCTAGTTTCGGCCAATCCATAAAAACACGTAAATATTTGGTAAACAAATTTGTAGAAGAGTTATAGATTATAACTGAGCCTCGTTCTTACCTCCTAGCTACACTTAATTGATTTGATGATATAAGCTTTGTCGAATTTTTGCTTGAGCTTGCCAAATTCACTTCTCTGTTCGCCTCCTTCTTTTCTCGGATTTCTCACGTTGGTTTTGGATAAGTATTATCAAGGGTTTCATTTATCAAGTGACAAGGTGGTGATGAATCCCAACGTGACTTTGCCTTGTCACTAAGCAATCTCATTCTCATCCTTAATTCATTTGGGTCAAGCTAAACATTTACATAGGCTTCAATAATTAACTTGGTCCATTTATTTATTCCTTTGACTTCTTTTTATGTATTCATTTCTTATTTATTTCTTGGGCCTTCTATGCGTTTCAGCCCCTAGTATTCTATCAAATATTCGAGCCTAGTAATTATTTTCACTCAATCCCGAAAAATCCGTTTGGTCCGAAATCAACTTCATTAATCTCAAATTCTCACAAAAATATTTGAGCACTAATCCCGTATTAATTTTACGGGTATTACAGTACCCGATTGGTTGAGACTGAGAGTATCATTTTATTATCAGTTATATGTATATTACGATCATATCACGTATTTTTATGATAGTGCCAAGATACTGCCAAGATACTGATATGATAATTTTTTTTTATGTCTTTAGGTATTTCTAATAACAATATCAATAATATTAATAATAACAATGATCTATTCTTGTCTTATTCACTTGGGTATGATCTAACTAGTTTCTTACTCGTGCAAAGCACGGGCATTAACTATTTGTAATTATAATACATCAATAAATAACTAAGTAAACTTTACCTATGATAGTGGGTAAAATTATGATCCAATTATGTTAGATAGTGGATAGTTTTTAATGTTTTTGGTATTGTAGTTATTTATCATAATTAATTATATTGATCATGTGGCATCATTCTAAGCCTCTATAATTATATAAGATTCATTTTGTAATATAACGTGTGGGACGAATCTAATGGGCGAAATGCATTCATTAGCCGCGACAATGACATGGCACGAAGCAAGACGGGCCCTCTTTTTGCAAAAAAACAAGTTGGCCCATATTTGGCCCAAGATCGCATATCGTCGCGCTTAATGGGCGCGACACCGCGTTTAATAAGAGCGACGAGTTGACGCAGCACACTAACGACAATGATGGGATGGCCCATTACGCGTTGTCTGCAATAATTATCCACGCCGCGTCTATTACATGCGACATCGCGGCCATTACAAGCAACGCCGCATTTAATCAACACGACGTTTTTCCTTATTTAAACCAACCGTAGTTTGTGTTTAATAACTCATAAAATTTCGTAGATATTCAATGGTGTCCAGAAAAATTCAAATAATTGTCTATTTTGGCGGTGAAATCATACACGAATCAAATACCATTCGATATAGTCTTCAACCCATCGGTTATCGACGAATTCACCGCGAAACCAATTTCGGTCAATTTCATGATGTACGACATGATTTCCGTGTATAGCAATTCTTTCTCTTTAATCGTTCGGGTGAAGAACGAAATTATTAACACTCTCGACTGTATGAGAAGCTCCAAACGTCTAATGATGTCGAGCTCCCATACTTCTTGAATCCCGACAACGAGCTTGATTATATTGAGGTCTTTGTTGAGGCAACTGAAAATGTTCAGTTCGATCGTGCTCCTTCCTCCACCTCTCTACAAGAGTCATAATCAAGTGTGGATCTAACTTCTGAGATCCACAACTATAGACACCTGGAAACGACATCATATCTAACTTCTCCAGAATACGACCGTGCAAACCGCACCGGTCGTGAAAGCCTATCCCATACAACACTTTGCAAACCCCTAAGGGTCAAATTAGTGTCTAGGGCACCATCAGAATTTGATAGTACATCGTTACAACGATGACTATCCTGAAGATCAACAAAGAGCGATCTTTCGGCCATTAAAATTCGTTCTATCCATCCTAAATCGAACGGTTACAAGTCAATTGCCACAAATACCAACTAAAACAAGCACAATATCAACACATAAATTCAATCAGGTTTCGAAAAATCGAATCAATCAAGCTAGAAAGGTTTTGAAATTAAGAAAAATTCTTAAATCGAATCAACTATCCAAAATTAACGTGTTATATCATCTTATAAGCAACCACAATATCTATAACACATATTATACCAAAACCACAAATATAAACTCAAGGATTCGACGAAAATTTAACAAAACTATCAAAATCAAGATTTAAACAAATTAGGGGTTTCATATCCAAACGAAGCTTAATCGACAATGACGAGGAAAAAGGATTGTGTCACGGTGGTTCGCGGTGGTGTTCGCCGGTGAGGTGGCGAGGAGAAGTGGGGAGGAAGAAGAAGTCGACGCGGGTTTATTAAACCCGTCGTCGCGTTCATTAGTAGCGACATCACGACCAATAGCCGCGACGCCCAGTTTATTGGGCCAACAATCGGCCCAATCAATATTTTTAAGATTAGGCCCGCGTTAAGCCCGCGTTGCGTCCAATGAACGCGATGTCGCGTGTAATAAACGCGATTTGCTCGATTTTGGTAATTTCGTACGAAATTGCCTTATTTTATTAAATTTTGATTAAAATGGCATTATTTTATTAAAAAAGCAGATAATTAATGTACTGAGTAGAAAAGTGATAAAAGTGTCACAAGTCAAATGTTGAGAAGAGCTCCAAGTCCAAATTAATGAGAGAAGTTCAAAAATTCAGTCCGGAGTAGAGGTTGAACTTGAACATGAAGTATATATAGTTATGCATTATATATATACATATATATACACACAATAATAATAATAATAATAATAATAATAATTCAACACTTCACCGAATAATACTAAAGAAATGAATGAACAATTAATGGCTCAGAGTCCCTCTTCGCTTGCTCTTTGATCTTCCCCAAGCTCTTCTATTTAACTAGTCAAAGGGTCAATTTGACACCGGCCCCCTTGGGGGTTTGATTTAGATTCAGGCCCTCTTTAAGAATTTTTTAGGTTAAAGAACCCATTTTGTGTGGTGTAAAAAAAGTGGTATAAAAGATAATGAACTGGTATAGAATGATCATTTGTGTTACAAACTTTTAACATACTGGTATGTCAGAGCAATGAAGTGGTACTGCAGAAAATAAACTGGATGGTATCAGATGATCATAAATTGGTACCGGATTATGGTTTTGTGTTACAAAATTTCAACATACTGGTATGTCAGAGCAATGAAGTGGTACTGCGGAACAGGGCCGTACCTGAGAAAGCACGGGCCTGAAGCGAAACTTAAATTACGGGCCCCTGATCGGTAATTTTTTTTGTAAATGCAGTATGATACGTATAATAACGCAAATTTCAACGGTAAATGTAACTAAAATAAATAAACAAAAATTAAATATTTTATAGTGCAATGTTCGAAAATACTTAATCCGATGTCCGACTTTTTAATTTGATTCGCTTCGGTTTTTATAATTCGGTTCAGTTTTTTCGTTTCAGTTTTTCGGTTAGGAACAAATAAGATCTATGGAACGTGACATGTAGCAAAAACAATTCAAAGGTCTGAAGAAAAAAACATGAAAATGAAACAAAATCTAACCTAAATATTAAAACATTGTTTGTCGAGAAGGAAAAAAATCAAATTGCGCCTGCAGCCAAACAAATAGATTAATAAAATAAGTAGCAGCATAATATACCTTAAAGATCAATGGATACTGATGTTTGGTCAGTCCCATAAGAAAATAGTGAAGGATTTTATTAGATAACGACATCCTTTAACCTAAGCGAAACCCTTTTTACATTGTATCAGTATAGAAGAAGAAACCGCATCACGTTTCCTTTTTTCCTTAATAAAAAGCTTTAATGTCTTGTTTGGGCTGAACTGAATTTTTTTAATAATTTACAAGATTTGGGCTTTCTTTGGTTAACATCAAGGCCCAACTGACTTGGACAGTCACTAACATTTTTATAGATCTATTTTTAAGTTTTAACTATAATATTCTTTGTGATAATATGTATATATATACATGTATAAATAATTTTGGGCCCCCTCCGAAGTTGGGCCCGAGGCGACCGCCTCATTGGCCTCCTATGAGCTACGGGTGTGCAGGGTCTGAATCTTAAATGATAATTATGGAGGGTCTGGTACCCGCACTTTTAAAGCCATCAAAAAACGCGCACACAAAAGACATGGAACTGCAGTAGTTAAACTTCCCTGTCGTTTTAAGACCAAGTGAACGATGCTAGGAAAGAGGGGACGCCGTCCGCCGATGAAGAGGACGGCAAGCATGACGGAATTTACCTCCGATTTAACGGCGCCGTCAGCTGATTCCCTTTTAAATATTCGTCCGCCGAACTTCTGCCCTATCGACGGCGTTATTAACCAACGGTCCGATGATGACGTCAGCAACACGGCGTCGCCTCCGCCTAGGCTGCCGCCCCACCGCCGTCGCTCGGCGGACTTCGTCGAAGAAACGCCGCCTCAGTTTTTGAGGCTATGCTCTCTCTGCAATCGCCGCCTTGATCCTGGCGAAGACATCTACATGTATAGGTCGGTGCTTTAACAAATATATCTATATATTTGTTTATTTATTTATACACGAAATACCCCTTTCTTTTCTTTATCTTAATTACTTTGTGTGTATATATGTATATGTATATATATGTTTGCAGAGGTGATTTTGCTTTCTGTAGCCTAGCGTGTAGACAGCAAAAGATGGCTCAAGATGAGAGAAAAGCCAAGAAATCATTGCAGGCCAAGACCACCGCCGTGCCACAAGTTTCCACCGCCGCCGCCGGCGGAGAGACCACAGCCACCGCCGTGGTGTGGAGTAATTAAAAGCTTAGCTGTTTATTTGCTTGTTGTTATGATTTTACTGTATTATATAATTTAAATATCAGCTGCCGCTGCGAATTTATATATATTCATATATTTATTACATAATGCGATGAGTGTATGAAGAATCTTGTTAATTCAGCGTTTAACGATTTTGTTCAATTTACATGAAAACAGCAGGTGACAAAAAATTATACAAAAGAGCACTTGCATCGACAGTAGGCAAACCAATGATTGCCTTTTTTTCACTATTTTCAAATAGAAGTTTCCTTTCATCTAAAGTTATAGCTGTAAGAGCGTTATGTAGTGGAAAATACGTAGCCACGACACAATGATATGTCACGAATTATTGAAATGGTCCTACAAATATTTAAAATGAGTGTTTATATTAAATATAACGATCAACTGGATATATTATTATTTCTTTTGGTTAATAATAATACAATTAGCTTAAAGTTATAATACCATGCAATATAAATGAAATTGGGGTTCCTACTGGTTTGGGCATTGCTTATGGTTTAATTTGGTTATTTTTTGCGACCTTTCCATCATCGAAGTGTTTTTTCCCTATAAATTGATGCGTCACAAATTGCTAGCTGTAGATTCGACTTGTGGGGCTCATGTTACCTGGATTTGGGTGGAGACATTTAATTGAAGTATCTTTCGACAAGTTGCTCCTACAATTTGGTCATAATAAGATTCTTCACAATGGAGATGGACCTAGTACTGTCAAAACGGACCGGCCCGTAGCCCGCCAAAGCCCGCCACAGGTGTGGCTGGGGCGGACAACCCGCCTACTAGCGGGCCTGCAAAATGAAGGGCCGCCCCGCCTGCAGGCGAGTAGCGAGCTAGCCCGCCATTCAGTTTCAAAAAATTAAAAAAAAATAATAATAAAAAATGGGAAAAAATATATAATAATGAAGATTTCAAATTGAAAAATATATCTAATTTAATCAACTTCTTTATATTAATTTTTTTTTATGTTATTAAAGTATAAAATAATTCAAAAACATAAAATTCAATACAATTTATTAGTAAATCTATTATATAATATAATTATATATTTATTAGTAAATCTTATATAATATAATCATATATTTTGGGCGGGCCTAACCACGGCCCGTCGGGCCCGCCCCACCAAAGCCCAGGCCTGCTCGCCTCCAAGCGGGCCTAAAATTTCATAGCCCTGGCGGGGTGAGCGGGGCAGCCCGCGGGCCCAGGCACGTTTTGACAGAACTAGATGGACCATCGATTAGAGGAAAGGCCCATAGAGTATTCATTAGAAACATTAGTCACCCCAATTATTATCATTTCCACCCAATAAAGCATGATTAATTGGGCTTTTGGGGTGATGGGGCATTAATATATTCGTAATTTGTGTAGAGGTTGAGTGGTAATTTTTTGGGCCCAACGGGAGAATGATTTTAGACTCGCGAGTATTTTGTTGGTACAATATAAATTCGAAATAACGCCGATATAAAACATGAAATTTTTACGTGGTTCGGCTAATATCACCTACCTCCACCAAGAGCACCACCTTTACTTATATTGAGAATATTACACACATGACAAATTAACACCCGTGTTTAAACTCGAACTCGAGATCCCTTACCCACCCGGGTAATGTATTTGTACCTACTCCCAACTATCCCAATAATACTACACCCCCTCTCACCCTCATCGACCCTGATAAGTTTCCCTCTCACTATTTCTCTCTCACTGAATTTCTCACTTTATTTTGAATGATAATAACTGAAGAATTTTCAGCCTATTTATATATGTCTCCAGCACTTCTGGACCGCTCGAAACTGGTGGCCAGGCGCATCGCCCTTTAATACGAACCGTTCATTAATTTGTTATATATATAATAATATTATAATAAACTATTAGTAATATTGCTTTATTATATTATCTTATTAATGATGGTTGGTTTCTCGATGGCTTCATTGCCACCATATGTTGGCTGGACCCAACAATTTCAATTGTCCTGTCTATGTAAGTAATTTGAAATGGGCATTTTTAAATTTCGCAAAATATATTTCATATGTTTCATACTCATGCTTAATAACATATGTAACTTGTTTAATTATGGGGTAAAGTTGAAGAAAATAACACTAAGGAACCCCGATAAAAATGTCTAAAAATATTGGGTATGAGGTCCAATTATGCTGGATCCCATTGATTGGTTTTTCTTTGCCTCCGACACGATTTGGTTGGTCTAAGAATTCAGTGCCTCTTATTACGGTAGGGTTGCTAAAAAGCAACCTGACCCACCAACCCGACACGAGTCGCACCCGATAATAACAGTCTTGAGTTTACATTTTCAACCTGGTTAAGTAAACGGGTAAACCCAAACACAATCGATATATTATGTGGGTCAGGTTAGGGCTCGAAGTTCCTTCCCGAAATCAATCCGAACAGTCCATTTAATCCGAATAATATATATTATCAAAATATCTTTAATATAAATAAAATAAAAGGAAATCACTTCATATTTAATTATGTTTTGTGAGACTTGTTATTTGGAACTTTAACTTTCTCAATTATGTTGATGTTTTAGAAAAACTAATGGTTTGTTTCTTTATTGTTTTCTTTTGGATGTATAATTCTGTCTATTTAGTTATTTTCCTACTTTTTTTTATTTTTCAAACTAGTTGGTTTTTATTATAAATAACTTAACTTAAATTGTATTTAAGGTTTTATTATTATACTAAGTATAACATATATTATATTATATAATATTATAAGTGAGAGAGGGAAAGAGTGAGAGTGAGAGAGTGAAGTAACGTGAGAGAGAGAGAGAGGAGTTTCTTCAAAATTTTGTGTACTTTTTACAAGTTACCAATGAGGCCTGTTTATAGGCAACAAATACATATAGATGTGGCACACACTCCAATAGAGGACATCCACATAATAATATATTTATAACACTCCCCCTTGGATGTCCTTAAAACAAAATACTTTAATAAATGATATTAGCTGCCTCGTTAAAACCTTACTAGGAAAACCGAGTGGGAAAAATCTAGTGAAGGAAAAAAGAGTGCAGCGTATATTGTCTCCCCCTGATGTAAACATCACTTGATCTCTTTGAGTGTTCGAAGTCCGATCAAATCTACAAGTCTCTTGAATGATATTGGAGGTAGCGCTTTGGTGAATAGATCTGCGAGGTTGTACTAGACCGAACTTGTTGTACGTTAATTTCGTCGGCCTTCTATAGGTCGTGAGTATAGAAGAATTTAGGCGATATATGTTTGGTTATATCGCCTTTGATGTAACCTTCCTTTAACTGAGCAATACATGCGGCATTGTCTTCATATAAGATCGTCGGAGGTAACTTTTCCGATAATAATCCACAAGTTTGTCGTATATGCTGGATTATCGATTGCAACCAAACACATTCTCTGCTAGCTTCGTGAATCGCTAAAATTTCCGCATGATTAGATGAAGTGGCGGTTAAACTTTGTTTAACTGACCGCCAAGAAATAGCAGTTCCACCATATGTAAATAAATAACCCGTTTGCGATCAAGCATTATGTGGATCGGATAGAAAACCAGCATCTGCATATCCGATTAGATCTGACCTGGACTCATTTGAATAGAATAATCCCAAATCAGTTGTTCCTTTTAGGTATCGAAAAATTCGTCTAACACCGTTCCAATGTCTACGAGTTGGTGACGAACTATATCTCGCCAATAAATTTACAGCGAACGCTATATCAGGTCGCGTATGACTCGTAAGATACATTAGTGCTCCTGTGGCACTAAGATATGGTACTTCAGGACCAAGTAATTCTTCATCATTTTCTCGAGGTCTGAACGGATCTTTATTCACATCTAGAGGTCGAACAATCATCGGAGTATCCAACGGATGAGCTTTATTCATATAAAATCTTTTCAATATCTTTTTCGTATATGTTTCTTGACATACAAATAATCCATTCTTCATATATTCAATCTGCATGCCGAGACAAAATTTAGTCTTTCCGAGATCTTTCATTTCGAACTCCTTTTTCAAACAATTAACGGCATTTGATAACTCTTCAGAAGTTCCAATTATATTGATATCAATGACATATACTGCTATGATGATAAAACCATTTCCACATCTTCTCATAGATATACAAGGGCAAATTTGATCATTTTTGTATCCCTCTTTTAATAAATATTCACTTAGGCGATTATACCACATACGCCCATATTGCTTTAATCCATAAAGCGATTTGTTTAGTTTAATCCATAAATATTCACTTAGGCCATGAATTTTTAGGCAATTGAAATCCCTCATGAAGCTTCATATAAATGTCACTGTCAAGTGAGCCATATAAATAGGCAGTGACAACATCCATTAGATGCATATCTAGTTTTTCACGTACTGCCAGACTTATTATATATCGAAAAGTTGTTGCATCCATCACCGGAGAATATGTCTCATCATAATCAATACCAGGTCTTTGCGAAAAACCTTGTGCAACAAGCCGGGCTTTGTATCTCATAATTTCGCCCTTTTCATTTCTCTTTCTTATAAAAACCAATTTATATCCAACCGGCTTTATATTCTTTGGTATACGGACTCAGGTCCAAAAACTTTTCATCTCTCAAGTGATTTAATTCAGCATCGATTGCATCTTTCCGTTTTGACCAATCATTTCTTTGGCTGCATTCCTTTACAGACATTGGTTCATGATCCTCATTCTCATTGATCTCATTCATTTCTTGTAGCGCTACGTTAAATGAGAATTTATCGTCAACGTTGACTTTATCTCGGTTCCATCTTATTCCGTTCTAGGCATAATTGATAGAGATCTCTTCATTATCATTATTTTTAATTTGTTCAGGTCCTGACTTTCATTCTTATCATTTATGTCCGTCGACTTTTCTCTAGTCGATAAATCCTCGATTGGACCATTCTTATTATTTGCTCCTTCTCTTTTCCGAGGATTTTTATCTTTGGAACCAGAGCGCTTACCACGCTTCAATTGTGGTTGAAGCTCAATCGTATTATCTGTTTGTTCTGCAGGAACATCAATTTTAGCAGGAGCATTAACAGCTGAAATATGTGACTTTGTCACTCTTTTTGGGTCAGCAAAACTGTCTGGCAATTGGTTCGCTAAACTTTGTAAATGAATTATCTTTTGAACTTCTAGTTCACATTCTTTTGTTCGAGGATCATAATGATTTAGCGATAATTCATTCCAACTAATATTTCTTTCCAACTGATTCTTTTCTCCCCCTAATGTCGGAAAAATTTGTTTCGTCGAAGTGACAGTCGGCATATCTGGCCGTGAATCGATCTCCAGTTAAGAGTTCTAAATATTTTATAATTGGTGGAGATTCAAATCCGACATATATTCCCAACCTCCTTTGAGGTCCCATCTTTGTGCGTTGTGGTGGTGCAATTGGAACATATACTGCACATCCGAAAATTCTTAGATGAGAAATATCTGGTTCCTGACCATAAACCATTTGTAACGGGAGATGATAACTTATTGGCCTGATGCGGATTAGCGCTGCTTCATGCAATATAGCATGTCCCCAACAAGACGATGGAAGCGACTTCATCAATAATGGCCTTGCAATTAATTGCAGGCGTTTAATCAATGATTATGCAAGACCGTTTTGTGTATGAACATGTGGCACAGGATGCTCGACATCGATACCGATAGATATACAATAATCATAAAATGCTTTGGAAGTAAATTCACCAGCATTATCAAGACGTATTTTCTTTATCGGATAATCTGGGAAATGTGCTCTTAATCTAATCACCTGAGCAAGTAATTTCGCAAATGCCACGTTTCTCGTAGATAATAAACATACATGGGACTATTTAGTTGATGCATCAATTAATACCATAAAATATTTAAATGGTCCACATGATGGATGTATCGGTCCACAAATATCGCCATGTATACGCTCCAAAAATGCAATAGATTCAGTCTTTACTTCCATTTGGGATGGTCGAATAATTAACTTCCCTTTAGAAGCAATACATGCTAATTCTTTAGACTGAAGAATCTTCGGATTCCTCAATAAATGTCCGCGTGATTTTTCAATTATTTTCGCATCATAATTGTACCGGGATAGCCCAACCGGTCATGCCAAACATTAAATGTACTGTCATTGCTAAACGTTTGGATAGCATATGATTCAATCGTTCTAAGATATGTGTAGTATAGCCCAGAGTCAAAAGACGATAATGTTTCTATGATTCTCTTTTCATTCGAAATCACTTTTGTAATGTGCAGATATTCAATATCTCCCTTTTGTGCAGTCTCGACATGATATCCCTTATTTCGAATTGCTTTAAAGCTTAATAAATTTCTTTGAGACCTAGGGGAATATAAAGTATTTTCAATAATCAGCCTTGTTCCTCTGGGCAATAATAAATTAGCTCTTCCGGAGCCTTCAATTATATTTGTGCTACCCGATATAGTAATCACACTGGTTTCTTTCATATCAAGATGCTCGAAATATTTCTTACTTTTCATAATTGTATTAGTCGTTGCACAGTCTGAAAGACATAATTCTCCATTGCACATGCTCGTGTCCATCATATAATATCCTTTATAAACAAACACATAATTATCATTAATACATATTATTGAAAACAAACAATACATAGCAAACACATGAATAGCATTCAAATAACAATCATAGCAAACATAACGATATTATTGAAAATAAACGATACATAGCAAACACAGGAATAACATCCAAATAACAATCATAGCAAACGTAACGATAACTTTCAAACGATACATATCAAAGCACACAATAATAAAGCATTTAATTTAAATATGGTAGCATGTTAGATTTCTTCATTGATGAGCAGAAAATCGTCGGCGTCGAAATTAACACCTTCTTCATTAACACCAGAAGTTGAAGCAATTGTACCCTGAACAAAATTCGTTTCAGTTTTCTTTCCTTTGCCCATTGATTCTTGATACAGCTCAACAAGGTATTGGGGCGTACGGTAAGTGCGGGACCAATGTCCCGGACCACCGCATCGATAACATTTTTCGCCATTCCCCTTTTGTTCAGTTTGCTTCCTTTCATTTTTACTGTCATAAACTTTCTTCTTCTGGGAAATATTCTGATGACCACCACAATAATTATGATAACTACCACGGACATATTGATAACCACCACCGTGATAACTTCGGCCACGACCACGACCTTGGCCACGTCCACGTCCACGACCGCGATGTCCCCCACGACCACGTCCACGGCCATTACCTCGACTACTATCATTATTAATATTGACTGCATTCGCTTCAGGGAGTGCAGCCGTACCAGCCAGTCGAGACTCGTGATTTTTCATCAACAACTCATTGTTTTGCTCAGCCAACAGTAAGCAAGAAATAAGATCTGAGTACTTTTCAAATTTTCTCTCTCGATATTGCTGTTGTAGAATAACATTTGATGGATGAAACGTGATGAACGTTTTCTCCAACATAATCGCATCGGTAATAGTTTCTCCACATAATTTCAGTGTAGAAGTAATTCTATAAACATCATAATCATATTCGCTTACCGATTTAAAATCTTGCAAGCGTAAATTAACCCAATCATACCTTGCATTTGGGAGAATAACAGTTTTTAAGTGGTTATATCGATCTTCCAAGTTTTTCCACAAGTCTTTCGGGTCACTGTTAAGTACTCAATTTTGAGACTTTCATGAATGCGGTGGCGAAGAAAAATTATTGCCTTCGCCTTGTCCTGCTCGGATGTCGCATTGGTCGGTTTTATGGTATCACCCAGACCTTTCGCTTTCAAATGAATCTCGGCATCTAGTGCCCAAGATAAATAATTTCGACCAGTGATATCGAGTGCAACAAACTCAAGGCTCGCCAAATTCGTCATATTACTATAAAATACAAAAAGTATTTCAATAATGGTAATATAACAAAATATTAAATGCATAACTAATCTTAATAAAAATCATATTCGATAAATATAGTCGGTATAGCCAACTATTTCAAATATATAACTAGACGTAGTTACTAGCGGGTTTTACAAACCGGCACATAATAGGCGGTATAAACCGGCACATATCAGGTGGTACAAACCATCACATGATAGGCGGTATAAATCGAGCCAAGCTAGTCGGACAAACCGAACCAAGCTAGTCGGATAAACCGAACCAAGCTAGTCGGAAAAAAAATTAAGATGCCACCACTGAGATTCGAAATTTGGACCTCCCATCACTTAGATTTTGACGGTATTCTGCGAAACCAGTCGGACTATAGCATTTTGTTGTATATTGTATCTATATTTTAAATTTGTATAATATTGATGAAATAAAATTATTATACCTTAATTATGCCCGTAAATCTTCGACAGAAATTAGCGTCGTCGGCGGAGGCGTTATCGATAGAGCCTCGTGCTGATAACGTATTATAAATAACTTAACTTATTAATTGTATTTAAGGTTTTATTATTATACTAAGTATAACATATATTATATTATATAATATTATAAGTGGGAGAGAGAAAGAGTGAGAGTGAGAGAGTGAAGTAACGTGAGAGAGAGGAGTTTCTTCAAAATTTTGTGTACTTTTTGCAAGTGACCAATGAGGCATATTTATAGGCAACAAATACATATAGATGTGGCACACACTCCAATAGAGGACATCCACATAATAATATATTTATAACAGTTTTTATACTTTAACCATTAACTATTTTTATATTGCTCTCTCTCTCTCTCTCTCTCTCTCTCTCTCTCTCTCTCTCTCTCTCTCTCTCTCTCTCCTCTCTCTCTCTCTCTCTCTCTCTCTCTAACTCTTCTCTCTCCCTTCCCTCTAAAAAACCAAAACCCTAACCCTTCTTATTCATTCACCCCCAAGCCGCCACCCACCCTACCAACAAACACCCACTCATCCGTCTTACCTCCTCCCCCGCCTCCATTAACGGAGGTTGGGGCAGCCGCCTTTCATTATTTTTTTTCCTTTCTTTGTTAAAAAAATTGCTTCCCCCTTTGCCGTCCACCGCCTGCCGTCGCCGCCGAGCTCCGCCTCCACTGCCCCCACTAGCCGCCGTCTCCACCTCCACCAACCTCCGCCTTTGCCCGGTCGTGCCCACCCCGACGCCCGGCTCGTCAAGGGCAGCCGCCGTCGCCCGCTGCCCGACGCCCGCCGTTTGCCCACCGCCCGCCCTCGCGGCCCCTGTCGCCCGCCCTCGCCACAGCCTCGAGTCTCCCTGCTGTGGGACCTCGTCTCTTCCAACCCTCGGGTCGGGAGCTTTTTTTCCCTAGTGGAGCCATCAGTCCGATGAAGACAAAACGCAGACGTCGAAGACCAGGTTAAATTGAAGAGTATCGTAGATTTAGCCTACTTTTTTCTTTAGTTCTTGGTCGTAGACTATGGTCGTAGATTTAGCCTAATCACTTTGTCTGTCGGTTTTTTGTCCCTTGTGGACCATTTTCTCCCCATGTCGGAGTGTTTGTTCCCCTTGTGGGATTGTTTGGTGCTCCTATGTGAGCGTTTGTTCTCCCGGTTGACGATGTATCGATGAGACCCCTCGGGTTATTTAGCCATGTATATTGTTATTAATGTAAAGCTATCATTTGGAAAAAAAAAAAAGTAGTTGGTGAGTTAGTGAGTTATATTTGAGTTCGGGTTAGAGTTTGATATTTCAATGAAAATTCATCAAATACTATAAACGGTAAGCCCATTATAATCAAATGGGCCCAAACAGCTAATTCGGCAGTCGGTCGCCCAGTAAGACGAAAATTTAATCTTTTATTAATTAATTTAAGAATACTTGTTTGATTAGCCATAGAAGAACAACGACCATCATCATTTTCCGACAAAGACAAAAAGCTACGTCAAAATCTCAGGAAAAAACGAGCTTCAAACGAAGAGCCCGTTACACCTACCGCCATGGGAAGAAGAAGCTTCGAGCAAGATCAAAGCAAGCTCCTTCTCAGCGCCGCTCATTTCACCGCTCTCCTCCTCCGCCCGCCTCCGTCGATACTCCGCCGCAGCATCCGCCGGCACCACCTCGCTCCGGCAAAAGGGACAGCTCGACTTGCAATACGCCTGCAGCCACCGCCGAAGGCAAACCCCATGAAACCTATGGCCGCATCCCCTCAGCTCCCTAACGTCGTCCCCCTCCACCAAAGAAAGCAGACAAGCGCCGCAATGCTGCTCGTCGTCGCCGCCTCCGCCGCCGCCGGGTTTCTTCTTGTAAGAGAACCTTTCAGTCCGCCGGTCGATCATGGAGAGGTACTGTTGCTCCGCCCGCCGGCGGAGGTACCGCTTCCACAGTATGCAGGCCGCCAAGAAGATGGACCTTAGGAGCTGAGGGACCACCGTTAGGAAGACGGCGGCTAGGGTTTCGCGGCCGTAGTCGGTGATCTTCGATCTCTTGTGAGTTCCCATGTTTTTTGTTGTGGGACGAAGCAAATTTTCTGGAATTTTATAGTAATTGTAATGTATGCCCATCATTCCCACCAACCACGTTGATCGTGAAAGGAGCTTAAAGAAGAAGGGTTTGAGAGACTCCAACGACTTCCAACGACCATTTTAAGCTATCTCGTACTTTGTTCATCCACTGTGTCCTCTTCTTTGATTATGGAAGTTTCCACACACAGAGAGAGAGAGAGATGCCACGTGGACGCTTGAGAAATAAAAAATAGAGAAATCTGCACACCGTTATTGAATTCTCTACGGTGGCCCTTTTTACTATTTCAAGAAATTACAGAGTTGTTGAGCAAAGCCAATTTCTTGAAGGAATTGCGTCGAGCAGTTGGCATTGAGAACAATCTCCTCATAGACGTCAGCGTTATATTCGTCGCCAAGAAACTGAAAATTAGGATTTAGAACATTGGGCTGATTAAGCATATTTAAAAAATCCTCAAGAAACTGCAAAAACGTACGATTAATCGATAAATATAGGAGAGTTTCCCCAAATGGATTGTTCGACGGACGAATGAATAGCTCGTTGCATTCAACTATTTTCACACATAAGCATATTATAATTCCACTAGTGTTCTTTTTCATGCCCAAAGGCCAAATGCGTGCTATAATATAAAATTAGTCACTTCTATGCTAAACTTACTTTAATTTAATATATTTAATTAATGGACAATTCTAATTTAAATTCAATTATGTATACTTATAAGTATATAAAAAAGTTAAAATTGATTTATGACATTATTAAATAAAGGTAGAATAGTATTTGACAAGAAATAGTACGTAAATATAGTAGGTGATTTTATTTCAATTTATTCATTGATTTTTCCTAATAAAGCTTAATTGAGAAATCAGACGGTTGATACAATTAAAGGTAGAATATTCATTGACAAGAAATAGTACATAAATATAGTAGGTGATTTTATTTCAGTTTTATACATTAATTTTTCCTAATAAAGCTTAATTGAGAAATCAGACGGTTGATAAAATGATATAAATATGTACTAAACTGTCAGAATATAACATAGTCTAAACTAAGTTTCAGGCCCCAAAACATGTTTAAATTAGGTTTCAGGACCCAGTCGAATTTTTTTTAGGGTTCAGTACCCGATTTGGATGAAATTTAGAGATAAGGATCTGATTTGACCAAACTGTTATACAGTTTATAGGAACTGGTACCGGATGATGATTTTGTGTTATTTCAGAACACAGAAGTGGTGCTGCGAAGCAATGAAGTGGTAATGCAAAACAATGAAGTGGTATAGCAGAATGATGAAATGGTACTGCATGACCATGAAGTGGTACAACAGGTCCACGAAGTGTTACTACATGTCCATGGAGTGGTACTGAAAAACGCTTAAGTGAATCGGGTCCTTAAAACTAAAAATTTTCTGACATGGACCTGAATCATAAATGAAACTTAACTTGGGTCCTTACCTTTAAATGCCCCAAAATAATCCACCAAATAAGCTAATAAAATTATATAAATATATACAACATTGTCAATTATAACATAAGTAACCATGCAAAAAGTTAGTGGATGGTTTTTTTATCTTAATTTTTTAAACTAACTTTTTTTAAGAAGCAATAGACATGCCAATTTGTAACGGCATATAGCAAGACTTGATACTTAATAAGATAGTGTAAGAATCCATTTTATTGAATCATAAATTGGTAGTCAATAAATTACGGGTGAGAAATAAGAAATCACAATTGCTAAAGGGCAATATTGCAAAATAAATTTACAAGTGTAATAGGGGTTCCCGCTTTTTCCGTGACTCGGTCTTATTTTTCTTGTATTGTCAAAATCAAAATCAAACTTCTTCTGCCCAAAGGGTAGACTGAAAAACTCAAAATCCACGGTTTTCAATCTCATTGAAAGACTTCCAAGGTTTTTTAATCTATTCTATTCCGACGCATTCAAAGCATTCGATGAGTAATAATACTTTCCCCTGATTTCACAGTAAATCTCGTCTAACTCAGATCGATCTGTAAGTCGCCTCTTTTTCACCTTGAATTTGCGTTGTATGAGCCGCGTGTCGTGTCACCTTTTCGTCTGTAAGAAAAGTGATTCTTGTTAATTGTGTTGGGTTGCGTCTTTGTTTCTCGTTGATGATAGGGAAGTTTCATCGTATCAAGAGTCAGCCCTTGAGCTAATTTGTGAATAAGTGGACATGGGTTAGAAGGTTTTGGGTTTTATTCCTTGCTGGATCATCGCCATTTCTGGCTTTGAATCAGATGGTCTGTGCTGTTTGTTTAGTGAATTATTGAGATCTTATGTTTCTTTTCAATATTCTTTTAGTTTCTTGACTCGTTGTAGTTGGCGCTACTGATGATTCTTAGGGGTTATGTTTCTGTTGAATTTTCTTGCTATGTCGTGCAATCTGTTTGAGATGATCTTCGAACAGGTTGAGATGCCGTTTAATCGCAAAAGCTTATCTTTTCTGTAACATAGTAATAGTAATTACGAAATGCTAACAATTCTTATGGGCTCGTTTCGCTGCTTACTAAACATATCCTTTTTTTTTTCACGGCGATTTGAATAATTGCAGGAATTTTCGGTTGAGGGCATTCTAATACACCTTTTGACGGCTGGGATATTGATGTTTTCTGAAAAAGAATGATATAGTGTGCTTTCTCTTGTGGTTTAAGCAAATTAGTTATGGTGATGGAAGTTTCTGATAAAGAAAATGCGGCAGAAGTTTGCCCGAAATATGAGAACATGCCCAATGAGACGAAATTGGAGGAAGACCCGACTAACATTCAGATAAAAGACAATGAGGAGTCAGATATACGAATTAAAACAGTCGAACCCAAAAAAGAAGGTAGTAAAGTGATCGTTGAAGATTCGGGGTTGTCTGAAAAGAAGGTGGATGAAGTTTCTCCCCAGGTGGAAGAGGAACCCGTCTTTGACGGGACAGAGGTACCAGAAATGGAAGCCAACAGTAGTTTGTCTCCACGTTCAAGTAATAACTTAGAAACGCAGTTATTAGCTTGGCCTGATAAAGCAGTGGCTCTGTCAAAATTCGTAAGGCAGAAGAGTGCAACTGCTGTATCTACCGTTCTTCGTCGCCTTTCAGGGAAAAGTGAGGACGATCTTGACGCTACTTATGAAGACAGAAGAGCAGAAGATCACAGTTCGTCGTCAGTAAAGAAATCCCAAGAAGGCTCTGAAAAAATTAACTGGAATCCTCTCAGCATAATAGGGATGTCACTTGATGCTAATGGAGAAAGCAGGTCTGCAAAGGAGGGTTTCGAAGAAGATTATATGCAGCCAATTGTCATGAAAGGGAGGATTCTTTTGTATACAAAGCTGGGCTGTTCGGAGTGCAAGGAGATCAGAAGGTACCTTCACAGTAGAAGGCTGAAATACGTCGAAATCAACGTCGATATTTACCCCTCTAGAAGGCTAGAACTTGAGAAGATTTCAGGATCCTCTTCTGTCCCCAAAGTTTTCTTCAATGAAGTCGTAATTGGTGATTTGGCCTTGCTGAAAAACTTAGAGGAGTCTGGGAAACTTCAAGAGAAGATTGAATATGTCATCAATGAAGCACCGTCATATGAAGCTCCATTGGCGCCACTATCTGGTGAAGATGATCTGTCAAGTAGTGGAGCCATTGATGAGCTTGCTCTTATTGCTCGAAAAATGAAGGAAGCCATTCCCATCAAAGATCGGTTTCAGAAAATGCGCAGGTATACCAATTGCTTTCTTGGTATCGAAGCTGTTGATTTCTTGTCAGAAGATCAGTATTTGGAGCGCGAAGAGGTGGTTGTTCGACATATTGTTATCCTCATTGACTAATTGATTTTTCTGTAATCTTTCTGAGTTTTCTGTAACGATATGAAACAGGCTGTTGAATTTGGCAGAAAGCTTGCGAACAAACTCTTCTTCCAAGCTGTCGAGTAACTTTCTAGAATCTCTTTGCCTGTGTATCTATCTATTCATTGTAATGTCATGGACATGCTATTTTATTTCAATCTTATCAGTATCTTTTTGGTTTATCTTTGTAAGATCTTCTTTCTGACGTTTCTTCAGGGACTATTTATTTGAAGACGGGAGTAACCTCTACCGATTCTTAGATGATGATCCATTGGTTTGTCAATGTCAGAACATACCGAGAGGCATCAGCGAAGTCAAACCAAAGCTCATCACTGAAATATCGTCGAGGATTAGATTTTTGTTCCAAGCAATAATAGAAGCTTACGCTTCCGAGGACGGGAGACATGTCGATTACAGAAGCATCCATGGAAGTGAAGAATTTGCACGGTTGGTTCTCCTTCTCCAACATCCTTACACTACTAAACACCATAATTCATTACAGCCCATGACTGCATATAGGTACCTAAGGACGCTCGAGGAGCTTCAACGAGTCGAACTGTACAACATGTCTAGGGAAGAGAAGCTTTCGTTCTTCATCAACCTCTACAACATGATGGCCATTCACGCAATTTTAAACTGGGGCCCACCTTCAGGCGCACTAGAGAGGCGTAGATTCTTCGGAGACTTCAAATATGTCATTGGTGGAGTGACGTATTCGCTCTCAGCGATATACAACGGCATTCTAAGGGGCAACCAAAGGCCTCCCTATAATCTCACCAAACCATTCGGTGCCAAAGACAAACGGTTGAAGGTAACTCAAGTTCTATAGCAGTATTGAGCTATATCTACCAAATAATCCATTGATCAACTATCATATCTATATCAGATAGCACTTGGACACACAGAGCCTTTAGTCCATTTCGCATTAGTTAGCGGTTCACGCTCGGGGCCCGCACTTAGGTGCTACTCGCCCGGAAACATAGACATAGAGCTGATGGAGACTGCTTCTAACTTCCTCAGAAATGGAGGGTTATACGTCGACATGCAAGAAAACGTTGCGTATGTCAGCAAAATACTGAAATGGTGAGCTTTGAGTCGAAACCCATGATCATATTTCATAGGTCTTTGGTTTTAACAGTTTTGGTCTGTATATTCGTTCGATAAAAATTGGAAGTATTTCTTTAGGTATAGCGTAGATTTTGGGAGGAACGAGGTTGAAGTGCTGAAGCATGCTGCGAACTACCTTGAACACGGCAATGCTCAGAGATTCCTCGAATTGCTTTCGAACGCTGGTAAGCTGAAAGTGGTATACCAACAGTATGACTGGGGATTGAATCACTAGAGCTGCTATAGATATTTATTTCTCTTTTGGATCTTTTAGCTCATGCAAAAAAAAAAAAAAAAAAAAAAAACTTATGGTAATGATTCACTATAAGGGTCAGAATTGTAACTCAGCTTGGCTGTCTATGTTTTACAACTGGTCTTGATGGGAAAAGATGTGTTGTTTAAAATCATATTTGTCATATGTATTCCTCATCAGTGTTTTTTTTTTTTTTTCTTTAATACAATTGAAACTAAAAATATTTACCCATCTAATAGTAGGAGTTTTAACGTTGGAGTTTATTGAATTGATGCGTTATGGGCTTAATTAATAAAATCACGTGAAGGAATTTCTTTAGTATTATTGTTTTATTTCTTTCACACATCAAAATGATTAATTGACCACGGTAACCAGAATTAGGTTTTCTAAATTTTGGTCAAATTATTTTTAATTTAAAAATGATAAGATAAAGGAGATGAGTGGAAAGGTGTTTTGACTATAAGATTTAGAGATTATGTGTGTAAGTGGGATTATGGTTTTGACCAAATACATAAAGATTTGTTTTTGGCCAAAAACATAAAATGTGGTTTTTAACATAACACAACACAACTAAAAATAACTCTCTCGAAAACTCTGAAGATCCAAAAGGTGGACTTATTATATGAAGACACCGACATCGAACGTACGAAGACGATGATATCCACAAATCAGGGAATTGCTTCTTCGTTAGAGACGCAAACGAATAGGTAATTTTTTCTAATTTCGTACACAGCAAAACCCGACATGCAATAATAAATACTCTTTTTGCCCCCACAATAACAACGATTCTTAAGTCGTTTAGTTAGTGAGAGTGGTATTAGGACAGTGAAAAAATCCTTGTGGTAAACCATCCTTATTGGTAAATGCTAAATTTCTTATTGCTCCTTTATCTGGCCTATATGCCCATGGGTCCACACGTCAGAAGGATTGAATAACATAAGCTTCATTGTGTTCCATACTAAAACCAATTTGCAGCGTAATAATAAAACAAATGATCTTTTTTATCTATATTGTAATTTATCGTGATTTTTTTTGTTTGTTTGTTTCGTTGTTAGACTCAGAACACGTTACTTTTTTTGTGGTGCAAAAATACAAGTTGTTTGGATATAGGGAAACGGCCCTAAATCTTTCGTACGTTAGATTCCCGTCCCGAACCAATTCATCGTTAAGCAGTGAATCAGCATCGATGAATTTGAAACTTAAGCAGTGGATCAACCCTTTTATCGTCACCCCTAAATTTATGCATCTTCATTAGAGCCGTTTGTGAAGTGGGACCCACAAACGTCCCAAAAATTAGGCACGTAAGTATATTTGGTTGGATTTTGAAAATTTGATAAGAGCAATGAAAGTGACTTCAAAATTCTTACAGCTATCTTTTCTCTGTCTTCTTCCCAAGCAAGCACTATAACACATGCGAGCACACAACTCACCTCTGTCCTTCACCTTTTGTCTTCTAATGTCCGTTCTTGAAACTCACTCCAAGCTTAGCTTTTGAAACAGGGACAACATCTCTTTCTATATCCAACCAATATTCCTCCTCAGTTTACTGTAATAAAGATTCCATTTTTTCTTTTTTTTGCAAACCCTTCTTTTCTTTTTTTTTTTCCTTGAGAATGAGTGCTTCCAAGTTCATAAAATGCGTCACCGTCGGCGATGGAGCAGTTGGCAAGACTTGCATGCTCATATGCTACACGAACAACAAGTTCCCAACGGTTAGTTCTTTTTCTCAGATTTTAAGACAATTTTGAGTCAAATTAGTTTGCTTTTATCAGCTGTTTTTTTTTTTTTTCATGGCAGGATTATATCCCTACAGTGTTTGACAACTTCAGCGCCAACGTGGCAGTTGATGGCAACATTGTTAACCTGGGACTTTGGGACACTGCTGGTATGTTTGTCCGAAAACTGTTCATTCAATGGGATTTTTTCCTTCAATTTCCCCTGATTGCATTGAATTATTTTTTGCTATGTTTCTTTTTGGGGGGTCAAAACTCAAAAAGGGCAAGAAGATTATAGCAGGTTAAGGCCACTTAGTTACAGAGGAGCTGACATTTTTGTGTTGGCTTTCTCCTTAATCAGTAGGCCCAGCTACGAAAATGTCCTCAAGAAGGTTAAAAAATCTCAAATTTTAGATAATCACAAGTTTCAATTGAGTGTTTTTTTTTTTTATCTTGGACCCATAATGTCATTTCAGTGGATGCCCGAGCTTCGCAGGTTCGCCCCGAACGTGCCCGTCGTACTCGTCGGGACAAAGTTAGGTACGTAGTTATGTCTTACTTCTTCGTTGTCTACTGCTTAGAGTTGAGTTTTTTAAATACAATGCTATTACATCAATGAATGTGTGCTAATAAAGATCTTCGAGAGGACAGAGGATATGATCATATGGGAGCTAGCATCATTACAACCTCCCAAGTACGAATTTTATTTTCTTTTTCTGCGCCGTTCTTTTCGTTTGGTTAAGTTTGTTTCGAATATATTTTCGATTAGGGAGAGGAGCTAAGGAAGCAAATAGGCGCCGCAGCTTACATAGAGTGCAGCTCAAAGACACAGCAGGTATTTTCTTGTTCATCTCAGTCCTTTAAATTAAAACCTCCTTAACTTTTTTCTTATTTTCCTAAAGATTGATTCTTCTTGTTATTATTTATTACATGAAGAATGTGAAAGCAGTTTTCGACACCGCGATTAAGGTTGTAATTCAACCTCCTCCTCGAAGGGCCGAAATGGCGAGGAAGAAAAGACAAAGGAGAAATGGCTGCTCCATTGTGTAAGTTCTTACGTAGGTTATTATTACAAGCGTTTATCGATCTCATCCTCGCTTTCTCATTTTCGCTTGCTTCTTTTTCGGCCCTTTTTTTTCATTGCATTGCAGAAGAGGTATTGTGTGTGGGGGCTGTGCTGCTTAGTGAATATATATATATATATATATATATATATATATATATATACTTGGAAAATTACTTATTTTGGTTCTCTGATTGCTCAGTGTGTTGTTTATTATAGATTGTAGAAAGGAGAGGGAATTGCGCTTTCTCTCTCGGACAATGTTTGTGGCTATGTAATGTTTTCAGGTGATGTGATAATTCTCTCCATTAACGTTGTTAGAAGATGAGTTCGAAAGGGGGCATAGTTCAGCACTTTGATATTGAGAATTCTTGAAAATTGAAAGATCAAGATTGCACAAGTGAGATTCAATAAGATCGAAATATAAATTCGATAATTTAGTTGGAGGCCATTTGACAAGTTTTAAAAGTTTAGGAAGTGAAAAATGTAATATCAGGAAACTATTTCGTCCTTAAATCAGAATTTAAACATGGGATATTTTAGATGGTTAGGACTCATTACTAGATTTATAATTAAGTTGAGATTATGACGTTTTGTTATTTACTAGTACTCCCTGCACACTCTAAATATATAATATTAAATTTATTTAAATTAAAATAGATAATTGAAATTATAAGAATTAACAATATCAACTAGCTAAAATTAGTAATTAAAAGATAGTTGATTATTTATTTAAATTTTATTATTATTATTTTTTAATAAAATTGAAAGATCAAGTGACAGTTTATAGTTACCCCTCACTCTTAATAAAATAAAATTGATAATTAAGCTTAGGCTGTAATTTTGATGTTTTTTCCCCTACATAAGGATCAGCTATGGGTAGAAAACGCATTTATGAAATAAACAACATAGATAGATGGCCCTCAAAATATCGGATTACACTTGCAACATAGAAACACAAATTACCACTAAAAAAACCCGAAAAAGAGATACAACAGTTCTTCCTTTTTCTCCATCAACAATAAAATCCAAATACACTAACATACCTATCGATCCCTATTCAAAATAACCAAATTCGAAAAAAAAAAACAGAGAAAAAAAGACGATGAAATCTTCGAGAAGATCAAATCACCTCGGGCCCGGCAATTCGAAGGCGTGGAGATTCTCGGTGGAATCGACGATCCAATCGGAGCCTCAAAATTTCGACCTTTTGCCACTCGTCCCACTTCTCGGCCAAGCCGTCACGTTCCAACACTCTAACAACCTCGAACATCTTAGGACGGTCGTTGGGAGAGCCTTTGTGACGCCCCGCCATCTACTACTATTTTCTTACGCTAATTTACGTGACTAAAGAACATATACAATATATTACATATGAAAATGCTAATAAAATTTTTCGTTTTACATAACAAACCCCACACTGCTATTTTACAACGCAAATATTGTTCAAGCCTTACATATAATACAAACGTATTTTACAAAAACACAACATAATTAAACATAACGCCCGCCATACAGGTCACATCCACGTACACACTACCCTCAAAAGTCACTGGAGGTTCCAGAAGGACCAGCCTCGCCATCTAAGCGTTCACGTACTGTTTTTGATGCGTCTACAACACATAAAAACCTGGGATGAGTTATAAAGTTCAGTAAGTGGAAATATGCATGTATGCACGTGCCAAAATAGCAAAGGCATCCGCGCCAATGCTTTCTATACTCGTATTCTCACGCATTCTAAGTTTTTTCTCATTTCTATCAGGGCCCTTAGCTAACTTACTACGCGCACCATCATAACATGAGCTCAAATCCTCTACGGATAAAAATACGATAGTCGGCCAACTCCGGCTAGGATGAAACTAGGGTTTATCTCCAGTTTTATCATTCACCAGGTTGCCCATCTATCACGATCACTTTCCCTGGCACTCAGGTTTATATGATGTGCCTTCCCATTACCTAAATAATTTAGGTAAATACATTCGACGGTTAACATTCCGTCATGGTGCCTTTGTATAAGGAGCTATATTTCCATTTATCTACATCAAATATAACTTGCTTTCAACTCGAGTAGTACAATGCACGCTCATCCCTCAAAATACTCAATATAATTCGTGCGTGCACATGATCATGCTGCATGAATAACACGACAAATAACAATAATTTACAAGCAGTCACATGTAACAGATAATTCACATTGCACATATTCATCGAAGCAGTTAGTCGCGTAACATAACACACATCAATCAATTTATGTCTTGTAGGTGAAATTCCCACTTACCCAACGTCCTTACGCTATTTCTTAACCGGTCTGGTGAATTTTCTAATATTTCGTCCTTTAAACACGAAAAGGTTTTAAAGTCAGTGTATAAATTATATTAATTGACTAGGTAAATTTTCGTTTGAAAATTCTATCAAAAATGGCTTGCCTATACCTAAAATTGACCTAGAAAAATACTGATAGAAAATTTATGATCGAGCGTTAGAAGAGACTATGCGCGTTTGAACTCATAATATTTTTCTCATTAAGTGGTGTAAAAATATTTTCCCTCAAATTGTTTTTTTTGAAAGTTACTGTTCATTCGCGAAAGTTACTGTTCACTTCGCGAATTCACTGTTCGCTTCGCGAAATTACTTTTCATTCGCGAAATAAAATCACTGTTCATTCGAAAAAACTTAGTTTCATGACCCCATCATCACAAAAAAAACTTTTTAACCCTAAAAACCTTGCAGCTCTCGATCAAAATCAGGTTTTCTTCCGCAAAAGTTTGAATATTATCCAAACCTTAATATCTTCAAACCTTCAAAAATTAAACTTGTATAAAACCTAAATATTTGCAACTTCCTGTACCTAATATACTTAGAACATGATAAATCATAATTAAAAACATAAAGATCAAAATAACAAATTTATACCTTTTCCAAGCTAAGATTCGCCCTCTGTTATTTGACTTTTTTTCCTTTCTACTCAAATCTTCGAACGCTACAAATGAATGATTAACTTTCTTATTAGTTCTTCTTATTTAGCTTTTGGGTTGTAAAAGTCCATAAGTGCCATCAACCAAATGTTGATGGATTTGCTAATCCCTTGTCTTAACCCAATTGTTAAGTAGTGTTTTATTATTATATTTAATTTCCTCCCTTGATTAAGCCTTTCAAAGACCCACTATTTCAATAACTATTAAGTTACGAAATCTCCTCCCTTGAATCCCATACAAATTGCCATTGTCAAAATTCAATACCTGTCATACCTTAATTTTGAAATTCCATCTTTAGAAAAATCATTCTTCTTAATTTCGAAATCCTTCATAATTTTAAAATTCCTCATTAAGTCAATATTCCCTGTAACACATAATAATTAAATATAAAATATGCAATCATATAGGCACATAATATGCATGCAAATTTATTAGCGAGCTTACTCACGGGACCCGGGTATTACAGCCTGCGTGCACAGAAGGGCACATGTATGAGCTGCTCGACCTCACCCTCGACATAGTTCCTTTGCAAGTCGGGGTCCACTAGCATCTCGAGCTTTCTCTCCATCAACAACCCTTTCACCTTAGAAGCGAAAAAAAAAAAGAAAAGATTCGCAATTCCACTTCATTACCATGACTAGGGTTGTTCGTTGTTCGGTATACCGACCGAAATTACCGAAATACCGAAATTTCGGTACAAAACCGAACCGAACCAAAAAATTTGGTTCGGTATTCGGTACTTCAAAAAAAAATCGGTAATTCGGTAAATTCGGTTCGGTACTGATTTTGAATTTCGGTAAATTCGGTATACCGAATTACCGAAATTTTAAAAATTAAAATATATTTTATTATATTAATATTGAAAATAAAATATATATTATATTAATATATGAATTAATTTAATTATTATCGAATTTTTTTATTACTATTATTTAAATTTCGGTAAATTCGGTTCTACCGAATTTACCGAAAATTTCGGTAAAAACCGAATACCGAACCGAGAAATTCGGTTCGGTATTCGGTATCGACTAGGGGTGTACTGAAATTTCGGTATACCGAAATTTCGGTTCGGTTTGGTACGGTAGGTACCGAACGAACACCCCTAACCATGACTTGGAATATAAAAAATAATGTATTGCTTATTTTCAATCCTGCAGTTTATGGTGTGACATTACAGGGACTCAAGCAAACTTACTCAATTTTAAAGAACTATTGTCCGTATAAATCTCCCTATATGCTAAGGAACACTAAGTTATACCCGAAACTTTAGCATTTTGGACAAAATCACAGGTTCTAGCTTATAATGTTCCAAAATTGCTTAATTCCAAAAGTCCATGACACTCTCTACCTTCATTTTTCATATAAGGCCATCTCCTATATTCACTGGAACACTAAATTATACGCCGAAACCCTAAATTTTTGGGAAATCTCCAGGAATCTGGCTACAATTTCCTTAAATTGCTTAATTTTGAAAGTTATTGCTCGTACAGCGTTATTCCCTAAATGAGCTTTGCGAGCCCAAAGTCCCCCACCACCGCCTCGAACTCCTCGTCGAGCAGTATGTTGGCCGCCTTCAAGTCCCTGTGTATGATCTTCGGGTCGCAGTGGTCGTGGAGGTACGGAAGCCCTCGGGCCGACCCGAGCGCTATCCTCTTCCTCGTGGGCCAGTCAAGCGGTGGCTGTTTGGCAGACGTTCTAAGATCATCACCAATTGAATGGTTCATAGGATCCGCTAGTACAAGTGCAGTCAAATGGGCCGACACGACCCGACCCTGGACCAACTTACAAATGGGGTGGGGAATCGCAATCTGACAGATTAAAGACTTATTGGATCTTCAAATGGGTTTGAGCTTAGACCAGCTCAAAAGGTCTGGCCCCAGCGTTGACATGTTCATCCGATTATGACTCACGGTTATGAACCCCCGTTCTACGGTTAGTAAAAACTAATAACCCTAACCGAACCATGGTAATCACAATTATGGTTTTGCCACGGTTACAGAGTTTGAAAACGCCTGCTTACGGTTGCCGTTTGAAACCGCCGACATACGGTTCAAAAGTTTTTTTGTTGTGTAACGATTTGAAAAAATTAGATTTTTAATAATATTAAATAAAATTTTGCAACTTAGAAATTTATATAAAATAATACTCTTCACTATTTGAAAAAATGCACCTTGAATAATAATAATATAATTAAAAAAACCTATGATCATCTCCATCTAATGTTAAATTTTATCACTCAGTCTCTTTCTATCACTCGATCTTCCCCTTAAGTCCTCCAACGATCAATGTTTTTACCATTGAATAACACAAAAAAAAGACTAAGAAAAAACCAACGATTAATAACATCAATGTTGCTTACTTTAATAAATTAAAAAAATTCAGGTCTGGTTAGGAATGACATTTTATGGTTAGAGAAATAAATAATTGTAAACCGTACCGTTGTATATGACAGACCATGATTAACCGCACTGTGACGCCTGTGGCCGAAGAGGGCGGGAGAGTGATTGCCGATGCCAGAGAGGTGCAAGGACAACGGGTGGCTCCTGGCAGACTTCTAGGCAAAGGGGTACATGAACGATCGATCACACACCCGAATGAGAGGGGATTTTGAGACTGACAATGAATGGGCATGTCGGGCTAAGAATCATATAAGAGAATTGATAGTACTACTCATATCACCAAGGTCGACCTATCTTTTCCAGAGTCCATCCATAAGAACTTCAAAGTTAAGCGTGCTTGACTTGGGGCAATCTTGGATGGGTGACTGTTGGTCCAAGATTTCACCAACAATACGACTTCGGACGGATTAAACACGCCTAAAGATCGAGATTTAGGTTCGGGACGTGTGGGGCTTGGTGGTGTTCTTGAGGAGACTCTCTCACTCTAAAATTGTTTATTTGATCTTCACACACAAGCACACCTAACTATGTGTTAGGGTTTTAGTATTTATACCACAAGTTGGTATATAATACTTGGGCCCTTGTGAAGGCCCATTACATGAATAACTAAGAACTAACCCAACTAAGAACTAGTCCAAAGTTTTAATAAAGCTAACCAACAAAGATAATATAATGAAATTGAACACTACAAAATATTTCCTAACAGTGACCAAGGTGAGTGGTGATACAGTGAGGCCAGACTATCAGTTGGGTGCGGTGGGTCCAACCTCACAGGTCCCGGTAGGAACGGATGTTACAAGTGGGTCCTGGTATGGGACGGGATGTTACACGAACCGGTTTGGCTATTGTTTTTCAAAATTTATCGAAGTAGAACGGAAATTTATTCATACACTACGGATAAATAATAATAATATTGTCAAAATCACAGGAAAATAACATAAACGTTCACGCACATATAAGCAAGGAAATCAAACATCATTTAGTACCCCCAAAACGTATATTACTATTACTACAATACTTCTTGGCGTGAATGTTGAAACATGAAGTTGAAAAAGGTAAGAACAACGGACAAGGGACATCACTGATGCAAGAAAACAAGTCTGGGAATGAAGTTGAGCGAGCTGTGAGTAACGCGCATGTTATTAAAGTCGCAAGTCACCCACATAAGCGTTTCTATCAAGGCTGGCGGGACACTTATAAAGTTGCGGCTAACAACGACGATTCTATTAAGAAGATCTAAGAATTAGTTGGGCACTGTTATCTTTAAATATGTACTGTAGCGCGCGTTATTTTGTGTGTTCTTTATCCTCTGTAATTCGCCTTCTTCTTTATCAATAAAAACAGCTAGTTTTGATCGTGGACGTAGGGTTCGATCTGAACCTGAACCATGTTACATCTTAGTGTTCAATTTCAATCGCTTATTCGTGCAAGTTTGTTATGGTATCAGAGCGTTCGAATCGCTCAAGGCTGTGATCATCAAGAAATCCACACTCGCATTCAATTCAACCATTCTGTCATTTTGTCGATCACCATGGCAGCAGTAGTGCCCTCTACTCCTGCGAACTCTGCAGTGCTGATAAATGACCCATACTTCCTCAACAACAATGACACATCGGGTCAGATTCTTGTCCATGAGCCGTTGAATGGAGACAACTATGCGACATGGAGCCGTGCGATGATGATCGCGTTGATTGGGAGGAATAAAGAGGGATTCGTGAACGGCGACCTGCAAGAACCAGTGGTTGATGAACAGAATCAAGGTCAGATCGCCACTCAAAATCAGGTTAGTGCGTGGAAGCGAAACAATAACGTAGTAATCTCGTGGATTTAAATTCCGTATCAAAGGACATTTCTGCTAGCATTTTATATAGTGCGTCTGCGAGAGAAGTGTGGATTGATTTGCAAGAAAGATTCGGCCAAACGAATAAACCGAATATTTCAATTAAAGAGGGAGTTAGTAAACCTATCGCAGGGTCCCAACAGCATAGCAGCGTATTACACTAAGCTGAAAACGTTGTGGGACGAGCTTGCTAACTACAGACCTAAATCGAAGTGCAAATGCGGAGGCATGAAGGAGCTGAAAGACTTTCTTGATGAGGAGTACGTTTTAACATTTCTGATGGGGTTAAACGACTCGTTCTCACAAGTCCGCGGACAGATTCTGCTCCTAGACCCCCTGCCTTCTATAAACAAGGTGTTCTCCCTTTTGATCCAAGAGGAGAAGCAAAGGTCGATGGCACCAGGAATCACTCGAGAAATGGAGGATCAGACTAATGCAATGGCAATGCTGACGGCCAAAGGAGACCAAGAACCAGCCAAGAAGGGGTTTTTCGGCCAGAAAAAGAATGATGTTGGAAAGCCCATTTGTACCCATTGTAATAAAAAGGGGCCACACCGTCGACACTTGCTACAAGATTCACGGCTTTCCACCCGACTTTAGACAAGGGCAGAAGTTTAAAGGGGCTCGAATGAACCAGGTAATGGTGGAGACAGCCAACATGGCAGATCATCAGGGCTGCGCTTATTCAGCAGACAGCTTCGTCCAGCTTCAGGTCACACCGCAGCAGTTGCAAAGCTTAAGGGCATTATTGAACCAGCCAATGCCCAGCACTTCCACTGAGCATGAGTCAACTGACAGAGGCAAAGGTATCTGCTTATCTTTTAACTTACCTGCCTTCTCAGATTCGCATGACTGGCTGTTAGACACTGGGGCATCTAGACATGTATGTGGAAACCCAAATCTACTGGTAGATGTGCATGAAATAGGTGAATCCAGCGTTATTTTGCCAGATAATAGCGTAATTAAGGTCACTAAGGCAGGAACCTGTGTGGTTAGTAAGCACATTGTGTTGACTGGAGTCCTACTAGTACCCCAATTTCAGTTCAACTTGATTTCAGTGAGTCATCTAGCTAGCCGAGAAAAGTACAGTTTTTGCTATGATTCTTATGGTTTCACTGTGCAGGATCAATCCCAAATGGTGATTGGCAAGGGTAGCTTGGTTGCTGGTTTATACTTGCTACGAACAGATTATGTTTTTCAAATCACAGCTAGGAATAAGTCTCATTCCCTTGACAGTCTGTCAACGAATTTGTTGCATAATAGGTTGGGTCACCCATCTAGTAAAGTCCTAGACATTCTTAGAGGTTCATACAAGCGTAAACATGGTACTGACCAGCCTTACTGTAAAATCTGCTCGCTCGCGAAACAGAGAAGGAATTCATTCCCAAATGACAATAACATTGCTTGTTCTGTTTTTGACTTAGTGCATTGTGATGTATGGGGGCCGTTTCATGTGACTTCCCATCTAGGTCATCAGTATTTTGTCACGATAGTAGATGATCATTCTCGTTTTACGTGGGTGTTTATGATCAAACACAAATCACAGGTTGAGTCAATTATTACATATTTTTAGCACTGATCGAAACTCAATTCGAACAGATAACGCTAAGGAATTTAATCTAGTGGAATTGTTTAGGAAGAAAGGGATCATACACCATCGTTCGTGTGTCCAAACTCCACAACAAAACTCGGTTGTGGAGAGGAAACACCAACACCTTCTAAATGTGGCTCGATCCTTGTTCTTCCAGTCAGGGCTGCCCATTAGATACTGGTCAGAATGCATACTCACAGCTGCGTTTCTTATAAACAGGACCCCATCTGTGACACTAACCAATAAAAGTCCCTATGAGATTCTATATCAAAAACCAGTGAATTATGATATGTTGCGAGTTTTTGGTTGTCTTGTATTTGCTTCGACTCTTAAGGCATGGAGGAGGAAGTTCGATCCACGGGCCAGATAATGTATTTTCATTGAATATCCGAATGGAATGAAGGGATACAAACTCATGGACCTGAAGACACGGGAAATTTTCACCTCAAGGGATGTTCGATTTAAAGAAGATGAGTTTCCTCTCAAGAAGGAATTTCCCACCTCTGCACCAGTGGATCCCTTTTCTACACTAGTCCTTCCCAGGCCTTATGTAATGAGCCACCCAAATGAAGAGGATCAGCATCATCTGGGACAATATGAACAGCACAGTGAAGATTTCTCAACTGAGGAAAACGCAGCCCCTGTTGGTCTGGACAGGCTGCAGTCTGATCTTCACTCACATGAGGTGGAGGAAATCGTGGCAGACCCTCCTGGACATGAGGCATCCTCAGTGGAGTCAGTTAATCCAAGCACAACTGGCATAGCGAGGGAACAACATAGTAGAAGACCAGTGAGACAGGTTAAGAGACCTGCTCACTTAAAGGACTATCATTGCCATGCCACCTATGAACAGAATGATGGCAGACCTGTGAAGACACTTACAAGGTCAAGTGATTACCAACAAGAGAAGAAAGCATTATATCCAATTTCGAGGGTCATTTCAGACCAACATTTCTCAGACCACTATAAGTTCCTCCTGTGCAATGTTTCCCAGTCAGTGGAACCCAACAACTATACCCAAGCATCGCAATCTGCGGAATGGGTAGAAGCCATGAATGAGGAACTCAAGGCATTAGAAGAAAATGGGACTTGGTCAATCGTACCACTTCCCGATGGGAAGAAATCCATTGGATGTAGGTGGGTCTATAAGCGCAAATTTGATGAAAAGGGAGAGATAGCTAAGCACAAGGCCCGCTTAGTAGCGAAAGGCTACGACCAACGGAAAGGTGTAGATTATGTGGACACCTTTGCACCCGTGGCTAAAGCTAATACCATCAAGATTTTGCTTTCGCTGGCGTCTAAACTTGGGTGGAAGTGCAACTTGATGTAAATAACGCGTTCCTCAATGGCGACTTAACTGAGGAGGTTTATATGGACATTCCTCAGGGACTTGGCTGGGGTAGAGACGGCAGTAGGGAGCACAGATTAGTCTGCAAATTGCACAAATCCCTCTATGGATTGAAGCAATCATCAAGGCAGTGGAATCGAAAGTTCACCGACTCAGTTAAAAGGTTTGGTTTTGAACAGCTGCATTCTGACCATACGTTGTTTATGAGAGGGAAAGGGCCCAATTTGGTTCTACTATTAGTGTATGTGGACGACATAATATTGGCAAGTCCATCAGTAGAAGTAATCCAAGAGGTGAAGGGGCAGCTGAATTCGTGTCAAGATAAAAGACCTTGGAGAGCTTCGCTTCTTTCTGGGGATTGAGGTTGCAAGAGGAGCTGAAGGGATTTACATCTCACAAAAGCAGTACACCTTGCAACTATTGGAGGATACGGGCTACATTGGCTCTAAGCCATTGACCACGCCGATGAATCCTAGTAGCAAGCTGACAGGGCAGGATGGCGAGTTGCTGGAGGACCCTTTCAAATACAGGAGGCTTGTTGGACGACTCGTTTATTTGACATTTACAAGACCGAACATTGCGTTCACAGTCCACCGGCTTAGCCAATTCATCTCGGCACCAAGAACGGGGCATTTGGTCGCGGCCCATCACCTACTCAGATACCTCAATTCCTCTCCTGGACAAGGGATCTTCTTCAAATCAGAATCGAACTTGGACCTAAAGGGTTTTTCGGACTCGGATTGGGGCTCTTGCCAGGACACGCGGAAGTCTATAACTGGATACTGCACCTTTTTGGGGGATTCCTTGATTACTTGGAAGGCTAAACGCCAGGCAACCGTGTCTCGATCATCCACCGAGGCTGAGTATAGAGCCTTGGGAGCATTGGTGGCCGAGATATTATGGATTAGGCAGCTGCTGCGAGAACTGGGCATCAGTTTGAGGCAAGTTCCAGCCGTGTATTGTGACAATCAGTCGTCCCTGAAGCTAGCGTCTAATCCAAAATTCCACGAGCGATCGAAACATATCGAAATCGACTGCCACTTCATTCGGCACCACATTGCTAATGGTGGGATAAAAGTCTTGCCTGTCCGGACAGAATGTCAGCTCGCCGAGGCCTTCACTAAGCCCCTCACGGGTCCACTGTTGCGAGACTTACTTGTCAAGATGTCTGTTATAAACCTCTATCATCCATCTTGCGGGGGGTGTTGAAACATGAAGTTGAAAAAGGTAAGAACAACGGACAAGGGACATCACTGATGCAAGAAAACAAGTCTGGGAATGAAGTTGAGCGAGCTGTGAGTAACGCGCATGCTATTAAAGTCGCAAATCACCCACATAAGCGTTCTATCAAGGCTGGCGGGGCACTTATAAAGTTGCGGCTAACAACGACGATTCTATTAAGAAGATCTAAGAATTAGTTGGGCACTGTTATCTTTAAATATGTACTGTAGCGCGCGTTATTTTGTGTGTTCTTTATCCTCTGTAATTCGCCTTCTTGTTTATCAATAAAAACACCTAGTTTTGATCGTGGACGTAGGGTTCGATCTGAACCTGAACCACGTTACATCTTAGTGTTCAATTCCAATCGCTTATTCGTGCAAGTTTGTTAGTGAAACATAAACACTTTTTTGCAGACATAAAGCAAGGGTCGCAGCTACTGAACTGATGATGAAGCATAGTAATGGAGAGAAGTCATTTGTTCATATTTTATAACATTCTCTTTGTGGTGCTAGACCATTTATTGCCAATTGATTTTATAACATTCTATTTCTGATGAAGCATTGATATTATAGCGAGGTTGTAGTAGTTCGTACACAATGTCAATTACGTATCAGCGATCCTTACAACAATTCTTGCTCAAATGGACCGTGCAGTCAGTGTTGATTGCTTGGTTAAGAGCAAAGTCGGTCGTTTTGTCGCCTTTTTGCTGAAATAAAATTTCTTTTTATGGGCTTGTGTTTAATGAGAGGTTTGCTGCTAATCTATCTACTCACAATTGATTTTAGAATGAAATGCCTAAAAAAAATTCCAGGAAACGATAGTTTAATATAACAATAAATTATTACAAAGGTTCCTATAAGAGAAAAAGAAGTCTCAAGACGCATATAAAAAGAAGAATAAATGAGGGTTTTCATGACCGGACCGGCCTGTTCCGACCGGAAATCAGTGAACCGGTCGGAATTTCGGTTCAGTTCCGGTCCGGTTAAGTTTAAGTTAAAAAAAAGTAAAAAATGCAAAACAATAAAGAGAAAACTAAACGAGCTAGTATGCTAATATATACGTTAGGTCTAGTGGTAGGGTTGCAAACGAATCAAATTTTTTTGGTTCGATTCACGATTCGATTCGAAATTTCAAGATTCGAATTCGAGTATTAGAATATGAATCCGAATAAGAATATATTTTTTGATTCGAGAAATATCCGAATACGAATATGAAATCACAGTATTCGATTCGAATATTAATCGAATTATTCGATTCGAATAATTTAGTATATTTTTATAAATTTTATACTCAATTTATAGGCCCATTTAACAATATTAGAATTTAGGCCTAAAGTAAATATTATAGCCCAAATTAAGAAATTAACAACCCCATCAAAATTCAAAAATCCTCAGACCTCAAACTCACGTCACTCACAAATCACAATTCAGAGGTAGATGCTCCTCTCCTTTCGAGCTTGAGGCCTTTAACTGCAATTATTTCATCGTTTGGAGTAAGAACGCCCTTGTAGACGGTCCCAAAACTTCCCGAGCCAATCAAGTTCTCCGAAGAAAATCCACCAGTAGCAGTTGCGAGATGTGGTAAGAAATCTTGAGGAAAAAGTTTAAAGATCTTGAGGATGGAGAACTAGTTGTTGCTGCTGGTGCTTTTAGTTTCTTCCTTACAAGGTAAATGGTGAGAAGCATCAGTGTAATAGCAACGAACGATGCAGCTGGGAAGACGATGATCACTTAGGTGGTGCTTTGATTTTCGAACTCTTGTAATAATAACCATCTCTCAAGATTAGGTAAATCGTTTGATGCTCCTTTATCAATCGTTTTGGATTGAATGCGTTTTGTAAGGTATAATGATAATGAAATTAATTATATGTTGGCCAATATTTATTATAATATTTGCTTTCCTATTACAGAATTTGTAAGGAGAAAAAATTATATTCGAATCCGAATATTCGAATATTTTCGATTATCACATTCGAATCGAATTCGAATCGCAAAAAAGATTCGAATATTAAACGAATACGAATATTCGACAGATTAACCGAATACGAATAGAATATCACGCTATTCGATTCGATTCGTTTGCAACCCTATCTAGTGGTAGGCTTTAGTGGAAAAGTGGATGGGCTAGATTCGATTCCATATCAAACAATTACATTTTTATTTTATAATTAATTTATGAGCGCAATATTTGTTTTGTATTGATTTTAACCCCTGAAATTTATAAATTTAATTTTCTAGATCCTATATATGTTTAATTTTAACTACCATTACTTTTATTCAATTATGATTCTTATGTTTACAAAATTGTAAAATGAAAAATGTTCATTAAAGCATATATATTTTCGATGTTATTTGATTTATTAATTCATAAAATATATATTTATTAAATCTAGACGTAACGGTTTCATACCGGTTTTATACCGTTAAACCACTCAAATTTTCGCTCCGATTCGAAAACCCGGTTTCAGAACCTTGGAATAAATCGAGAGAACAAGATATAAATAAATCTCAAACAAGAAAACCAAATATCATATTACAAATCGCAGCTAAAGCTCCATCCACAACTATTACTGCTGAACTCAGATATGTAATTTTCCTCCGTCTTCAACTTCAGAATCCCATAGTCTTCAAGAAGAATGCTTTCACATGGGGAGAAAAAACTCCTACAAGGTAATAAAAGCTTCCAAATTGGAAGACCTGGGAAACGAAGAAGATAAAATACAGAAAGAGACGAAACTATATGGAATAAATAATGGGTTCCCAAACCTCCATTAACGCAGGAAAAGGAAAAAAAATGAGTGCTTTTTTAACGCATCGTGGGTAGGAAAGGGAGAGGGAGAGGGAGAGAGAGAGGGGTCATAGTGTTATCTAGAACCATTAGTGCTTAAAATATAATTATATCTAATATTAATTTTAATTTTTGAAAATTTATATTTTTTAGTTTTAAGCTGAAACATAATTTCAAATATATATAAAAACATAATGCGTAGGGCATAAGTACAATAAATAAAAAATTAAAAATGATATGAAAATTATTCAATTATTAAATTACAAATAGATGGACTAAACTGCAAATAAATTGATAAATCAAACATTTTATTGCATCCTCCACCAATTAATAGACTAGAAACTTGGCATACACTACGTGCGTGCAATTAAGATAATTGTGAAAAAAAAAAAAGTAACTTACTAAACTTATGTGAGGGTAGTTTTTTATTATTTATTTGTATTAGTTACCGTAGTTGAGAGGAAATAATATTAATTTAACTAAAGATAGATACTACAAAGGTTATAATGGCTACAATCAAAATTGACATACCAACAGTTTCTATGAGACCCTGAGCATTAAGAAATACCTAGTATAGTAAGCAGTCGGATGCATGTGCAGCAATTCATAATATAATTTTCTATAATGTACGATATTATGATTAAACTTCAAATGGAATGTTTTCATATATGTAGAAAAAAATAATTTATAAAACTGAATTCAAATAAATTAAAAATTGAAGGACTAAATAATAAGATAGAAAGATGGATAAAATGCCATTGAACGTTGAAGAATTTTATTTTCCGAAAGTAGTTTTTTTCAGTTCAGTCTTCAGACATGAATATATACGTCTTTAAATGACATCATCGTTGATTACTCGTCAGTTCCATCTGTAATAACGACAGTTCCAAAACTAAATTTAGCAGATTGACACAAACTGAAGTGCATAAATCAACTAAACGCGACAAAGCAATGAACCAAAGATCTCATAATTCATCGCCAAGTTAATACATATATATACACACACGCGAGGCAAAACTTCCCTTCGGACACTTAAACTTGGTCATCTCAGCACAGTCCATAACACAGCACAAACAAGCCCAAGTACAGAAAAGCATATAAAATTACGTCTAGATTTTCGAGAACTTGTCGAAACTGCAGAAGAATTATTACTAACCGCCGCAGAAATTTGGCTTCTTTCGTTTAATCTGACCCTACTAAAGCTAGACATTCGCTCAAACGCCTTATTTACCAATGCGATTTCAGAAGCTGAGGCGGGCGAGGAAGGTATAGACTCAACGAACGACCATAGGGCAGAAGAGAACCACGAGTCTGTGGCACCGTTATCTTGTTTGCTACCATGATTTTGATCTAAAGTACCTATTCGTAAAACCAATCCAAAATACAAGAAAATATTAGAAAAAAAATCTAGTCTTCCCAGTCTCTTAGGTAGAGAGAGAGAGAGCTCTTGGATCTTGGCTCAAACTCAAAACTCCCCCATTTTCCACTTGGGCTCAAGAGTTTTTCACCATCCATCTGACCAAGAGCTCGAAGAGTGTGATAATTCAGAGGTTGTAATAAAGTTGCGTGGAAGACAGGGAAAATGATGGGTCAATTGTTTTGTGCTGTTTATAGTTTTTACCTGGAGCTGATGCAGCAAAAAGGGAATGATTAGCATCATCAGCAGAAGTCAAAACACTTCCATCATCCCACATTTGCCCATTGATTAAAAGGGAGTTGTTAAGTGGCGGCAGAAGCTGATTAGCTTCAGTTCCATTCTCATAGTCGTGCAAGAACAAGCCTGGCTCAATGGGGGCTGCTGCCTCGGTAAAGAAATGGGGTGTTTCCTGGTAGAGATCGAACTCACTTAAACCATCAATCTCATCAAAGAGGTTTGCCCCCAAATCATCCACCAACTGTTTATCTGTATTGTTTGGTGTTGAGGTGATTAGGTCGTCCATTTCAAGATAATCTTTGAGGAAATCTTCTTCAGCCTCAAGAAGATCTTCAGCATTCGCCAAGGGTTCAGATGTAACCTGAGAATGAGATGCCTCCAAGAACTGCAACTGAGGTGCATTACTTGGCTGCAAAACATCGAAAGGTGGCTGATTGTTTGGTTCGAGCAATGGGAAAGGCACATCCATTGAAGGGTCATTCTCCGTCAAGGCAAACTCCTCCAAAGCAAAGAAAGAATCACCAGCGAAAGGCTGAGCAGAGATGGGCTCAACATCATCATCCACAAGGCTGTTCAAGATTCTCTCAAGATCATCCAGCGAAGTAACGTTTTGACGCTCAGCTGTTTCAGTAACATTAACGAGCCCCTTTTCACCTTCAGCAATACACCGAACATCCACATCATCGTCAGCCCAATCCTCCTCCCTAAAAGGTGCGCCATACTGCTCGCCGTTCTTGGGGCCTGGCCCGCTTTTCTTGTAGACCTTGTAAAGGGCGTAATAATCCTGGACGTTATTACACCTTTTGAGCTCCTCTTCGTCCATGGTGTACTCGTGCATTACCCAATCAGTTCGTAGTCCACTGGGCGCACGACCTCTGTAGAAAACGAGAGTCTTCTTCAGCCCAACATCACGAGAGCCACTTGAGATGACACGGTCCTTCCCAGTAGCTTTCCAATAGCCATAAGCCGTTCCTCGATTAGATCTTGCTCCATTGGGATATTTTCTATCTCTAGGACTGAAGAAGAACCATTGTCTGTCCCCAGTTTTCAGCTTTGACATCTCTGCAACATGGATAGTAGAGATGTTAGTAAAGGATGTACTCAAGATTATAGAGTCAAATTTCAATTCAGCCACACATACAACTTCAGAACAATATATGATCAATCTTAAAGAGATCCCTTCAATTATATAGGTTTTTAACAGAACACATGAGCAGAGCAAGAAAACCTTCTGAAAGAAACTAATCCATGGGAGACACTGAGTTGACTTTCAGATAATCCACGATATACAAAGTCAAACTATACACTAGCTGAGAGATCAGAAAAAGAACAGATCACATCATCGCATTTTAAATCATACAGGTCGATCAACCCATCAAGCCCAAAACTGATAGAACCATATGATCAGAGTTTAAATCACACACACAACACAAAGGAGAGATATAAAGTCAACGATCGAATTCAACAGATAAACCAAACAATCAGATCGACATATACAAGACAAGAAGTAAAAATTGGGGAAGAAAACAGGCAAAAAGAGACATACCAGGCAAATCTTCAGGATCCCACTTGTAGACATCAACCTCGGCAATAACATCCATACGGTGTCGTTTGCAGCAGATCTTCTTCTTCAGATAGTAAAGAACCAGCTCTTCATCGGTCGGATGGAATCTGAAACCAGGTGGAAAGATCTTCCCATTACCCAAAATGGAATCTGAATCCACCGTCATCGGATTTCGATTCTCCTCCGCCAGCCACTCTCCTCGAGAAAAATCTCAAAGAAAGACCCAAAAAAATTCAAAGAAGATGAGATATTTCAACCTTACGCGTGTAAGAAAAAACCCTTAGAGAGAGAAAAAGTAAAGAGAAGTGGTGAGGAAGAAACCTCAGTCAAAGCTAAGGAAAGTATTAATAAAGACCATCTTTTGCTGAGGTGAGTGGAAGCTTCCCAGAAGATCCATAACCTTTATTACTATTTTCCATTTATTTTCCGAAAATATAATAAATGAAGTTAGTCTTATTGGGCCGAGATGTTAGTTGGGCCCAATTACCCAAAGAGAAACGTAAACAAATTATACGGTAGTTTATCATCCCCTTCCTTCGCTGTCTTCACTTCGTTGCTCATCTTACTCAAACTTATCTGAATCGAGTTTTCGTTTCGCCGCGTCGTGTAATTCTTTCAGCGACAATATTCGATCAGAGACACTCATATCAGGTTCTTAACTATCTTATCTTTCTTGTTGGAATTTGTTTTTTAATGTTTGAGGTAATTGAAATTGGAATTGATGGGATAAAAAATCCAATTGACAAAGGCGTAGGCGGCGTTTACCTGGATATCACAAACTCTTATCCAGCCTGAAATTAGGCCCTAACTTAATTTGCTAAATATCTATCTTACTCAAGACATACATTCATTTTGTAATTTGTTTTTCGTCCGCAGTTGTTTTCTTGCACTCAGTAGCCCCGGCATGTGACTTTGTATTCTTAAATCTCCTATCTGGCATACACCTGTTTGTGTAGCAATTTTCTAAACCTGTTAATGATGATTGCGTTCAAACAGTCGAAGGTTTGATATGTGAGAAATAATCGGTGTACTGAGCTAGAAGCACCTGTTTTCTTTTCTTATATTTTCTTTTGTAATTGGGTCTCTCTTTGATGCCATGTTGACATGGTTCTAAACTCAACTGGGTTTTGCAGGAATCTTGATTAACTGACGTAGTTGATGCTGTATCCTCCCGTTTGAACGAGTTGTGAGACATTGGGTTATTAGTCGAAATTGCAGACGCATTTTTGTAATCAGATGGGGAGAAAGAAGCCAAGTTCGCGTGATGAAGAGAGTGCTCCAGTGGGAGGTGGTAAGTCGAAGAAGAAGGCTTTTGTGATCAATGATGATGAATATTCTATTGGGACTGATTTATTGGAGGAGCCCCTTGAAGAGAAGGTGGTGGCACCGATAGCTAAGGGTAAAAAGGGAGGTTTGAAGAGAGAGGAGGACGCTGAAGTAGAAGAGGAAAAGGTTGGGGAAGTTGATGTAGATGAGGATGAACCAGCGATGAATTTTGCTGGTAAGAAGAATCCGAAGGGGAAAAAGAGTGGAAAGAATAATTCATTCAGCTCTTCAGCTTTTGGGTTGTTGGGTGAGGATGAAGATGATGGTGGAGACGTTGATAAGAATGGCGATGGCGAGGATAATGAAGAAGGAAGTCAAACAGGGATTGTATTTGCTGGGAAGAAAAAGACTTCGAAGAATAAGAAAACCAGTGGCAAAGTGTTATCTGCTTTTGACTTGCTTCAGGAAGAGGAAGGGAGTGAGGAGGAAGATGATGTAAGCGATTCAAATGTTTCGTTTTCTGGGAAGAAGAAGCCTTCAAAGAGCAAAAAAAGTGGTGGCAATGTATTGTCTGCTTTTGACTTGCTTCAGGAAGAAGAACAACAAGAAGAAGAAGAGCGCAAGGAGAATGCTGAAAGTCCGAAGGAGCATGAAGACGAGGATGTTGCTGTTAGTTTTACTGGTAAAAAGAAGAAGAAAAAGCCATCGCAGACATCTGGAAATTTATCCAGCGCTGCTCTTCTTGGTGAAGAAAATGACGATGATGCTTCTGTTTCGAAAGACGGTGCTGAGGATGAAGAGGATGATCTATCAGCACTCAACTTCTCTGGTAAGAAGAAGTCATCTAAAAAGAAGAATTATAGTGCCAATGCTCCATCGGAGATTGGCAATTCTCCTGCGTCCTCAGATTTTGTGGAATCACGTCAACCTCCTACCGAATCTAAGATTGAAAATCCGACAATTGATAACGAAGAATCTTCCAAGAACAAAAAGAAGAAAAAGAAAGGTGGAAAGGGTGCCCAAGAAGAAGAAGACTTGGACAAGATTCTTGCTGAACTTGGTGGAGCACCTTCTATGTCAAAACCTGTTGCTGCCCCTCTTTCTGCTTCAGATGTGCCTTTCAACCAATCTGAGCTACAAGAGGCTGTTGGTGATAAGGAAGACAAAGACGAAGAACCTTTGGAGTTGGTGAAAAATGCTGCTAAGAACAAAAAGAAGAAGAAGAAGGCTGAAAAAACTGCTCAAGATGAAGACGACTTGAACAAGATTCTTGCTGAAATTGACGGAGCTCCTCCTGTAATAGAACCTTCTCCATCTTCGGCTGAAACCCCATCTGAGTTGGCAGAGGTTGTTGGCGACAAAGAAGCTGATGATGAAGGTCTGGTAGAGTCTGCTGCTGCAAAAAAGAAGAAAAAGAAGAAGGGGAAAGATAAAAAAGCAGCTGTGGAAGAAAAGCAGGAAGAAACAACAGCAGAAGTAAGCAGTAAAATGTTAGATAAGAAAGTTCCAAAACACGTCAGGGAGATGCAAGAGAGACTTGCCAAACTTAAGGAAGCTGAAGAGAAGAAGAAGAGAGAAGAAGAGGAGCGGTTGAGGAAAGAAGAGGAGGAAAGGAGGCGTCAAGAAGAACTCGAGCGGCAAGCTGAAGAGAAGAAACGCTTAAAGAAGGAAAAGGAGAAGGAGAAACTTCTGAAGAAAAAACAAGAAGGGAAGCTTCTAACAGGGAGACAGAAGGAGGAGGCACGCAGGTTGGAGGCTATGAGAAACCAAATACTGGCTGCTGGGGGCTTGCAGATACCCGCCGGAGAATCTACTTCCAAACGACCAATTTATCAGAAGAAAAAGCCTAAGGCACCGGCTCAATCTAACGGTTCGTCAGTTGTTGATGCCACGCCTGTTGATATTATTGAAAGCTCAGATTCTATAGAAACCATGCAAGAATTTGCATCAGAGATTAGCAAAGTTGAACCCGAGAATGTTCAGGAAATAGCTCCAGCGAATGAGAAGGATTTATCAGATACCATTGATGTGGTTGAAGAGAATGCAGTTGCTGAAGAAGAAGATGATGACGATGAAGATTGGGATGCAAAAAGCTGGGATGATGCTGATCTCAAACTGCCTGGTAAAGGATTTTCTGATGAAGAAGTTGACTCGGAGCCTGAACCTTTGCCCAAGAGAGAGTTAAAGGTTGCACGGCCTGCAGCATCAAAAGAGGTTGAGCCACCGTCCAAGGCAACAAAGCAACCTGGAAATGGAAAAATCTCGTCGGTTGTGCCACATATACCTGAAAAGATTAAGGAACATAAAACTAAAGATATTGAGCCCGAGGTTGCTAGTAAGAATGAAGATAGAGCACCAGTTGCTCAAAACGATAAAAACAGTAACTCTCAGAATGGACAAAATCTGCGTTCCCCAATATGCTGTATTATGGGTCATGTGGATACTGGTAAAACGAAATTGCTTGATTGTATTAGAGGTACTAATGTCCAAGAAGGTGAGGCAGGTGGGATCACTCAGCAAATTGGGGCGACATATTTTCCAGCTGAAAACATACGAGAGAGAACGAAGGAGCTGAAAGCTGATGCAAAGCTTAATGTCCCAGGTCTGCTAGTCATTGACACTCCAGGACATGAATCTTTTACTAATTTGCGATCTCGAGGATCTGGGCTGTGTGATATTGCAATCTTGGTGGTTGATATTATGCATGGCCTGGAACCACAGACAATTGAATCTCTCAATCTCTTGAAGATGAGAAATACAGAGTTTATTGTTGCATTAAACAAAGTGAGTTGCCCTTTTGGTATTACCTATTGAAGTTGTCTAATGTCACGTTCTTGATGCTAACGTGTATTACATCTATTTCTACAGGTTGACAGACTGTATAGTTGGAAAACCTGCCGTAACGCACCAATAACAAAGGCAATGAAGCAGCAGTCGAAAGATTTTCAGATTGAATTCAACATGAGGCTCACTCAGGTCAGCTTCTGACATGTTATTAGAACATTCAGTATTTAGTTGTTGATTCAAAGGAGATATAGGCCTCTGAATTGGATGTTTGTTTATCATTCTAGATTATCACTCAATTTAAGGAGCAAGGGCTTAACACTGAATTGTATTACAAGAATAAAGAAATGGGCGAAACCTTCAGCATTGTACCCACAAGTGCTATAAGGTTCTTGTTGCATATGATTTTCATCAGATGTTATGCTCCATTAAAATATTTGCATTGAATCTTATTGTTTATTTTCATTTGGCTGAAGTGGTGAAGGCATCCCGGACTTATTGCTTTTGCTGGTTCAATGGGCCCAAAAAACTATGATTAGTAGACTTACCTATAGCGATGAAGTGCAGGTTTAGTTCTGTTCCACTTTTTCCTTGTGGCACTGAATATTTGGCGAAAACTATTCTCTTTACTCTTCAATCTTCGCTGCAGTGTACCGTTTTGGAGGTCAAAGTTGTTGAAGGACATGGGACAACAATCGATGTTGTATTAGTGAATGGTGTACTTCATGAAGGAGATCAAATAATTGTGTGCGGCCTGCAGGTTGGTATTTATAAGATGGTTCTGAAATTTCTGTTGTGGCTTAGAGGTATTCACCCTCTTGTGTGTGTGTTGCAGGGGCCCATTGTCACCACAATCAGAGCATTATTGACACCACATCCAATGAAGGAGCTCCGTGTGAAGGTAATCAAATTTATATGCTTCATGGTTTGTGTGGGTCTTGCAATGCAATTCTCTTTTCAATCTGGATTCACGGAGTATGATTACTTTTGTTTACTGGTTGGTATTTAGTCAGTTGATTGATATTCCTCAATATCTTAAAAATATCAGTAAATTTCTCACCAATTCTTTTTTTATGGTCCTGACTTGTTAAGATATCTGTTGTTCTTGTAGAACTCAAATGATTTTTACATTCCTGTTTGAATTATCTTATTTTGTTACTGAAATGTAGTCGGGTGGATTTTTTAAAATTAACATTTCACGAATAATACAATTAAATCCCATTGTTTCACCCATATATTGTTCCAGGGATCTTTCTTGCATCATAAAGAAATCAAAGCTGCCCAGGGTATCAAGATAACTGCCCAGGTAAACATGTTTCACAGCGTTGTTATCACCGCCATATTACTAATTCAAGAATTGATAGTAAGATATTTTTTGTTAGTTCTTACTGTAACCTGAGAATTCTTCCTTTGTTTTCTGTTTGTTTCTAGGGCCTTGAACATGCCATTGCTGGCACTAGCCTGTATGTTGTTAAAGCTGGTGATGATTTAGAAGAAATCAAGGATACTGCAATGGAGGACATGAAATCAGTCATGAATAGAATCGACAAAAGTGGTGAAGGAGTCTACGTCCAAGCATCTACACTCGGGTCATTAGAAGCACTGTTGGAGTTTCTGAAAAGCCCTGCAGTGAGGATACCTGTTAGTGGTATAAGCATAGGTCCTGTACACAAGAAGGACGTGATGAAGGCGAGTGTTATGCTTGAGAAGAAAAAGGAATATGGGACTATATTGGCTTTTGATGTTAAAGTGACGCAAGAAGCAAGGGATCTTGCTGAGGAACTTGGAGTCAAGATATTTATTGCGGACATTATCTACCACCTATTCGATCAGTTCAAAGCATACATAGATAATCTTAAGGAGGAAAAGAAGAAACAAGCTTCTGAGGAAGCAGTTTTTCCATGTGTTCTGAAGATCATACCAAATTGTGTATTCAATACAAAGGATCCCATTGTTTTGGGGGTTGATGTCCTTGAAGGGATTGCAAAGGTGATTTCGTGGCAAACATCAGTTTATTTTTTCTCTGCACTTCTAATTTTTCCACACGCCCATTTCAAGAATTATATGAGGAGGTATCCATGGAGATTTATTTCCACGAAAATTGTTCCATCATTTCCATATTGCCTTATATTTGCTCTAAGGGACTAGCTTGCCCCCTCTTTTTGTTTTACTTGTGCCGTGTTCCATTCAACAGTTGAGGATGGAGTAGTATGTTTAACGCTTTTACTCGTATGTGATTTTGCATTTCTGGTGGGCCACTTGCTAAAATGTTTGAAAGCATTTCTTTTTTTTTTTTTAGGTTGGAACTCCCATCTGTGTTCCTCAGAAAGATTTCATCGATATTGGTCGGATTGCTTCGATTGAGAATAATCATAAGCCCGTTGATTATGCTAAGAAAGGCCAGAAGGTGGCCATTAAGGTATGTGAAGTTAGATATTGCTCGTAACTACTTCTAATTGTTATCGTCTGAAGTAATGTTGAAAATATAAATATCAAGACAACGATGTAGTCTTTACCTGATGCGTTCTAAGTCGACATGTGGATGACCAGACTCGTACTGCCTATAATTATCACGTGAATTGATCATGCTTTCTGAATATGATGATTGCCTAAATTGAATATAAATATAACTGGATTTAGATTTTGAATTGGAACACTCAGCTGACTCTGTTTCGTATCTAATTTAAGATGTTGAACGAGCAGTCATAACTACAAAGAAAATTGTGCTCCCTGTTATTCCGTGTTCCTAAAGTCCCAAATATGTTCCTCCCTCAGATCATTGGCAGTAACCCTGAAGAGCAGCAGAAGATGGTTGGCCGACACTTTGAAATCGAAGACGAGCTTGTGAGCAAAATCTCAAGGAGCTCACTCGATGCACTCAAAGAACACTACAGGGTATGTAAAATTTGAAAAGTTTTACTTCCTCATCCTTTTTAAGTATTTAAATACGAATCTTTGGCGGAAATGTGACATTGCTTCTCATCGGCCTATAACTAAAACAGGACGATTTGTCTGTTGAAGAGAAGAGACTGCTATTTAAATTGAAAACCCTTTTCAAGATACCCTGATTTTCGGGCACGAAGAACTGCTTGCCATTGCATATGTCCGATGAACGCTCACTCTGGTCGACTGAGTATTGATTGCATCTTCAAAAATTGAGCAGATCGTCGAGATTATGCGTAATTCTTCGTTTTATAGCAGCATTGAAAGGAGAGCGAAGAATAATTTGTCTTTGATTTGAAGTTGCAGTTTGGATTTTGCGAGTCATGGAGGACTTTGTGTAATAGCTTGTATACAAGAAGAAAGCTGGTGAAGCTTTCATTTTACCACAATAATTATTGGTTCTTCTCTTTTGGGTGTTTGGATGGCAAGGAATTCGTCCCTGCGGACGATTAACTGGGCAAAATTTTGTTCTTGTGAGTTAATCTTTGTTCCTTAGATCATATCCAATCGAGGCCCAAAAATTCAAAAAATGGACTTCGTTCAACCGTACCCAAGCGCAAATTTAAAATGCAGTTTTTGTCTTCTCTTTTCCGGTTTTAATTCAAATATGCGTTTGAATATGAGATATTCCAAAAAATAAGTTTAATATACAATCCATTTATTTTGTTTTTAGTTATTACTCATATATAAAATAAAAAAGAATAAAAATATTTAAAAGGACTCGTGTTATATTTTTTTGTGATTTTTATATGAAAAAATATTGAGTTTATTATTAATTTTGCATGGAATGATTTTTTTTCAATCGAACTTAATAATAATGTGGTCTAATATGTAAAGTAAATTATATGAGTGATGTTAAAAAAATCTGGTACAAGAGAGTATTACAAAAATGTTGAGTTTGGGAATAAGTTTGACGGTTGGAGAAGAAATACCGCATTTTTGAGTTTGAGAATGAGTATTTCGGTGGTAGATTGTCTTAGAAATAACGTAGTATTTCAACTAGCAATCAGATTCTTGAAAGTTCGGCCCAATTTAAATTTTGTATGCAGTTGGCCCAATTGATCTTTTGGCCCGTTTGAACTCTAAGCCCAAGCCCACACTTGCCCAATGCCATCTTCAGTTACCATCCAAACGACGTCGTTCGTTTCTGTTCTTCGAAAGTTCCTTTGTTACCCCCCTTACCATTCCAAGACCAACACAAAGGCTCGATTTACGTCAGCTTAAGAAGAGAACATTTCATCCCTCAGAATTTACGCAGTAGCACTGAAACAACAATAACAGTTTTGGTCCAATCTGAAATGGCTCTCTCCACTCGCTTCGTCTGCAGATCTACACGCCAGGTATAGGTGCCAACTGCGTTTATCCTTCTTCGTCGTTTGTATTCTTTATGTTTTCCTGTTGCGTTAGCTGATGTCGCTAAGAAGATCCATCTACTGAAATAGCAAGGTTTTCTTTCAACGGAGTTGATCAATTATTTGGCTTGATCTATTGCGACTGATCGATGGTTAAATTTGCAGCTGATTTAATTATTTGTTGCGTATAATTTCCTGCAGGCTCTGCGGTCGCAGCATGTTATTCCATTTCGTTCTTTCGCCAAAGAAGCCGGAGGCCCTCCGGCGGCATTGAAGGGTGATGGTGGGTCCTATTATTGTTCATTTGTTTTGTTTTTTTTTTTTTCATTATTAGTTCCATCTTTTTGATTTATTATTATTATCGTAACTTTAGCTTGGTAATTTCGCAATGCAGTTTATTTAGGCCTTCTGCTTGTTAGAACTTAGCAAGGTTATTTAGCTACAGATCAGAATTTAAGCAGCCTTTCACATTTTTTGTGATTTTCTGTTTTTGTTTTTGCTAATTGCTGACGAAAATAGTCAATAAAGCGTGTTTTATGCTAATTTCAGGACTTCTGGTTTTTCTGTCTGATAATCTGAGCCTCTGACTTTACTGCATCTTTCACAGAGATGTTGAAGGGTATTTTTCTTGAGGTCAAGAAGAAATTCGAGACAGCAATAGGAGTTCTCAAGAAAGAGAAGATCACCATCGATCCTGAGGATCCTGCCGCCGTGGCTGAATATGCTAGAGTCATGAAAACTGTGAGAGAGAAGTAATGTTTCCTCCGTTTTTCAGATGAGGATTATAATTATATGCTTTGGTGTTGTTTTAGAGTAATATGAAACGTGAAAACTGCACTCAACTTTGCATAGGGTTTCGTGCTTATTGAATATAAGGGGAATGCAGTTCAGCATATTCCGTGACCATCTTTATCACCCACATCTTCGTCAGAATACAGTTACCGTGCATTTTTTTGTGTTTTGGGAGCTGATGGAGGATTTTCCTTTTGTGGTGCCTTAATGGTGCCCAATCTTTCTTTTCTGATTTTGTGGACTTTAACTGCAGGGCTGATCTTTTCTCTGAGTCACAGAGGATCAAGTACACAATTGAAACAAGAACACAGGATATACCCGATGCTCGATCGTACTTACTAGCACTTCAGGACATAAGGACCAGGTATGACTCAAAGACTTGTTTACATTTTTGTTAGGAAGTTATCTGCTTTGCTGTTACATCTGTGCATAGATATCTGACAGTTCTAACAATCTCCGATTTTATTACTCTCTAGCATGCGTATATTCTCTTTAGCTGAAATGTCATAGCATAATAGTCCTCGCTTTTGTTGAATGAGCTAACATTTCAATTTCGTTTCTTCTGTATAGACTCAAAGGTCATATAGTATGCTCTTTGTTATCTAGAGTTTGATAGGATTCTGCTATAGACTCAAGTATGTTATTCAATAGTTGCTAGGTTTAAGTATCATTGTGGCAGGAGGGGCCTCGTTGACGAACTAGGTGCAGAGAAGATGATGTTCGAAGCACTCGATAAAGTTGAGAATGAACTGAAAAAGCCCCTACTCAGAAATGATAAAAAGGGAATGGCCCTCCTGAAAGCAGAATTCGATAAGGTCAACCAAAAGTAAGCAGCATACTCGACTTCCAATCGCAGAAAATGCGCTATTAAATAGACTATTACATGAAGGATAATTACTTGACTTTGTGTCCCTGTTTGTCCTATAGGCTTGGCATTCGCAGAGAAGATTTACCCAAATATGAGGAACAGTTGGAGCTGAAAATTGCCAAAGCTCAGCTTGAGGAACTCAAAAAGGATGCTGTCGAGGCCATGGATACTCAGAAGAAACGGTAAGTACCTCTAACAACATTAGTGACATATATTTTCGTGGGTCATCGATAGATTGAAGACTCTGTATCCTCTTACTGCTTTTTTTGCAGGGAAGAGTTCAAGGATGAAGAAATGCCCGACGTCAAGTCATTGGATATCAGAAACTTCATCTAAGAGCGAGCCTAATCCACTCGTCTCTACTGTTCGATTTTTTTTTTTTTTCCTTCAAAAAAAAGTCATGGCGATATACTATGGATCTTTGGTGGTCTCCTATGTTTGATAGGAGACATTGTTCCTTCTCTTCTACCAACTGATCAGACAAGCATAGTATGAATGGCAGCATAGGAATGGCTCAATAATATCGTCATCTCTGAAATTCGGAAACTTTTGCTTCTGAACTTGTTTGTTTTACGCTTTTGTAATGAAATATTTCCGAAAGTAGTCAAAATTATCACCCAATCAGATTCGATATTTGAAGTTCTCTGTTTTCTTCGTCGATCCACAGTGTTCTTATTGTCTGCTTTTTCGCAGCCAACTACTTTCTACTTCATTTTGGCCATAATGTTATTGTAGCATACGAATTAAAGCTTGGAAGAATTAATGTATATATATGTATAAAGCTCTGATGAAATAAACCCTAGCAATCAAAGTGCAAAAGGTTAGATCTTTGTATTTAAAACGCCGGCGCAGAAAACGATGGGCGATTTGAACAGCCACATAGAGAGAGTCCTATGGACGCAAGAACAGATATCTGAGCGCGTCTCTCAACTGGGCTCTCAGATAACGTCGGAATTCAAGAAATCCGCCGCAAGCCGCGGCGGCGCGGTGGCAATCGTGGGCGTGGCGACCGGCGCGTTCCTGTTCCTCGCCGACCTGGTCAGGAACATTGAGCTGCCCATAACCGTGGACTTCGTACGGGTCGGGTCGTACGGGTCGGGAACCGCCTCGAACGGCCGACCCGTCATCTCCTGCGACTTGAAGCTCGACGTCTCGGGGAAGCATGTCATTTTGGTAAAGAAAGACTAGTTTTTTTTTTTTTTTCCCTGGATTTTCACTGATATGATAGAGTGGTGTATGCAGTTCAAATTTGAGTCGTTTTCTTTGAGACCAAAATTGGGAATGAGCAATCTATCAGTTTTTTGATAGAACTCTGTTTTTTCTTGCAATATGTTGGCTCGTAGGTTGAGGATATTGTGGATACTGGGAACACATTGTCTTGTTTGATCGATCACTTGAAATTTAGAGGCGCCTCTTCGGTCTCCGTTTGCGCACTTCTCGATAAGCCGTCGAGACGAAAGGTTCATTTAGAGCTATTCAACGAAGGGAAATATTACTATGGCTTTGAGGTAGCTCTCCTCTTCTCTCTATATCACTCATCTGTTTTGCCTCTCTCTCTCTCTCTCTGTGTGTGAGAGACTAAGAAGAAGATGATTGATTCTCAAGAAAAGCCATCTTCCTGGGCAAATTGCTGCTGAAAACATGCGTCATAAAAGCTTTTGGGCTGTGATTTTTTCCTGGGATTTACGCAGTCTTATTCGACGATTTGATTCTTGTTAAAATCGTATGGTTTTCTTTTTTCTTGAATGTGCAGTGTCCTGATTATTTCGTGGTCGGCTATGGACTTGACTATGCCGAGCTTTATAGGAACTTGCCTTACGTTGGCGTTCTTAAGCCAGAGATGTACAGCTGAAATATTACTGATTTTTTGTTTATGTTACTCATTTGAGTGGAATTAGAGATTCTTATATGCAGTGCTGTCACTTAATGTAATAAATAGTTTTCAATCTAATTTCATAAAATAGTTCCAAACAAAGTTGTGCTCGAATCTGAGATCTGACAATGAAGTTGGGGATGAGATTGACCTTCCCAGCAAACGAAAGAGCTCATTTTCAGAAAAAAAAGGATTGGCCCAAACATTCTATTAAAAATAATTCTCATACCCCTAATAATAATTCGAGATTAGTAAGCATCAACGGCCAATCACATTTCTTTCTTCGCTAAGATCGAATAATATAGTAAATCTATCGCCGTATAAGATAAAGATTACAAGAAAGAACATACTGTGAATCTCAGACGCTGGCGCGCTTGGACGCTGGGACGTGTTTCTGAGGTAGATTGCTCGACCTTACTACTCTCCTCCTCGTTAAGAAGCATAGGAAAGCTAGCATTAGAAACAATATCATCGCAGAGAATTCCAATTGTGGGACGGGAAAGTATTCCATGACTTGAAAGATGTTGCTATTCTCGAAATAGCAACTTGAATCGTCTGTGGGTTGATTAGCTTCTTCACTTTCGTCGGGGTCGAGGACAAAATCTACAGTCGTTGATTTATCTCCGAGAATAACGCAAGCTCTCTTCGATCTGTACCCGGCCTTAGATGCGATAACTGTGGAAATAGGAGCCAAATTCAATACGTAAAAAGATAAATAAAACCGTGAATAAGTTTCCTGGTAATCTAGGATATGCATGAACGCAAGAAACAGTTCAAAATCTTGTCTTCGCCCATTATTAATCTCACTTAGAAGATGTAAAATATGGACACAGTTAATGTTAAGTCCATCGCAGACGAAGATACCTTCATATTTCTCTCTTGGAGCTAGCAACCGAACGTAATTAGCAAAAGGCTTTCCAGCAGCAATCTGTCAACAATTATGAGAAAGGTACTATATTTGAAATTTATTTATGAGGAGGTGAACATATTTAGGATTACATGCAGAAAATGATTGAAGGGGTGTGATTTGATCATACCGTGTAATTTATTCCCTTGACAGATATTGTTGCAGGCAAAGGTCTTCTGTCTTCTGATGAAAAAACCCGTCCGCGTATTCCTGTCTGTGTGTAGAGTTAAAATGACAAGATATTAGATGAATTCACAACTAGAATTTGACATAGCCGTAGAAACGGAGAAAAGTAAATGGGCGCAGAGTGAATTATCGATTTGACACCCAATTATAGTAGCCTTCAAATTTCCCAAAGTAATTTCAAAACTTCCATTTCTCGCACCACAAGTAATATAAAATTACTCAAGGCACGCCATAGTACCAGTTTGCCGATTGAGAAAACGTAAGGAATATTCTAAGCCAAGATCGATAGAAATTATTACTGAGGTTACCTTCACCACACTGGCAATAAGATTGAGCATGCTCACCCTTTTATAATCCCACAGAGTTGGAAGCTGCAATATCAGAGTTAACAGTGAAGGTCTGAAAGAAAAACACATCTATAGATAGACAAAGGAATACAATGTGTCACATGCAGAAAGCCGTACACTAAGGTTTTCCAAGCTATTACAATAGGATTGCCGAGGATTGTAATAGCGTGTGGGGTACTACAGGAAAACATTGCAATGAGATATACCTCACTAGCATTAGGCCATTTGTTGTCGCTAATCTCCAAGGTAAGTTCGAAGCATCCATAATTGATGTAATTCCAATCTTGCATACCACCGTATATTGGATACCTGCAATGATGAAAACACGTGAGAAGCAGCATACAACGTTTTGGTCTAATTCTTTTAGTTCTACAGTTTAGCCAAGCATACCAAAAAGCTCCATTTGTGATTCCACCAGGAAATTCCTTGCTGAGAGACATATTGTAGTGTGATTTACTGTATATACTTGCCAAATATCTGAAAGTCTTATCATCAGGACATCCATAGTAATTTTTCCTGAAAATAATGGAATATTTACGTTAGATTTGTTTACCAGACGAAAAGAATTTGTCAAGCACACTACATCATAACTTTGGCAATCCCATTTAAGTTTAATGAAAGGATCTTCCAGCATATGAAAGAAAACCATGAAAGTAAATGGCTTGGAAAGTAAAAGTGTCTAAGAATCTCACTTTGTATCTTTAGTTCCATCCCATGGATAATTTGCAACAAGAGCTCCCTACAGCAAGACAATGTATCGGTGACCGCAGTGTTTTCTTTTTTGAATAATTACTCAAATCCATAACTACACAAGTAACCAGTTAAAATGGGGAAAAAAGCTTTTCTTGTAAAAAATTAACATATATGTTGATGTTACTTTTGGCTATAAATTATAAAACATGCAGCATTAGAAGTATTATTACCCCGTGCAGGCTGGCAGATGCAGTGAAGTGTATATCTTGCGACCAATTCATGATTGCTTTCGTTTCAGGTTGCCTCATGTCCATATCATCATTCATAGGAAAGAACTAAGTCAATCATGTCAGTCAATGTTCTTCATAACTAATGAATCCAATTAAATACATAATATAAACAACAACTCTATCCAATTATCGCCAAATTGAACATTTGGAATTTTTAGTAGTAAGGGAACATATTTTCAACTAAAACAACTTCATAGAAGAGCATTATACCTGATCTGGAAAATCACGATTTAAATCGATGTTATTTGCATTGCCACGTCGTCGGAGAGAAAATCCATCAGGATTCATAGACGGAAGTACGTGAAGGTGGACGTTATCAACAATGAGGGTGGCCTTGGGAAGAAAACCAGAATTTAGTCGCATGCACCACACCACGAGAAAAAAAAAAATTGGACATTAAATTTTCAGAAGCAGAAGATGATCTCGAATTATATAAATAGAACAGAGGTGAGGTTATTACCAAGGAGTCTTTCAAATAGTTATCACAAAGCCAATTGACTAGACGAAACATAAGTTCACGGCCAACAGGTTCGTCGCCATGCACATTTCCAATGAACTGAAAACATAAGGAAGATCATCGTTCATTTGCAAAATAATATGAGTATCCAACTGACACTCGTGGGCCACCAATTTTGGTAGGAAGTCGGATTTACTTTAAAAAGCCGAAAGTAACTCCCAGTAAACAATGGTAACAAAAAGCTAAATTATAATAAATGCATATATAGAATAAGAACCTTGAAAGCTGGCTCAGCTTCGTTCTTCCCGGGCCTATCAGAAATTTCAACCACCCACTAAAATGAACATAAAATGAAAGATTTGGAGTACACTCATGTGTGTAAGCACACGGTAAAATTTGCAAGTTTCGCATACTCAGAAGAAACTGAAGTACCAGAGGAGCGCCACGTACACTCTTCCCAATACTGATCACGAATTTAAATCGCCCCTCAAAGAGGAAAACAGGTATGTGTCAGATAACAGTAAATGCAACGAAAATCGAGTAGTACCGGCGCGAATTGGTCAACAAGTGCATCAGCACAAAGTTAGTTGGCGAATCACTTACATAATTTCCATCTCATGTTCAAACCATCGACTAACCAATCAACAAAAAATTTTAGGCCTTTTCTCCGATAAGATGGACACGATTAATCACCTGTATATTCTGGAGATATTACTACATCTAGCATTGAATCCTTTCATCGCCTTCTCAAGATCCAAATTGCTCATATACCCTTCAGCTAGCTTGTCGCTGGAAAAACAGAAAACACAAGAAGTTCTTCAGACTACACCACCTCTGAAATCATATACTTAAAGAACTCAGTTCTACGGAAAAGGAGAAGTAAAGAAAACGTGGAGAAAAGGTCAAGAGTATTACAGCATGCGAATGTACTCTTCCTCAGACATCTGATAATTGGCATCGCCGGAAAATAATCGCCTTCCAGATCGCCCATGGCTCGGGTCAAAATAACCTTCCATATAGAAAAAATTCGAAAAGCTCAACAACCAATTTCGGCCGTCAGCTAAGAACATCACAATTCGTGCCTACAAAGCTCCGCGTTTCGGTACACTGCAGACAGAAATGAATCTTACCTGCGTAATCATTTGGCTGGTGAAGTTCGGCGATCGACACGCGGAAAAATGATGAGAGATTCAGAGAGAGGAAAAGGAGAGAGAGTAGCATTGATTGAGTGTTTCCTAATCGAGCTTCCTAAGCACAAATGGAATTTGCATCGATTTCGACAAACCTCACACAACCAAATAGAATTTGCAAATGCGAACAGAATTTCTCATAGCTTCTATTTTCCAATAATACTAACGTATTTCTTGCACGAATTAGATAATTATATATTGCCCGCACTTTTTAGCGCACCGCATATGATTTAATATATTATGTTGCTTTAAATTTTTAAATTTATTATTTATTGTCGAATTGATGAAATATAATTTATAACTATATAAAAGAAAAATAATGTTTAGGGGTGTAAGTATAATAAATAAAAAATATTAAAGTAATTAAATAAAAAATAGAGGCGCTAAATTGCAAATAAATAGACAGACCAAATGTGGCGGTTTATAGCTACTTCACACCCTTTATATAATAGTATGGATACTAACTTATATTTTTAAGTTACATTTTGTAGTTGAAAAATTACAATATTAATATTGATTTATATTTAGTGGGGTCTTTACAAATAAGTACCTATTTGGATAAAAACTTATAATTTAGTACCCTGTCAGGATTTTTTTATATGTAGGTACCTAACAGAATAAATTTTTTGCACGTAGGTACCCGATCCCCGAAAGTACACCATACAACACATTTGGGTACCGGTACCCTATATCAACGTGTTATGGTACTCAATATCCACAGGAAGGTACGACGTGACTAAAGAAACTGGTAAAATTTAAATCGGGTACCTATCTGTAGAATTTTCTGACATGGGTACCTATGTGTAAAAAATTTATCCAATTGGGTATTTTTCTACCTTATATTTATAAGTATAAAAAATTGATATTAGAGAATTGGAAGACTTTTATGATAAAATCGTATGACGGTAATTGACATATCAATTAATCGGAAGACCAGTTACTCACCCTTAATAAACTAGATAGATAATATTCAAGTAAGATGACTTATTTTATATGTCTAATATATATGGATTTTTAAAAAAATTTAAAAAGCACCATCTAAGCTCTAATATAAAGAGCCTATGGTCTAAAACCGTCAATTTGTCTGCCAATTATTCTTACCATTATCCTTAATATTTTAATTTATTACAATTTTTATCATTATCATAACATTTATTCTTTAAACATAAAATTTCAACGTATAAAATATATACACATATACATTGGATGTGCTAAACATACTAGGCACATATATCGGATGTGCTAAACAAACTAGTACGCCATAATAAGCCAAGTCGAGAAAGAATTTCAATTTCCTAGATAATATGATCAATTTGCATTTATTTTCTTCTCAAGTATTTAATAACGGATAAAGATAAATCCAACAGTATACGTTAGAAATCGATGGGTCCTTCCTAAAACCAAGTTGTGATATAAAGAGATAGTCTTTGCTATATTAAGGGGATTTGAGAGCGATTTATTTGATATGGGAGAAATCAAATTTATAATCTCATAAAGATGCACTATTTTATCGATTTAAATATTACTCTTTTTGATTTGGTTTATATTTTGAATATTGGAATTAAATCAAAGGCAATTGACCATCATTATATTTACTCCATCATTATATCTACTAGTATTTCTGACACACCCTATGTGTGTTTATATAGTTTTAAATAGTAATATGCTAAAAATAGAAATTTGGTAGTTATTATGAGGTTATGGTAGGTACGTTGCTTAATAAATCGTTTTTATTTTTTAGTAGATGAATCTGTTTGGTCAATTGAAACAGACCAATTGACGGTCTATCCTAGCCCGTCACCCTTAATATAATAGAATAATATTGGCCGATGAAATATTTTTAATATTTTTTTAAACCTATCGAATAATCCGTTTGAAAAATTCCTACTTTGGAAACGTCGTTACATCATAGTTGTTAATACCATGGTTGTTAAGACCGAACCGGCCAGTTTCGGTCAGTTCTGACCGGACCCGGTCAAAAACTCGGTCCGGTTTCGGTCCGGTCTTTTTTTTTAATTCAAAAATAAATAAACACATTTGGTTTAAATAAATTATACAAAATAGGAAAACAAATAAATTATCTAGTGGTTAAGTTGTGTTATTTTATTTAATGGGCTTGGGTTCGTATCCACCCAACACCCTAATTTTTAAATTTTATAATTAATCTATTAGCTCACTATTTTATTTTATTCAAATTTGACCCCAACACATAGATTTAATACTTGATATACGATTAATTTACACCAACCCACACAATTTACTTTTATTTAATTTTACCCCCTTAATTTATATAACTATAGTTTGAAAAAAGTTCATAAAACATGTATATGTTTCATATTATTTGATTAATTCATGTAAAATATATTATTATATTTAAGATACCGGTTTTTCTCCGTTTTGATTCCAGTTCTATACCGATTAAACCATTAAACCTTAAACCATTAAAATTTCAGTTCCGGTTCGAAAAACCGTTTTCAGAACCTTGGTTAATACTTAGATGCAAATATGTAAATCATAAGACTCGTATGACGTGCTTTGCCACTCTCAACCTCCCATCGCAAGACAGACTCAATTTTTCTTTGTTTATCAAATGATGATTTATTAGGATAAAAAGATCCAACATTTTATAATAGGGTTGACTTCAAAACTTAATTTGGATGCTTTTTTTTTTGTGAAATGCTGCTTTTATTAATAACTAGAAGCTAACAATATATCACGTATGTCTTGGAAAAAATTGTGGCACAATAATTCATACGTAATTATTTTTATTAGTGTTTAAACATGAATGAATCCAAGTGTCTAAGTTTTGAATGTGAATTGAGCTATACCAGTAAATTAGACAAATATATTGTTACTAAAGGTGTGTGCATGAGACTGAACGTAAAGGCTCATAGGCCAAGCAAGCCTGCTCAAGGTGGCGTCTGGTTGGTTTGGGCCCGAGCCCACTTATTACGGGTCGTGTTGTGCCGGGCTCAAAAATTAAAAACATTATTCGCGGCACTTCGTGGGCCTCGTGCTTCACGGGCCGGGCTCGCGCCAATCGCGGGACGGACACGACGGGTTTTAAAATGTGTATAATTTTGGTAGAAATGTGAATAATACATTACCGAGTTATAAGAACAAGAGCTATATTCGAGAGTAAATACATGGACCCGCGGGCCAGCTACGGGCCAAGGATCGGGCCGGGCCATTGGCATGCTAGCCCGACCCATAAAGGGGGAGGGGGTGCTCTCTCCCCCGTTATGCCAAGAAGTTTCAGCCAAATAATGAGCAACGAAATTACATACATACTCCTCGAATAAAAAGAAAAAAATATATTGAGAATCGTAAACTTTTTTCAAAATTTCATCATCGATAATTTTGAGGTATTTATTTAATCTACTTAATTATTTTTACTTAATATGTTGCATTCATCCCCACTTATTACCCAATTCTCAACAAATATTAATTTATTAATTAATTTTTAATATATGTTTAGATTATTTTATACTTAACAAGTTATTATTATTCTAAACTTATAATCCATTTTTAAAAAATATTAATATAACATAAATATTTTCTTATTGGCCTATGCAAAATAATAACCGTTTCTAACTGTTTTTGTAATTGGTAACATAGAACTTTCTTTATTTTTTTTTAAAGTTATACAACACGTCATGATTATAGTAATCCCCGGGGCCCTGCCATTTCGCGTACTAAATGTGTAGAAAGTTTAAATAAATAAATGCATAGAAAGAATAATCTAAATAATAGTTACCATTCCCTCAAATTATCTACCTACACTTAACTAAACAATAGCAGAAATGGGGCTCGCAACTGAACTAATTACACAAAAGAACTAATTAAAAGAACTAATTAACAGCTAAGTTTTTGTATGAGAAACCCCTTCAATATTAACTCCACATGATAGAAAATGACAATTATCATAATCAGATGATAGAAAAGAACTTCATTCATTTTACTCCATAAGTCATCTGTTGTTTTCTTGCTACAAAGAAACCAAGAATGTTCCCTTCCCATCAAAGTATATCATCACAAAATCACTGCACACACACACACACGCACAGTAGCAGAAACTCAAATTCAAATTCAAATCAATCCATGATGAAGAGAGGAGGATGAACCCTAGCAGCAGCATATCCATACTTGGAGGTACTGTACTTTCTGTACACCCCCGTCAACTTTCCCGTCCCCGCCCTTCGATGAAATCCCACCATTAGCTTAGCACATTCCCTGTATATAATACATATATAGTAAGTTTACGCCATAAACATTTATATCCCAATAAAGAAATGAGCCATCTTTCTTACATAATCTGACTTTCTGTGTAGTTTGTGTGCTCCTCAATAGCCATACTCCACTGCTTTCGCCCACTCAAAGCGCACTGAGCAGTAAAAACAGCCGCCGCCGCCAAGAGCGAAGGCGGGAATCTCAGCATTTCGTACTCAACCAAGCAAAGCTCCACCATGAAGAAGGCAGCCATTTCCAACTGTTGATTCATTCTTTACCAAGTTAGTTTCTTGAAAGTGTACTTACAGTGTAATGAAAAAGGCTTTGTACTTACGTTTCTGTCAACGAATGGGGCGGAGGCAGCTTTGAGGAATCCGCGCAAGAAAACGTAAGGGGTGGGCAGAGATACGTTGAAGCTCAAGGCGTTGGCCATCGTTTTCTCCATTTCGAGCACTTCTTCCTTCGTGTAAGCCCTATCTGTGATCTTCACCAAGTCTTGCACGATGGGCACTGAAACCTCTTCGTATTTGCAGGCCATTAAAAGGGCTGTGACCCCAGCGAGCTGAAGCTTCTTCCTCGGTATGGGATGGGAGGCTAAGAATCGATCGATGAGCTGAACGGTTAGGTAAAGGGTTTCTTCCATGAGCTCGAACTTGTAGTGAACCTCTATGAGCCAATCGATTAGAATGCCTCTCATCCTTTCGTTTATGTCTCCCTGGCATTCCATGTAGTCGGGCGAAACGCAGCTCAGCGATTCGACCTTTCTGTAGTACATGTAGAGCTCTTCGACGTACTCTGAGGCGTTGAGTGGGTCGTTGTTATCGCAGCTGTAGTCTTGGACGAGGTTGTTGTCTTGGTTTTCGTTTTCGACGACTTCCATTTCGATTTCCGAGTCCTGGGAAGGGATAGTAGGTGGTTAGCGAAAGATCCCATTTTGGAAAGATTCGATTTTTTTTTCAGTACCATTTGGTCGATTTCCTCCATCATTGCTTCGGTGTGTTTGACGAAGGATGGGACTTCTTCGTCGACGTGTGTAATAACAGAGTCTTCTTCGCTGCTGCTCAAGATCGGTGCTACCTATCGACAAATCATTTATATGGGACGAGTTTTCAAGACATTTTTCGAAGGAATCGAAGAATTGAGGGAAGCTTAGAACAGGTATATAAACAAGAAAAAAGTTACTACTTCAAGGGAAGAAGATGGCTGCTCTTTTCTGGCCAACTGCGCAGCGTACTTCCTGGGAAAGATTTATGTGTGTTAAAATTGCAGGGAACCTTAGAGAAATCAAGAAATCGAATAGAGGGTTTAGAGTTTAGAATGAAGAACCTTGTGATGGGGCGATGAGCGCCAGGAATCTTAGGACAACAAGCCACATTTCCCCTGTCCAAGAACGAACTTCTATCCAATCAAAAGACCAAAATTGGTACTCGAAATAAAAAAATCGAAGATCAAAGATTCAGAGAACCCACTCTTTCAAGACTGCTCTTCTTTGCCCAGATATAACGTTTTCGCTTATTGCACTCAATGGCCTTCTATTCGTCTCAGAGTTAAGCTTTTGTGAAGGCCTCGCCATAGCCATGGAGTTCTCATTTGATCCGCCCATTTCTTTCTTGTCTTTTTTTGCAGGTGTAATGATTTTATTGCAGACCCTTTACAGAACTGGGAAAACAGCACAAGACAATCGTTTTCGAAGGGAAATGATGGTGGAAGAAATCCAAGAAATAAAAGATAAAAATCTGACCTTTGAATCAAGAAAAAATCCCAGAAAATAGTAGACCGAGCGATCTCTGATCGAATCCGAAAATGGGATCTGAAGAAGCTATGCAATCACCCTTTCGACTTTCTTCGCACTTCAAGATTTTTTGAAATGAAGGGATTGATTATTAAAAGGATAAAAAAAGAAACAGAAAACCACTCTTTTCTCTTTCTTTTCCTCTCTCTTCACTCTCTCACTCTCACTCGGTCTTGTGGACTTTCAGTTTCGATCTTCGACAATGGCTCTCAATGGACTAACTATATATGATGAAAATCGACGCCACAAATGGGAAAAATTAAGGCAACCTTTTTGTTATTTTTAATTTTCCTTTTGTTTTCCTCGCATTATTTATTTGAATTTAACGGTAACTTATGTCCAACTCATAATACGATGAAGCGTTGCTTTGCTACGTGTAAGTGTGTGACGTTTGTAAGTAACGGTCGTGTTTTTTTGTCTCCTACGCCTATTCGAAAGTGATCTTATTTCCTTCCCTTCATTGATCTTCATGCCTTGAGAGTTTTGTGTATTTATTTATCTTCCTACTAACAATGATTTGTATTTATATAAATATTTTAATTACAATGATTTTTTTTCATGGATCTTTGAGTTCAAATTAGCATGTTGCATATTTTTATCCTGAAATCATTCCTTCACTCACCTAATTTGCTTATTCCTTTTCTTGTATTAGGACGTGACATTGAATTCTAAATATCGACTAAAGGCAGTTTGCTAGGCTTGATCGTTGGAGCATTTTAATATCTAGTTCGATTATTTAAGTATTATATATGCGGGCGGAATTTTTTAGTTATTTTCATTTATCATATAGATCGTGATTAGTTGTTATTCAAAACCACAAATTATCGTTGCATAAATTAATTATTAAGATTTTTCCATTTTTAAATAGCGGTGGAGCGTAGGCAAACCTCAAAAACTACATGCGGGTAATTCGATTTGTGGATCACTATGTTTTGTAATTGCAAACTTAGGTCGCTAAGTAACGTGGCTGATTTGTTTTAGGTCACCGACGAGTTTTCCGGCGAAACTCCCCGGAAATTCGACGTGGCCGATGACACATCAGCAGTAACGTCGCGGTCACGTCGGATTTCCGGCATTTTTTCGCCGGAGTGAGTAAAAAAAATCAGTTACATTACTTAGTGACCTAATTTTGCGATTATAAAAACATAGTGACCCAAAAAACACGAGACCTATAGTTAGTGATATAATTTAGTAATTTGGCATATAATGTTATCATTATTGCTATTATTATATTGTTATTATTATGATTAACATCATTATTGTACCCGAACCACACTACAAATATATTACGCTGTTCCTAAATAATGTCGTTTAAGATAATTGCACAATATTAAGAAATAAAACAATATCTATATGATACCCTTCATTGTTATTTTATCCTATTATTGAAAAAAGTAACACGACTTAAAAATATAGATGGGCAAAAAAGTAACACGTTTAAGATAATTGCACATCATTATTGTACCCGAACCACACTACAAATATATTACGCTGTTTCTAAATAATGCCGTTTAAGTCCAAACGACGTGTATTTAAGAACAGATGGAGTATCAATCACGCCGATTTTGAAACAATATAAATATACAAAAATGTTTTCTACGGTCCAAAGCAAAAAATAAAAACAATAAATATTATTTTGCCCGTTTACAGACTGAGATTGTAACGCATTAAAATAGTTTTGTTGGCTTCTTTGATCTTAACGGGGTATCATCAATGAGGCTCCTTTAGGTTTGAATTTAATATCAATCTTAATGAGTATCTATACTATTTATAAAGTTGTCAAATTAAGTGTTAGGAGTATCTCATTTCGAATTACTACTTAACCCTTTTATTACTTGTTTATTTCAATTTTGAATAGTTATCATTTTAATTGATTAGTTCCATTATATTATATTAGCAAGATCGCAAATGATTTTTCCTGAGATTTATATTGTCAAAACATAAAGTTTTTGACGTATAATTTTATACATGAAATATTGTAAATTACAAATAACTCGCTTGGCGCATGGAATGTGCAAAACATACAAGTTACAATAATTCACTACCAATCTATAGGTTATGATTGTTGACTTGCTATCATCTAAAGTAATCTCGTAAAAAAGGGGAAGAAGAAAATAATAGGGTGTGAGATTGAAGAACGTATAGAAATGGTGACCAGTGAAAAATGGGATATTCCTTATTTTTCAGACCTAAAATAAAAACGTAATAAACATAATGAAAAAAAAAAAAGAAATAGACGATAACAACAAATATGACGAAAAAATGTATGGCATATTCCATAATCAATCTGCGTTCACACTATCTTGAAAATACGTCCAAAATGGAGTGGCAATTCAATTCCTATCCGTATCACACCGCTCGAGGAAAATGTACATGGCATTATTTTCTTAAACCCCAAAATACAAAGATAAGAAACCATAACCTCATTTATTATGATTTATACAGAAATATTGCTTAATATTTGATATAAACGCAAAGCGGCACCACACAACACAATATATCTCTTTCTATATGCGCAGCTGCATTCAAAGTTAAGATTTTTAATTTTCTGGTTAAAATTACTTTCTATAATATTATGGAGGGGATGGTGCATATGAATTAATCACCTAGAAATATATTTCTTTGAATTTACTTAAAAATACAGTACCTACTACAGTTGCGATAGACGTGATATTTTCTCACAAGTAATACTTATTTTTTCCGAAGTATAAATTATATGGTCTCACTCAATCAGCTATGTCCTTATGTGTCACAAACTTTGAAGATGAGTCTACTTTCAGTGAATATGTAAAATGTTTCGATTCGATATGATAGTCATGACATTTAAAAATAAAAAATAAAAGAACAAGTATTATTGTAGTCTTATTGTACTTGGAATGATACCCACAAATCAAAAGTAGTAGTGTGAATAAAAAAGGCAACTATGCATAATCTTAAGTATCATTCTTGATGATAGGTAAAAAAACTTGATTTTGATTTGATTTTAATTTGACATTGTAGAAACTTAATTGAGAAAAGGGAAAAGATCGAATATTTATCTCAATGATTTTTGGGGAATTATTGTGGATAACATTTTTTAGATATTGGGAAGAGGGTTGTGGGCCCCACGCTATTTAATTATGGTAAACAATTTATAAGTTTATCGCTTTATTATTTGTGCCTCTTAAGAACTTATCTCCATTCTACACACGCCCCTCTTCTTCATCTTTGGCGAAAAATTTCTCTGTAATCGCATAAACCATGGATCCTTACAAGGTATAATTTTCTATTGGTCTTGGATATGCGTTTCATGTGTTGATTGATTTCGATGTGTGTTTTTTTTCGGTGATTGTTGATTATTCTGTCTCGTTTGTGTGATTACCGATTATTTGTGTAGCTTTTATTTGTTACTCTGGTTCGTCGATGAAGGTTCATAGTTTTCTATCGAAAAAATTGTGGTGGAAAATCGTACGATTGGGTTGAATTTGATATTTAATCGACTGTCTATTTCCTCGGAAAAATGGATATTTTCGAGCTGGTTTATCGTATGGTTTTCTGTAAAATTGATCATTCAGATTCTTTTTCCCCATGAACTAAACTTTGTGGTTAGCATACTTTCGAGTTTGTCATCTCTTTATATCTTTTTGTGCTTAGAAATTGGTTTGTTCTTGGGCACATGCCGTTCCTTATCATGTTAATGTTAGAAAGTTTTGATTCTTTTTTCTTCTTTCAATTATCCCTATTGTAATTCGTATACACGACGATGGTGCAGTACCGTCCATCAAGTGCTTTCAATTCGCCTTTTATGACAACAAACTCTGGAGCTCCAGTGTGGAATAACAACAACTCGTTGACCGTTGGAAACAGAGGTATTGTATCACCATATCTTTAAGACGTCTCTTAGATTCTTTGTTTCGTTTTCCCCGGCATTCTTCTATATAAATCCGTTATCTCCATATCTTTATCGTTAAATCCAACCATTGTATAGGACCAATCCTCCTCGAGGATTACCATTTGGTGGAGAAATTAGCAAACTTCGACCGCGAGAGAATCCCAGAACGTGTTGTCCACGCTAGGGGTGCTAGTGCCAAGGGGTTCTTCGAAGTCACCCACGACGTTTCCAATCTCACTTGCGCTGATTTCCTCCGTTCGCCTGGCGTTCAGACGCCTGTTATCGTCCGCTTCTCCACAGTCATCCATGAGCGTGGAAGTCCAGAAACTCTCAGAGACCCTCGAGGATTTGCTGTCAAATTCTACACAAGAGAGGTATATCTCTGTTCCATGTCCCTAGTCAGTAAACTATGCAAGATTTTGTGATGCATATGCGTTTTTATATTGCTTTCTTGGGTTTTTTTACATTGCTTCTATCATCGGTTGTAGTTATATGGTGAACTATGGAAGACAGGTGATTTTGTCTGAGTTTTTATGATGTATTTCTCGGGTTGATATTCTATAATGGGTTGTTGCAGGGCAACTTTGATTTGGTTGGTAACAACTTCCCAGTCTTCTTCATCCGTGATGGAATGAAGTTCCCAGACATGGTCCATGCCTTGAAACCGAACCCAAAGTCTCACATTCAAGAAAACTGGAGAATCCTCGATTTCTTTTCCCACCATCCCGAGAGCCTTCACATGTTCACCTTTCTGTTCGACGATCTTGGCGTTCCCCAGGACTACCGTCACATGGAAGGCTCTGGCGTGAACACATACACGCTGATCAACAAGGCGGGGAAAGTCCACTATGTGAAGTTCCATTGGAAGCCCACTTGTGAAGTGAAGTGCCTCTTGGAAGAAGATTGTGTGAAGGTGGGCGGAGCTAACCACAGCCATGCCACTCAAGACCTCTACGACTCGATCGCAGCTGGGAATTATCCCGAGTGGAAGCTTTTCATTCAAGTCATGGACCCGGCCCACGAGGAAAGGTTCGATTTCGACCCGCTCGACGTGACCAAGACTTGGCCCGAGGATGTCCTTCCACTTCAGCCCGTGGGTCGTTTGGTGCTGAACAAGAACATCGATAACTTCTTTGCTGAGAATGAGCAGCTGGCCTTTTGCCCCGCCATTGTGGTTCCTGGGGTTTACTACTCTGATGATAAGCTTCTCCAAACTAGGATCTTTTCTTATTCTGATACTCAGAGGCACCGTTTGGGACCGAACTATCTTCAGCTCCCTGTGAATGCCCCCAAATGCGCCCACCACAACAATCACCATGAGGGTTTCATGAACTTCATGCACAGGGATGAGGAGGTAGAATAGAATCAGTTATTCTGATCATTGTGTATTATTCGAACTTTATGATCCTACTTTCTTTCCAATATTTCTAGGTGAACTACTTCCCTTCGAGGTATGATCCGTGTCGCCATGCCGAGAGGTACCCAATTCCACCTGTTAACTTGACGGGGAAGCGTGACAAGGTATGTAGTTTCACCCTCACTCTTTCGTTGACATATTGCCAAGTCGAATCTTTACTTACCGTCTATCGAAATTAGATTCTTGAAATATATATGTGGTGTCTTATGATTTTGGTAATGGTGCCATTTGCAAATCGTATTTATCGTAGATCTGCATCGAGAAGGAGAATAACTTCAAGCAGCCCGGCGAACGATACCGTTCGTGGGCCCCAGAGAGGTATAAACGCATTTCTCCTTACTTGTAATGCTTCATTTCTCTGTTTGTAACTAACTGAGGTTGTAATGAATAGGCAAGAGAGGTTCATACGCAGATGGGTCGAGGCTTTATCTGATCCAAGGCTGACCCACGAGATCCGCGGTATATGGGTTTCATACTGGACTCAGGTACGAACCGTAACAATTCCTTTGTTATTTATGGTAATTTATATTGTTTTTTTGTTCATCAATTTGCTTTTATAAAATGTATTGAATGTGTTGTGTGTGTGTGTCTTAGGCTGATAAGTCTCTTGGTCAGAAGCTTGCTTCACGCCTCAATGTGAGGCCACAGCTGTGAAAACTGAGAGAGGAGAAGGAGAAAAATCAAAAGCTATGAAGAAAGAGTTTGGGCAATTGCTGTTGAAAGTCTGTGTCGTGTCTTTAAAATCACTTTTTCTTTCTTTTTTTTTTTGTGCTATTAATTAATGTGTGATGGAACTTACTGTGATTATAATGTGTACGGTTAAATGACCGGTGTTATAACAATAAATGTATGCTTAATTTATATATAACTCAACATTAGTAGGCATGTATTATCATCGAATTTTACATGATCAAATCCATCTCTCAAATTTTAACTTGTCCACCAAATTCCAATCAGAGCCCCACTCAATTTCTATTACAATGATAAGAAAAAAAGGGTGCTACTATTGGCACCCTTGGGTTGCGGTGAAAAAAAAAACCTTGAAAATTGTTCTTTATTAAAAAAAAAAAAATCGTTTCCCATCATCAGTAATGTAAGAATTAATGTAATAATTTTTTTCATTAATGGATTGCTTCAACGAAAATTATTTACACAATTTTCAATAAACATTAATTAATTAACTTATGTTGGAGTCAATTCTACATATAGCACTTAAAAGTAATAACACTTCTAAATTTATCAATATTATTCTTAAATCTGTTTTTAAAACACTTCTAAAAATATAAATATTTCATATTAACATGGACAGATAGGTTTCAATAAAAGAAAAACAAAAAGAAAATTGAACATCAACATTAATATCATATTTTCACAAACATATCGACTTTTAATCTTATAAATTTATTTAATAAATGTTTAGAAATTAAATAATAGTTAGAAATGATAATTTAACTTTGTGAAATATGTAATTTAATTAATAATTACAACACCCTCAATTATCTGCAAACAATTAATAAATAATATACAGGAGTAATTAGGTATAACAATCACCCTTAATTAAGATTGTAAGCAAAGAACCCCGTTTGCTTAAAATTGAAATTTTCACTTTTTGTAATAAAATTAAGGGTTATTATTGATTAGGGGTGCATATAGTAATTTTGGGGGTGCATATAGAATTTCCTAAATTGTGTTGGTTGTAAAAGATGTGAATCTGCCTGTCCAACAGATTTCTTGAGCGTTCAAGTTTATTTATGGCATGACACAACTCGGAGTATGAGTCTAGCTTATTAATACGTTCTATAAAACTCTACTTGAATCCATATTTTTTTTTACTGACAGAATCCGTGCTCAAAAGATTTTCAGTTTCTTTAGGAGCATATGGATGAATATTAATTATTAACTCCATTTTTGTGTAAATACGAAAACAAAACATGCATTGGAGGTGCTCTAATCAAGGATCATTATTCGAAACAAAAACAGAAAGACAAAGAAAGAAATAATAAATATATATGCTCCTGATTGTCCCCTCAACACCAAGAATGCTTTGTGATCTTTTGACCTAAGAATTAGATACATGATACAATAATAATGTATACATACAAACTTCCCCTAAGAATCTACCACCAGCAAGCAGCACCTCCTAATTTCACCATCACGTCCCTTAGCCTTCTATATTACCACTTTGGCCCCAACAATTTCTTCCTCTATCTTTAGGAAAGAAACTTCGAAATTTCACCATCTCAAAGCTGTAGGGCCAAATCTGGCTGTTGTAAACTAGAAGAACTCGGGGAACCCATTGGGATTCTAGCATTCAAATCGGGCGGATCATTACACGCCTGTTGACTCGAGAATAATTCGCCCGAATTTCGGGCGCCACATCCTTGACTTGTTAGGCTTACGCCCGGCGTAGTCGATGATGTAATATTATCATCATCTTTCAACTTAGCATCATCATCCCCTCGAACATCTTCTCCCCTCGTGGATGATCCTTTCATCGCCGTTTGCCCAGAAATGCTGACGCCGTTTCTATATAAATGGTCCACTTTCGTGGGATTTAGTTGCTGGCGCAACAACAACAGATTTCTCCCCGCCTGATTGTTCGTTTTGTTAGCATCAGAATTCTGGCCCGGCGCTGAAAAAGAATATTGCCGTGTGTTTTTCGGGCTCGGGTTTTCGCCAACCCAGCCCGGCCCGTACTTCATCCCTGGAAGCAGAACACATTCGATCTTCTCCGATGCGATCTTCCAAGCTGTGGGCCCGAGATTTGCTGCGAATCGAGCCAAGCTTCTTGCGTAAGCAAGGGGATCTTGGAGACCTATCTGTCAACGCACATAAAAAAGCCGCTAAAATATCAAAGGCTTGAGGAAGAAAAAAAAAAGATTTTTTTCTCCACTTGGATAAAAATACGTACTGGGACCAATCGCCTCAAGTCTCCGACGTTATTAGACGAACTGTTGCCCGAAGGCGTGTAGCTATCGCGCCGAGTCTCGTCTACGGTGAAATTCTTTTTTACATATTTCATATCCGCTCTCAGAATATGTGCTGAAATATGTAAAGAAAAGCATTAACTTTTACGCATATCTACAGATTTATGAAAACAATGTACTAACATTTATGGGGAGGTGGCATTATAGGAACAGAGAAAATTTAGGTGGTGCCATAGGACAACAAATTTAAAAAGCAAGGAATGTAGGAACAATATACGCCGGAACCCTATATTTTGTCCCAAAATTGCTTACTTTCGAAACTCATTGTCCGCACAATGCCACCCCCTAGATTATATGCTGGAACCCTAGAATTTGGGGCAAAATCAAGGGTTTCGGAGTATAACATCCCTAAATTGCTTAATTATAAAAATTATAATCCGTCGCCCTTAATTCCATGTCCCGATAACCTCACCACCCCTAAATTACGGGCCAAAAAAAAAATTAAGCCAAAAAATGTATTAATACTTGGATCATCAACAACAAATAAAAAAAAGCAGTCAGGGCCCAGAAATAAAAAACCTGGAAAATCGCTCCAGTCAGAAGTCCACTCTGCATGATTCTCGCCAAACCTCGACCGTGATAAAGGCACGAACATATCGCTCGTCTGAAATTTGTACGGCGCCGACGCCTTTCTCACATTGTACGCGCCAAACTCGTTTGCTTTGTTATCATCCGTGCCAATGGAAAGCTCGACTGCTATCGGCGAAGATTCGTGTATCTTCTCCTCGACGACTTTGTTCTTGTTTTTGCTGCTCGGCGGCCTTCCTCTCCTTACGACCTTTGGATGTGGTTTGCCGTCTTTGCCTTCGTTTTTGAGATTTTCAAAGTCGCGCTTTGCAAGCTCTTGTATGGTCCGTGCCTGACATAAAATGAGGCTACCGTTAACGTTAGAAGGAAAATGCCAAATTTCACGAAGGAACTAAAATAACCGTAAAAAGGTCAAATTGAGCAAACCTGGCGATAGTAGATAGTATCAGAAGAATTATACTGCATGGCGTTCGAACAGATCAATAACACATCTGCCTGAAATTAAAAGAAGTCCATACATAGCCCATTAATACATTATGAGTTATGACATATAACTGACAATCAAACATACAGAAAGAACCCACAAAGTAAAGAGCTTTAGTAGCTCAAGGATAAATAAGGAGCCACTTAAATCCATTCTTTTAACCGCTTATAATTTGTCAGTGCAATGCTAACCTCGATTTCTTCCAAGTTGCTATAAACTCCGGCGTTCAGCTTCTTCCTCACGGTTTCAAAGTCCATTGGTTTCTCTATAACCTCGAAATAATCAGGGAGCTGCAAGAGAATAACTGTATCAGCAGCTGACGAGAAATAATTTCAATGTTATATAGTCTATGAGGATGTCGTCACCTCCTCGGGGTCCACAGCCTTGGAGAATACTCCGTAAGTATCCTTTCTGTATTTATGTTCAAGAAGCTCAGACACACGAATAAATAAAATCTCGACAGAGGCGAAATTTTTGTATTACGAGAAAGAATTGAGATAAGATGACTGGAAATTACGAGGAGTATAATAGAAGGAAAAAGGCATACTTTTGAAGCCTATCAAGAATGAATATCAAAAGCTTCTTGTCTGGTAAAGGAGTTGGGAGGCCAGACTCCAATCGTGAGCCTATACGCAAAAAAACATAAATCATATCAGACAAATTTAACATACAAAATACATCAAGAAACTTCATATTTGATCTGTCAATGATTTTTCAAATTCCATTTTAAAGGCAATGATCCGAACCACGTTGAGGAGTATCTGCGGCAGCTTCTGCAACCTTCGTTTCCTGTAAGTACCAATTCATCACCATTCTCAACATAAATTATATAGGAAAAAAATGCTTAACTAAATGAAGCTTTTATCAAGAAAAACACCCAAATTAATTAGTCAACATCAACAAAAAGCAGGATATGTGCTCAGAAACTCCTAACAAATGACCGATTGAACCTTAACTTTGACTCGGCATTTAACTGACAGGAACCATATTTCGAACAGGTCAAGGGCATAACGTACTAACAAACTAATTTAATGTCTTGCGTTATCGATGATCTACTTCCCAAATTTAGCTTCATTAATAATATATCGAACATCTTGTAAACGAACTCCCATCAATCTACATGGAAAAGCAATTTTACAACAGTACTTAGAAAGGAAAATATCTGAAACAGCGTACTTACAGTATTCACAACTGAAAAATAAGAAATGGAAATAAAATCACTTAAATGAAAGATGCTCTTACTAAGTCAAAACACACAGCACAAAGTTGCATGCTTATCTATATTCACAAGTCAGAGCAATAAAAAAAATAAAAAAAAATGAGTTAATTTACTATTCTTTTTCGCTCCAAAACCAAAATCAAATGCCTTTTCAAACTATTCATGTTATCATCTAAAATACAGACCCCCACAATCTATAACTATCAACTTCGTATAAATGCAATAAAAGTTACCAATGGTATTTCAATCATAGAACTCAGCTTTTTGCCACACAAACCATCAACATCTTTAAAAGAAAAACATAGTAACGCCAGAAATTAGAAAACCAAGGGAAACCCAGGATATTCCAAGGAAAACCCAACCAAAAAAAAAAAAAATTGATCAGATCGGACCTATTGATAAGCAAAGAATAAAAAATAAAACCTGAAAAAGGTAATTCCTTTACACGTGAAATTCAAAACCCACAACATTCCTCGAATTTTAATTCCCAATTAACACTCACATAAACCTCAGGAAAAAAAAAAAACAAGCAAACCTGATCCACAAGTTCTTCTTCAGATCCACTAACCCTCATCTTCATAACCACTCCCGCGTCCTCGGAATTCGATTTACTCACCTTTCCATTCGCCTTCTCCTCTGATTCATTGGGCAACCTCACCACCAGTTTCACCTTCTTCTCCATCCTCTCATCGTCATCGTCGTCGAATTCGAATTCTTCCTCGCCGCGCAATTCCGACTGACTGAGATTCCGGCGAGCCGATCGGCGGGTAGAATCGGAGACCAAAGGTTTCTCGGCGCCAGCCTCGGAAACCTTGTGCTTCGCCGGACGGCCCTTTCGTTTCTTCCCCCTATTCATCTTCTTCCCCTTCCTCCTACTCCTATCCTTATTTTTATAAATCAGCGGTAATAATTAATTAAATTTTTAATCTAAATTTCGGTTTCATCTGTGGCTAAATTGTAGTATATAAAATAATAAAATACGTTGCTTATGTTGCCGTTTGGTTTTTTGGGTGAGTTCTCTGTGAAGAGTGACAAATAAATTGATGTATTTATTTTCTTCTTCTATTAGGTGGCCGTACTAAGCGGTGTCGTTTCGGCTTTTCCTTTTTTTTTTTTTTTTTTTCCTCTTTTCCTTTTCTTTATTTCTTTAATTAAGCCAGGACTGCGCTTCCTTGGATTACGATACAATACAACGTTTTTTGGTGTTTATAATTAAATCTAATTACTGAAAGGCAATCGTTATTTTATTTAGTGTATTTGAGCCGTACCTACCATTTACCAACTTAATATAAATCCAACTCCACAAATGGACTCCTCATAATATTTCAAAAATTAAATTAGTTGTTGGTGTACAAACGCTTATCTATTGGACGGATCTAGAATTCCAGGCCAGGAGGGGCAGCCCAGCCCAATTCGAGGCCAGGAGGGACAGCCCAGCCCAGACCAAGGCTTTTCTAAAAATAAAAATTAAATAGATCCTCATTAGAATTGAACCCAAACCTACATAAATAGGTAAGACTTGTGCTCTATCTTATAACCACTAGACTAATGCGCTAGATAAGCTAAAAATTATTACTACATATATTACTACGAACGTTGGGGGCAAATGACCCCCTAGCCCCAACGTATATCTGTCCCTGTATATATATTTTATTAAGGGAGATCACTACATAGGTAACTGAAATTTGGTGTGTCAATATCATATGAATTAAAATTTTGCCAATATTACATATAAATTAAAAATAACGTATCATTTAAATATTATTATATAAAAACATGGCAGCACATAATCATCTAGGGTGTCTAAAAAGTAAAAACGGTCAGTTTATCTGTTTAAGTGGTGTTACCATTTTAATTTTACAGTATTACATTACTTTAAATTTTTTCTTTTAAATAACTTAATTAAAAACACTGGCTAAACATACTAGTATTAATTACAATTTTTTTTTATTAAAATACTAAATAAAAGAATTATATTTTCAAAAAATGTAATTAAATTTTTTTTAGACAGATCACATGCATAGAATATGCTAAGTGTAATATCCGTAAATTTCAATACTGGATTTAAATTTAGTTGGCGTAATTATTGGAAGTTTGAAATTTATATTTAGGGCCAGAATTATGAATTTTCAAAGAATTATTAAAATACAAGTCTGGCCCAACTAATTACAAAAAGATGGAAATTGGGCCCAAGTGAGAAGAAAATAGGACCTTACTTCATGGCAGGGGAAGCCACGAACACTACATTTGTTTCTACATACACACGTAATATACATACATATAAGCTATTAGTAATAACCATCAAAACATTCATAGGACACGTGGTGATTAGTTAGTTTGTTGATAAGTATGACTAATACTAGGTTTCTTTATTTTAAGGCAATCGATATTATAAAGCACCAATATATAATATATAGATACTACAACGATGTGTTATGTATGATACGAGATATAGATTTAATATGTGGTCAAATAAGCTAGAACATTTACGAGCAACGAAGTCTAAAGAACAGAGAACGAAAATTAAAAGAAAAGAGGAACTTCAACAAGGACGAAGATTAACTTGGGCAAGCTAGATAAATCAGAATTTGGGAGGTTAGGTAGGTGAAAATCTCACCTACAACACGCAAATAATTGGTATTCCGTGTGCTTTTGAGGTGTTGGATGAATTATATGAGATATGCGAGTTATGTGGCGTTAAATGATTTATGTGATTTTTATGTATGCTTTATGATGAATTAAAGGATGTTTTCGTGGCTTATGTGCTAGAAATAAATCCCAGAATTTCGAAATGGCTGAGGTTGTATTTATATGGCTAGTTTCGGTTTTAGAACAATTGTTAAGAACCTTAGTGTTGTTAAAAAGATGGAACTGTTTTAGTGTTGAAGTGTTATTAAGTTAATGATTAGTGTTTGAACATAGGAAAGACCTTCGGCCCCTAGGTGTTTACTGAAGTTTTCGTGACTTACTTAGGGTTTCTTGGACATTTGAAGTGGTATTAATTAATGCGTCGTGGTCTATACGACTTTCGTACCTGTTCAAAGTGAAGTGGACCCTATGTTCGTGACATATGTGATTTATATAATATTAGGTGGCTGCTCTAAATTTAGATTTATTAGCGGTTGGTAAGCTAGGTGTTCAGGTGAGAATATATGGATTTAGTCATATATTAAGTGCGGTAGATGTAATGAAAAGTTTTCGAGAATAAAATAACTGGAATAATTAACCCACGAGGGTGTAGTATAGTTTTTGGGATTAGATAGGTTATTAATTAGATAGTAGTGCTTGGAGTATAAAGGGAGCTCATTTATAAACGTTAAATAATGTATTCAGGTATTGTTATGCTTGTACTAGGGCTGAATATAAATAAGTACGTGTGTGAACTAGGTGTAACTTTCGTAATTCACATACATAGGTGTGTTGAAGAACAAGTGTTAGATTATGTAAAGGTGGGTACTTATATGGTCCGAAAGGTTTTCGGTATTTGAATGATGTTAAACCTTGAAATAAGTTGGGTATTCGTTTGGTTAGGTTAAAATACGGTATTTTTAGGGTTTTCGAGACTTAATAGTTTCGGAAAAGTATATCCTCGGCCAAAGAAATAAATTAAGGGTAGATCGGTTTATTTGCGAATTGAGGTAGAATGTTCGGATAATTATTATTGGTGAATTTTGGGAAATATTCTTAGAGAATTTCGAGGAATTATCGTTAGTGAATTACGGGGTGAGCTGAAATACTTCCGCGGATAATATTTCTTTATGTTTGTAATGTTGCATTTTTATTTGCACTACATGTCATGTGCACTACACTTGCATATATTAGTTCGAGAAATGAGCGATGCATGAAACGATGACGTTGTGACGTATGGACCGAGCGGGGTAGAAAGAGCGTGACCAATACTGGTGGGTCTGCCTGGCGCATGCGACCAGTATATGCTACCATCGATGTGGTAGGTCCGCCTGGCGTAAGCGACCACTATTTGCTACCAGTATAGGTGAGGGACCTGGTAGGTCTGCCTGGCGTGAACGACCAGTATATGCTACCAGTGGTCTGGTAGGACAGCCTAGCGTAAGCGACTAGTATTTGCTACCAGTGTGGACCCTGATGTGGAGTGATGAGGGACCTGGTAGGTCTGTCTGGCGTATGCGAACAGTATATGTTACCAGTGGTTTGGTAGGTCCGCCTGGCGTAGACGACCAGTATTTGCTACCAGTGTGGGCCTGGATGTGATGTGATGTGATGTTTGAGAGTTTGTGGTTAGGGCTGGTAGGTCGGCCTGGCGTAAGCGATCGGTATATGCTACCAGTGAATTGGTAGGGCAGCCTAGCGTGAACGACCAGTATTTGCTACCAACGTAGAGTGCCTAACAGGGGGCTGTGATATGATATGAGGTTGTGGGATGTGTTAGTGTTGAGATGAGTAGAGATGAGTCGAGCGTGCATTTATGCGGTGTTTGGAAATGGGGTCGAGCGCACGTTGCCTATCATGCATATTTTCACCTACTGAGCGAGGAGCTCAGGGTTTACGTGTTGTAGGTACCGAGCCCGACGCCTAATGTGCGTCGCGGCTGAGGCGGGCTGACGGCGGTGCTCCACGGACTTTTGAGGGCGGGGCTGTACATGAATGCGACCTGTGGAGCGACGTTAGGATTTCAGCATTTTGTCATTTTGGGGCTACGGCTCATGTATAGTTACGACGCTGTAGATGACGCTTTATTGTAATGTATAAGAAAAAGTTTTTAATTAGACGGGTCGTCTGCGACTTACGTTGCGAAAATCCGCCACCATTAGTATTACAAAGTGAGGGTCGCTACACTAAGCTATCAGTAAGTAAATTAATAGTGATGGTAATGATTGTGTTAGTGGATTGAATTATAGCCTAATGTAAGACGAAATCATCTTATAAAAGATAATATTACCTATACTCTTATATAATTTGTCTAGCATAACATGCCACATTTGGTCTCTTAAGTTATTTACAACTTAGCCCTTTTTGTAATTTAAATAATTGAGTTCATTTTGTTTCTAATTTTTTTTATTTATTGTACTTATGCTCCTATTTTGTTTTTCTTTTTATATATTTAAAAATTACATCTGATCTTAAACATTGATAATTATTATAATCTTTTTCAAATTCAAATGCGTGTGATATTTAAATATATAATAGTCAATAATTTTAATTTAGAATATAAATTGAAATAATTTATAAGTATATATAAATTTTAAAACAACGGTATAAAATTAACTGAAAATAGTAGTTAGCTATAAATAGTAACTAAAAGATAATGAGTTATTTTTTAAATATTATTAGGCACGTCTCTCACTTAATATAATAGAAAAGATAAATCCAAAAGTAAAAATAATATTAAATAATTTTAAGCATGAATATACGAAAAAGTACTAGAATGTATAAAGAAACAACCTATATATCATGAAAAAAAAAGAAAGAAAAAAACAACAAAAAAGAAAACTTAACCAACTATATTTACATACATTAATGAGAAGGAACAAACTACCCAACCCATACATCTGATTACCATACTACAACATCACTAATCGCTCACATACATACAAAAAAAAAGGACGAACAAAAAACAAACCAAGAATCGCCATGAAAACACATAATCTTCGCCACCATCACATCATCCTAAGCCTGTATTAATCGCCCCCAACTCAACTCAAATATCACCCATCCAAAGCCCCTTTCAGCAAATTCAACCCCTCCGCCGAAATGCTCCTCCGAACCCTACTCGGGGCGACCTCGATGCGCATCGGAGGATCCTCCGAGAAGCAAACAACGACGACCGTCAAATTATCGCACGTGTTCCTCTTCAAAGCCTCCCTGACGAGCTCCCTCGAGCACCTCTCGGGATCGTTGTGGAGCATGAGCTCCTTCCTCGTCAGCGCGACCGCGCACTGACTGCTCATCACGTCCCACAAACCGTCGCACCCCATTATCAAGAACTCGTCCTCCTCGGTCAGGAGTATTTCTTGGAGCTCGGGCTCCGCGGTCAGGGGACAGGCCGCCGAGCCCTTCTTCATGTGCCAGTCTCCGAGGGCTCGAGAGACGGAGAGCTGGCCGTTGAGGTACCCGTCGTATATGACTCCTCCCAACTTCTCGATCCTGAGCTTCTCGGAGGCGTAGTTTGGCTTGTGGTCTTTGGACATTTCGACGGCTCGTCCTCGTTTTCCGAGGACCGCTCTGCAGTCTCCGGCGTTGGCTACGATCATTGATCTGAAGGGAAACTTTTAAGGCTGTGTTTGGATGAGGAAAGTGGTGGGGGAAGAGAAAACGGTTTTTACTGGCTTTTTCTTTCGTTTTTCCGATCAGCATTTGGTGAAGAAACTGAATTTTCATGGTTTTAGATCTACATTCCCCTTTCTGTTCCTCACACATTTTTCTAATAAACCAAACATAAAAACTAATTTTCTTTTCTACTACTTTTTCCTTTCCTCACTAGATTCGTTAAACCAAACACAGCAATCAAGAAAATTGGTAAGGAAAAGATAAGTGAAGAGGATTTCACGAACTGCTCTTTTCTTTTCCTCACCATTTGGTTAAGACACTGATTTTCCATGGTTTTAACGTTATAGTTCTAAATTTTCTCGTTTCCTCACCTATTTCGCCAATCAACCAAACATAAAAATTAATTTCTTTTTCCTTTCTTCAGTAAATTTTCAAACCAAACACACCCTAAGTTGCGTTTGGTATGCGGATTTAGGTTAGAGAAAGAAAAGGAAATGTGTGAAGCTACAACGATCGAACCGCAAAGCAACATTGCTCAAAACTTAGTTTTCCGTCGTGTTCTCCACACACGAATTCGCATACCAAACGCAGCTCGTGAAAAAAAAAAAATCGAAGATGAGATCCACAAGAAGAAGGAGATTCTTACCGTCCAGATATGAAAGCAGTCAATGCTGTGGTGCCAGAGGATATGTCAAGCGAGCTATTATCAGCAAACGCATAATCGGACTTAAGGAACGCATTCTTGATCGCTTTTTCAGGGCAATTGGGGAAAAAGGCATCTTCGACTATGAACTTGAGAATGTTGTTCTTGACGAACGATGCAGCATCTGTACCCCCATGACCATCGAAAACCTGCCAAAAAGATAGTAGAAAAACTCCTTACACTTGAAACTTTTTAGGAAATTATATCATTGGAAGCCATTTACTAATAAATTCAGAGCTTACGTACACCGTAGAAAGCGCCAGGCGAAGAAAAACTAGAAGCTTTATCACCCAAATGTTGGGCCAGATTATCTATGCAGATATGCTCATCTTCCATGTACTGTTTAGGTCCCTTTTCTGCGCAGCTTCCCGACCGAAAAATGGGAAGAAAAGTAGATTTTACTTCAGAGGGCGAATCGATCCCAACGACTGCACATTCAGGTTCCTGCCAAGAAATTGGTTTAGCTTCATATATATTCATTCTTACACTCATATGATACCTAGTTTACAGGCCCATTTTACAGTCTCCAAGAATGAGAGGTGAATTATAACCAAGTCCAACATGGTAAGAAAAACCATTCAAATATCTAAAACCCAAATGAACAAACATATCTTTGGACAAAAAGGTAGCTAAAGCCACCATATGTATGGCATAAAAGGTAATCTAGTAATGAAACATAATAAATCAAGGAAATTGATAATTTTTTTTTTCGCTCACAGAATCCGAGGGTGAGAGTAATGGAAGAGTGCTGATAGAATGTCGAACGACCGAAAGATGCCTCGGCGGTCGACAATTGGCATTTCTCTTCGATTCTGCAGAGTTTTCTGAGACTTCGTCTTTCGCGACGCATTCTCTGCTTTTATCCATATTATAGCCGTTCTCCATGTTAGTGAACACCGGCGAAAAATCAGCGCCCGCGGCCATAGTTTCTCACAAAATCATCAATTTTTATGATTCTTACAAAGATCAAACAGAAACACCTCAAATTATCCAGCTATTTCTACCATAAACACCAAAGGGAGAGTAAAAATGGGACAATAAAGAAACATTGGACCTGAATTGAGAAGACCCTATTCTATTCACACCTATAACGTACAGAGATCATTATAGTACCGTTATTTCCGACAAGAACATGAAATTCCCCAAATCAACTCAAAGATCCCAACTTCCCAATCCTAATCCTAACCCCAATTCAAAATTGTCAACATTCCCACGAATCTCTGTGGCCCTCCACGAAAAATTGGCGAAAAACGAGAAACAAATCGAGCGCATGAAAGAATAATTCCTTTCAAAAAAAGAGGACCAGATCCTTAAAATTAGAAGCGCAACAACAAATGAACCTGAGAAACAGAAGGGAAAGCGGAAGTATTTGTTGTTATATTTGTTGAATTCGATGCGGTCATTTTTTTTCTTTCTCCGAATGTATATTTGAGAGGTTGAACGGATGCTCTCAACCAACACGTGGGAGGTTCTGATTGGTCGTACATGGTTGAACTTGTAATGATTTTCAGCCGTTCATTAAGTGAGCAGTACAAACTGGACTTATTTGGTACTTCGATCGAAAATATGGGAGTCATTTGCAATACTTGGAAAATTGATTCGGCGACATGCTCCTTGCTCACTCACTCTTCTTGATTTTAACGACAGTCGCAATATCGCAATTTTCTATCTGAAACCTTTGGAAAATGGCGACGGCTTTGTCCAATTCCTTGGTGATCTCTAAAGGCGCTGCGATGGCTTCTCCTTCGGGTAAGAGCTGCTCAATGTAATTGCCTCCAATGGAAAGCATGTTATTATGCTCATTTTTTGTTTTATTGTAGATCCATTATAGATTGGGCTCTTATTTCAGTTCGAGATTCGAATGAGGGGTTTGAGTGTGACAAAGCCTAATTGGAAACCTGCATGTCTTCTAGTTGGACTTACTTCTAGCTTTTGAATACTTGTTTGTGCAACTCTTCAAAGGCTCTGAGGAATCTCTGCTAACACTTTCACTTGCGCATGTCTCTATGTTAGGTATATTGAATTCGAATACATGTGCGGGACCCACTAACCTGGTTTTCAGCTCAAGGGGCACAGGGAGATTTTCCAATCAAAGTAGGGCTCTCATTGTTCAAGCTACTTATAGGTATTTTATTCGCTTTCAAGTCTTCTTAAGATGCACAATGAGCATATGCCGTAAATGGTTTTTCAAGTGGGTCTTCGGTTGCTCGGTGAAATCGCAGTGATGGTGGAAGACAAAGCAGTACAAACTTATTTGTCGGTGGATTTCTGTTGGGGGGACTTATTGTTGGGACACTTGGATGTGTGTATGCACCTCAGGTGATGATCTACAGTGGCAATTTACACATTGTTTTGCTGACATCCATCGTTTAGAATCGCTAGATTGCTTGTTTTAAATCACTTTTCGTTGGATTTTAAGTGTTGGGAGTTGATTTTTGGATTTAACTTGCTTTGCAACTCAGATTAGCAAAGCTTTAACTGGTGCTGTAACTGGTGCTGACAAAAAGGATCTCATGAAAAAGCTGCCCAAGTTCATCTACGATGAAGACAAGGCTTTGGAGGTGAGCAGATTATTTATAAGCATTCACATTTTGAAGCAATTTTATCCGTGAAAATGCTCAGAAAGATATGTTGTTCAGAAGGGAATACCCTTTGTTGCCCTTTTTTTTCAAATGTCAGTTTCCCTAGAGTTCATGCCCCCATGGTCGTCGAAAGCATAGTTAATTCCCAAAATGTTCATCGATAAACATGGAGTTTTTTTTTTTTTCTTTTTTTTTATCTGGGCTGTGAGATAACGAAACATTTAATCGATCAAACACGTTTTTGGGCATGATGATGACAAGCCGTGGCTAATATCTCAACTGCAGAAGCAGCGCAAGAAATTGGCCGAGAAGATTGAGCAGCTAAATACTGCCATCGATAATGTGTCCAACCAATTGCGATCAGAAGATTCGCTGAATGGATCAGCACAAGCTGACACCGACGACGTGGAAGCAGTGATCTAATCGCCAGTTATCTCCTCGGCTCGGAGTGACCCTCTATTCAGACAATAACTGGACGTTTGGTATGAACGTTTTTGAAGAATCTGAGAGACGATGGCTCTACATTTTCTCTTTTAATCCATTGTTCTTCACTTTAGACATACTTTTAGTTACAGTTCTTTCCTTGTTCCAACTTGCAACCTATGTGTGTGTGTAAGAACGTGTCAAGGTGGCTTCAAATTCTCAAGATCACACTTTTATACTTCTCTAGAGTACCCATAGCTTTACATATCTTTTTGTTTTCTTGCTTTGTGTTCTGCCATATACTATAATTTCCTCTCCGCCTTAAAAAATATAGAATCCCATGGTCCAAATTTGATACACGGCAGATATATATTTCAAACATAGTGATGAGTAACGTCTCACAACAATCGAAGGATTACAATATAGGCAATGATTGTATAAACATTATATGGCTCATATTTGTACTGCAGTATGAAGGAAAGGAAAAAAAATAAAGGCATAACATTTACCTTATCACATACAGAAATTCTTCAACCTCTCATCGCATCTACGCCAATCACAGCATTAGCTCATCCTATGGCTCATAAGGCCTTCCAATACGATATTTTAAAGCAAAGAAAAAAAACCAAAATTCACTGTAATAATTTCTGGGCTAGATAGATATATAGCAAAGGTTGCAATAGCCATCACCTAGCAAGCATCATCAACGGCTTCCCATGCAGCTTTGGCCTCTTCAAGAATCCCAGCAAGCACAAGGCTTTCCCCATCTAAGAACACTCACTCTTTCCCTTCTCAGCAACGCTTCTCTAAGGTCACTTTTCATCATTTCTTTACAGCTTACATAGAAAGGGTACTTTGATCTTATTACATGGGACTCTACACTCTGTTCAGAAGATCGAAGTAGCAGAATTCTCGGGCCTTAGATCGAACGCATGCGTAACATTCGCAAAGAATAACGATAAAGATTCTTCATTCTTCGACGTAGTTTCTGCTCAGCTCACTCCAAAGGTTGAATCTTTATTCTTCTTCTTCTTCCTCTTACCACATCAACCATATTAAAAGGCCTTGTCTGATTTCAGACAGAAGGATCGAGGCCGATTAAGGGGCCCACCGTAGCCAAATTGAAGGTAGCGATGGCTTCGGTCAAATAGGCCGAAACTTCCTCAGGTGCTGGCACGGGGCAAAGATTCTCACCTCGAAGTCATCGTGGTGAACGACAGCGGCGGCGTAAAAAATGTGAACTTTTTTTTTTTCGGTCCTGTTAATTTAGAGGATGGCGTTATAGGAACAACTATTTTAGGGACTGACATTATACGGACAATAACTTTCAAAGTTAAGCAACTTAGGGACATCGTACGTCGAAAATTCTACGGTTATTGCGTATAATGTAGGGTTCTGGCGAATTTGTGGGGTGACGTTATAGGAACAATAATTTTCGGAATTAAACAATTTAGGGAGACATTGTAACCCAAAGCCTTAGATTTTGCCCGAAATTCTATGGTATGGGCGTATAATCTAGGGTTCGGACGAATTTAGTGGGCGAATTTATACGGGCATTAACTTTTAAAATTAAGCAATTTTGAGACAAATCCTATATTTCGGTATGTAATGTCCATAAATTGCTTAATTTCGGAAGTTACTGTCCATTTATTATCATCCACTTCTACCGCTTGAAATGACATGTCCCACAATCTATGTTTCACTCCATGTCCCACTCAATCGTAGCCGTTGGATTTTAAATCACGTGGCTCACAAATTATCTTTTTTTTATTCAGTTTTTTTTTTTTTTTTTAATTCTATATTCCACCAAATCATAAAGTCATCTTTATTTCATGTGATTTATACGACAAAAACAAATAACATCTAATCTACTCTTTGTTATACAATGATCAACTTGATATCCACATCTTATGTTTTTCGATATTCATAAGAACTATTGTTTTATGTGAATCATACAAAGTGAGACAGGAAATGAGACATGAATTGCTGGACATGTAATTTCAGCATGAAGTCTATGTCCTCTAAACTAGAGCTCTAAAATTTTTTCCTAAGATAGATACTCTCTGAACTACATTCTCAAGCCTTTTGGTCTTAACTAGGACATCAATTTTTTTATTGCAGGCGTCTCGCCTTCTAAAGTACGACTCGATGCTCGGAACCTTCAAAGCAGACGTCAAAATCGTCGACAAGGAGACGATCAGCGTCGACGGAAAGCCCGGGCGTTTTCGTCGACAGCCCGGGCGCTGGGAAGCACATCCAAGCTGGGGCCAAAAAGGTCATTATTACAGCCCCCGCGAAAGGCGCTGATATCCCAACTTATGTAGTCGGCGTTAACGAGCAAGATTATTCCCACGAAGTTTCTGACATCATAAGGTGAGTTTGATGGATCACAACGTTCTTCGAATGATTAATCATATGATGTAACGTAATCGATTGATGTGCAGCAATGCTTCTTGCACCACAAACTGCTTGGCACCATTCATTAAGGTCATGGACGAAGAATTCGGTATGGTTCAGACAAAACATCGAGCACTTTGTGCACATTAAAATCGATTGTTTAGCCTCTGAGACTAATAACTTCGAATTGGTCACTTTTTCCAGGAATTGTGAAGGGGACGATGACAACTACTCATTCATACACAGGCGATCAGGTTAAATGAAGAAAAACCCAACAAGATAATGCATGTAATCGATTACTTCTTGCCTGAATAAATTGTGCTGAAAGATCGTTTCTACTGTTCCTCAGAGGCTCCTTGACGCTTCCCACCGTGACCTGAGGAGGGAAGCTCAACGGCATAGCGCTGAGAGTTCCCACGCCTAACGTCTCGGTGGTTGATTTAGTGGTCAACGTTGAGAAGAAGGGTGTGACGGCGGAGGCCGTGAACGCCGCATTTAGGAAGGCGGCGGAGGGAATCTTGGCCGTCTGCGATGTTCCCCTCGTCTCGGTGGATTTTAGGTGCAGCGACGTTTCTTCGACCATTGACTCGTCGTTGACCATGGTGATGGGCGACGATATGGTGAAGGTCGTCGCTTGGTACGATAATGAGTGGGGTTATAGCCAGAGAGTGGTGGATTTGGCCCACCTCGTCGCCGAGAAGTGGGCCGGAGCGTCGCCGGAGGGAAGCGGCGATCCGTCGGAGGATTTCTGCAAGACGAACCCTGCCGACGAGGAGTGCAAAGTCTACGATGCTTAATCTCGTCGTTGGCGCCGACGATTTTAGACTTGTATGGTTCTCTTTTCAAAACATTTTTCCTTTTTCTTTTTTCTTTTTATTGGGTTCGTCGCCGGCCGGCGCCGTCGGCGATTGAAGGAGCTAAATAAGAGATTTTTGACTTCTGTGTAATTAACTGTATTACACACATCAAATTCAATGCCGAAGAAAACTCAAATCGAGATGATAAAACTTCTCTACCATTCTTTCCATGGGATGCGTCGCTTCGAGAAATAACCTTAAACATAATTATAGGGACGCAACACTTCGAAGAAGATGCTAATATCTCAAACGATGCGACTCTTTTGAAGATGATTGAGCACAGCCCATATATATATATATATATATATATAGAGTATTAGATAATCTATATTCCCTACGAAGAAGTTAGAAGAGTGAAGAAAAAGAAAATGGCTAAAAGGATTCAGATTGGGTTGCCAGCCATCTTCGCCGCCGTGGCGGCGGCGTGTATGGTGGTGGCCGTGCTTTCTTCGTCGCCGGCGTCGGCGGAGATGAATAACTACAACGGATATTGCGTGAACGAGTGTTACTCTGAGTGCACTCAGATTAGCGTCTTTACTGAGAGCGAATGTAAGAAGGACTGCGTTCGTGCTTGTGTCAGATACATTGTTCAGAGTAAGAGATCAGTTGATGAAGATGATGACGACAGCAAGTTCTTCCCTCCATGGATTTAACTAAAAATATATTTATACATACATATATAAATAATACAACATATAATATGCATGTTTGATGTTATAGTGCTATTTTGTAGTACCCAGAAAGTTGGAATATTTGCTTTTTGCCAGTTCGTTTTTCATTCTTCTGTTATATTTTTCATTACAAAAGAATCTTAATCTTATTGGACTTGTAATGTTATGAAAGTAATTGACAATAATAAACTGCAGATTCAACTCAGATGGAATTTAATCAAAATGTGTTACTTCTACGTGGGATTGATACCTATGAACGTAAAAAAAAAGGATAACTTTTGTTTGGTTTAATTTTAACTCACGAAGAGCCAAAATCCGTAAAGCGAGTAGAATACCTATTCACGAAGATTAATTCCGCTGAAAATAAAAAATAACCAGAAATGAGATTCAAATTCAATTCAGACGGTCCTTAGTTGAATTGTGGACACTAGGGTGAAACTCATTATTTTCTTGGGAATGAAAAGGTTAAATATAGCACCATTTTTTAATCTAAGCCATACAGTTAAAACAAAGCCATATATCCTAACATTAATTTACTACAAACATGAAACATGCCAAAGACAGACAATGACAAAATCAAACACCTCTCTAACACCAATCCCAAGTCATCACCACACCCCTTATTATAACATAAAAACTACACATTGAACTTTTATGGTAAGTAAATAAGAACTAAGAAGAAAATCATTTCCATGGCATAGCAGAGATGACCTGAGGGTGGCTGTTGTTGTTATTACACGGGCCCGAGCTAAGATTGAGCGGGCTTGCGGGCCCGCCCGAGGACTCGCTGGCCCTCGAGGGCGATGTGCTCGGGCCCACGCCCATGCTGATCATCTTGGGCGGTGCGGACGACGGGTCCATGTAGTTCACGGGCTTAGGCTCCTTACGGTTATCTGCTAAAAAGCTACCAACTATGACCTGCAAAGTTAGAGAGAGGCACATTTATTCATTCGAATAATTTCTAGAAAGAATCTTTGGATAAAGACTGAACCTCTATAAATTAATACTCATGGACCAGCTAAACTTATTAATGAAAAGATTGTGAAGTTGAAATTTTCAATTGACAAACACGTTTACTGAATTATTAAGCCCTGTACACATATCAAGTGAAGTGTTCCGATCTTAGGGATGTGTTTGGTATGCGGAATTTCATGCGGAAAAGAACAGAAAAGTGTGTTGGTACGCATAGAATCATTGTACGTTACTCTTCACGTATCGTACCGTTACAATTTTCCTTCTTTTTTCCCGCATCGAAATCCCGCAATACCAAATGGAGCCTAGATCTCCCACCTTGATATACTTCTTGTGTTACAAGGCACCACTTTATGGACATTAAAAAGCACTTTTTTTATATAGATTATTAACACAAACAAGTCCTACACAAGATTGGAAGTAAAATGATGATTTAACCTAAAATCAAAGGACAATTGAGTCACTAAGAGAACTTCATAAAACATTCAGTAGCAATACGTATTTATTCAGGAATTACAAATTTATATTTTATATGAAACCTACAGAAGTTGTAAAAAGTATACCCTTATATTTTCAACGAACTATTGATTTAGTTACCTATCCCCGAGTCCGGCCAGCCAAAAATATTATCTCTGAGAGTTTATTATAAAATCAAGTATTGATTTATCGAGTTTCTACCGTCAATACAGAGAGAGAGAGAGAGAGAGAGAGAGAGAGAGAGAGAGAGAGAGAGAGAGAGAGAGAGAGAGAGAGAGAGAGAGAGAGAGAGAGAGAGAGAGAGAGAGAGAGAGAGAGAGAGAGAGAGAGAGAGAGAGAGAGAGAGAGAGAGAGAGAGGGCTAACCTGCACTGGCGATGCGGCGATTAATAGCCCGGCGACGCTTCCACCAAAGACCCGACCGTCGGGCCCCGCCAAAGTGACGCTCAAACCGCCCGTTCGACTTTTCTGACCCGCGAATTCAGACAACATGAACGATCCCGAGAGGAACAAAAGGTCGAACCGCCCCTACAGAAAGAAAATGAAACGCATCGAAAAATACGGCGATAGATTTACAAAAAAAATGAAGTAGAGAAGTCAACCAAGATATTTATTTAGGGTGCGTTTGGTATGCGGAATTCGATGCTGAAAAGGAAAGAAAAGTGTAGCGATAACACGCCGAATCACTGTACGCTACGCTTCGCGTGTCGTACTACCATTGTACATTTCCTTTTCTTTTCCGCGTAGAAATCAAACCAAACAGAGCCCTTAGAGAAGAAATTAGAACCTCATAGGTGGCAGTTCCACCCGAGGTTGCAGCTCGAAGGGTAACGTTCGAAATGGCTCCATTTGCAGAGAGGATACAAACGGCCCTAGGGCCGTTTTGGGAAAATGCCATTATCTTCGAAGAAACGTCCTAAGAATAGTCAAGTATTATTATTACATCAGTCTAATATACGTACTTAAAATGGGACTTAACGAAAATGAAAGATTAGAAACCTCGCCGGCGTGGACATGGATAACATGAGGTATAAATCCCATGCCAGTCGAACCTGAAAAAGCACAAATCGATTCAAGAATTTATGTTTTGTTTGGCACTGATTAATCGCAAGGGATAATCGAACAAACAAACACGAGCGCAATAACAGAGAAAACACGGGATTTAAGCGCAAGATTTTCAGAATAGGGACTAAAGCTGTAATCTTGGCCATGGGTAAAAAATGATAAATATTGCATAGTTTAATAGGGATCTTCTTGCAAAGAATCCATCTCTTTCTCTCCCAAAATAGCATCCACCCAAAAAAAAAGAAAAAAAAAAAATTCCCACTTGCATTACTAAATTCACCATTCATCACCAACCTCAAGAAACCATCACGTATATAGAGAATAGCCACAGTAACACAGAACCCTGTAATGGAATCTTTTCCCAGTGCTATCATAGAATAGAAACAGTCTTACATACTTACAAAAACACCAAAGATCTTTCCTTTTTCACCAACCAAAAAACTCAGAGTAGTGGAGTAGACCACATTACCTATGACTTGCATCTGCTTCTTCTTGTTCCTTGACCCACGTGGCCTTCCCCTCTTCTTCATCCCCGACGGGTCGGACCCACCCACAGTCGCCGGAGTTGGTGGCTGAGGCACCGCCGGCGAAGCTGAGAAGCTATGCTGCTGCTGCTGCACAGACATGTTGCCGTCCATTGCGTACTTTCTTGGACGGCCCCTCTTCCTTTTCTGCTCGCCGGAGTTGAGATTCATGGCTGAGGCGGCGGGGTTGGTGGGGACCATCGGAAACGGCGCCGGAGATGAGTACTGTCCGCCGTCTCCGGCGTAGTTCACGCGCATTTGCTGCTGATGGTCGAGCTGGCCTGGGTGAGGCGCCGTCGCTTGAGTGAGGGTGAAGGGCTCGTGAGATGCTGACATCACCGCCGTTGCTTCAGACATTTTTTTTAGTTTCCGAATCTACCCCTGATCGCTGGCAAATTTTAGGAGGCCGGCGAATCAAAAATAGTAATAAAGGGCATACACAGATCTTCTTCTTCTTCAGCTGAAGAAGCAGTGTGAGTAATAAACTACATTTCTGAAAGCGCTTGAATTTCGAAACTGTGAGAATTTCACAGTAGATAAATGCAAAAGGTTTCTGAACTCTGAAATGCATATTTCAATTTTGAGCAGAGTGTAGAAGGTAGATGAATGTCGTTACAGTAAATCCCTTCGAATTAATTGCAGTGAAATCCTTCGAATTTCACCAGGATTCAACAGATCCTCGAAGAAATCGAGTGGGAAGGAACGAAAGAGGTTCGAGCTTTAATAATTTCGAAAATTAGAAAAACGAAAAATTGGGATTTTCTCCTAATTTCGAAGAATTTACAGTGAAATAATAATACCCAGAACTCAAAAAACAACGAAAAACAAGAAAAATGGAGAAAAATCAGGAAAATCTTACCGATAAATCAGCGATTTTTTGCGCCGCAGCTGAGGATTTAAAAGAGGTGTAAGCGAGAAAGATGGGATTTTTTAGGGTTTGTGTAATAAGGTAAATGAAAAAAAAAAAGAGTTTTACGGAGGAAGGCTTTCGATATTGCTTCGTTAATAACATTTATTTTATTAATTTATTTTCTACTGCTTGCGAAAGTTCGGTAGGTGCAAGCAATTACTGCCAAGTTCATCGTCCACTGTTTTGGTATATGTCAGCAAAAATTAAATATATTGTCTAAATAATATTATTATAATATTTTTTACGGCTTTCTACACATTAACACGTATTGAAAAACTTAAAAGCCTATTCAATCCATTGTCATAAATATTTTTAAGCTAAGATGCCTATTTGAATAAAAATTTTACAGAAGGTACCTGACCACGTAAGATTACCAATTTAATGATTTTACAATTTCATTTCATATTTTTTTCTCTTCAATTTCGAGCTCCATCCCGCCATCGACGAAATTTCTTCTTGCCGACAACCTCCTTCCGCTCGTGCCGTCGCCGGACGACGAGCGACGAGCCTCTTGAACGTTGGGTTCTCGATTTTGTCAGGTAAGCTTTTATTTTGCTTTGGGTTTGGTTAATTGATTGCACTCGTGTGGTTAAGCTTTAGCCCAAATTCGGGAGCTGAATGCAATCTAAGAGCTCGATATAAGGGTGAGATGTTAGGATTTGATAATTATTGAGGTTAATCCATCGGGATTTCAGACTTTTTATATCATTGTTATGACATATCATTTGTTATGTTTATTACGTACCATTGTTTATTTTTTCCCGTACATAAATATATTATGCGATACACTATCCGATTTGGACATTTATGTTATGTAGTATCTTTGTGTGTTTATATTACGAACCAACTAACCTGTCTATACGGTACAAAAATGTCAGCTTATGCAGTACCACTCTAAACTATACAGACGTACCATTTATACGTGTTGTCATATTATCTGAAAATATGGCGTCTACAAATTCGATAGGTGGCGGGACGTTATTTGCAATGTGTGAGTATAAAAGAGAGTCTTTCTTACTATTGATCAATGAACCAATGACGCTTATCGATATATACGTATCCCTCCAAAAAGGTGGTGGGATATCGATTCCAGGCATGACTCAATAAAGTATCAACTTCCATTCAAAAGTTTGTACTTAACATTGAAAGAAAATGTGTGTTCAATATATACCATTTGTTTATTCGATACAAATTTTCAATGATCCCGATGGAAGCGGAACGTGACGATGATGGTACAAGTGCCCCAGCGAACATGATTGCTTTTATTTATTGTTGTTAAGTTTTAAATTTAGGGTTGTCATATTGATGATTGATAAAATTACTTGTAGTACGGAAGAGAATGAAGAATCCATTGAGTTTGATTTTGAAAGAAACTCAATAGATGCATGGAGTCATTGCATTCAGGGAGAATCTATTATAGTAATATTTTTTATATCCCTGAAAAACTCGACAATTCGACAAAAAACATAAAATGAAAATATATACCTCATGTTCTTTTTTTTTTTCTCGAAATGATAGCTTAAATTTCATTAACAAAAGGTACACAGACTAAATAGCATGTTTGTTCCGATGTGGACGTCTGGTCGGTGGCGCTCGTTGGCGTTCACCTGGGGTGAGAACTCTTTCAAAAAGCGTACCAGTTCAGAGTCGTCAGGTAACATAGCATCTTTTACTGCCATCGTTTGAAATCGGCTCCGTTGAATTTTGCCAGCCTTTCGGCGTGGCTATTTCCCGTTAGCGAAAGACGGTGGGAATAGTCGCTATTGTTGCCATCGATCAGACAGAAGAACGTCTTACGGTTGTTGGTTTCGGTGTTGGCATCTGGTCGGTCGCGCTCGTAAAACTCGGATGGAGTTCGGCTATTAGGCGAAGTCGAGGTACGTACGTAGTACGCTTTCCGTAAGACCTTATTGCCCTGTATTTCAGTGCCTCGGGTTGTCGCAATACGTCCCGAAGATACAACGACTTCAAGAATTTCGAAACATCGCACACCGTAACGAAATTATCGGGCGAATCTAAAGGCTCGAGCTTCTCTTGCTTTATTACTAATAAGGGAGATGCTGTCAACTTATTCTAAAATACTGCGAGTGAAATGAATGATTTTGTATTCTGCTAGAGGACCTATTTATAGCTTCTGAAAAGCTGCATGGGTCAATTCGTGAAAAGGCATAACTTTTCGTTGACCTCATTTGAGTGGGCCGAATTGTTAATAGACATAACATTTGGCCAGTGGTCAATCTGAGAATAGTCATAGCTCTTGGACTGATACACAATACCCCTTCAGCCAGCCACATCACCACGCCCAGTCAGTGCCAGATCAGTGCCACGTCAGTCCGCGTCAGCCCACGTATGGTGACACGTCATCCGCCACGTCATCATAATTACTTATTTTTTATTTTATTTGGGCTGACTTTACTAATTAATTCTCATTCACCCGATATTAGTTTGAGCAAATTAATATTCGTTAGATTCATCTCAAAACATAGATTCGTAATCTTTCAAAGATTTCTCGTTTCGGCGACCGACATCTTCTCGATTTGATAAAATCGTTTCAGCTCTTCTCTTAGTGGGTTAATTACCCACACTTGGGCCCAAGGCCCATTTGGGCTTAAAACCCAACGTAGCCGAAGAGGTCTCTCCGGTAATATCGACCCGGAAGAAAACGAAGGCTCACACTGAGCACGAAACAACCAAACAAAAAGAAAGACCGACAGAAACAAGATATACGGTCTTCAACACGAAGAACTAAAGAACCTACCATAAAACTAGCTATTAAGCTAAATTTACGATATTCATCACTTTCTTCGGTCTAGACTGCGAGTATCTCACTTTCACGACTGGACTCCACAAAAGGCTCCAACTCGGGAGAAGAAAACTCCGGCTCGGTGGGCCGGGAGACCGGAGCTCCCAACTCGGGAGAAGAAAACTCCTGGCTCGATGGGCTGGGAGACTAGAGCTCCCAACTCGGGAGACCTGTGGGAGAACGGCGAGTGGTGACGGAAGGCGGTGAGATGGTCGCGAGGTGGCGAGGCGGAGCCGGCGAAGGCGGCCGAGGAGACGACAACGGCGGTGGAGGGGGTGGCAGCGGCTGAGGAGGAGATGGCAGTGACGGCGGAGACGGCGGCAGATGCAATGGAGGTGGCGTGTAGAAATCACAAGCAATTTTTTTTAATATATAAAAGAAACAAAGAGAAAAAAGAAAATAGAAAATGGGAGCTCCCCCACCTCCATCCTCCATTAATGGAGGTGGAGGAGGGAGAGGGGAGGAGATAATAGAGGAGGTGGCGGCTAGTTTTAATGTAATGTGCTCAACTGCTAGTTTACTGTGAACCTCATTGTTCACTATGAAAAAATCACGACTTCCACCTAGACTCATATCACTTATCATCTGTCTCATCCCGAGCTTATGAATAAGAACTTCATATTCGGTTATGAAACAACTACGACTTCAACAATCAGAGCCGTTTCTAAATTTTGTGATGCCGTTTTATAGCAAAGTGAGACCCTCGATGTGATAACATCAATCAATTTGATCCTAGAATTTTGGTCCTATGTGATATCCAATTCTAAAAAAATGACCCAAAGAAATTGTGGTATATCTAATAGATCGGGATGCACGGTCCAAAATATGGCTTCACCAACAATATCGACCACCCTGACTTACATGTCTTGTTCCAAGTCAAGACTATGATTGTTAAGTAGTTCGTGTAGATTTGGTCTTATAACCTCCACTTTAAGACGTGATTTGATTACTTATGTCCTTAGTGACATTATAACAAGTAAATATGGATTACTTTATTTTTATTGTTGATTTTAGTATTCTCACTCACGACTATGAGATTACATTGCATACTACGAGACCAGATTATTCTGCAGGAATTATGTGTATATGTATCAAATTGACATAATACGATAGTCATGGAGTTTGAACCTGTCTTTTGGGATGGAATAACATCCTATAAGCACTGTTGTAAAACTCGGCCTAGGCGGCGCCTAGGCGCTAGGACCGATTAATAAACCTAGGCGGCCGACTAGGTGGTCTCATTTGTTTCTGTCTTTTTTTGAAAAAAAATTGAAAACAATTTTTTCTTTTGCGAAATTTTTTCATAAATACAAAAAATATTATTATGATTGACATTATTTATTTAAATAGATTAATTTGATATAGCTTTACTTTGATATATTAGCATATAAATAAAATTTATAAAAATCGGTATACCGTTCCCGTAGAAACCACCTAGGCCCCGCCTAGTCCGCCTAGGCGCTAGCCCCCCTCCGACTAGCGCCTAACGAGTTTTACAACACTGCGTATAAGCAACCATTAGTTTCAGACCATGCGATGATAATAAGTAAATACGAAAAAATTTTAAATATGTTAGAAAATAGAGAAAAACATAATAAAGAAAATCAACTTCGATTCCAGTCCGTTCCATCCAAGCTGGAGAGAAGTAATGGCTCTTATCTCATCTTCGAATTTCCTTTCATATCCTTCTCAGTCTCCTCTGCAACAACAAGGTCTATTCTTTTCTATATTTTTCATTACCATTCGCCATTTTTTCAGTTAACAAATGCAGTTTATTACATTACAGAAAGCTTGAGGAGGAAAAAGTATCCGAACGTCATTTCTTGCAGGAACAACGAACTAGATTACAACCCACAAAACACAAGGTTGCAAAATCTCTCAACTTTTTAGCTTGCAAGCTTCTGACTTTCTACTTTATTTTTACTTTTTTTTTTTATCTCTTGATTGCTAAAGCAGGAGGAGGGGCCTTTTGCTTCATGGGCTTTCTGCTGTTTGTACTTTACCTGCATTTTCTTCAGTTGCATTGGCTGCTCAAACTGGTCTGTTGTAATCATTACATTGCCAATTGAATGACCTAAATTTGTCAAGAACTTATCATGGGCTTCAAATTCAATGTGTTTTTGCGCAGATATCAAAGAAGAGTTCCGCGTGTATACTGATGAAGCCAACAAGTTTAAGATCTCCATTCCTCAAGGTGAAGTGTGTGTGTTGTATATTGCAGAATTTTCTTGGAATGAAATAACAAAAAAGAGAGAAATAGCATGACAATGGCTTGAACTGTTGCTCATAAGTTTCTTTCCCCTTTAGATTGGCAAGTAGGGATTGGAGATACTGATGGCGTGAGGTCGATAATCGCATTTTATCCGTCGGAAACTTCCAACTCGAACGGTATATATGAGAAAATCGACCATCAAACTGACCCAAGATCTCATCTTATGTGCTATGTTGAAATCTTTGCTTATGTTTTGCTTGCTCTAGTCAGCCTAGTGATATCTGGGCTCGGCGCCGACTTCACCAAGCTCGAGTCTTTCGGGAAAGTCGATGCCTTTGCAGAGACGCTGGTAAAGTGGATCAAGATTCTCGTGTTCTGAGAAGAAAGAGTAAATGGTAAAAATGGTGCTTAAAAATAAATTATACCAAAGTCGCATTGTCGGTGATCAAATTTTTAAATGTGTCTGGTTCCTGAACTTCGCAAAACCTTTTATTTTTTGTTTATTTGACCTAAGGACGGGTAGAAGAACCAATTGTGAGCGATTTTACAAAGCTCAAGAACCAAAACGGCACGTTGTAAAGTTTGAGTACCAACAATTATATATACGTGATATTGCGTCGTTTTGATTTTTGAACTTCGCAAAACAGTTTCCTTTTGGCTCTTTACCGGTTCTTTAGGTCAAATGAATAAAAAATGACAGGTTTGACAAGTTCATGAACCAAAATGACGCATTTAGTTTGGGCACCAATAGCGTGAATTTGACATAATTTAAGCACTATTTTTGCCTTTTACTCGAGAAAGTAAAAGAAAGAAAAACGAAATTTCAAGAATTCGATTCGCCGTAGGTTAGTGGATTGGATAGAAGCTGGCAGAGGCCGCCTGGGGTGGCCGCGAAGCTCATAGACAGCAAAGCGAAAAACGGTAATAAAAAACGAAGTTTTTCAAAAGGCAAGAACTGGCGAATTCTTTGGTGATATATATACTATACCATCTTGCCTTGCGTGTTAGGACTCTATTACATAGAGTATACGCTGAAGAACCCAGGAGAGAGTTCGAGGCATTTGTACTCTGTGCTCGGCGTTGCGAACAACGGGTTTTACAACAGATTGTATACGCTCACGGGGCAGGTTAGCCAGCGCAATTTAGCCGTTATCCTATTTTCACGTCTTTCTTGGTTATTTTTTCGTCTTTGATGCGATCTTTACGCGTCTTCAGTTTGTCGAGGAAGACGAAGGCATATTGGGTTCGAAAATTGAGAAGGTAATGACGCAAGTTATTAGACGTAAAACACACTCGTATGACATCACTGCAAATATTTGCCTCTTAATGTTGTGATTGAACCTTTTCTATTTCCCGCAGGCTGTTTCATCTTTCAGGTTGATATGATATAAACGAAAGACCTAAAGTTTAATCCAAACAAGAGGCAACCCTGTTTCTTGTCTGATTCTTATTTTTCATAATCAAGTGTTGAATATAGATCATCATCAAGTTGCTACTATTTGTGTAATAGAAACCATGAAAGTTGCAACAAGTAAAACTGTCATCAATCTTGCGATAATAGGTTACTGTTTAATCATCAAGATCCTAACCTCAAACTGCTGCAAAGTAAATGAATTGCAAAAATCTATGGTTCAAATTCAAATCAAACACACATATAGCAAGTGTATTAAGCAGTGAGTGGCTGCCCCTAATAGGTAGTTAGTAGTCAGACAAAACGTTACCCCCCTTTTGTAGCAGAAGAAGAAAATCTCTACAAATCTGACTCTTCAAAAGGAACGTGCACAAAAAGACCGCCGTGCAGGCTAACGACCGCAGAAGTACGAAATGGGTTGATTTTTGTTGGCAGACTTATCACCTACAAACATACAAACATTGTTTTGTCACACATCTTCATTTTTCTTACTCTTCAAAGAACCAAACATCAATGTTTAGGACAGCAATTGCAAACTGCAAATAGATCAAAATTAAGAATTCATGTAAGACATGCATGTGGGGAGGGAAGGCTGGTCTTCATAGTTACAAAGGAGACACAACAATCACACACACACATAATATCTGCTAACGATGCAGACGTACAGAAAGGGTCTATTTTTGTCGGCAGACTTATCACCTACAAACATTGTCAGGTTACATCTTCTTTTTCATATTTTTGAAGAACCAAACGTTATTTTTTCGTGTAAATGCATATTATACTCTATGTTCAGGACAACAATTGCAAACTGCAAGTATATTAATTGAGGGAGACACACACACAAATATACGCCCGCATACCTTCTTGAATGATGTAACACCCCAGGGGTTATCAGCTTGCTCGGGTTGACCAGTAATGACCAACCGTCCAGCAGGATCTGATTGAACTCTTACCTGAAAATCCGAGGTACAAATTTTTACTTTTCAACAACCAATGTAACTCTTCTATTTACCTTTTCCTATGTCTGAACTCTAAAAAAGCCAACGACATAAAGAAGACGTCACTGAGCAGTGTCATAGAAAATACACTCACACACCTCTTCCCGTACTAGACCAGGGACTAGAGCATAAACTTCATAACAATCTTTCTGCAAGCAAAAAAAATGAGATGCTCTGTTAGTTCTTGGCGTAGAAGTATCATCAGCCACTGTGAGAAAAGACAGAGGTTTGGAAGCAAAACATACGGCTTGGAGTACATTAACCTTCACCCACTCAGCTGGGGGCCCAACATCTATAACTGATGTCACCAACCTAGCAAAAGACATGTACGAAGAAGTAAAATGTTATGGACTACACGAGAAAAAAATTAACAGAGCACAGAATTAAAATTCCGAAATAAAAATCAAAAGTACATGAGCTAATTCTAAAATAAAACTGTACTCTGCAAATAATAAACTATATGCGCATAAAACTTTGCTCAAATTCTTTATCAATCTTTACGCCCCGACATGTAAACTCAAAAGTAGAACTTGTACAAGGGTCGAAAGAAGTCTAAGACAAGTTATTAGAACTTAACTGCCTAGATGTTTCGGAGCGAAGAGCTTTCATAGAATGATCCTTTGGCCTCTTCTGTTTCCCTGAGCCTGTACATTACATGGGCCAACAGAAAAGGAAAGAAGGGAATAGATATGTCAATCGAACCGATTCCGCATCTCCTGTTTCAGATGTGTGGGAATGGGGAGGAGCATACCCATTACAATGCCAAAAAAGTCAGCTTACCAAAAACTTCGAGATTTTTCTCGCGCTTTCCAATATTGATCGCATTCTTATCCGAAAAAAAATTGAAGAAAAGAATGAGAATTCCGAACAGATGCAAAAGCATAAATGGTACGTGACCATGAGAATGAGATTATAACATACCTTAATAACTGGTTCAGAAACCTCACCATAACCACTCTTTCGTTGAGAATGCCAACCCTGCATAGCACGTGCTGCAGCATCTCTTCTAACCCTCCCAGATACGGATCCTTGGAAACCATTTCCCTGACCATACCGTAAAGAATACAGACTTATGCGCGCGAATACAATGCTAATATGTCATGAACTATCCTATCAAAAAGACAATAAGAACCACCCTCACTCAAACTGACTTGAATTAATAAACCGATATGTCAATTTATTAAGTCAGCTATACAAAATGTAAATATATAAAGCACACAAGATAAGGACGTACATCTTTGCATGAATGAGTCATCAGAATGACGACATGGATGTGGCCCTCACTCACCAAAACATGAATTATGACCGAATCAATACGCAATAAAGTTACAATATGAAAATCACATTAGCCAAAACTTAAGACACACCCACAGTCCACAGTCCACACACACAAACAAACAACAGAATTTACTAAGCCACACCACAATTATGCCCCCCAACATGTAAAATAATGATTGCATCAGACATCATAGCTTTCAGCTCTAAACGAGCAAAAATTAGACACGAATATTTTTCAGCGTGACAATCATGTTTGGAATCAGAAAAATGATTGAACTCGTAATGCTAGGAAGTATATAACCCCGGAAAACTAGATGAAATTCAAGCCAAAAGGGGTAGCAACCACATTCACTCTATAAAAAAGACAATTCACCTCAACATCAGCACCAGGTGTTTCCGTTAGCGTCTCTGTTCCGAATTGAAGTTCACCGCATCTGATCTTATGTTTCTCATATTCCAGAAGGGCCTAGAAGTCATTTATAAAGATAATAAGAATCTCTAGACGAAACTAACGTATAGCATCATATCGAAATCGACATACAAAACAAACTTGTATGGTAATGGCAAGAAGAATGGATACAGGCCATAATGCCATTTCCCGCTGCAATTTCACATTTAGCATGGGTAGGTATGAAAAACATGATCAAAATAAGAAAAGTATGTCCTAGCCTATCATTTGGTGCGGGAACCCAGGCACATTTAATGTTCAAATGTCACTAATCTACCAAAAGAAAAGTTACATGTAACCAGGTTATGGTGTGATATCAATGGACATGGCAAATTACATGGACATATTACTTATTAGAAAAGTTAGCATTAGTAATCTCACCTTTTCATAAAAAATGCGGAATGTCCAAGAAACAGTTGTACATGTCCTGGCGAGGAAAAGGCAAGTACAGAATCAACTTCAGTACTCAAAAAGGAATACAATAAGTCATTCCACATCAACTTGGTAGCCAATCAAAGGCAGCCCAAAACAACCAAAATGAGATGGAATAAATATTAATTAGCTAATTGGATTAAAAAAAAACCATCTTCATTTTATATTATCAATATGTTGATACTTGATAGCATGTCAGAGTCCAGTAACATAAGATTCTTAAAGGTTAAGAAATTATACAGGTTAAACATATACACACAATACATGCTTACTTTGGAGGATGGAATGACTCTCCCACTTGCCTCCACAACTTGGCTCCTGTTACCTAAACAAATGTGCAAACGGTCAGAACCATTGTAACAGCTGAGAATGTTGCAACTACAACATGCCTCCAAGACTAGTCATTTGATTAAAAGTAAATAGTTGACGTTTTCATTCTTAAATTATAAGATTTGTCTTATTATACTGCATCCAGTTCCAGTTGTCCTGATTGCTACTACTTCTCATAGCCAGATTGACCTTCATGCATTCTTCTATCAATGTGATTTCACCGCGTTCCAATACTCCAAAGGTACAATAAATACAGGAATATATCTAAAATTTTCAGAACAAAATAACACCTCGTAATTTATATAGCATGTTGATTCGTAACGAGGATCAGAAGATGAATGCAGTCTCCAAAGGTACAATAAATACAGGAATATATCTAGATTTTTCAGAACAAAATAACACCTCGTAATTTATATAGCATGTTGATTCGTAACGAGGATCAGAAGATGAATGCAGTCTGCTAAGATAATGAGTATAAACATTATCAATGAACATTACACATACCCTATCATAGCCTCCCAATCTAATCACAGCCCTCCATAACCTAGCAATCGAAAAGGGGATACAACAAAATTATGGGAATATATCTAAAACATAAGAAGTTAATGGAACTACATAAGATATTTACTTAAGACAGTTCAGTGGTTGCCCATAAAACTTGGGTGGCTTGAAGTCCATTGTCCTCTGGTGGTAAAACCTTTCGAGTTCCTTCAAAAATAGTATTTGGTCTTCTGGTGTTCCATCACCATCACCTACCATCTAACAAAAAAGAAAATCAGAAATGGTAAAAGAGTAACATTCATCTTTAAATACAATAACTTAACTTATTGGTTTCACTAGCATATGTCTTTATAGTTATCAATTATCTTTCAGAAAAATAAAAATGTCTGGAAACGCAATATCGTTTCCGTCTCTTACCAATGTACTTATGGCAGGAGAAATGGGTGTAGCAGATTCAAATTGGCTTGGAAGTGAAGTATCTACATGCCCAAGCTTCACGACAGTTTCAAGAGTCGCAAATTTTCCATTAGCTCCTGGCCTAGCAATTGGAATTTCTTTCACTTCATCTTTGGCAGGCTTGCTCTCATGTGGGCCAGCTGCGTCTTCCATATCTTCATCCTCTCCTCGTGGAACATTATAGAGCATGGCAATATTACCTGGAGGAACTTCTTTAGCAGATAATTGAGTTGAAGACTGCCGAGTTCCACTAGAATTAGCATTTTGCACAGGCTCTTCACTTCCTGTAATCTCTGTACCACAACGCGCATCCTCCCCTCCAATTTCATGAGGCTTTTCTTTCATAAGTTCTTCATTCAGTTTATCCTTCAATGATTTATCAGAATTCATGGACTCGATGCCATTCTCGGTGGATATCTGCTCTTCAGCTCCACAATTCATAACATTTTTTTCAGTCACTTCATCTTTAGCGTTGTTTTGTTCCTCCTCTGCATTTGAGAGAGCTATTTCCTCTTTTGGATCCTGAATACGCTGCTCATTCTCGAGCCTTGTAATGTTTTTTTCAGATACCAAATCATTGCCCTCACCCTTCTGAATATTTTGCTCATCCATGCAAGTCTGTTGTGAAGCGGCTTCATTGTCTTTACTTACACCACACCCTCCATCTTCATTCTTAGTTTCAGGTTCTCCTTCAGCAGAATCGTGCACATAAGTTTCAGAAACGTGAGTGAGCTTTTCAGCATCATCCATTTCCACATCACTATTCCCCTTCATTTGAATACCTACCATGTGGTTCACTCGCAATCACACAATTTGATTAACAAACAATCATGTGGAAAAAGAAAAGAAAAACATCAACTAACACAGAAACGTATCCAAAACACTGCAATCAAAGCAAATAAGCAGAAATTTCCATGTCTATCCCCAGATAGTAATACGCCATCCTTAAACCCAATGCCAGCTGCAATAAACAACACAATTCACACACATGCATGACAGACGCAGCAATCGCCTAAATCAGACTCAGTAAAACCACATTCCACTGATAGAAGGGGGAAGAAAAGCTTAAATACGTCTATTGAATTCCCCGAGCACGTACATGTTACAGATATCATTAAAAACATCAGCGGCACATGCAAGGATAATAAGGAAAGCAACATAGCAACAACAACAACAACCTGAAGCAACAAATCAATGCAGAAACCAAACCTAGGGCTCCGCTCCTTCCAATTCCTTCAGAAAAATCAAAATGGCGATGCGTCGGCACCGTGAGCGCCACCAATATCTTCGCCGTTCAATATTTTTCCTATTCCGCTGCAACTCTGCATAAATCTGCAGAAACAGATGCAATTAACGAACATAAAATACGGGGAAAAAATAACTGATTAGCAAGGTAGATAAAAGTGTATTCACGTGACATTTAGCTGTGGAGCGGTGTGAAGAAAGAGCAGAGAAAGAAACAAGTTTTCTGTTTCAGCGCTTTCATAGCACAACAAAGGAGAGTACAGTGCACGGGTATGAAATGATGCCGATATATATATATCGATTTATTCAGATGTCAATTCTCTCTTTTGCCCCTCACTTTAGGGGAAGGATGGACAAAGCAAAAGGCATATTATAATAAGTTAATAACCCTGCAAATTGCAGTCACAAAAATACTCCATGTATTTTTTTGAGATAATGGTAATAAAATTAGTTCTACGTAATTAGAAAATCTATTTGTGTAATTAAATACAATTTCCCGTATATTCAAAATAGGCTGAAGCTGATAAAAAAAAAGCCCATTTAAGTGATGATTGTTAACATGGGCCCTCACTCAAGGAATGTTGGCTTAGCACATCATTGAATATAAAAAGCATGTACATTGGAGGTTGACTTTCATGATTTGACACGTTGGATGGATAAAAACCTATGCTTTAGATGATAGTCCTATACACATCAGAAGGTATAAATGAACGACAAACATAATCACGAGACAATAAGAAACCCTAATTAAATATCATAGCATTTAAATTTTATGTTCATCAGCTTGTTGAGGAGTTGGCTTTTGTAATGACAGGAAATCCATTATCAATCGAAGCCTTGAGCCCACCTCCCGGCTCCCATGTTATATGCATTCAATTCCTACATTAAAAGAGTTTTCAAATCTGATTTAATTTTTTTTTTTTTTTATATATATTAGGATGGAAAAAGTCAAATCTGACAGCATCAACAAGATCAGCAGTTGCAAGCTTAGACCTTCCCCCCAGTAAAGCAAGCCTAATGATAGATCCTAGATGTAATAATAATAATAATAATAATAATAATAATAATAATAATAATAATAATAATAATAATAATAATAATAATAAGGGGCAATTACGTATCAGGCCCTAGTAAAGTTTCAATTTAGTAATCAGGCCCTATCAGAATAATCTTTAGTTTGAAGGACCTGTTTTTTGAAAAATTCAATGATAAAGACCCAAACTATATTTTTACTAAAATACCCTTCGTAAAGGGTTCTCTGAGGGGGTATTCGACGCCATATTTATGTTACAGATCTCTGACGACTTGTTACCGTAATAATTAAACACGTCACTTTAAACTGATAACATGTTACTTCTCGATAGTAAAATGTTTTTTTAGCAGATTTATATTTATTCGGCTAATCGAAACCCAGTTTTCACAGAATCAAGCACAATCGACTGCCCCATCAACTAATCAATTTCGACGTGTCACGTAGGATTCATCTGATATTGTTGAAGTACGATGTAAGAATTTTGATGAATTTTTAAACGGTTTGAAATTCAAGAAAAAACGGGCCAAATCGAACTATATTTTCGTAGCAATTGCAGCTAATCTTTGTGTATTCGAGGTACCCATTTTGGGCATTTCATAGGCTCTGTCAATTTTGAACAATCGTCACCTCATCACTTTTGAAACTTACGTTGTGTGAAAGTGGTCGTATGGAAGACATCGATTTATCTGGAATAAGTGTTACTATTTTATGCATTTGTGTTACTGATTTATGTCTTCGTGTTATAAATGTACGAAGAAAATTTACTTTCCTACTCATAGAGTATATGTTTGTCCGGTCAAGTGTTATATTCTGACTTCATTTTGTTTATAATAATTATAGATGTGGTATTTGCTGTCCACCATATGGTACTAAAAACAAAGTGGATCATGATACCGAAGGTAACTCATAATCGATTCGGTCGTCGATTAATTTGTATATTATGACCTAATTTTGTTTTTCAAAAGTATTGTTGTGGTATTTTGTTTAACGAACCTGTTTCGATAATTTTTGGCATTGAACTGTTACTACCTGTGAAGCGTTACTTGGTACATTTGAAGTGGTATATTATGTCCTTCTACTGTGTTTCAGAAGTACTAATATGGTATTTTCTCTAGCAGCAATGTTACTACATGAAATCGAAGTGTTATTTTAGTTTTTTCTGAAGTGTAATATTACGACCTACTTTAGTTTTTTTCGCAGATCTGTTTCGATATTTGTTGAGATCGAACTATTACTACATGAAATCGCAACGTTACTTGGATTATCTGAAATGTTATATTACAAGCTATTTTTTTAGAAGACATGTTTCGAGATTTTTTGACATTGAACTGTTACTAAACCTAAGCGTTACTTGTTTTATCGAAACTGTTACTAGAAGTACAGAATTTGTCATTAAATAAACAGTAAATATTACTGTGTTGCCATCAAGTGGTACTTGTGGACTTGGGCGGGATATTGGTTTTGAATGGATAAATTTTGGGCAAGATATTGGTTTTGGATGGATTTGGATGAATTTACTATACTTGCTAAATTTTGGGTGGGATTTGTGGACTGATTAGGTTAATTGGGCGGGATCTATGCCACGATTGAGATTTTGGCGGGATTGCTAAATCAGTGCAAATGTGTTACTAATACCAATTTAACTGTTACCCATTTAGTTAAATATGTTACTAAAAGTTGCTTATGTGTTACAAATTGTTGTAGTTATCGCACCAAGGTTTAGGGTTATGTGTCTATGAAGATTAAGGTTTAAGGTTTCAGGATTTACGACATATAAAAGGAATTTGGTGTTACCCATTTATGTGTTATGTTGTAGTTGTCGCAACAAAGTAATCGTTTATGTTTTGAATAACTATTGACCTCGAACATTCACTATCATCCACCTCAATCGAACAATGTAGCCTTTAAAGGAATTTAGTGTGATAAATGCATCAAATCATACATTTACAAGATGTTAATCTTGTAAATCTCGATCAATGTGCATTTATGAACGAAATTAATCGGATTAGTAATATGGTACTGGAAACCTGTTATGTGGTATCATTATTTGTAAACACGTCATTCTATAGTTTCATATTGTTATTTTATAGCAAACATGTAGTATTACGTGCGGGCAATCTGGTACCGGTGACGTTAACGAATCATCCTGTTAATATTCCTTAACAAATAACTTCGAGAATGTAACAAATACAGATTTACGACATATAAAATGATATTTGTGGTTTGATTTTGAACTTTGAATACGTTTGTGATAAAATTCGTAACGTTATGTCTCATTTAAAGAGATACTAGTATATGTTGTGAAGGAAGAGCTATATGTTTACATGATATTTTATCTCAACTTTCACATATTGATATCAACATTCGCAAAACGTGTCTTTTAAAGAAATTTTGCGATTTAGCTTCATAATGTCATCTATTTCCATGAATGTCAATCTTATACATCCGAACGAAATGAATTTATGAACGAAATTAATCGAAATAGTAATGTGGCATTGATTAGCTATTTTGTGGTACTTTTAACTACAAATGTGTTATAAGATTTGTCTGTATTGTTATTTTTTATCAGTCATGTGGTATTATTTGCAGGCAATGTGTTATTGTACTGTTAATATCTCTGACAATCTAGAAACTCCTAAAATATTCTTAACGATGTGTTATCCGAAATGCGTGAATTGTTACTCAGAATAAAGAAAGTGTTGCCAACCAACTTTTTACTGACAAACGTTCCAATATTATGTCTCATCAAAATTCTTCTTTATCACATTATCAACATTAATAATCTCATTCAATTAAAATGACTCGTGATCAAACTTAGTCGAATCTACCTTATTAGTTCATTAAAGTCGAGATTCACCTGTTTTTTACGATTTATTCCTCTTTGCCTTTACTTGGGTATTACACAAGTTATTTACGGATAACGAGTCGTTATTAATTTCTCATTATATGTTCGTTTTGCGGATATATTTGTTATGAATATATAGACATATGGTATTATTGTTCCACGAATTGTTACCCAGAAAGCATGAAGTGTTATTCAGTGACCATTTTAATTAGCAAACGTTTACCACTTAGATCTCATCAAAATTCTTCATTATTCCATGGTTGACATCAAAATTCTTCATTATTCCATGGAAAATTTATCATTCGTTGTGTTGATACTGCTATTATAGATGACACACATGTACTAAATATACAAATTTTAGAACTAAGAACAAGACTTTTGTTATTAAATTGAAAGAAAATGTTTCCTATTAGCTTAAAAATGTTATTTCTGTTTCGAAAATTGTTATCGCGTCATTCAGCTAGGTTCGCATTGTTATCACGTTATGATCTATTCATCTTTGCATTTACTTTGGTATGTGTTATTTACGGGTGACGAGTCGTTATTATTTTCTCATTTTATGTTCGTTTTGCAGAAATATTTGTTATAAACATCAAGACATATGGTATTATTGTTCCATGAATTGTTACACAGAAAGCATGGAGTGTTATTCAGTAACCATTTTAATTAGCAAATATTTACGGCTTAAATCTCATCAAAATTCTTCGTTATTCCATGATTAACATCAATAATTATTGTCGATAACTAAGGCTCATGATGAAATTGTGCCGAATTTACATTATCCGGTCATTAAAGTCGAGATTTCACCGTATTAAACGAAATTTCCGAATTGTGTTTGAAGCTTTCATGCTTTATGAACTTCGAAAATTCTCTTTGAGTATGAAGACCCATTAAAAATTGAAGCCGATACAACTTTGTGCTGTTAGTAACGTCGAGATTGGGTCGAATTTGGAACGTGAATTTCTTCTTTCGACCGATTGAGTGTAAGAAATGTGTTATTGCAGGAAGCGGTATTATTTTTGGTTGATGTGTTACTTTTGCAACATGATTTGTTATTACTAAATGAAACGTGGTATTTTCTGCTATGGGGGAAATATTTATTTTCTCACAATTAACGTTCACTAATATCTGAAACTTATCAACACTTATGATCAAATTAACGATAATTTCACCTTATATCATCACAATCGTGGAGATCTGTTCGGGTCTGATGAAGGTGAAATCTCGTTTAGCTCGATGTGTCGCTTGTTGGGAGAGATCGATGCGAAACTGTTATTATTTTTTTGAAACTTGTTATCGCATCATTCAAGTATTTGTCGTCGATTTGGCATATGTAGGGTTAAATATGCATCATTTAGGTATTTTTCTCTGATTTATTCGTTTTAGTATTGGTATGATAATTGATAAAGTTGTTACCAAATATATGCGATATTGTACTCAATACAGACAATTCGTTATCCAAATGAATGGAAGTGTTTTTTTCAGCCCAAAACTGTTATAATTATTTCGACAACTGTAATCGGATCATTTAGGTATTCTGTGGTAAATTTTGCATATTTCAGGGATAATTATGTCTTTTCGCAGCATTTAGGTAGTTTTCACTGAATTTTCTGAAAAGTAGGTCCTTTATCCTAAATAAAATTCGAATGGTGCCTGAACCAAAAGTTAAAAGTATTACTAGGGCCTGAACTTTAATTAACCCTAATAATAATAATAATAATAATAATAATAATAATAATAATAATAACGGGAATCTACACATAAATACCCAATAGAAAACAAAAAAAGCCACTTAGATACCTTGTCAGACATATTTTATAGCTAGGTACCCATTTGGATAAAAATTTTACATTTAGGTACCTAATCACCTAAGATTACCAAAATACCCTTATTTCTTTTCTCTTTTCAGTTTTTTTTTGTCTGCAAAATTTGAGCTCCATCCCCGTCGACGAATTTTCGTCTGGCCGACCACCTCCTTCCGCTCGTCCGACGCCGGACAACGATCGACGAGCCTCTTGAAAGTTGGGTTCTCGATTTTTGGTCATGGTTTTGTCAGGTAAGCTTTTCTTTTGCAAAGGGTTTGGTTAATCGATTTCACGCATTTGTTCAAGGTTTAGCCCAAATTCGGGAGCTCAATGCGCTCCAAAAGCTCGATATAAGGGTGGAATGTTAGGATTTGGTAGTTATTGAGGCTAATCCATCGAGATTTCGGATTTTTTTTAGAACTGTTACGACGTACCAGTTGTTATGTATATTACGTACCATTGTTTGTTGTTTTAGCGTACCTAAATATATTATGCGATACAGTCCGATTGGACATTTATGTTATGCAGTATCTATGTTGTTTGCAATGTCTGAGTATAAAAGAGAGTCTTCCTCACTATTAATCATGAAGCAACGACGCTTATCGATATATACGTATCCCTCCAAAGAATGTGGTCGAATATTGATTCCCGGCATGCCAATTTGGTACTGTAATGTATGCGAACATGGTATCCTAATATATGCCAACATGGTACCCTAATATATGCCAATTTAGTACTGTAATATATGCAAATTTGCTACTGTAACATATGCAAATTTGGTACCGTAATATATGCCAATTTGTTACTGTAATATATGCCAACATGGTACTGTAATATATGCAAATTTGGTACTGTAACATATGCAAATTTGGTACCGTAACATATTAGAACATGGTACCAAATATATGCACAGATGGTACTGTAACATATGCCAGTTTGGTACCGTCATATATGCGAACATGGTACGTAATATATGCCAATTTGCTACTATAATATATGCAAATTTCATAATATATGCGAACATGATACCCTAATATATGCCAATTTGGTACTGTAATATATGTAAATTTGGTACCGTAATATATGCGAACATGGTACCGTAATGCATGCAAATCTAGTACTGTAATATAAGGCAGTTTGGTACCGTAATATATGCGAACATGGTACTGTAATATATGCAAATTTGCTAGTGTAATATATGCTCATTTGGTACTGTAACATATGCTAGTTTGGTATCGTAATATATGCCAACATGGTACTGTAACATATGCCCCATTTGGTACCGTAATATATGCACACATGGTCCGTAATATATGGCAACATGGTACTGTAATATATTCAGTTTGGTACCGTAATATATGCACAAATGGTACTGTAATGTAGGCAAACAAGGTATACTAAACATGCCACGGAGGGTACTGTATCGTTCCAGAAATAGGTACCGTATAAATTAAAGTAAGTTCCATTTAAGACTTGGGTAATTTCGTCAGAAAGGAAGCATTTCAAAAGATGTTGTTGTGCAAAAAGAAAGGGACAATTTCTGACGTTTTATGTCATGAATGGACAGAATTATGACGTTTTTCTGTCATGTGTGGACAGCTCTTCTGACGTACGAGGTATTACATCAAATAAGACAGCTCATCTGACATGTCGTTGGCTTTAGTAAAATGTTTGATGTCTTATGTAATTTTGGGTACTACCACCGTGTCCGAAAAGGTACGCCTAAAACAAAATATAGATACTCCAACAAAACAATGTAAGGTACGACGTCCCTTAAATATGTGGTACGGTATACTAGGGTTAGTATTTTTCGAGTTCGTACGAAATTTTTTTTCATCTGGAACCACCCTAAAACCCTAATATAGAGTATTGGTTACGTTTCAGATCAAATTAGGTGCATTAGGCCTTACAAACATGAACTAAACCTTCCAACTCCAACATTCATTAGAATATAAGGATAGAAGCAAGAACATCTTACAACTTAGGGGGTGTTTGTTTTGGGGTGATCCTCCAAAACATCACCGTAATCCTCTCGTCGCTTTATCATCACCATGTTTGTTTAGCCTAGGTGATGAATCATCACCGTAATGACAGATCACCTAGGTGATAAAAATGAGGTGATATTCTACCTTTTGGATCACCCCAAAAAAGCTAGGTGATCTTACATCACCGTGATGAAGTGATCTTTCAAATTTGTATTTGGACAACATTACCCCTTAATTTAGCATTTATACCTAATATATCCTTATTTGTATTTTAAATTATATTATTATATTATTTAAAATATTATAATAATATATTTAATAATAACTAATTATATTGAATAACTATACGAAAACTTATTATTAATTCTTAAAATATTAAACTCGATATTAAAATAGTAGTCATTATTATGTAAATATCATCTCAATATATATATACATATATATTATATATATAATCCCATAATCTAGATCATATTCGTAGGGTTAAATATAACATTTATGCAATATCACCCCACACATCACCGTGATTAGACAAACACAATATTTTAATATCAAATTGATATGCAAAATGAAATATCACCCCAAAACAAACACGGTAATGGTATATCACCTTGATCCACATCATGGTGATATTCACATTACGGTGATGTGAGTATCACGGTGATGTTGGATCACCGTAAACGAACACCCACTTAATTTGATCTATTTGATCTTAAATTGGGTGAGTCCTACATGTGCAAATTTTATTTATTTTTTAGTCATATAGTTAGGTATTGTCAAAATCATGCAGAACAACGCGACTCGCTTAGGAATCGATATATTTTCGATTGTGCAACACGGTATATGTAAATTAGGGTACTTTATATGTATACATAGTGATACGGTGAAGCTGCAGATTATGATACGGTATATGTAAATGATAAGGTACCTTAAAGTACAATAAGGTACCTTACTGTACAACAGACAAGGTACTTCATATATTATGTTTATGGTACGATATATATACCCAGTGGTACTGTTAACCTGCATATTAAGGTACTCTGTATGTAAAAGTTCCGGTACGGTAATATCAAAGACTAGGTACTTCATATCTTCTGTGTATGGTACGCCATATATTTACATAATAGTACGATTAAGCTGCATATTTTGGTACTCCGTATGTAAAAGATGTGGTACGGTAATATACAAGACAAGGTTCTTCATATTCTTGTCTTGATACGGTATATTTGTACCTAATGGTACGGTTAAGATGCATATTATGGTGCTCTGTATGTAAAAGAAAAGGTACGGCAATATGAAACCTATGGTACTGCATAATATACGAACATATTTACAGAATTACACAACAAACGAACATCACTGAGTCATGAACAAACTCCAAACAGTCTCAAAACAGTCTCATCCCAAACTCAAAAGAAGTTAACCTACATAAACAAAGTCTCCAAACATTCTCACAGCACATTTAAGTAACTTAACCAAACAGATCAAGCATACAATTGTGCTCGTCACGTAAAATGCGAGCAGCCATAAAAGCACGATACATTATAACGCTTTATCAATGCCATTATTCGAGCAAACAAATGCGACATCTTAGGCATATCTACAAAAAATGAAACGGGGACCTTCTTATAGCTTCTTTTTTATCTGGGGTCATGCTACCCTCCATGCTTATGGTAGATCAAAACAGCGGAGGATGTCACCTTGAAGACAGCTCAGATCTGTTCCGCGAAGGCATTTCTGCAAAAAATCTACTGTTACAAAGAAGTACCGTTTTATTCACACAAGGGGTACCAATTTGCCCAAACAGAGGGTACGAAAAGCAGTGATAATGTAGTACCAAAACAAATTGATCCCATTCGAAAATCAGTTAACAAGCGTTACCACTTTTATTCACACATGGGGTACCAATTTGCCAAACTGAGGATACCAAATTGATTATGTAGTACCAAAACAAATTGACCTCATTTGAAAAAACAGTTAACAAGCAGTACCAATTTATTCACACAAGGGTTACCACTTTGCCCAAATAGAGGGTACCAACTGCAGTGATAATGTAGTACCAAAATAAATTGACCCCATTAGGACAAATCAAAATCAACCCATTCCAAAAAATCCAAATCGGTAACAGTCAATCCACCCATCCGAAAATACAAGCACAAAAACCCTAATCGAACAACAAATCGATGTCATTCCAAAAACACGCAGCCATTGTTGCGAACACTAACCGAAAATGCTTAAACCCAACGAATAACGGCAAAATCAAACTAGATACAAGCCTATTGAGGACGGAAATACCGCGACGAAATGCGAAGACGTACGGTATTACTGCAAATAACTTACCTACCGATTTCAGAAGGGTAATACCACGAAGAACGAGTGGCAGACGACATTGAATCTGAAGAAACAACGAACACGGGCCGATTTCTGGGATTAAATTTGCGATTTGGGTTTGGAGAGTGAGAATTTTTTTTCTTTAGGAAGGAACGAACGTGAAGAAGAAAACAGGTAAAAGATGTAATAAATCAGTTTTAGCAGGGGTAAATCCGTCAATTAGGTACCTATCAGTAAAATAAAATTCAACTAGGTACCTAGATTAAAAATGGATCTGACAAGGGACTGATCTGCTTTATTTTTATTGATGTAGGTATTTAAGTGTTGAATCCCTAATAATAATAATAATAATAATAATAATAATAATAATAACAATAATAATAAGTTGAACTGATTACATTCAATCTTTCCATTTTGTTGTCTAAATAGGTAAAGAATTATTTACCACGATAAGATGAACATCGCTGCCGAACACGGCCTCGACTCGATCCACGAAATTGGGATTCTTCACTTTAGTTCCTATATTTATTAAATGGATCATATATATAGACTAAGTAAGATATATATTTGAAATTGAACAGTTCGTTTATAATCCGCACCTTCAAGGTAGTAAGGAACGTTGACCGCGTTCTCGGCATGATCTTTCTTGAAATCTTCTTCAGCCCTATTTAGGTATATACTACATATTAGTTATATCTTTTTAACTGTAATAGGGGATTCAACACTTAAATACCTAGATGAATTTAAAAAAAAACGAATCAGTCCCCTGTCAGACATTTTTATAACCTAGGTACCCACTTGAATTTTATTTTACTGATAGGTACCTAGCTGACGATTTACCCTTGCTAAAACTTGTTTATTACAACCTTACCTGGGGTTTCATTTCAGTGTAGGTTCGCTCATAAAAAAAATTCGTACACCATCCCAAACCTAAATCGCGCGACCTTCTTCCGGAAATCGACCCGTGGTTGTTTTGCTTCAGATTCATCGTCGTGGGTTCTCGCTTCCTCGTGGTATTCCCCTTTTGAAATCGATGGGTAAGTCCTTCACATCATGTCCGTAACATAGCTGCGTGTTTTTCGAATGACAGCGATTTGTTGTTCGATGAGGGTTGTTTTTGAATGGTTCAATTTACTGCGGTAGCTTTGTGCGTGTATTTTCGAATGGGTGGGTTGATTGTTGTCGATTTGGGGGTTTTGGAATGGGTCGATTTGGGATTTTTTGAATGGGGTCAATTTGTTTTGGTACTACATTATCACTGTACTTGGTACCATCTGCTTGGGCAAATTGGTACCCCGGGTGAATAAAATGGTACTGCTTGTTAGTAGTGGATTTTTTGCAGAAATACCTCCGCGGAACAGATCTGAGCTGTCTTTCAGGTGCCATCTTGCACTCTTTCGATCTACCATAAGCAATTTGCAGGGTAGCATGACCCCTAATAAAAAAGAAACTATAAGAAGGTCCCCGTTTCATTGGTAGAATTTGTTTTGTTTCTAACTGTTGCATGAATTATGTGTGGTTAAGGTTGATGGAGGAGCTGGCGGATCTCATTTAGAGTGGAGTGCTCATGTGGAGAGGTTGGAAGCCGAGTTGAGATTGAAGAACGAGGTTATAAGAGATCTAAGGTCAAATGTTCGGACGTGGAAGGATGATGTGTCCAAGGAGGATGCGATGGAAGAGGAAGAGGCTGAGGCTAATGAAGTCAACATGGATGTGTATCGTGCTTCTATGGCTGCTCGCATTTTACGTGACGAGCACATTTGTATGCTAGATCTGTTTGTTAAGTTATTTGACTTGGGGATGAGACTGTTTGGAAACTTTGTTGTTTATGTTCATTAAGTTGTTCTTTGACTTGGGGATGAGACTATTTGGAGACTCAGTGATGTCGTTTGTTGTGTAGTTCTATGAGACTGTCCGTATTGTATGCAGTACCATATGTTTTTATATTAAGGTACCTTATCTTTTACATACAGAGTACCATAATATGCAGGTTTACCGTACTATTATATAAATACACAGCGTACCATAAATGGAAGATATGAAGTACCTTGTCTTTTACATTAGCATACTTTATCTTTTACATAAAGAGTAACATAATATGCAGGTTAACCGTACCATTATGTATATATAGCGTACCATAACCAGGATATATGAAGTACATAATCTTTTACATTAACGTACCTTATCTTTTACATACAGAGTACCATAATCTGAAAGCTTACCGTAATGTTATGTATAAGTATAGTGTACCATAACCATCGTATATGAAGTACCTTATCTTTTACATATATCTTGTATAGTAACGTATCTTATCTTTTACATATATAGTACCATAATCTGCAGGATTACCGTATCATTATGTATACATATACAGTACCCTAATCTGCAAGTATACCATACCATTTGTTATACCATCGAAAATACAACAAAAAATAAGTAGATTCCTAAGCAAATCGCGTTGTCTACATGATTTTGACCAGACCCAATAACGATAAATGACTAGAAACAGTTCGCACATTTAGGAGTCGCCAAAATTTTTAAAATATGTTGTAAGATGTTCTTGCTTCTATCCTTATCTTCTAATGAATCTTCGAGTTCGAAGGTTTAATTCATGCGTGTAAGGCCTAATGCACCTAATTTGCTATAAAAGGTAATCAATACTCTATATTAGTGTTTTAGGGTGGTTCCAGATGAAAAACTAATTCGTATGACCTCGAAAAATACTAATGGCGTATCACATATTTAAGGGACGCCGTACCTTACTTAGCTTTGTAGGGGTATCTGTTTTTTTGTTTTAAGCGTACCATCTCAGACACGAGTGTAGTACCCAAAATTACATATGACATCAAACATTTTATGAAAGCCAACGACATGTCAGATGAACTGTCTTTTTCTATTTAGTACCTCGTATGTCAGAAATCTGTCCACTCATGACAGAAAAAACGTCATAAATATGTCCAGTCATGACAGAAAAATGTCAGAAATTGTCTCTTTTATTCTCCACATCATCATCTTCTGAAATGCTTCGTTTCTCACGAAATATAGCCAAGTCTTAAATTCAAACTCTTACTTTGATTTATACGGTACCTATTCCTGAAACGATACAGTACCATCCGTGGTATGTTTAGTGTACCTTATTTGCATATATTACAATACCTTGTTGGCTTATATTACAATACTTTGTTGGCATATATGCCCGTCTCTTTCTTCTCATATATTACATTGCCAAACTAGCATAAATTACGGTATCAAATTTGCATATATTACGATATGAAACTGGCATATATCACAGTACCAAATTGGCGTATATTACGGTACCAAACTGTCATATATTACAGTACCAAATTTGCATATATTACGGTATCAAACTGGCGTATATTACAGTACCAAATTTGCATATATTACAGTACCTTGTTAAGATCATTTAGACATAAAGAGCGAACCATTACCAATTGACACATTTGGACAAAAAAAAAGACCTATTGGCATCAATTAGACAAAAAGAATGAGCCATATCCGATTCACGCATTTGTCATATATTACAGTACCTTGTTGGCATACGGTTCCTTATTGGCATCTATTACAGTACCTTGTTGTCATATATTATAGTACCAAATTGGCATATATTACAGTATCTTGTTGTCATATATTACAGCTGTTGTCATATATTACAGTACATTGTTGGCATTATTTGGATAAAAGAATGTGCCATTACCATACAAAAGAGCAACAAAAAAGGTTTTTGGAACAAACGCAGTAACAAAAACATGGAAAATACGGACCCTACGTTGATACGGCCTCTCTACAAGTACGACGATTATTCCCGTATTTCCCACATATTTTGCACTTGTTTGATCTTTTATCTACCTGAGAAGGAATCATCCGCGTCTTTCGACAACCAAGAAGAACACGAATGCTCGGGTCACGAATAAAATTCCCGTCATCGGTTGGAGCATTCATCTCGTGCATCGTCGCTTCATTGATCGATACTAAGAATGACTCCCTTTTATACTCACACAATGCAAAAACGTCCCGCCACTAACCGAACTTGTAGACGGCATATTTTCAGATAATATGACAACCTGTATAAATGGTACGTCTGTATAGTTTACATTGGTACAGCGTACTTGGACATCTTGGTACCGTATAGACACATAAAATGGTACGTAATAAACATAACAAATGGTATGTAATAACAGTTATATAAAGAAATTCGAAATTCCGATGGATTAGCCTCAATAACTGTCAAGAACCAACATTCCACCCTTACATCGAGCTCTTAGATCGCATTCAGCTCCCAGATCTGGATTAAGCTTGACCTCACGAATGCAATCAGTTAACCAAACCCAAAGCAAAATAAAAGCATATATGACAAAATCGAGACCTTAAATCGATAACCCAACTTGAAATAGGCTCGTAGCTCGTCGTCCGGTGCCACCACGAGCGGAAGGCGGTCGTCAATTGCAGAGACGGAGCTCGAAATTTCGTCGACGGCGGGATGGAGCTCGAAAGTTGCAGAGAAAAAAATACTGAAATGAAATTGTAAATCATTTAATAAGGGTATTTTGGTAATCTTAGGTGATTAGGTACCTATCCGTAAAATTTTTATTCAAATGAGTACCTAGCTTAAAAAAATATCTGACAAGGAACTGAAGTGGCTTTTTAGTTTTCTATTAGGTATCTAATGTAGATACCCATACGTAATAATTTATTATTATGACCTGACATCAAGGTACTTTTGGCCTTTGTCGACTCCATTCTTGGCTTCATTAACATCAATGGTTAGTGATGGCAACGGGGCGGGGCGGGGACCTAATCCCTGTCCCCGCCTCGCGATGCATTCGGGGACAAAATTGTCCCCGTCCCCGTCCCCGCAGGGATCCCCACGAGCGAGGATTTAATTTTTTTTAAAAGATAATATTTTAAATATAATATATAAATTTCTATATATTTTTATTATAAATATTATATAAATTATAGTTTTATATATTTTTTGTATTCATTTAATATTATTAGATATTAATTTAATGTTATTTAATTTATAGTTATATTATTTTAATATTATTTAAATTATAATATAATATTATATATATTATAATATATAAATAGGGTTCGGGGCGGGGATCCCCGTGGGGATAAAATCTCGGGGTTTCCCCGCCCCGATCGGGGCGGATCCCTGCGGGGACGGGGAATCCCTGCCCCACTGCCAACCCTATCAATGGTGATAACTTATGTGCTTCTGCACAGAAACCCATAGTCGAATAAGATCTTTTAATTGGTATTCTTTATTTTATATATATACGCACACACACAGAGATATATATCAGAAATACATAGTTAAATGTGTGTTTTAGTACGTCCTTGTTTTCGAATCCATGGAACTGAGATGGGCTTCCTAGATGATATTTTGTGCCTGTAAATAATGTAGGATATAACGTATGTGTGATCATCTCCAACCGAAAAATGCATTCTCAAACGCAAACGCATTCTCAAACTCAAAATACAGTAATTCTTCTCCAACCGAGAAACGCATTCTCAAACTCAAATGACTATTGTAATATTCACTTCACACCAATTTTTACAAATTTCAATATCACCCCACATATTTTACAACTTCACAAGTTAAATTACGAACTTTTTCCTTGGTGGACCTTCTTGCTTGGCTATACACGTCGACCACTTAATCAATCCTTCATTATTAAACAACGGAAATATTGAATCGTATTTCTGTCTTTATTTCCTTAAAAATTCATTGATGATGTAATTATTATCTGTTCTACTTAGAATCTGTTTTACTCTCAAATGGGCCTTTCTTGAAGCATTTGTCGTCTTTAGTGGGCCTTATTGGGCCTGAAGAGCAAATTGATATGATGAAGCTCAAATCACCATAAACTGAGCAAACCCTAACCAGATAGACGACGTTGCACAGAAGAGGACTTCTACAAAACGAAGTTGAGATTATCACTCTACGTATCGGATAGGTTAGAAAGATGGCGGGAACGTTGTCGACGAAAGAGGCTGACATACAAATGATGTTGGCGGCCGAAGTGCACCTCGGAACTAAGAATTGCGATTTTGAGATGGATCGTTACGTCTTTAAGCGTCGGAATGATGGTAAGCCACACCTAGAAGACGACGCCGTATCTCTCGCCCACCTCTCAACTCTCCTCGAAGGAGACCTTCCTTTCCTGTCTTCCCCTGAACGCCTTCGTTCTTCGAATTGGAAGACTGCGAGAGAGAAATAAAATATTTGGGGGCTAGTATGCAATTTAGAAAGATGAAACGCATAATTTGAGATTGTTGTTTGATGAGAGAGAAACTGGAAATCGCATATTGGGTTTAATTATTGTGTTCGGTTGGAGTAATTCTACTCCATTTTTTGGGTTTTGCAGCTCCCATGATCTAAATAATTGTGCTATGGTAACTAGTAAGATATATTTATATAAAAAAAAGTTGTAGGAAAATAACTTCGATTGGGTCTCGACAAGGGAGATTGACAATGTACTTTAGACACCTCTTGCTATTATGAAAAGTCAACCTTATCGGATATCATAGCGTTGACAATTTATAAGCCGTAGTACACTACCAAGTATATTGACTATCAGTTTTGTGTTATGAACAAATTTGCACTATCAATCCTTTTTTTTGACAAAATAAGTTGCAAATTAATAACCGATCACATACCTACCAAGGTAATAAGCTGGACAAAGCTGAAAAGAGCTATATAATAAAGCTACTAGTAATTAGTATCATTAAGGATCCAAATAATGTAACGTAGGAAAGTAGAGAATTATTTACTCACATAAATAGCTCAACGGCTGCTTAGCCATTTCTGCAAGATATGATCTGTATAAGATAGGAACTCCATGTACGACACAAGCCAATGAAAGACAGTGCTCAATATCAAGGAACCATTTTTTTTCTAAATTGTAATACTATAGAATGGAATTGTCACAATCCCATAAAATAGGTGTGATCACGTCTTAGGCCCCAAAAAAGGTTTTAAAGTAGGTTTCGTACCCTATCAGAAAAACTGTTGTTTAAAGGAACCAATTTTTATAAAATTTAGAGATAAAGACCTAAGCTTACGCAAGCATTATAAAGTGTATATGAACTGGTATCAGATGATGGTTTTGTGTTATTCCAGAACAATGAAGTGGTACTGAAAAATAATGAAGTAGTAATGTAGAACAGTGAAGTGGTACTGCAGAACAATGAAGTGGTACTGCAGAACAATGAAGTGCTTCTACAGAAATCGGGTCCTTAAAACTAAGAATTTTCTGACAGGGGTCTGAAACCTAAATGAAACTTATAATGGGGCTGAATTCTGAAAGCCCCTAAGAAATATGCCATCTGAAATTGAATAAAACTTTGCATAGGGTGAAGAGAAAGTTCTGAATTGGAGATGGCTGAAAGCCCGTCAAGCCTCTGGGCCCAGCCCGGCTAGACAATTTACCATGAAAGATATTACACGTAAATGTAATCTATCTATTATATTAAGGATCAAAATATTCGCAGGAAGGTCATCTCCAACCGAAAAATTCAATCTCAAACACAAACTCATTCCCAAACTCAAAATGTAATTTACTCCGACCATTAAACTCACAAACTCAAAAGAATATTTTTGCAGTGTTCTCTATCACATCAATTTTTATAATTTTCAATACAACCACATTTGCTTCAACTTTTCAATATTACCCACATAATAAATAAATGTTATTTTCTTAGACTAAATTTTTTAATAAATAGTTTAAATATTTATTTACAATTTGGAACATTATCTATGTGGTATGTTAATAAAAACAACTAAATAAATAATAAAATTCAAATTATAGTAATTTATGTAATAAAAAATAATTATTAAATTTAGATTGTGAGAGATAAAAACTTATGCGTCGTTGTCAAATGAAACGTATGTATGCGTTGATAGGAGGGATAAAATGACATAAAATACATTTCATGTATGCGTTTGTGTGTTGGTAGGAGGATTTCTGTATGTTTGCGTCTGATTATTGGTATTGGTTGAAGATGGTCTAACTTGACTAACTTAACCGATATGTCAATTGTGTCTTTAATTGCAATTAATCCTACATTTAATTACAAATCATTTGTTTTAAGTATAATGTAATTCTCTAGGGTCTTTAAATTATTCTGATTATATCATCACAAGTTGATATATAATTCGAATCGATAGCTTGCGTTAGTAACAAAGATACATGGGATATATATATATATATATATATATACTAATTACTATAAAACTCATATTAAAAACATAATTTTTAAAATATAAAATAACATATTGATATGGGGATCTCCCAATCAAAAATATTTGTATAGGTGGTTCGGGAATTTTTATAGTGGTAGATTAATTTTTACAAAGTTTAGGGGCGTGCATTGAATGCTCGTTTGGGAAGGACGTAGATAGGGGACGTAAAATAGAAAGACACGAGGAGGTATGTGGTTCGAATCCTTTTGGATTCTACGGGGGTGCTGTGGAACTTCCTTTCACTATTTCGGAACAGATTAAACACTCCTTTTTTCCTTACCTTCGCTCCAAAAAGGAAATCTGAGTGTTGGAAGAAAACTTGTTTTAATGCACTAAAAGAGAAAAATATCTAAGTATTTTCGTATCTAATAATGGTGATGATGAAGAAATGGCCAAGTCCTCCTTATATAGGAGTTCCTCGCCGCCCTTGCCAGGTAATGTCCCAGGACTTCAAGGACGTGACTTGTGAGTACAATGAACAGTAGAAAAGCTGGCATTGAGTGACTTCTCTGCAACAGTCACAGTGGTGCTACCCTACCACAAGTTGACACGCGCCTAGCAGTCTTTCCTTCCCTTTTAGATGTCTTTACGTGCACAGCTCTCAGAGAAAACCTCCTTTTGCCCAGCGGTTATTTCTCTCCCAAGCTCCCTGCAAATCTTCTTTTTTCCTTTATTATTTTCGACTGAATATTAATCCCTCACCTTTGTGGGCTTTATTGGGTCTTTTATTTATTTTTTGGCCCATTCAGTTTTGGACCGTATTAATTACTCCCCTACTCTAATTTGTCTTTTGGGACAAAAGTAAATTGGAGTAAAAAGATGGGCCTTACCTCCCTCGCTGTGCTTACTTTTTGAAGGGTCGTGCCTTGTAGTTAGGTCAGTGCTTTGGGAACCGTTTTTAAGGGCTGCTTCTGGAACCTCAACAGTTGCGATCTCTTTATTTTAGAAGGCCTTTCAAAAACAGGTATATCTCTCTCTTTCTCTCTTTCCCTTCTCCTTTAGTCGAGTTTTTTCTTTACTTCATGTCGTCCTCTCCTTCCAACTCTGCAAATCTCTCCTTCCAACTCTGCAAATCGCTCCCTTCTCCATACGAACTCCGTCGATTCAGCTTCCTCCTTGGTGGCGTCTCACCCCGTGACCTTTTCGTCTGCCCCAAAGTCGAAAGCTCGCCTTAAGTGCGCCGCCATGAGACGAACCGGCAATCGACCACGCACTCGTTTGGGGCCCGCTCCTATCGTCGTCCCTGCTCTGTCTAGCCAACCTGGGGCCGGCGATTCGTCGGCTGGGTCTCAGGACCTAGTGATTCTCTTCGAACCACCGATTTCGGTGCGGCCAAACCCTAGGTCGACCCCTTCGATTTCTCAGCCACCCCTAGCCTTTTCAGAGCGTCGTCGAGTTCTCTGGCGGGCCTTGAGACCTTGGTGGAAGGGGGTTTTGCTTTTGAGGGTTTTTCGGTGAAGGTTCCATCACCGGATCAGAGGGTGGATCACCCCCACCCCCACCCCCCCATGCCTTGCCTTTTGGGAGGCTAAGATTAGGGCCAGCCCGTGTTTCCCTATCTCCCCTTTTCTGTCGGATTTGTCTCGCTCTTTTAAGGTTCCTTTAAATAAGTTCCAACCCTCCTCCATTCGTCTGCTTATCGCCTTTTTTGTGGCCGTGCTGAGGTCTGGGGTGTTCCCTCAGCATATCTGGTTCTTTCCCAGTTCTGTTGAAACCCTATGGCCCCTTTTTCTATCTCTCTTCAATTTCCGATTCTCGAGGCGGAGCTACCCACTGTTTTGTGAAGAATCACAAAATGGACAAGAACTGCAAAACAACTATTTTTTCGTGGAACCCCCGGATGGTGAATGGGAGTTCTCCCATGACAACTGGGTGAAGTGGCTCCTCCTCGTGATCCTGGTGAATGCTCACAGGAGAATGCACAAGCGCTATATTCGTTGGATGCTTATGTGGCTAAATATGGGTTGCTCAACCCTACCTCCCTGATCAACTTTCCCAGTGTCATCCATTGTTTTGGTTTTTCCCCATTCTCTGTTACCTTTTCCCAGAGGGTATTTCGAATTTTCGTATCCTATTCTTTTGGGGATTATGTTTGTTGTTAGCGTAATTGGGTTCCTTTGGTACAGGTATGACGCGTTCTTGGCATGCTTTGTTGGAGGACGTGGAGGAAGGTGCCATTCCTCAAATCTCTCATTGCCTCGTCCTCCCAAGTTCCTATGCTCCCCGATATTCCAAAGGTTATGGATATTCGTGAGGAAATGGCGCCAGAGGTTAGCGGACCTTGGTGGTTGTAGAGAATGTTCCTGTTTTTGGGGACCAAAAGGAAGGCTGGCGTATTGTCAAAGTCGAGTAAAGGGGCTAAGCGGAAGTTGCCGATGTCCGAAAGTGATGGTGGGAGATTCATGCGGAAGCTATGCGACGAAAGATGTCGAAGGGAGACCTCTCCGATTTCGTGGATCAGCTTGATAAGGAGAAGGGGATGGAGGTGCTGGGTCGCCTTTCTTTCCTGGAGATAAGGAGCGGATCTCCAAGAGTTCCGTTGATGAGCAAGAGGCAGAGCTGGCACGTTACCTCCTCAAGGTAATTCCTTGACTTTGTCTTCCCCAGTTTTCATTTCCTTGTTGCTTTGTTCTGCGAACCTCCGTATTAATATTCAGGTGGTAAATTGTGTGGCCGCGCGAGCATCCGGGGGTTCGTCCGTCCAAGGGTCGGGGGAAACAGATCGCGCCCTGCAGGTGCGATTAGAGCAAATTCAGGCCATTTGGCCGCCCAGGAGGAGGCAGCTAGGAAGCTGCTGCTAAGTTCGAGGTCGAGAAGGGATAGTGGGAGAAAGAGAAAGAGGAGCTGCGGGGTTCTTTAAGAAGGGAGAGAGAGGAGCATGCGGCGCTTCTGTAGCACCGTGAGGCGGAGCTCCGAAGTTCCTTCGCTAAAAAAAAGGCCGAACGGGACGAAGTTTTCGCAAGTATGGTGGCGGTGCAAACGGCGTCGGATGTGGCGCATGCGAAGGCAGAGGGTGCAAAGATTTGTCAGCGGCACCTCCTTTCTACATCCACCAGGAGGAAGTTTTTGGAGGACTTGGCGGAGGGTTGGCGTCGAGCCTAGCTGAGGGATTCCCTATCTTTGAAGGATTTTGTTCCCCTTATGAAGAATTACTTCATGGGGGACTACAGCGCGGGGTCTTCACGAGCTGAGGTTAAGGCGTCTCTTCGGGACCTTCCTTACCCTGCGTGTTTTGAGGGCGATCCGCGGGCCGCTAAGAATCCTACGTTCTGGATCCCTGCTGCGGAGAAGTGTACGGAGGCTCTGGCAGCTGCCGATATTTCCGACCTCCATGGCGTTACCGTCGCGCCTCCAGAGAGCCCTGCGCCCTACTTCTTTCTGTTTTTCTTTGAAGTGTTTTGTAATGAACCTTTATTTTTCTGCTTTTTATATTTCGGACGATTATTAGGACCTGTCTTGGGGAGCTTGACTCCCATATATCCGTATGTTTCCGTTGGGGTTCCTTTTTTATCCTGTAACATAGAATCCCTTTGTTACCATCGTTGCTTTTTTACCATGTTTTTCACTACTAGTTTTCTTGCGTTTCTATAGGGACGTTAGAGATTGAACCGCGCTAGACCGCTTGACTTTGTAATTCGTAAACTGAGTACGAATTACCCACGTCTTCGGTTGTAAGGACCGTCGTCCTTGTCCTTAGGTGTCGCTTTGTGATAGGCTCTCTTTGTCCTTAGTGAGTTCAGTATTTGGGTAGAACCCCGGGATCCCCTCGTCGGTTTACCCTGGTTATAGTGCCAGCTTCGTTAGGTACCATTCACGTCGCAGGCTTACTGAGAGCCTTTGATGTCCTGTATGCCACAGCCCGGCAGCGGCAGTACCTTGTACACCCCTTTGGGTATCATCACGTCGCAGACTATCAGTCTTTAATGTCGGGTACACCTTAGGTCCGTCGACCTTTGGCATCATATAACATCGCAGATTTATTATCTTTGACGTCCTGTACACCGTAGGTCCATCGGCATTTGGCATCAATTATGTATTTTTAGGTGCACCGTTATTATAATAAAATTACTTATATTGCGATAAGGAGGTACATCTAGTTAAAACCTTATCCGGGCAAACCCTCTCTTGAGGTAAAATGCCGGACTAAGGGAAAAGAGTACGTCCCCTCCTGTATTACATAGCAACTTTACACATAAAACGTCTTTAAGTTGGAAATGTTTCAGGGTCGAGGCAGGGCCCTTCTCTTTGCATCTTCCAACTCATAAGCTCCTCCCCCCTACACCTTCGCTACTCGATAGGTCCCTTCCCAGGGTGCTTTCATCTTTTTCAAGGGTCGTACAATGTCCGCTCTCCTGAGCACGAGGTCCCCTTGGCGAAATCCCTGGGTTGGACCTTCCGGTCGTACATCGCTTTTACCCGACTTTTGTATCCTTCCATCCTGATTTACGCTTCCTCACGTACTCCATCGACCGGGTCTAGGTCCTCCCTCCTTAGTTGTGAATTCTGTCGTTCATCATAGGCTAACATTCGGTGGATTTCGATGCCAATTTCTGCGGGGATTACGGCGGCAGATCCATATACTAGTTCGAATGGGGTTTCCCCGTGGCCTCGCGAGGGCTAGTCCTGTATGTCCAAAGGACAACTTCTGCCTCTACCCACTTATTTCCGTCTTGCTCCAGTCGGGCCTTGATTCCTCTAAGGATGGTCCGTGTTGTGACCTCGGCCTGCCCGTTTGCCTGTGGGTGTCCCACTGCCACGAACCTCTGGGTGATCTTCATTCCTTGATAGAAGCTTCGTGTCTTAGCTCCGCACTGGGTCCCATTGTCTGAGATGAGGATTCTAGGAGCTCCATAGCAGCAACAGATATTCTTCCATAGGAACTCGATCACCTTATCTTCGTCTATTCGAGCTACAGCCTTGGCCTCCACCCTTTGCTAAAGTAGTTCACATCCACGATGATGAATTTCTTTTGTGCTTTTCCTCAGGGAAAGGGTCTGACGATGTCGATTCCCCATTTGTCGAAAGGGCAAGGAGAATGCATGCTCCCTAGGACCTCGGCAGGGACGTGAATCCTTGGGTCCAACTTTTGGCAGTTGACACTCTTTCTTAGCAGCTCCTAGCGTCCCTGGTGAGGCTGGGCCAAAAATATCCAGCCCTTATTGCCTTTCTTGTTAGGGACTTGTACCCTGCGTGGTCCCCGACACATTCTTTATGGATTTCTTCAAGTATTTTTTCACCCTCCTCCTCAGAAAGGCAGCGTGCGTAAGCGTGTGCAAAGGACTTCTTATACAGGTGGCCATCGATCAAGCAAAACTTGCGCTAGTATCCCTTCTTATCTTCTAGCTCTTATATGGGGCTTTCCCAATCAACAAGATTTTTATGTGCGGGGAAACTTATATAGCCGGAGAATCGATTATTATAAAGTTGAAGGATGTGTGTAAGGTGTTTAATTATAAGGGAACTGTAAGGGACGTGTTTAGGACACGTTTGGGATGTGTTGGGACGTATTTGGGGCATGTTGGGACGTATTTGAGGCATCAGGGACCTGTCTGGGCAGTGTTTGGGGCATTGGGGACCTGTTTGGAACATAAATGAAAGGACACATGATGTACGTGGTTCGGATCTTTGCAGATCCTACGTCCACGGGGCGTTATGGAACTGTTTTCACTATACTTTAATGAATTACACACACAAACTACCTATTCCTCACGTTTTCTCTCAAGGACAGAAGGCGTAATAAAGAAAGGTGTTTCCATCGTGAGAGAGAGAGAGATTTCGTAAGTGTTTTATGTGTTAAAACGTGAATGAATGGTGAAAATGACGAAGTCCCCTTCTTATAGGAGGCTCTTGGATATTGCCTGAAGGTACGTCCCTAGCTCTTGGATTTGCCTGAAGGTACGTCCCCATATTCCTGGTGATATGACCCCTTGGGACAATGTGCTGCGCAGCTTTCGGAGTCTTTAGAGGTCACTGTAGCGTATTGAAGAAGCTATGTTCCTCCCCATGAGCTCTTAGCGCATCAAAGAAGCTTCGTTTCTCCCGAGGCACTACCAGCTAGTTCAGCAGGTCCGTAAAACCCTTATTTCCTGTTGTTAGCTCCCTAAAGTCTTTCGGAGGTCCCTAAAGGTCCCTATCTTCACCATTTATCATTACATTTTAAGTATTAAACATTTTTCTGCCGGGCCTGACGGTCCTCTTCTTATTTATTTTATGGTCCATCCATTTTGGTCCGTATCAACCACTCTCCTACTCTAATTTGTCTTTTGGGACAGTAAGGCATGTAGTACTTAAAGTAGCTAACCGTATGGCAGGTCTTACCAAGACCCACTCAAAATCCTTACTCTATTTTTGGAAATGCACGTCTTCAAGGGTAGTACGGCTCTTGGGTATTTTGAGCTTTTTGACTTCTCTATTTTGTCTTGGAGAGTATTATCCGATTATCTGTCTTGGGTTTTCCTGCAGATGTATGACATCCTCATAGTGGGCTACGTTGACCGATCTGGAGAAGGGAACAGTTCCTTAGTTCCTCCAACTCCCCAAGCCAGCACACCCTATGTAGCTCCCTTGCTCATTCGGGTCCTGGTGGCAATGGATGTTTGCAAGGAGATTCCTCCTTCTACAGGGACGACGGACGTCCTTGCTGTTCCTTCTCCTATTAGGGGAGCTCAAGAATTTCCCATCATCACAGCCCCTGTTCTGGTGTTAACAGGAAACAACTTCATCAAAGGGTCAGAAAGAAAAACAAAAAGGAAGTTACGTCCTTCTTCCCCTTGAGGTGAATATGCTGAGCCTCTTATGGGACCTATGGGGACCTCAGTGGATGTTTTCCCTGACTCTGTGGACCATCTGCAATGTTTGGGAGCTTAACTCTTCTGGCGGGGACCTGATGGAAAAACTCCTCTTCAGACCTTGCACTTTGAAGGAGATCTTCAGGTCCTGCTACACATTGCTCTAGCTCCCTGGGGGATCCTCTTTTTGGCCTTTTTTCAGGGTGGTGACGGCCTGTAAGAAATACTATGTCATTTTTTCTTTTTGAGGCACGATGGTAAGGGCTCGGGAGCTTAACTCCCCACGTTATCATGTTTCATTGGAGTTCCCTTTCTCCTAAATTATTTTTCCTTTCGTCAGTCGAGACCTGATGGATGTTTCTGGGAACATTATTATCATGGCATGGTTAGAGCGCCAGCTCGCTCAAACGCATGGTCTTAGCGCCAACTCGCTTATCAATTCGTAAGTCAAGTACGAATTCACGCCTTCGGTTGCAATGACCGTCGTCATTGTCCTCAGGTGTCGCTTTGCGCCAGCTTTGCTTTAGGTACCTATCCACGTCGCAGGCTTTACTGAGGGCCTTTGATGTCCTGTACACCACAGCCCATCAGCGGCGACATCTTGTACGCCCTCATGGGCATCTTTCACGTCGCAGACTTATTATCTTTAATGTCGGGTACACCGCCGACCCGTCGGTCTTTGGCATCATCTCACGTCGCAGACTATCAGTCTTTGATGTCTTGTACGCCGCAGGTCCGTCGACCCTTGGTATCGATTATTTTTACAAGTGCACTGTTTATTATATCATAAACTGTATATATTCCGACAAGGCGGTATTTTATTAGGGACATCATTAGTTTACCCTGATTATAGCGCCAGCTTCGCTTCAATGCGTGGTTGTAGCACTCGCTCGCTTAAATGCGTGGTTATAGTGCCCGTTGACTTAGTACCCGAGCTCTTTGTCGGAGGCCTGGAATTTGAAAGCAATGGAGAAATGGAGCTCCTTTCTCCTTGGTTAATGACGAGGTCCCTGGCTCCTGATCTCCGGAGGTTCGGATCTTCGGCTGCTCAGGCGTACCATTTTGGGCTCTGTTGGAAATTGAGATTCCCCTTGCCCGGAGCTCCTAATGTGAGCCTTAGATGGAGCTGGCCTATATTTAGAGGAGGTGGGGGTTGTCTGCCTTCAGTCGGCGCAGATCCCGCAATCCTCCTTGGATACCTCCCTACCTTGGTCGAGGCCATGGTCAAAGAACCTTCCCAGATGTCCTGCTAGGATGGGCTCTTCGATTTCATCTTCTCATCATGGGATGTCTCTTGTGTATCATTATGCACCAGCATGGAGCTGCGCCTTTAACTCCCTCGGATCTTCGGGCATCAGCGCGGAGCTATCTTTTAGGTCCCACGAACCCTTGTGTGCTAGAGGAGCTTGGCTTTGAGATCCTTCGGACCTTTGTACACCTTTACAGAGCTGGGCTTTTAAGTCTTGTTGCTCAGGTGCATGATTCGAGGTTTATTGGACATTGGGGTCCCCAGTGCCTCGCGCTCCTACTACGATAAGGACATGAGTCCTGACTGGAGCTGGCCCTATCTGGAATAGGCGGACGTTGTTTGCCTTTAGTCGGCACAGTTTTTGCAGACTCCTTCTCAGCTACCTTTGGACCTTGCTTGAGGCCATGATCAATGAACTTCCTTAGACGTCCCTCTAGGATGGGCCCTTCAAATGATAGCAGTTGTTAGTATTGTGTACATATTTATTATGATACTGATGATATAAATGAGAATCAGATTTAGAGGGCCCTGGAGTTCCGGCTAAGATTCATTTCATCACGGGATGTGTCCCGGCTAGTCGGGATCTCCTCTACGTTGGGGGGTTGAGGTGATTTTCGTGGTCACATTTCTTGCTTGTTCTTTCCCGCATAACAGCTTTGTGGAAGTTCAAAGGAGCTCTTGGGGGCAATGACACGACAGCTCCCATATGGAGAACGTTAGTTGGCAGACTTATTTTTTACGGAGAAACTAGTGGTCGTGTTCCCAAGGCTGCAATGTTGGACCTGCTTATGTATGTGTGGAGGCCTTCGTCCTCCCTTTGTCGATGAAAGGGTAGGACCCGCCGGTCCTTAGCATCTTGGATCTCTTATACCAGCGTGGAGCACATATAATAGATCCACTGGGCCTTCCTGTGCTCGGGCGGAGCTGGTTTGGAGTTCCCAAAAGCGAATCTTCGTATGCGACTGAGGCACGAACCTTTGCTACCGCGGCTAGCACCTTTTTCAGGTATTTCGTCAGGATAAGCCTCTCGATCACATCCTTTAAACAATAACAATTGTTAGGTTGGTGGACATGTTTACCATGATAACAATACATATAATAGAGAATGAGATTTTAGAGGGTCCTGAAGTCCCGGCGAAGAGCCTTATTAACGCGGATGTCTTCTGTGGATCTTCATGTTCCCTCATGGAACTGGGCTTTTATCTCCACTGGTCTTCGAGTGTCGGTGCGGAGCTGACTTCTAGGTCCACGGACCTTCGTATGCCCGTGCGGAGCTGGACTCTGATCTCCCGCGAATCTTCGTACATCAGCGTGTGGATTGGCTTCTAGGTCCCATGGACCTTCGTGTGCTAGCGAGGAGCTTGGCTTGTATTTTCCACGGATCTTTGGACGTCAGGATGGAGCTGCTTCTAGGTCCCAAGGATCCTCATGTGTCAGCACAGAGCTGGGCTTGTATCTCCCTCGGACCTTCGGAAGTCAGCGTGGAGCTGGGCTTCCGGCACGGAGTTGGTCTTCGTAAATCTCAATGGTTCTCCACAAAGGAGTTCAGCTTTACGGATCAACTTGGAGCTTGGCTCTTAGATCCCAAATGTAGGAGCTGGAGTCTTCACGGAGCTGAGCTTTTTAATTAAGCCTTCTGCCAGCGCGGAGCTGGGAGGTCCCGAATGCGGAGCTTCGGGTCTTCGTGCTAGCGCAGAGCTGAGGAGGTTCCGAAGGCGGAGCTTCGGGTCTTCTCGCCAGTGGGGAGCTGGGCTTTTAGGTATCGACGTGGAGCTTCGGGTCTTCTTTCCAGCGCGGAGCTGGACTTTTAGGTTCCGAAGGGGGAGCTTCGGATTTTGCTCTGGGATCTAGAACGGGACCTCGAACAGACTCCTTTAGGGCAACTGCCTGGATGAGCATCTCTATTTCGTCCTTCCAATGATAGCAACTGTAAGTATGATGCCCATATTTATTATGATAAAGACAATATAAATTAGAATGAGGTTTAGAAGGCCCTGAAGTTCCGGTCGCAGACCTTCTCATCCCCGTATGCCTCCGTGCTAAGGTCAGGATCTCTTCTCGATTGTTGCGTAGTAGCATGAACCTTTGCGGGGCCCTCAAAAGAGATCCCCAAGGCTCCCTCCTTCTTTGCGTAACTACTGGCTTTTCCTCTGTTTGAGGTCTGCCTGGGTATTATGATATCCCTTTACGACTTATATGTACTGTCTTGCTTGTCTTCATCATCTCAGGCATGTTTTCAGGTCCTGACCGTTCCTCAACACGTTTGGCAGTTTCTGGAGGTCCTCCTCTGCGAATTGTGGATCTAGGTTCTTCGATATGGACAACTCTTCATCCATTGACGTCTCGCGCACTTTGTTTTGTCCCAACAGACAGAAGAAGGGAAAAACAGTAAATCCTCAGCACAACTTCGCACAGTACCAACAAAAATTACTCACGGCTTCAACTCGGAGTTTCCCATAGACGGCGCCATTTGATATTGGGCTCTCCCAATCAACAAGATTTTTATGTGTGGGGAAATTTATATAGCCGGAGAGTCGATTATTATAAAGTTTAAGGACGTGCGTAAGGTGCTTATTTATAAGGGAACTGTAAGGGACGTGTTTGGGATGCGTTTGGGACGTGTTGGGACGTATTTGGGGCGTGTTGGGACGTATTTGAGGCGTCGGGGACCTGTCTGGGCAGTGTTTGGGGTATTGGGGGACCTGTTTTGGAACGTAAATGAAAGAACACATGATGTACGTGGTTCGGATCTTTGCAGATCCTACGTCCACGGGGCGCTATGGAACTGTTTTCACTAGACTTTAATGAATTACACACTCAAACTACCTATTCCTCACGTTCTCTCAAGGACAGAAGGCGTAATAAAGAAAGGTGTTTCCATAGTGAGAGAGAGAGAGATTTCGTAAGTGTTTTATGTGTTAAAACGTGAATGAATGGTGAAAATGACGAAGTCCCCTTCTTATAGGAGGCTCTTGGATATTGCCTGAAACGTCCCTAGCTCTTGGATATTGCCTGAAGGTACGTCCCTAGCTCTTGGATATTGCCTGAAGGTACGTCTCCCGATTCCTGGTGATATGACCCCCTGGGACAATGTGCTGCGCAGCTTTCGCAGTCTTGTCAGAGGTCACTGTAGCGTATTGAAGAAGCTATGTTCCTCCCTATGAGCTCCTAGCTTATCAAAGAAGCTTCGTTTCTCCCGGGGCACTACCAGCTAGTTCCGCAGGTCCCTAAAATCCTTATTTCCTGTTGTTAGCTCCCTAAAGTCTTTCGTAGGTCCCTGAAGGTCCCTATCTTCACCATTTATCATTAACTTTTGAGTACTAAACATTTTTCTGCCGGGCCTAACGGGCCCCTTCTTATTTATTTTATGGCCCATCCATTTTGGTCTGTATCAAGCTCCATATTTCTTAGGACTGCTATGATAGGGGTTCTTCAGTCGTCCCTACCTTCTATATCTACCATGAACATCCCTATCTCCTCCTTTTCTGTTGTGAGGTTGGTAATACCATCTTCTCTGATGGCAGATCTCGAGCTTTCTACTTTGGCCAAGTTGTGAGCCTGGTGGTTCTCTTATCTGGGGACCTGCATGATTTCACGATAATCAAAATTTCAGGTTAGTCCTCTACTTTCTTACCGTAATCTATCATTTTTTCGTCCTTCATCTCGTAGTTCCCCTTTACTTGCTGCACCGCCAACTGTGAATCTGAGAATATGGTGACGTCCCTTGCTCCCATTTCCTTCACAATTCTCAGGCCATGGATTAGAGCTTCACACTCTAATTCATTATTCGAGGCTTGGAACAGGAATGTTATGGCAAAGCGGAGTTTCTTCCCTTCGGGGCTGATGATGAGGATTCCTGCTCCAAATCTTTGGGAGGTGCCAGATCCGTCCACATATACCTTCCATTGTTGTTTTGGTGGTCCCTTGGTGGTATCTAATACAATGTCGGGGAGGGCCTAGGCCTTGATAGCTGCTCGTCGCTCGAACTCCATATCGTACTCCCCTAGTTCAATAGCCCACTTCACCATTCTGTCGGAGAGATCCGATCGGCTCAATATCTGTTTGAAGGAGGCCTGTCCTTGTTCGATGCGGATCCTACGAACTTCTTCTCTTTTGCCTTGGTACCCGGCTCGGGACCTTTGCGAACAAACTCCTTTAAGTGCCCTGCTTGGATGAGCCTCTCTATCTCATCCTTCAAATGATAACAATTATTAGTATGGTGCACGTATTCATTATGGTAACGACAATATAAATTAGAGTGGGGCTTAGAGGGTTTTGAGGTCCCGGTTTAGGGCCTTCTCAAGGCGGGATGTCTTCCTGCTAAGCTTAGGATCTCCTCCGAGTTGTTACGCAGTGGTGTGAATCTCCTTGGTATCCTGGGCGGAGATCCCCACTATTCTCTATGGGGAGGTCGCGGTAGTGGCTTTCCCAGGCCATGGTTTCTTGTTGCTCCTTTCTTCTTGGGCGTGGCGGCCTGTTTTTCCTCCTGCGCTTTAGCAATCTTACTCTCTTCCAAGTATACTTGTCTGCCCTTAGTAACAGTTCCTCGAAATACTGGGGAGGCCTCTTGGAGAGGGATGCAAAGAAGTTCCCATCAGGGAGCCCATTGACCAAAGCGCCTACTTTGACAGATGGAGTTGTCGTGGGTACCTCTAAAGCAGCAATGTTGAACCGGTTTATATATGCACGGAGGCCTTCATTCTCCCATGTCTTACTTGGAAAAACAACGTGTCGGACTTGGGCTAATGTCAGGCCCTAGCGAACTGGATAATGAACATGAGTTGGAACTCCTCAAAGGACTTGATAGACCCGAGAGCTAGCTGGCTAAACTACTGTTGGGATAACTAAGATGATCAGGAATACCCGACATTTGACTCCATCGGAGAAGGCGTGTAACAAGACTGTGTTTTGGAAGCGTAAGACATATTACACGGGTGTGGTCCCATCATACTCGTAGGGCAGTTGTTTGAAGTTAGAGGAGACTTCCTCTACCAACAGTTCCTTGGCAAAGGGAGTTTCGGCCACGAGCCCTTCCCCCAACCTCGGATGCATGGTGTGGTTCTGTACTCCGTCCACGACTTGCTTGAGATTCTCGATTTGATCTCGCAACTCCTTTTCTTTCTCCGCCCACGAGTCTTCCTTCCTTCCCGATCGTGGTGCGATGTTCCTTCTTTTTTCGAGCTCCCCGCTCCATTTGCTTGTTCGTGAGCTTCACTAGTGGAGCTGACGGAGATCCGTGTGGGTGTCTAAACCTCCCCTTCTGATTTGTCGGCTTTGCCATGCTCTACTTCCTCGTTTTGGGCCCGCTTTTCAGGTCCAGTACACCCTGGGGCATGTCTGGCGGTCGGAGGTGGTACTTCTTCCCTTCGTGACTCATTTTTGGACTCCGACTGCCTTTTAGGTGTTTCCCAAGGTTCCGCGGACAGTGCTCGGTGTCGCATTTCCTCCTCATTTCCCCCGTCACTTCAGTAAATCGGCCATCGACCTGCTCCGTCCTTGCTGATGATCGAGCCTTTTATCGCTGCTTTCGTTTCTTCACCTTTCGGCTAAGGTGTTGTTGATGGTATTGCGCATGAGGAGGTCCAGCTGGGCCGCGGTTAAGGTGATGGGGGTCTCAGGCTCTAATGGTACGAAGACAGATTCTGGATGGCCGCTTGCTCCGGGCGACTGCCTTTAGCGGCTTCGGCAAACTGAGGATCAAATTTTTTTCGCAAAGGGGGACCTTCCTCCATTGGTCCCTTCATGCCTTTCGTCTCGTCTCAGCAGATAAATAGAAAAAAAAGAAAAGAGAAAGATAATAAAGTCCTGAACACAACTTTGCACAATAGTAGAAGAGGTTACTCACGCTTTCAACCCTGTATTTCCCACAGACGGCGCCATTTGATATGGGGCTCTCCCAGTCAAAAATATTTGTATAGGTGGTTCGGGAATTTATATAGCAGTAGATTAATTTTTACAAAGTCTAGGGGCGTGCATTGAATGCTCGTTTGTGAAGGACGTAGAAAAGGGACGTAAAATAGAAAGACACGAGGAGGTACATGGTTCAAATCCTTTTGGATTCTACGTCCACGGGGCGCTGTGGAACTTCCTTTCACTATTTCGGAACATGTTACACACTCCTTTTTACCTACCTTCGCTTCAAAAAGGAAATCTAAGTGTTGGAAGAAAACTTGTTTTAATGCACTAAAAGAGAAAAATGTCTAAGTATTTTCGTATTCTAATAATGGTGATGATGAAGAAATGGCTAAGTCCTCCTTATATAGAAGTTCCTCGCCGCCCTTGCCAGGTAATGTCCCAGGACTTCAAATGTGACATGTGAGTATACAGTAGAAAAGCAGGCATTGAGTGACTTCTCTGCAACAGTCACAGTGGCACTGCCCTACCGCGTCCTACCAGTCTTTCCTTCCCTTTTAGATGTCTTTTCGTGCGCAGCTCTCAGAGAAAACCCTCCTTTTCCCCAGCTGTTAAAGTCCCTGCAAATCTTCTTTTTTCCTTTATTATTTTCGACTGAATATTAATCCCTCACCTTTGTGGGCTTTATTGGGCCTTTTATTTATTTTTTGGCCCATCCATGGCCCGTATCACATATCTATATTTTTATATCGCACATCATCTATAGCCTTACTCTTACATTCCTACTCTACCTAATCCTCCTTTAAATGAGGGTTAATTTGGGTTCATGCCCTATTAGGCAGTTTTCAACATAGTTCAGGCCCATAAGGTTTTAATTTAGGCAGAAGGACATATGTACCAAATATAAGTTTGAAGGACCCATGTGACAGGAATGACAATTCTATCCTTCATAGTTGCCAAAATTACAGCCATTTGCCATTGTCTTCTTCTCCAAACGATTGAAGCAAAAACAACCTTCAACGAAGACCAACATTTACGATCTAAAGCCGGCTCAATCTCGACGTTAATGAACGAATAAGGTTAAATCAATGATAATTTCGGTGTCAATAATCAATCAAAATATTTGAAGTTTATATTGGAATAATGTATTAAAAGTAGTTCGAAAATCTCGTTGAAACAAGGAAAAATATGGACTTTAATGTTGAATAAGGTGAAATTGATCGTGTGTCTTAATAATCAATGAAAATATTGATGTTAATCGCGAATAAATTTGACGCGGTCCATGATTGAAGCTTTTGTTAATAAAACGATCTCTAAGTAACAATTTATGTATTTTGGGTAACAGTTTATGACTGGGTAACAGTTTATGCATTCTGGGTAACACTTTATGCATTTTGGATAACGCTTTATGCTATGGGTAACAGTTCATGCATTTTGGGTAACAATTTATGCATTCTGGGTAACACTGCATTATGCATTGCCCGAAAATGACAACCTGCACCTTTTGTAGTATAACTTTCGATCTAGAATTCAAATGACCTTGATTCAAGCTCCCTTGATTAGCCAAGTTAATTATGTATAACTTTTATTCTTTACGTTATTTAGGATTCGAAATCCATTGATCTAAAAAATGTACCCGAAAAAGATTTACGGGTACTTAGGGATGTTGCCGAAAATGGCATTGCCTAAAAATTGCAATCTGCACCTTTTTTAGTATAACTTTCGATCTAAAATTCCAATGACTTTGATTCAAACCCCTGTGAATATCCAACTTAATTATGTATAACTTTTATTCTTTAAGTTCTTTCTGATTCGCTAATACCAAATTGATAACCCCCAAATTAATCGAAGAAATTGAAGACGAGCAGCGACGACCACGAGCAGCGACGACGAGGATGTTACAATTTGGTGCTATGTGTATCTGATACTTATGTGTAGGATATTTCTTTTGAACAAACTTCGCTTCTGTTGCTGAAAATGTATGCATGATTCTGGCACGATATGTAGCCAACAAGGAAGTACAATACGAGTAACAGAATTCTTAGTCTCAATAACAACTTAATATGTAATTATTTATGCTTTTCAAATTTTATATTGTAAGCACACTACATTCACTAAAATATACGAAGTTTTAGATAAAACATATTAATTAAGGTTATGATTTTCGTGGATATTATGTTGGAATTAAAGAAGTTGAAGTAATGGAAACAAGTATCATTCTTCTTCAAAGGATGATAATGCTTCTACAAAATTGATTCTACTTACTCAAAACATGTGGATATGAATTATTAGTTGTTTATTACAATCCAGATGGTCGACCTAACATAAATGATTCAACAAATCAAAGACATCTTCAATTAATCTTAAACGTAAATCATATGTCGTTTACTGATTTCCTGCAGTAACCGTTTAACAATTATCAGTAACAAATCAAGAGGAGAGAAGAACATAAATGTATATTTTGGTAACAATGTCCTACAATACGAGTAACAGAATACATATTCACAATAACAATTTCATATGTAACTAGTTTAGGTTATGATTTTCCAATTTTATATTGTAAACACGCTACATTCATAAAAGATATGAATTTGAGAAGTTTTAAATTAAAATATATTAGTTTAGGTTGTGATTATCGTCGAAGGTTATGTTGGATTTGAAGAAGTTGGAGTATATAGTATGAAAAACAAGTACCATTATTCTTCAAATGATGATAATGCTTCTACAAAATTGATTCTACTTACTCAAAACATGTGGATATGAACTATTAGTTGTTTATTACAATCCAGATGGTCGACCTAACATATATGATTCAGCAAAATTAAAGACATCTTCAATTAATCTTAAACGTAAATCATATGTCGTTCACTGATTTCCTGCAGTAACCGTTTAACAATGATCAGTAACAAATAGAGGAGAAAAGAACATAAATGTATATTTCGGTAACAATGTCCTACAAATTAGAACCCTACACATGGTAACAACTAATTTTAGTTTAATAACGGTTTTGATAGACCTAATAACGCATTTTGTACACCGAGTAACAGATTTGGTACTACGAGTAACAGTTTGGACACTGTAAAACTATACCCAAATTATTGGGGTCGACCGTATTTTCGCGAAATTAAAAGATGAACGTCGGACGAACAAGCAAACAATGTGCCGCATCGAGATGCCCATACTATGAGTACCTCGAATTTATACATATTAGATGTAATCGGTGCCAAAAACGGCTTTGATTTCATCTTATTTTCGCATATTAGAACCCTAAATAGAAATATTAAAATTCATACAAATCTTACATCTTACTTCGTCAATACCACAATATATCCTACCTTACACGACGAAATTGGTTGGTTAATGGGCATTCGAAATTTCGGAGCTCGATTCACTGTAAAAATGAGATTCGTAAAATAAATATTCTTTGTCGTTAACAATTTCTGTACCACAGTAACAAATAAGGGATGGTAAATAACAGTTCGACAGACATTTATAACAATATAATCTCACATCATAACAGAAAGTCGCCGGAAAATAATTTTTAGTTCAGTATGTTAGGAAGGGTATTTTCGTCATTACATATTTTTAATCCTTATCTCTGACATTTTCGAAAAAATTGGTCTTTAAACTAATTGGAATTCTGACGGGACTGAACGGCTTACAAAATTACTGAGTGGGGACCGAATACAAATCGCCCCTTTAAACAATACGACGTCTCAATATCATCAATGACCTATTCTAGAGCCGACGTAGAAAATTACTACAAATACAATTAATTTTCTTACAAACTCTCTTTTGTGCTCAGGAAAACATTGAATCTCAGTTTCAGAAGTAACTTAAGTTTATTTTTCTCGACAGAATTAACTTAGTTGGTTGAGAGCTGGTGGAGTTAAGAACGCGTGTCTTTATTATGACACACAAATAATAATAATAATAATTTCCCTAATAATAATGATAATAGAAAACGCCTACCCTATTTAAAACCTTATGGACCATACTTTGCTTGCTTGTTTTATAACATCCCATGCATCTCCTATTTAATGCCATATATATACGACCATGGTCTTCAAAAGTCTCAACTATTTCCACTGACCAAAACCAAACTACGCAGAGAAGGACAACAAATTTAAACCTTTGTTACTAATAATGTAATAAAAGAACACTGTTATGGCTTTCTCTTAGCTAGCTTCCGCCCCATTTCTTGGAAAACCCCATTTCACTAAATATTAAATACTTTTTCTTGATTTTCACTTGAAAAAAAAGAGAGCTTGAGATTCTTCAATGAAAGCTGGGGAAGGAAGATCATTGGCTGAAACGCCTACGTGGGCAGTAGCTACTGTAATCACTTTGCTTGTCGCCATTGGATTCTCCATTCATGGAGGCTTGAAGAAGTTTGGAAATGTAATTTTTCATAAAAAAGAATTAAAGAACTTTCTTGAATGCTCACCATTTTTTGTTAATCATTTTTTTTATGTGTTTGCTTGTGTGGATAGTGGTTGGATAGGACTAAGAGGAAGCACCTATTTGCAGCACTTGAGAAGATAAAGGAAGGTATTACTGAACTTTCACTATATATGTTATTGCTGTTTTTTTTTGTTGCATTTGCTTCTTTGGGGGAAAAAAAGGGGAGGAAAAAAAAAGATTTTTTGTGAAATCAGAGCTGATGGTATTTGGGCTTCTGTCTCTTTTGATGGGCCATTGGATAATCTTCGTTGCGAAAATCTGCGTTAAGTCGTCGGCGCTGAGCAGCCGATTCTATCCATGTCGGTCGATGAATCGTGTGAATAATCGCTCGATTTCGCGTCTGCTCATCGACGATACTCGCTCAGAATTTTGTCCCGAGGTCCGTCGGTAAACTTATATTCGTTTAGTTAAATGCGCAATATAGAGTAGAATCTGTAATATTTCGAACGAGAGAAATATAGAGTAGAATGTCAGTGACGAGCACGAGAAGTAGGAACATGAAGTAAAATGACTACAATCACTTCAAACTACGTCTGCAAATCATACTTTCGTCAAAGGAGTCGTACACAAAAACGTAGCCGAAATGACTCTATATTTAAACTGAATTATAATCTCAATGCTGTGTGATTATTATTAGGATCACCAGCCATTTGCTTCGTACGAGAGCCTCGAGCAGCTCCATCGTTTCTTGTTCGTCCTCGGCGTTACTCACGTTTCTTATAGCTTTCTCGCTATTGCGCTATCCATGATCAAGGTCCATTATATTATTACGTGTCAAGTTTCGATTTTCCCATGCTTAACACTGTGTTTGGTTTGAAGAAAAGTACTGCGAAAAAAGAAAAATGTTACAGCAAACGATTGTAATAAGTTTTTCCTGGTGGTTTTCACTGGTTTCAAGTATAAACTACATTTTCCTTTCTTTTAGTTTCCTCGGCAATTTCTTCAAAGAAACAATTTATTTCTTTTCCGTTTCATTTTCTTTTCCATACTAGTTTTCACAAACCAAACACACACCCTAAGAAAACCGAATTTTTAATTAATTTTGACGCAGATCTATAGCTGGAGAACGTGGGAGAATCACGCCAAGACGCTGGCTTTTCAGGGATTGCTGATGAGCGGGACTTCTTCCGCGGGTAATTTAAAACATTTCGTAAGATTTTTTTTCGAAAACGTAAGGCGCGTGTCGTGGGATGAAAATACTTAATTTTTTCGAAAAAGAATAAAAATAAAATTGTTCTCGTAGATATGGAGACTAGCGACGGGATTAGGGTTAGGCGCTTGTCAAGCTTCGTGTGCAACCACACTTCTCACCCATGGAGTAGGCACGACTTCCTCGTTTGGCTGGTAAAAATGTTACCTAATCCCTTACATAAATCGGTATTGGAACGGCGATATTCGAGGATAGACTCCGAGTAGTCGCAGTCTCTGTCGTAAAACTCGGCCTGAGCGGTGTCCTGCGTAGCGAAATTCGTTTCTATTTTTATGGGAAAAAACTACTAAATACCAAAAAAAAAGTTGTTAGGATTGGCATTATTCGTTTAGATAGATAAATCTCGTATACGTTTACTTTGATATATTAGTATATAAAACATAAGTAATAAAATATGTTGGGCCCTGCTTAGGCCGTCTAGCGCCTAACGAGTTTTACAATATTGATAACGGCCAGGAGAAGACAACCATGCGCCTTTCCATAAAACTGTCGATCCAATTATATTAGAATGCGTTTAGATTCGCGTATTTGAATGGAATCGGATATTATGAATTTCAAAATCTTAATTTCAAAATTCAAATTCATTGTTTGGCAAACTTTAGGATTTCGAATTCGGATTTTAAAATGAAGCTGGAGATTGAGAAGCTCATCGAACTCGATTTCTAACTTTTTCATAAGATTAAAAAGTACAAATAAATTAAAAATAATAAATAATAAAACAAAACGCGAGCCGACATGCGAGTTTTTGAGCACCCACGAGAGAGCTCGAGCTCTGGCTCATTCGCATCATAACGAGCTCGGAGCCGGCTCATCGAGCTCGTGAGTCAGCTCGACTCATTGTTCACTGCCAAATATAATTTATTATTATTACTTTCATTTTTTTATCACTTTTTATTTTATGATGATTAGTATTTATTATGAATATTATTATTATTATTATTATTATTATTGAAAAATTCATTCAACTTTGGATTTCGAAAACAGACCATTTGACATAGAATTTCAAATCCGACAGATAATAAGTGTTTAGATTTAACCTCGGATTTGGACGAAATCGAAATCCGTCCGACTGCCTAACGGAATATTTGGGGGGGAATTCGAACTTCAAATCGAAATCCGAAATCCAAACGAAACATTTAGGATTTTTTGAATACCCAGGCCTTCGGTACTTAAAAAATGAAGGGCTAAATGCAATCTTCACGTGACAATGCAATGACACTGGAACATTCATGTCCGTTTCGGCGAACCATGCATATATAAGAACAAAGGTCTATTATATAGCTTTGTTCTATGAAATATTGTCATCATTCTTTTATTTTTTTGGATTATTTTTCTCAGCTCTGCTTCAGTCGCCAGTTTTGGAGTTCCATCAACCAAGCAGACTACATGGCCTTACGACTCGGTTTTATTACCGTAAGAGCTCTTTATTACCGTAGAATTTGCTCGAAATCGTTGTTGAAATGATTTCCTTGACTAATTCGTATTTGCAGGGCCATCAGTTGCCTTTTACGTACGATTTCCACAACTACATGCTTCGGAGCATGGAAGAAGAGTTTAGGGATATCGTAGGCATTAGGTATATTTCATTACACAGCATTCTTCGTTCTTCGATAGACAACGCAGCTATTTGATCTTCTTCACGTCTCTTTATTGCAGCATTCCTCTTTGGATTTTCGCCGTTGTGTGTATAATTCTCGGATTCCATGGTAATGAAATTTTATATTCTTTCTTGGTTTCGAAAAAAATAATGATAAGGGTTCGATCTTTTTTTTTTTTTTTTTTTCGCGGGATCATCAGGGACGAACATATACTTTTGGATGTCGTTTCTTCCAACGATAGTAAGTTTCCAACTTTCCTCATTAGCTGTCTGAATTGTATGTCATATCTTTCCGACCGCGCTTTTATTCTTTGTTGGGAATAAAATCCCCTTTTTGCCAAACCGAGAAGCTCAAGTTGGCAATACAGGGAGTAACCACAAGCTTATAAACTGGTCCCTACTATCCAATTATTCGATATGGGACTTGGGTTTGCTAACACAAGATTTATAATATATATATATATATATATATATATATATATATATATATATATTTTGTTTTTCTCTATGTGTAGTTGATACTTCTTATGGGCACAAAGCTTCACCGAATAGTGGTGAAGCTTGCGGTCGAAATTATGGACTCGAGCCAGTGGAAAGGCGTTCAGCAGTTCAATCTCAGGGACGAGCTTTTCTGGTTCGGCAGTCCCGGGCTTCTCCTTCGGGTCATACAGTTCGTCTCGTTTCAGGTTCTCGAATTTTCCGCCCCCTTCTTTCGAAACCTTAAAATAAATTTTGAAAAAAACTAACCAATATTTATTTACGCACAAAAATAATTTAGAACGCTTTCGAGATGGCAATGTATCTATGGTCTCTGGTAAGCGAAGAAGCTTTTTTCTTGAAGATTTCAGACATGCATATTCTTGAACTGATCGATGCTTCTTTTTTTTCGTTACGTTCAAGTGGGAAATAAAGGGACCGACGTGCTACACGGGGGATCGATCTTTTCTTGCGATCCGCCTGACGTTTGGGTAGGTTATTTCCTGACATTAGAATTTATATATATATATATATATATATAGTTTTTACCCCTGCAATGCACGGTATTAACTATTTGCAATTATTATATGTTAATACAATTATTATAACTTTATGTTTGTTAGTGGGTAATTACTGTGGAGGATTTTTTTTAATTTTGTTATTATTTAATTTATTTTAAGTTAAGAGGCATGTGGCAGCATATGAAAACACCCACATTTCTATAAGATAAATTCCTGCCGTTTAAATCGAGATTTTTTCGCAGGGTTCTGTCCCAGATTTGGTGCAGTTTCATCACTTTTCCTCTCTACATCATAGTAACTCAGGTAATAATAGGATTCCAAAGATACGAAAAATAACACAATGTCTATTTGTGGCCTTGTTCTTATATGCCCCCAGGTATAAACGTCGATCATTAAAGAAAAAACATACTATAAAATTTATTGCAATTATTTAATATATTATATCATCAGTAAGAAGAAAATTAAAAGGATCAGGACTAGGGGATATTAGGAAAGAATATTGCCCTAAACTAAAAGAGCCAAAAAAAAAATTAAGGCATATATTGGGTCATAAAATAACACCCTTAAAAATTTTGGGGCCATGTGTTACATGCAAGTATGCACATAGACCAAATTTGGCCCTATTTCTTTGCAAAGTTTCCATCTTCAAATATTTTTCTTTTCGATTTTCTATTCAGATGGGCTCGAAGTATAAGAGAACAATCGTATCTGAAAACGTGAGAAAGTCGCTCCACGGATGGAGGAAGAAGGTCAAAACTAGGCACCCCATCGATCTTAGGACCGTCGCCTCGACGACATCCTTAGACTCCATGTTAGAAGACGAAAGAACCGTCGAGAATAGCGATCTTATGAACCTCGACGAACATACAGATGAAGGGACAATTCACGACGTCGAATTCATCAATCTATCTCCCGAAGAAACGAACGAGGGCGATGATATGCTTTTGTGCGATCCCGAGGATAGTTCCTATGTTCCAAATGGGGAGATTGATGCTAATATATGAGGTTGTGGAGATAGAAGAAATTCAGCGCCTAATTATAATCACTATTGCAAGCATATAGTGTTGTAATGTTTTCAAGAACTGTAATAATAGTTAGTTGAGATGTTCCACAAACTGTATATAGCTGAAGGATGATGAGGCTGAGTTTGTTTTTCCTAACTCTCCAAATTCGAAAACCGTATTTTCTCCACGTTATTCTGTTAATGGAGGTAGGGGAGCTCGTCATCTTTTCTTTTGTGCTGGTTTCTTTTTTTTTTCGTATTTGCTCGGTTTGGGAGCTCGTGTCTCTGTGTTAGGCCCGATGTGCTGTGGAGCAGTTCTTCCGAAGAAGACGAGTTTCGGAGTTGAAGACAAAATATAGTAAAAAGTATCATAGGTTGGAGTTGTAGGCTCGATTTGTAATTATGTTTTTTTAAATGATTCAAACTCTAACTTGCACACTTTTTAAATAATTTTCTTCTTTCTTATCTCGGGTTTCAAGCTCTTTAGATGATTTTGCTATATCCATGTAATTTCCAAGTCCAAGTCCGTATAAACTATAATAGCAAAGAATTCAAGTATAAACCGAACATTTTCTCCGTATATAAGGAGTTTATAAAAATGACAAACTTGACTTAACGGAACTCAAATTGAAAATTTTAATTTGATAATCCGCGTGCAATGCAATAATTTGTAGTTGCATTTACTTCACGTGACAAGGCAAGATAATGTACCATTTATCTAATGTTATCTTGTCACTTCCCACAAGATCATTTAAATAAAGCGCGAGATAATTATGAGGCCCCTATTGAGCATTGGATAATTTATCTCAAAGTGATTGTCGAGATTAACCAATCCATTTTGTAATAAGAAAATGACACCAATATACCCTTGAAACGACAATTCCATCAAATTATAAATCATCGTTATGTTATATGATTTATATGATAAAACATAAATAAACATATTTATTCGTTTAATGGCGATCAAATTGGTCATTTTTAATATTCATAAGAGTTATTTGTTATATCGACATTGTTTCTTTGATGCAGGATTAGAATGGTAACTTAACAAGCCAATGTAACGTAATATTATTTTTAGGGATAATTGCTAATTTGGTCCCTCACTTATAAGTTTATATCAGTTTTAGTTCCTCGAAAACACACGTTATCAATATACGTCCCTCAATTTTTTCCGTTAATCAATTTTAGTCCTTTCCGTCAAGTTTGACCGGATTGACCGCCAAAACTAACGGAATCGGCCGTTTGTGGCATTAAATATTAGAAAAAAAAATGAAAAACTGCTCAAATGGAAACTGAACAAGAAATGTGAAAAATATAATATCATAAGATAGATTATTTCTCCTTTCATTAACCAAAAGCTTGTACAATTGCTCTGGGTAGATAAAAACTGCTAATTTACTATGTATATTTACATATTACTTTGATTATCATCTTGTTCTTAATTTTTTAATTTATTGAAACAAATTAACTTATTAAATATTTTAAGTATAATGAATATATATTTATGTATTAGAGTAGATGTATAAAAAAATTACCGTTAAAAGTAATCTGCCATAAACTCGTTATATTGTACTCCATAAACGGGGTTTTTAATAAAATAATTAAAAAAATATAAATTCATTAACAAAATAATTATGAAATCAAAACCATTAATAAAATAGAGATTTTCGTATCCTATTTATACAAGTTAGTAACTCGTAATACCACTATACGAGTTACTTATCCACAGTGGAATGACATGTCAGTTCAGGTAACTTGTAATAACAACATACGAGTTACTGTCTCTTTTCTTGTTTTTTTTTTTTTTAATTTTTATTTTATAACTTTTTGTTTTTTAAATTATTTTATATTTATTAATTATATAATCCATCAAATCATAAAATCATCATTATCTCATGTGATTTACATAATAAAAATCAACAAACGCATCTAATTTATTGTTTGCTTTGCTACGATTAAAATGATATGCATATCTTATATTTTTCGAATCTCGAAAATTTTTAAATATTTATTATCTTATTGTTTGTTTCAAGAATTCCTAACTTTATAAAAATAATTAAATATTTATGATATTCGAAAAATGTAAGAAATGCATATCATTTTAATCGTCGCGAAACAAACAATTAATTAAATGCGTTTGTTGATTTGTATTATGTAAATCACATGAGATAATGATGATTTTATGATTTGGTGGATTATATAATTAATAAATATAAAATAAGTTAAAAAAAACATAAAAATAAAAAATAAATAAAAAAAAAAAGAAGAAAAGAGACGTAACTCGTCACTTGTAATTACGAGTTACTTGAAATGATGTCATTGTGCGTGCCACCGTGGACAAGTAACTCGTATACAGTTATTACGAGTTACTAACTCGTATAAATAGGATACGAAAATCTCTATTTTATTAATGGTATTAATTTCATAATTATTTTGTTAATGATTTATATTTTGTTTATTATTTTATTATAAAAGGCGTAATAAACTAGGGTAAATTTGCATCCAGTCCCTAGTTAGTATTTTTGGTAAGAGTTCAGTCCCTATCAGAGGTCACATTAGTTTTAAGGACCAAAAATTCAAAAATTGCAGAGATAAGGATTTAAAATATGTATTGACGAAAATACTCATCCCAACATACTGAACTAATAGTTATTTTCCAGCGACTTTCTGTTATGCTTTTAGATTATATTGTTATAAATGTCTAGCGAATTGTTATTTTCCATACCTTATCTGTTACTACGATGCAGAAAATTGTCATTGACATAGTATTTATTTTACGAATCCCGTTTTTACAGTGAATCGAGGTCCGAAATTTCGAATGCCCATTAACCAACCAAAACTGGCGTGTAATGTAGGATGTATTGTGGTATTGACGAAGCAAGATGTAAGATTTGTATGAGCTTTTTCATCTTTCTATTTAGGGTTCTAATATGCGAAAATAAGACGAAATCAAAGCCGTTTTTGGCACCGATTACATCTAATATTTACAAATTCGAAGTACCCATAGTATGGGCAGCTCGGTGCGGCTCATTTTTTGCTCGTTCGTTCGACCTTCATCTTTCAATTTTGAGAAAATACGATCGACCGCAATAATTTGGGTATATTTTTATTGTGTCCAAAATGTTACTCGCAGTGTCAAATCGGTTACCTGTTGTGCCAAAATCGTTACTAGGTCTGTCAAAACCGTTATAAACTAAACTTTATTGTTACCATGTGCTGTGTTCGAATTTGCAAAAATAAGATGAAATCAAAGCCGTTTTTGGCAACGATTACATCTTATATGTTTATATTCGAAGTACCCATAGTATGGGAAGCTTGGTGCGGCACATTGTTTGCTCGTTCATTCGACGTTCATCTTTTAATTTTGCGAAAATACGATCGACCCTATAAAGTTTGGTGTATTTTTTCGTTTTGGTTGATTTGTAAAATTCTCAGGATCTGTTACTAGTATATGTGTTTCTGTTACTATGTTGACTAAATTTGTTATTAAATTGTCGGTGAAATTTCGGGTGGGAAAACCAGAATGAGATGAACTTTGGGCGGGAGTCTAAATAAAATCAAGCGTTGATTAATGTTACCCGATATGTGTAAAACTGTTACTAGTTATATGCTTATGTGTTACCAAAATTATTATAGTTTGTAAATTAGGGTTTGTGATTAAAATCATAGCCTAAACTTATATATTTTTATGTAAAACTTCGTAATTTGACATATTTTAGTAATTGTAGCGTGTTTGAAGTATAAATTTTGAAAATCATAAAGTGAACTAATTACATATTAAATTGTTATTTTGACTATATATTCAGTTACTCGTGTTGTGTTTACTTGTTACCGACATATCGATTTCTGTTATCTTCTCCTCTTCAATTGTTGCTGATCGTTCTTAAACTGTTATTGCATGAAATCAGAAAACAATATAAGGTTGTGATTAAGATTAATTGAAGATGTCATTAATTTTTTCGAGTAATTTATGTTAGGTCGACCATCTGGATTATAATAAACATCTAATAGTTCATTTCTGCAATATTTTGTGTAAGTAGAATCGATATGGTAGAAGCATTATCATCCTTTCAAAAAGAGTGCTACTTGTTTTCCATACTATATACTCCAACTTCTTCAATTCCAATATAATCTCCACGAAAATCACAACATAAACTATTATATTTTTATTTAAAACTTCGTAAATTGATATATTTTAGTGAATGTAGCGTGTTTGAAGTATAAAATTTAAAATCATAAAGTAAACTAATTACATATTAAATTGTTATTGTGACTATGTATTCTGTTACTCGTGTTGTGTTTCCTTGTTACCTATATATCAATTCTGCTATCTTCTCCTCTTCAAATTGTTGCTGACCGCTGATAAACTGTTACTGCAAGAAATCAGTAAACAACATAGGGTTTGTGATTTGAAGATGTCATTAATTTTGTCGAGTAATTTATGTTAGGTCGACCATCTGAATTGTAATAAACATCTAATAGTTCATTTCCACAACGTTTTGTGTAAGTAGAATCAATTTGGTAGAAGCATGATCATCCTTTCAAGAAGAGTGCTACTTGTTTTCCATACTACATACTTCACCTCCTTCAATTCCAACATAATCTCCCCGAAAATCACAACCTAAACTAGTATATTTTTATCTAAAACTTTGTAAATTGATATATTTTAGTGAATGTAGCGTGTTTGAAGCATAAAATTTGAAAATCATAAAGTAAACTAATTACATATTAAATTGTTATTGTTATTACGTATTATGTTACTCATGTTGTATTTCCTTTTTACCTACATATCAATTTCTGTTATCTTCTCCTCTTTAATTGTTGCTGATCATTCTTAAACTGTTACTGCATGAAATCAGTAAACAACATAGAGTTTACATTTAAGATTAATCGAAGATGTCATTAATTTTGTTGAATCATTTATGTTAGGTCGACCATCTGGATTGTAATAAACAACTAATATTTATGGAGGCACTAAGTATTCATGGAAGAAACATGAATCTCGATAGAAAAAGTGTATATGTTCACTTTAACTAACCAATAGTCCAAGTCCTTTGTTCATGCTCATCTTGTTTTTGCAAATTAGAACCCTACACATGGTAACAATTAATTACGTATAAATAACGAGTTTGGCAGACGTAGTAACGAATTTGGTAGACCGAGTAACAACTTTGATAACAGTAAAAATATACACAAATTATTGGAGTCGATCGTATTTTCGCGTAATTGAAAGATGAAGGTCGGACAAACGAGCAGACAATGTGCCGCACTGAGCTTCCCATACTATGGGTACTTCGAATTGATACATATTAGATGTAATCGTTGGCAAAAACGGCTTTGATTCAATCTTGTTTTCGCAAATTATAACAGTACGCATGGTAACAATTTAGCTCCGTTAAATAACGGATTTAGCAGACATAGTAACGAGTTCGTCACAAATGGTAACGAATTTGGTAGACCGAGTAACAGTTTGGACACAGTAAAAATATACCCAAATTATTGGGGTCGATCATATTTTTGCGAAATTAAATGATGAACGTCGAATGAACGAGCAAACATTGTGCCGAACCAAGCTTCCCATACTATGGGTACTTCGAATATAAACATATTAGATGTAATCGTTGCAAAAAACGGCTTTGATTTCATCTTATTTTCGCAAATTCGAACACAGCACATGGTAACAATAAAGTTTAGCTTAATAACGGTTTTGACAGACCTAGTAACGATTTTGGCACAACAGTTAACCGATTTGACACTGCGAGTAACAGTTTGGACACAATAAAAATATACCCAAATTATTGGGGTGGATCGTCTTTTCTCAAAATTGAAAGATGAAGGTCGAACGAACGAGCAAAAAATGAGCCGCACTGAGCTGCCCATACTATGGGTACTTCGAATTTGTACGTATTAGATGTAATCGGTGCCAAAAATGGCTTTGATTTCGTCTTATTTTCGCATGTTAGAACCCTAAATAGAAAGATGAAAAAATGCATACAAATCTTACATCTTGCTTCGTCAATACCACAATACATCCTACATTACACGCCGATTTTGGTTGGTTAATGGGCATTCGAAATTTCGGACCTCGATTCACTGTCAAAACGGGATTCGTAAAATAAATACTATGCCGATAACAATTTTCTGCATCGTAGTAACATATAAGGTATGAAAAATAACAGTTCGCTAGACATTTATAACAATATAATCTAAAAGCATAACAGAAAGTCGCCGAAAAATAACTATTAAATCAGTATGTTGGGATGAGTATTTTCGTCAATACATATTTTAAATCCTTATCTCTGCAATTTTCGAATTTTTGGTCCTTAAAACTAATGTGACCTCTGATAGGGACTGAACTCTTACCAAAAATACCAACTAGGGACTGAATGCAAATTTACCCAATAAACTACTGCAAGAAAAAAAAAAAGCGGTTTCTACGCGGGAAGTTCCCTTAAACTCCACAGCAAACTGTCCTTTCAACGCGTTGCAAAAGTACTCCTCGATTTCCACTCACCCAATTCAAATTCCTAACCCTAACTTTATCAAGAAGAAACGCAGAAATTCAATCTGCAGAGAAGAAGACAACAATGGCGTCCCAAAACCCCGATCGAGCCCCAATCTACCCACAAATCGACGCATCAATTCCCCATTTCTCATCCACTTCCTCAACTCTCTACCCCACCATCGACATGTCCGACCTCAGCACCAACCTCTTCCCCTACGCCGAGCCTTTTTCCCCGTCCGCCCCGCCGGAAGAAGACCCAACCTCGTCGGAGCTCGTAATCAAACTCCCGAGCACCGTCCTCAACCTAATCGACAAGAACTACTCCGTCGAGCTATCCGCCGGAGATCTCCAGATCCACCGCCTCAAGCAAGGCGATAACACCGTCGCCGCCGTGGCTTCCGTCGGAGACGACGTCCAGTGGCCTCTGACCAAAGACCTGGCCGCCGTCAGGGTCGATTCGTCCCACTATTTCTTCTCCTTCAGCCCCCCTACTAAGGACGAGGAAAACGAGGTGCTGAGCTACGGTTTGACGATTTTGCCCTCTGAAAATGCAGCCCAGCTATTGAAGGAGTTAGACGGGGTTTTGGAGAAATACACCAATTTTAAGGACGTTGGGTCAGAATCGAAGAGTAGAGAGATCAGCATTGGGGAGAAAGCATCGAAGGAGGGCCAATGTGCTGCTTATTGGACGACATTGGCGCCTAATGTTGAGGATTACAGTGGAACGGCGGCGCGGCTGATAGCCGCTGGCTCGGGGCAGATGGTGAAGGGGATTCTATGGTGCGGAGATGCTACTATGGAGAGGCTAAAGTGGGGAAACGATGCGTTGAAGAAGAGGATGGTTAAGAAGGATGATGCTGAGATTGATCCCAAGACTTTGAAGAGGATTAAAAGGTAACTACATCATTTATTGTGTTGATTTCGTTGCTTAATAGTCACGATAAATAATCTTTTTCATCTGATGGCTTGTGTTAGGGCGAAGAGGGTAACGAAGATGACGGAGAAGGTGGCTAACGGGATGCTCTCGGGAGTCGTGAAGGTGTCGGGATTTTTTACGGGTTCTGTTGCAAACTCGAAACTGGGCAAGAAGTTCTTCGGCATGTTGCCGGGAGAAGTCGTGCTGGCTTCTCTCGATGGATTCAGTACGTTATTAAAACTTCTTTCTCTCCATGGACCATGTCTAGCATTCTCTGTATGTGCGAGTGGTTTTTTGCACGTGTGTTCATCTCGTAAGTTAGGGGGTGACACTTACATGACACCAAGCTTACAGAGTTGCAGTTGAAATTAAAAAAATTGAAGCAATTTAAGGATGTAATTTTCTTGCATCCTCGAATTTCTTCAATTTTGAAAGTCGTTTGGTTTTCCTCAAAATGCAACCGTGGAAGTTCTGTATCTTGAAACTGCGATGTATGATTTATCCTCGCGTTTGAAGTTTCAGCCAAAATTTTATTTCGAGGCATTGCGTTTTTAAATTGTTAAAAATTTTGAAAGTTCGTGTCCTTAATTGCATCCCGGCAAGCTGTGTGTTGTGGTAAAAAAGTAGCTTAACCTATTTGATATGTCAGTTAATGTTGCTAATGTCTCGAAGAACTGTTCCGTCTCCTTAGGTGTGTTCGATTTGTAAAAATATTAGTAGGGAAAAAAGGAAATCTAATTTCTTAAGGAAAACTTAGGAAAACCCATTTTCTCCTCCGATTTTTCTTTTCCACACTACTTTCTTCAAACCAAACAGAGAGTCTAAGCTCTCAACAACCCTGAAGAAACCAAACTAAACCCACCCTTTTGACAGTTACTCTTACATTTTCAGGCAGGGTCTGCGATGCAGTCGAAGTGACAGGAAAGAACGTGATGTCGACCTCGTCCACCGTCACAACTGACGTCGTAACTCACAAGTATTTTTTTTTGCCCCGTTTTTATTACAGTAAATATCCCGACAATCAACCATATGCTTGATTGAATCCTACTAACGACTTCGTCTTCGATTTACGTCTCTTTTTTTATTTGTCGTAATAAGGTACGGCGATGAAGCTGGTAAGGCGACGAAAGAGGGTCTCGACGCCGCGGGGCATGCAATGGGGACGGCGTGGGCAGTGTTTAAGATCAGAAAAGCGCTCAATCCGAAGAGCGTGCTTAAGCCCTCGACTTTGGCTAAGTCGGCGGCTCAATCGGCGTTAGCTGATAAGAGGTCTTCGATCTCCAAGTAAGTTTGTTATTTATCATTGGGCAAAAGCATTTATTGTTTGATTGTGTTGAAATTATTGGTGCGTGTATATCTGTTTTGTATTTGTTACTGTACTTTTGTATTTCACTTTCATGGTATGTATCTGACGTTTTCATTCAGATTAGTCTTTTTTTATCCACTGTTATGGATGCATGTGTTATAAGGATATCGATGCGGAAAAAAAAAGTGATGGTTCAACATTCTATAAGCGTAACAAACTGTTATTCGATGCGCTAAATTAGTTTTTCCTTGTTTTCTCTGTGCACGAAATTTGCATACCAATCTCACGCTATTCTCACCTGAAATCCCAGTAAGAGGGATTGGAGTTTCAATCAATGTATTCTTTTGGAAATTTTTTCAATAACGATATAGTAGGGGAAAGATTTTTTCTTAAGATTTTTCTTTTTCGTGATCATCGTACACACGATCGGATTGATGATATTATAAAAAGGAAACTGAAAAGGTAAATGAATATAGCAAGCAATTACAGGGAAGGGTGGACTTGAATGAAAAACAAATCATAATATATTTTTAAAAGAAACAAAGGAAACGGAAAAAAGTGAATATGGCCCATACAGGTCTCGAACCTGTGACCTTCGCGTTATTAGCACGACGCTCTAACCAACTGAGCTAATAGGCCATCTGTTTATCTATTTTAAATAATGGCGTTATGTAAAAATTTGTGAATATTCTCGAACGTAAGTACATCGAGGTCGAGTTGAGAAGCAGCAGATTCAGTGGCGAAGCTGCGACGGAATCGAATTTGCCGCCATGAAAGACTACGAGGTGCCTTTACACATGCTTGCTTCATATACTCTGATTGCTTTGGGAGAATTACTTTCGAAATTCAGCTGCTTTAATTCTTTGTTCCGTATGTATATCCTTTTGTTGTTTAGTATTGGTTATTTCTGCGATCGCTTTCCTCAATTCGTATTAGCCGCTTACTGGAATTAGCTGTTGTTTAGTATTGGTTATTTCTGCGATCGCTTTCGTATTAGCCGCTTACTGGAATTAGCGGAGCTCATGAATACTCTATTTAGCACCCAATCTGCAATTTCGAAACTAATTATATATGAATCTTCCGAGTATTGAATGATATAGAAGACCCTCTTTTACCCTTCAATTAGCTAACAATATCAGGCTTTGAATCTATGCCGTGTTCACTGCTACACACACACACACACACACACACACACACACACACACACACACACACACACACACACATATATATATATATATATATATATATCTTTGTTGTTCGAATGAACTTAAAAGGAAAACCTTGAAACTTATGGTTCAATCGCAATACAATGAAGTTGGAGCCGAGCTGTTCGATTCACATGTCGAGTTGATTTGATCTTTCTTACCTATATAGTTTAACATTCTCGGGAAATTTCAGAAGTCAGACCACTTATGTGACATGTTTCAGGGACTTCTTCTAGTCATTTTCATGGGTGTATCTTCTTGTCCTTGCTGTCGTAGGTTGAAGAAAGGAAGCAAGCTGCTGCTGATGTCTTGTTTCAGTATTCGAAATTCGTTCTCGCCTGTATCGGAAATCAGGCTCGGCCGTGCGACTTTAGGCTGCATTTGATGAAGGTATGCTCATCAGTTTGTTTTACTTCACTATGTTTAGTGCGTACCTGCATTTATTCAGTGTGTGTGAAAATACTGTATGCTGTTATTGTCCACCGATGCAGTGAATAGCCTAACTCACTATAGTACCTTACAACGGCCATTCAGCTATTATCATTCTTGATCAAGATGGGGTTCATTGTGGCTCTCGTTGATTCTTCCACGTCTATATCTGATAGTTTCCCTTTCTTAATGGCGCACTAAAGATGTTAATTCTTGTCAGTTAGATGAGAGACCAATTAAATTGGATTAATGGGTTCTGTTTTTGGTTAATTTTCAGGAAATTTCTGGTTTGCCAACTTCCTTGAAGAAGGCCCCGACCAATCCACCTTCTGCAGATTCGGTTGGAGAAACGTCAAGCTCGGGCTCTGCTAGACTTGAGTAGGGTTTCGAAAGGCCTTTTAGATGATCTGATACTTTGCTTCTTGATGCAATTTTCTCGGGATATGATCATCTTCGCCGTGGGATTGGAGTAGTTTTCTTTCGTTTGTATTATGCTATGCCATAGAGATATGCTTCTAATGGCTTCGCATGTTCTGAAATTTGAACGATATGTTTTATAGTTAATATACCGAGTAAGTGGTCGAATTCGAGGGAGAAGGTTAGACGCGGGCGAACAATTCAATGTTAAGATTACAAAAAACCTTCGTTGTGTTGGGCGCCTCAAATCGGTGGTTAGGGTTTGAAACCGATGGTTTGGGTTCGCTGTTCAAACTAGTTTCATAAATTTTTCTTTTATTCAAAAAATTTATGAAAAATATATTTTAAGTGTAAAAGTCGTCGGGTTTTATGGCTATCTTCGGTTAAACGACAGTTTTCGGTTTTGGAATTGGGTAAACCATAACCGAATTATCAAAAGGCGGCTACAAGTTTAAACATGGTCTAACGTCAATGGTCTGGTGAACGAAATTACGTTTCAATTTATGGTGCATCTGGTATGCAGAATTTGGTTAGGAAACGAAAAGGAAATTGAAGCGAAGATATCGTCGTTTGATGCCCCAACTTAATTGTGGGTCGTGTTTTTCATGGACAAAATTTCTGCATATCAAATGCGAACTGAATTATAATATGACGTGAACCTTAATCAGAATCGTTAAGTGTGTTTTAATTGGGACAAATTTGCAATTTCTCCAAATTGGAAGGTATTAGGTCTAATATCAGCCCAAAATAAATAATGGCATTTTCATTTCAGACTCATGTTAAGTTTCATTTAGCTTTTAGGACCCAGTCATAAATTTCATAGTTTTAAGGACCGGATTTGCACAGAACAGTTTGTTGTTCTGCAATACCACTTCATTGTTCTTTAGTACCAATTCATGGATCTGCAGTACCACTTCAGTGTTCTAAAGTACCATTTCACTATTCTGTAGTACCACTTTGTTTTTCAGTACCACTTCAACATGCTGAAATAACAGAAATGATCATTTGATACCAGTTCATATACACTGCGTAACAGTTGCGTACTTTTAGATCATTATCTCTAAATTTTCTCAAAATTGGATCCTTAAAACAATTTTTTCCGACAAGGGCCTGGACACTAAATTAAAACCATGATTGGGGCCTGAAACTCAATTTGCCGAATAAATATACGTGTCAGACACTTCCCCTCCGAAATCAGGGTATTTGTAAGAACGAACAACAGAGTAGGCGTTGAACATTAGGAGAGCGCTTCAAAGGTAGCATTTTTCCCGGCTAACTTATTTCTCCTTTCAAATTCATGCATTGCTTTTCCGAGTTTGAATTCTTGTTTTTTTCTTTATCTCTCTCCGTGGATCTTGATCCCCAATTTTCTACGTTTGCTTAGTTCCTTTTCGTACAATTCACTTTCTTTCTGCAATTCCGAGTCGTCTTTTGGGGTTTGATGTCTTGTTAAGATACTTTTTGTTCGCACAAAATCCGAAAATTGAGAATTGGACACATTTTCTTATTCGTTTCTGTTACTTTATTGTGCTATGTTTGTGCGTGGTTGTTATTAATATTGCCGATCGCAGGTTATGACTGTGCTAATCGGGTCAGATCTTCTTGGGAAGATCTGAATGAGAAGACGGTAACTGCGATTTTAAGGAGGAGAGAATCGCAATCGACGGATTATAACAGAGGCGATGAGTGCGTCAAAATTCATCAAGTGCGTGACAGTTGGTGATGGTGCTGTTGGGAAGACGTGCCTATTGATTTCATATACGAGCAACACATTCCCCACGGTCTGCATTGTTTTCTCCTTCCTTGTTTGTTAGTTTTATAGTAAATTTTATTTCGATCTTTGATTTATTTATATCGGCCCCTCGGGCGATGCATTGATTCGATGTTCTTCATGATAATTAGTTAGTATGCATGACAACTATGTCACGATGGATAAGTTGCAGACATGTCATTTTCTTTCTATGTTTCCAGTTAGTCATTCAACATATATAATTGGATGCGAGGATTGTGGTGATCTTGCCTTTCGATAGTCGCTTAAGTCTCACGACTTCCTTTTTAGGCATTTCGGATATGCTTTCGTATTGTCTATTTAGGAAAACTAAGTATGATAGCTTGGTATGTATTACTCTATGATTCTTGTAGATAAGGTTTTCATGATACCGTATAATTAACATAGGCAATCAAATTACTGCTATTTACGTGTATGGCTCAGTTACCAACTCTGAGGTGCGTAGAATAACTGAGCATTAAATTTTAACCTGCGATGTATAATCTATTCCTTCTAAAATGACAGGATTATGTGCCTACTGTATTCGACAATTTCAGTGCAAACGTCGTCGTAAATGGGAGCACTGTCAACCTCGGCCTGTGGGATACCGCTGGTAATTACTGAATATCTTTTTGTACCTTTCCTTCAGAAAGTTCACAAACATTTTTTAACATCTAATTCACATCTTTTTGTCGCTCCCGTGTTTCTTGTGTTTTCTAACCAATATGTTTGCCATTGTGCGAAACAGAACAAGAGGATTATAACAGATTAAGGCCTCTGAGTTATCGTGGAGATTTTAGCATTTTCCCTCATAAGCAAAGCTAGCTACGAAAATGTTTCTAAAAAGGTAGCTCTATGTTAGTTTTCTTTACATATTATTATTTACTTGAAACTGTTTTCTCTATCTTGACCAAGCTCATTGTTTTGTCTCTTTCCAGTGGATCCCAGAGTTGAATCATTATGCTCCTGGCGTGTTGTCCTCGTCGGAACAAAGCTTGGTTAGATCTTTGAATATATTTTACATATCTACGTATGAAAACTTTGTGTTTTTATTCTGTAAACTAGGATCTGCGTAACTCATCCGTCCTATGTTTCCTCCATTCACCATCATTAAATTACAGAAGAGAGTCTGAACGAGCGTATCTGCATTTTTTGTAACTTGTCCTTGTAATAAAAGTGAAATCCCAGTCGTGTTGTAAAACCAAATTTGGTAAATGAAATTTTAAGTTTATGTAATATCGTTCTTGGATACAGATCTTCGAGACGACAACCAATTCTTCGTCGACCATCCAGGCGCTGTGCCAATCACTGCACTGCAGGTGAGGAGAAATCAAAGTTCTTACCTTTTTTGAGTTATGGGATTGTGAATTCTTCTTACACTCATCGATATCTATCTCCTCCTCTCTTAGGGCGAGCAGCTAAGGAAGTTGATCGATGCTCCTTCTTACATCGAATGTAGTTCGAAAACACAGCAGGTTTATCAGCAGTAATCACAACCTATCGTCGCCTTTTTATTTCCCCTTTTCTTTTTCAATCATGGGCTAAATACGATCATTTGCAGAATGTGAAAGAGGTATTTGATGCAACCATTATAGTCGTACTACAACCGCCAAAGCAGAAGAAAAAGAAGGGTAAATCTCAGAAGGGATGTGATCGCGTGCGTGTATGTTTAAATAAAAGATCGTGCGAGTACGTCAAGTAATAATTAAAACGAATATATTATAACTAGAATCACGCGCGATAGGCAGTGTACCTATCGTTTGTAATATAGCTATAGTGAATATCCGAGTATCGAACACGAGGAATAAAATGAATACTAGTATTGACCTATCGAATCGATATTTAGCCTAAATAAAATAGTAGGATTTGTTTATACTACGAACTAATTTAACAGCGCAACTTAAGGATTTGACGAGTAAGGTAGTACAACTAAAAATAATACGAGTGATTTAAGATGACAAATATGTGTTTGGGGTTCGAATCCCGCTGGACGCTGTCGGCTAAAGCTACGGAATATCGTTCCTAAGTGAAAAAACCGACTAAATCGCGGTAACTTTCTACCCACTCACGGATTTGATGTCGCCCTAAACGTTCGTGGGAATCTAAGATCGTTAATTACCAAATGGCGAGGATCAAGTATTTGCTGTCGCCCTATACTCGAATCCTAACGTCTATGAACGGCCTAATCGTTATTTAGCTGTCGCCCTAAACGATGTACCGCACATTCGTATCAACACATAGACATATTGAGACAAAGAAGCAATATCATAGAACGATAAAAAGTCGAATACACGTGTTCACGATTATCCTACGCCTTAACTACGACATAACCCAACGTTCATCTATTCCCAAACACACAAGAGGATTAGCTACTCATATTGAACGTCACAACAACGAGATTTAAGGGAAACGAGGATAGAGAAGTCATAAAAACTTCCCTAAGAAGTGAATATGGTGTTTCCGAGGTGGAGCTCTCGTTCCTCGATCGTATGAGCGTAGCTTCGTTGTTGGATCGTCCCTTGAGCTTCTCCGAATCACGGGACTGCTTTTAGTGTTCTTCCTTCTCTTCTTTGCTCTAAGTTTTCGTCCCTATCAAGTTGTCCTTGAGTTCTGAGAAGAACTCCCCTTTTATGCATTGAATTTGGGCCAAAATCCTAAAATTAGGCACGTTCACGGCCACTTAACGGGCCTTCACGGCCGTGACGTCGGCTTAAACCCTATTTCTTGACTTTCTGCCATGAGTCACGGCCTCTTACAATAGGCTTCACGGCCGTGAAGGCGGCTAAAACCCTAAAATTGACTTCTCGGGAGAGAGTCACGGCCACGTGCATCTTTAATCACGGCCGTGAAATGTGATTTTGAGTCTCTATCCAGGTTCACGGCCTGTTGCATAATAGTTCACGGCCGTGACTTGAATATCTTGAGCTACTGCCCGGTTTCACGGTCTTTTGTGAGGTGATTCACGGCCGTGAATTGAATTAGTTGAACTACTGCCCATTGTCACGGCTTCGTGCTATATGATTCACGGCCGTGACACTTGAGACTTTAACTCCTTAAGCTTATTGCCTACATTCACGGCCTCTTGCAAGATTGTTCACGGCTGTGAATGATTTTTGGCAGCTTCAAACTTTCCCATTTTCGCGTCGTTTTCGCCTCGTTTTCGTTCCTCTTCGCTCGATAATCATTCGAAGGTCCTACAATATTTAAATGGGTGTAAATAGAGCCAAGAAATACATGAATAACCAAAAATATCCTATTATAACCCAAATAAACACAACAATAAACGTATTTAATACGTTTATCAAATCTCCCCACACTTAAGCTTTTGCTTGTCCTCAAGCAAATTAGAATCAAGAAAAGGTTATCAAGATAACGGCACGACCATTCACAATTCACCAACGTAGATGGAAAACACAAAATGGAACCAAGCAAGCAATTATGGACACTACAACAATAATCAGCACTTATCGACACGAATTTCCTTAGCACTACTAATCGAGATCCACACCTCACAGGGATTCACTCAAATCACTCAGTGTATAGGATAATAAATCGGTGAATCACTCAATTCATGCAATAATCTCGTCTAAACCATATGCTTGCAAGTCAATCGCACGTCTATTACTTAAAGCAGTTAGCATGAATCAGAAGGTCTTCTTCGGACTAAATGGGTTCAGATAGTAATGAGGTGGTAGTGGAATCACATATGAGTAGCAGTCGTGTCGGTCTTCATGTCATTGTCTAAAACGCGCCAACAATTAGCCTTTCTGATTACGCCGTTTTCATTTCCTCTTATTTCTGCTGCGTTCCACTAAGCCTTTCTTCTCCCACGTCTCAAAATGAGAAATGATGTGGAATTCACGAGACTGGAAGATTATCGAAGAAAATGTTCTTTTCTTGTCATCACAGCAGCTTATTCTCCTCATGCTACACTTCCACAGAAAATTTCTTTTTTTTTTCTTTTTTTCTTTTTTTTTCACAAACTGTTCGCTTCTGGCGGGCCGTCATCTCTGCGCTTTTCGACTTTGACATTTCACCTTCACTTCCGCTTAACTCGGGTTCAGATGATCTCTGGAGGCTTATTTAGGTCGGAGGGTTATGATATACGAGGTGTAAGAAATAAATAGGCTTAGGCTCAAAGTGGTTAACTACGGTGATCAGTCGTGGTCGGGAACTTTGGCCGTGGACTTATTTCCTAATGCCTTCGTCATATTCATGCAAAACATACTACAAGCAATTTCAATGCGTATTAAACAAGCAAGTTTTAGAGAGACGTAAATTATGCACTACTCACACAACCAAGAAAAATGAGCAAAAGCTCGTCAGCTCAAACTCTCACAATGGAACATGGGTTATGTGTGTGATTCTCTCAAAGTAACACTATATCTATTCATGCTGAAAAGGTTAATCACTTATGCATGTCTTTATCACTCACTAGACTCCCTAATATGCAATCCACTTCGAGATGAACGCAAACAATCATGCCAGATTTCTTTAAATTCGAAAACCACAGCGCATCGTAAAAATTGTCACGTAAATTTTCCCCTCCCCACACCTAAGATGCACGTTTCCTCAACGTGTAAAATTAATAAAAGAAAGGTAAAAGAATTTGGAAAAGAACGTGACTCCCCTGAAAAATGGTGTGGTCCGGCCTGAAACATTTGATGTAGTTGAGCATGGTTGTTGCACCTGAGTTTGAAATATTTTGAGTCGTAGTTTGAAGTCGTGTCACATTTCCTGAAAACACTCAAAAGAAAATTAAACGCACGATGGAAATAGAAAGCAAAACAAGTCATAATCATCAAAAGTGTCTGGATGACTAGACCAAACACACAAAGTGTTCTACAAAAGAAACATCCCAAAGGAAATAGTAACTAAGGTGGTGGTGGTGATGGCTGCCAAGGGCGAAGGAACGCCAGTGACTCCTGTGATCGCCTGACTGCGTCGTCCATGGCTTTCAGGGCCTGCTCGTATCGTTGTTGCTCTTCGCGGTAGCGTCGGTGGGCTTCCTCATTTTGACGCTCGTACTCGTCCTGGCGGCGCCGTGTCTCCTCGTCGCGTCGAATGGCCTCCTCATGGTAGCGTAACATGTCTTCGCGCAGTGTGTGAAGGTCGGCGGCTGAGGCAAAAGGAGCAACCCCTGATGATTCGCCCTCGTGATAGCCGGAGGAATAGGAAGGCCCGACAGTGTTTGTATCAACTGGAACTGGTCCCGGATCTTCGACATCCAGTGGCTGAGGGAATGCGTCGCCCAGGTCCGTCTGTCCACGGTAGACTGCATGCCAGATGTAGACCTTGTTGGAGCGGGACCAGGTGGGGGCTTTTATCAGCATCTTCATCTTCAGAAGCATGTCCTCGTTCAACGGATTTCGCCCACCCACGATCTCCATATCCGGTGGAGTTGTTGGCCACATGTTGAGCCCCTTGACAACCTTTGTAACAAATGGCCCAACTGCAAGCTTCCCTCTACTACGAACATCTGTCTGGAAGCTAAAGGCGTGGGCCATGGCCATTCCCAAATGCACCCGGTGGCCGCGATGCATCCGTGATAAGTAGAACAAATCACGAAGGCCAATCGCGCTATGCGAGTCGCCCCGTGGTGTGAGCAATGTCGACAGTAGGCGTTGGATATAGCGCATCCCCGGGCTCCTTAGCGAGGAAGCCTTCGACGTTTTCACGCTGAAGTTTGGTTCGTCGCTCCGTCAGGTTCTGCAAGTAGTCCTTGTAGTTCACCTTCGCATGCGGCTCGTCGGGTGCTGAATATGGAACTATAAGACCAAGTGTTGTGCAGATGTCGTCTTCGTCAACGGTCCTTTCCACATTGAACGCCCTAAATTTCACCCCCCTGCGCGTATTCGTCATAGGAAAACATCGACAGGAACTCTAGAGTTAGTTCTTTGTAAGTTGGCTCGTCAATATGGAAGAAGTCGAGGTAGCCGCTGCACGAGAGGTAGTTGGCAACTTGCTGGTCGAAATGATGTTTTGCCAGTGTGTTGTGGTCGATTTGATCTGTGGGTATAAACTGCATGTCTTTGAGCTTGTCGTAGCGCCGCTTGTGTGTTTCATCTTCAAATTATTTCATAAAAGCTAATAACGAAGGTGCGTCCGCGCCTCGCCTTGGACGTACTGGCGAGCGCGAAGATGGATCACGTAAAGCAGATGAACGGGACCCATAGTACCTAGAAATCCAAAGGTGAGTTGGCGGAAAGAAGATAAGCAACACAGCTCGACTCGACCAACATAGCAACAAAATAGACATTTCGTAAACAAGAACAAAAGAAAAAGTTCAATGCGGCATTTTGTCGAACAAGTAGCGGGTAAGCCAAAATATTGCATTCCAAGCTTGAAAATCGACCAACCAAATACCTTACACTTCATAGGATGACTTACAGCTCAAAAACACATTAAAGTAACGATGTCGCCATGAATTCACAGACATCCCACAGTTCGAAATTTAAGGTTCATCATTTAATCATCACAATAAACGAAATCAGCAATCCCATAGTAGTCATAACAAGTATAAACTGAGACGAAGCATATTCGTAGCCAAAATGAGCAAAATTTGAAGAATCCCCAAATTAGAACAAACTAGGGTTGAGAAGAAATCATACCGTTCGGTTGATGAGGTAGGTGATGTGTGTGATGTCTTGTGTTGAGTTCACGTTAACTCAAATTTTTTTATTTTTTATTTTTTTTTATTTTTTAAGCAAAAACACAGTCACGTCCATGAAATAATATTCAAAGGGCTGTGACACATAATAGAAAGCTCACCAAAAGATATAACGGCTGTGAAGTGTGACTAAAACTGGCCGTGACTCGAAAAAGAGGACTTAGCCTAATGATGTCGTGACCGTGACGTATGAGTCATAGACCGTGACAGCTTAAACATTTTATTTTCTTTTTATTATTATTATTATTATTTAAATATATATATATATTTTATTGTTTTACATATAATTATTTCTTTTTAGTACATATATATATATATATATATTTCATTGTTTTATTAATATATATTATTTTTTTTTTTTAATTTTTGTATTAATTTGTTTTTCTTTTTTTTTTTTTGTTTTCAGTTTTTTTTTTATATTTTTTTTTCATTTATTTACTTTAACATTTTTTTTATTATTTAATATTAATATATATATATATATATTTCTTATTTCTTTTATTTTATTTGTATTATTATTTTATATTATTAATATATATATATATATTTAATTATTTCTTTTTTTTTAAGTAACCCGTGACAGTAACGGCCGTGAATACTCAGCCACGGGCCGTGACTGGCGGCAGTGGACTTTGTCTCTCTTGTTCACGGCCGTGAGCGTTAAGGCCAGGCCGTGAGACGTGGCAGTGCGTATTGTCGCGCCATGTCGCGGCCGTGACTCATGAGTCATGGGCCGTGACTATATACTTTTTTTTTTTAAATTTCCCGCTTGTGCTCACAGCCGTGAGGTATACGCCTCTGGCCGTGACTTGAGGCAGTGAGGGAAGTGCATTGTGATCGTAACATTCACGGCCGTGAGTGCATAAGCAATAGCCGTGAATGGAGGCAGTGGCCGTTGTGTGCGAAGTCGCGGCCGTGACTTAGTAGTTATTGGCCGTGACTGCAAAATATTTTTTTTTCATTATTATTGTTATTATTATTGAAAATATATTTTAACTATGATTGGCACGCAATCAACGAATTTTTCAAGAACGACTGGCGCAAGGAAAAATCTGATAATCGACAAAAGAAATATCACTTTCTCGCGCGGAGTCAGATCATCCAAGTCAAAAATTCGTCTGTATCATATATGGGATTTGCTGATATGACAATGATATTTTTGTGCCGTTCATGCCTATAAATAGACGGTGGTAGAACAACACAATAGCATCATCTACCATAAACCCACGTCTTCAACAATCTTATTTTCAATATTTAGGTTAGCTAGCCACTATGTTTTGGGGACAACAACAAGATCGTGAGAATGAGAGTGAAGAGTATGCAAGGATTCGTCATAATTTGGATATGCTATCACTCTACCTTGCTATTCTTTTATGTTTGTTCGGAGTTTTACTTGCTTTTGTCTGTTGGGTTATCACAAGGTGCACTTGTGTGTAACCGCCCTTATGAAGCAAAATAAACTATTGTTCTGTCTGTTATTCGCAGTTTTATTTTGCTTTTGTGTTAGACTTTCACACGTTGTAATGGTGTTGTAACCATCTTTTATGAAATAAAACTATCGTTCCTATCTCGTCTCTAGATTCTGCGTTGTACCCATCCTCAATATTCGCAATAAATTTATTATTAATTAAAATTTTAATGTTGTTATTATTATTATAGTTTTATTTAATTTATATATAGTTTTAGATTAATTTTTTATATTAATTTTTTATTTAATTTAATTTAGTTTTTAGTTTTTTTTTTCAGTTATTATATATTTTTTTATATATTTGTAATGCCTAAAACATAAAAGAAAATACCTGGGTTGCCTCCCAAGAAGCGCTTCTTTAACGTCTTGAGCTGGACGTAGTTGAGCGAGTCTTCAAGGTGGTTTGGAAAAACGGTTGGAGGGGACTGTCATCGGTTGTTTTGGACCGCCCTCGGGAAAATCGCAACTGAAATGGTTTGGCTGCCGCTCAAACTCTATAAGCGGTGGTCCGTCGATCAAACGCATCTCTTTGTGCTCCTCTTTGCTTCCCTCGATTATCCTCGTGTCTTTCTTCTCGATAACCTGCAATAAACTTGAAAAAGACATAGAAGAATTTTGATCAATAAAATCAGGAGAGGAATAATTATTTTCATGCTTGCTGATATCATCATTCTTAGTTTCCGCCATGCAAAATGTTACTTTCTCTCCATCTATAGTAAACGTCAAGCTGCCGTTTTTAACATCTATCATGGTTTCTCCAGTGGCTAAAAATGGTCTCCCTAAGATCAAAGGTACATTCTCATCTTCCTTCATATCAAGAATAACAAAATCCATTGGAATAATAAACTTATTAACCTTGACTAACACATCCTCTATAATACTCCTAGGATAATAGATCTATCCGCTAGTTGTATACTCATCCTAATGGGTTTGGGTTCACCTAAACCAAGCTTCTTAAACATAGAATAAGGCATCAAATTAATACTAGCACCTAAATCAACAAATGCCTTATGAATATATAAATTTCCTATAAGACAAGGTATAGTGAAACTCTCTGGATCCTTTAGCTTCTTCGGGATATTCATTTGCACGATGGCAGAGCACTCCCCTCGAAGACAATTAGCAGCAACATCTTCGAGCTTGCGTTTGTTCGTGAGTAAGTCCTTGAGGTATTTCACACATCGAGGTATCTGTGCAAGGACGTCGACGAGCGGTAAGTTAATATGTAGTTGCTTGAAAAGAGAAAGAAATTTACCGAACTCATCGTCAACAATATACTTCTTTGGTTGAAATGCCTTGACAAGTGGTGTAGTCACGACCTCCATCTCCTTGTCGACTTTCTCTTCCTCAACACGATTGACCGGCTTCACTTCCTTCTTGGTGCGTTGTTCCTCTAAGTATGTACCAAATGGTTCGTCAGTCATCGCCCTTGTTAACCTAGCCGGATATGGAATCTTCGGTGTGTAAGTATTGACTGGTGGTCTTGGAGCAATCCCCTCCTCCTTTTCTTTTCCATGCGCGTTCTCCTTCTTTTCGGGTTCGACCTCCCTCAACCGAGCTGGATATGGAATCTTCGACTGGTACGGCTTCACGAATGGTCGCGCATTTCCTTTGTCAGCCTTGACCTTCTCGACATTGTTGCCTTTGCTTTCCTCCGCTTTTAGCTCGTCGTGGCTCTCGAAATCTGTTATCTCCTTTGAATTCTGCTTGGCGGGTACTTCTTGCAATTTTCTCTTGCTTATCAGGGTTGCCGCGTTGCAATACTCCTTAGGTTTGGCTCGGTGTAGCTCGGGAGTGATCCTTGATTTCGTCCTGCCAGTTGCTTTGCTAACTGGCCCACTTGCTGCTCCAATTTCTTGATAGAGGCGTCGGTGTTCTGGGCATGTACTTCTATGTACTCCTCTATCTTATTCATTCGACTCTCGTGGGCTTGAGTGGTGTTGCTGAAGTTTGTGAGGAGCATCTTCATCATATCCTTCATCTCCCGCATATCATCGGATCCCGACCCTGCAGACACGTTCTGATACGGACGTGATGTTCCTCCTTGGAAACCAGATGGTCTAGGTTCAAATCCTGGTGGCCCCTGCCCATGGTGGTTTTGGTTCCCATACGCCAGATTTGGATGCGCTCGAGGTTGAAAACTCCGCTGGCCTTGGTAATTCCCCATATAGTCCACGTGCTCCAATGATTGCCCTAATTGGCACTCTGAGGTCTCATGAGCTGCGCCACAAATCTCGCACTGTGGTGTGTACGGCTTCTGAGGTGATGGGTTTGTCATCACGGCATGTACTGGCTGTGTTTGCCCCGCCTTTGGAAGTAATGTATTGATCACCGTCTGAAGCTGGGAATTGGTGTCTGCAATCTGTTGTTGCAATGCCTCGAACTTGGCGTTTGTAACGGTCTCCTCGCTCACCCCAAACACTCCTGGAGTCTCTATCCTCGTATTGCCTCTCATGAAGCTGTTCCTCGAGTAGTCTTCGATTAAATTCCAAGCTTCTGTGGCATTGAGCTTCACGAGCCCTCCTCCTGCGGCTCCGTCTAACATATGAACGGTTTGATCATTGAGGCCCTCGTGGAATCGGTTGATCTAGCGGCCTTCGACATCCAGTGTTGTGGGCATTTCTTCAATAAGGATTTGTATTGCTCCCACACCTCGTAGAGATTCTCGGAATCCTTCTGGTGGAAGAGAGAGACCTCCGTCTTCAACCTTAGTACCTTCGACAGTGGGAAGTAATGGCCGATGAATGCTGCTCGTAGTTCTTCCCACGTAGTGATTGATCTGGGCGGTAACATCTCCAACCAATCCTTCGCCCTGTACTTGAGTGAGAATGGAAACACCATTAGTTTAATCGCATCACTCGGACCCCATTAATCTTAATGGTGTCTGTTACTGTAAGAAAAGCCTTCAGGTGGGAGTACGGATCATTATCAGGATTCCCCTCAAACTGAGCCGTCTGAAAGATCATCTGAAGCCAAGCATGCTTCAGCTCAAAATCGTTGTTCGCGATCGGAGGAATAACAATCGCCGATTCTGTACCGCCGAGGGAGGCGCTCTTGAGTAGGTCTTGTAGAGATTGTTCCTCTTCCTGGTCATGGTGGACAGGTACTCTGCGTTCAGCCATCTCGACTTCTGTCTCTCGACCGTCTACAGATGCCTCTGTTCGAGAATTCTCTGCCGACTCCTGAGAGTTGTCCTCTGAGTAGCTTACTAACACTTCTTGATAGTTACTAGCCGTGCCTTCTGAATCGTATCTGAGTTGTCTTCGTAACTTTCGCTCGAAATCTGGATCTCCTTCAACGATTGGACCCGATGGGTGGCTTCGGGTCATTCACCGCTGAATTGCACCTTCAATAAGCGAAAACGAAATTTAGCGAAGAACTAGACAAATACGTTGAAAAGTAACGAGACTAATAATGATGTAGAAACAAATAACGCAATTAACCAAAAACTGGGAAAATAGCTTAATTACCGAACTAGGGCGTTCCTAATATCAATCTATTCCCCGGCAACGGCACCAAAAACTTGATCGCGTGCGTGTATGTTTAAATAAAAGATCGTGCGAGTACGTCAAGTAATAATTAAAACGAATATATTATAACTAGAATCACGCGCGATAGGTAGTGTACCTATCGTTTGTAATATAGCTATAGTGAATATCTGAGTATCGAACACGAGGAATAAAATGAATACTAGAATTGACCAATCGAATCGATATTTAGCCTAAATAAAATAGTAGGATTTGTTTATACTACGAACTAATTTAACAGCGCAACTTAAGGATTTGACGAGTAAGGTAGTACAACTAAAAATAATACGAGTGATTTAAGATGACAAATATGTGTTTGGGGTTCGAATCCCGCTAGACGTTGTCGGCTAAAGCTACGGAATATCGTTCCTAAGTCAAAATCGACTAAATCGCGGCAACTTTCTACCCACTCACGGATTTGTTGTCGCCCTAAACGTTCGTGGGAATCTAAGATCGTTAATTACCAAATGGCGAGGATCAAGTATTTGCTGTCGCCCTATACTCGAATCCTAACGTCTATCAACGGCCTAATCGTTATTTAGCTTAAGCGATGTACCGCATATTCGTATCAACACATAGACATATTGAGACAAATAAGCAATATCATAGAACGATAAAAAGTCGAATACACGTGTTCACGATTATCCTACGCCTTAACTACGACATAACCCAACGTTCATCTATTCCCAAACACACAAGAGGATTAGCTACTCATATTGAACGTCACAACAACGAGATTTAAGGGAAACAAGGATAGAGAACTCATAAAAACTTCCCGAAGAAGTGAATATGGCGTTTCCGAGGTGGAGCTCTCGTTCCTTGATCGTATGAGCGTAGCTTCGTTGTTGGATTGTCCCTTGAGCTTCTCCGAATCACGGGGCTGCTTCTAGTGTTCTTCCTTCTCTTCTTTGCTCTAAGTTTTCGTCCCTATCAAGTTGTCCTTGAGTTCTGAGAAGAACTCCCCTTTTATGCATTGAATTTGGGCCAAAATCCTGAAATTAGGCACGTTCACGGCCACTTAACGGGCCTTCACGGCTGACGTCGGCTTAAACCCTATTTCTTGACATTCTGCCATGAGTCACGGCCTCTTACAATAGGCTTCACGGCCGTGAAGGCGGCTAAAACCCTAAATATTGACTTCTCGGGAGAGAGTCACGGCCACGTGCATCTTTAATCACGGCCGTGAAATGTGATTTTGAGCTCTCTGTCCAGGTTCACGGCCTGTTGCATAATAGTTAACGGCCGTGACTTGAATATCTTGAGCTACTGCCCGGTTTCACGGTCTTTTGTGAGGTGATTCACGGCCGTGAATTGAATTAGTTGAACTACTGCCCATTGTCACGGCTTCGTGCTATATGATTCACGGCCGTGACACTTGAGACTTTAACTCCTTAAGCTTACTGCCTACATTCACGGCCTCTTGCAAGATTGTTCACGGCCGTGAATGATTTCTGGCAGCTTCAAACTTTCCCATTTTCGCGTCGTTTTCGCCTCGTTTTCGTTCCTCTTCGCTCGATAATCATTCAAAGGTCCTACAATATTTAAATGGGTGTAAATAGAGCCAAGAAATACATGAATAACCAAATCCTATTATAACCCAAATAAACACAACAATAAACGTATTAAAATACGTTTATCAGGATGCTCTATATTGTGATGGGCTGATGAACGTAAGGGTAATATTTCAGCTATGAAGTAACTTGATTAACGCCTCTTTGCCTCTGTACTTGTTTTTCTCGACTTGTTCATTCTTTTTGTTGGACGTACTTTAGTGGCTTTGAATCTCTTCGTAGCCGTCTTTTATGTACTGAGAAATTGTGAGTTGGGTGACGCTAATCTTCTTACATTTGATTTAATTTGTCTGTGTTTTGGCTAGAATGTGTTTGCTAGCTTAAGATTTCCCTTTTTGCCAGTTCTACTTGGATTTTATGTTCGAACATGGGCTTAACTACTTCGTAAATGCTTTTCTTTAAAGTTAATGATTATCCATTAAACTATAGGGCAGAAGAATAATACGTTAATTGCGAGATTCTGCAACATGACCTTGCACAACTACTTAAAGGAAGCAAATATTCGACCAATCGTTTTATTTTATCTATGAAGTACAAAAGATTTTTTTCTTCGAAACGATAGTTCATTAATAACAACAAAGTGTACATGACTATATAGCTCATGTGCTTCCTCTGGTAACAACGATCGGTCCAGAATGAAGAACCAACGATCGGTCCAGAAGGAAGAAAGCTCTCAACGAGAGAGAAACAGCCACAATCGAACAACGAAAAACAATCCCAAAAGAATATAAGATATTTTTGTTTGGTAAGAAAGGCTTTTCATTACCACGTGGGAACCCAATATGAACTACATTGTAAAACATCATCACCAGACTACTCACCACCTCAAACAGAGCCTATGAACAGAATAAATCTTGTATAAACTCTATTCCTCCACTTGGTTTCGCAAACCTCATCCCACGTATTTGATCCCTAAAACTCTTCTTGAATATCTGGAATAGCTCCCCAACAGGCCTAGCTCCCGTACCATGAACTCGCAAATTCCTTTCCTTCCATAGAATGTATGCCACAGCTGCCATCCTAGCTACTTGGATATTCGAGACAATGTTCTTTTGCTTCTCCATTCGGACTAGTTTGTGAGCCCAGTGTACCATAGAAACCAGAGCAGCCACTCGCTGTGGATAGCGACCTCCCATTATTGTATCCTTCCCGAAACATATCGCTCACCTTAATAACTTGGTTCCATTGCCAACTACTCTCCCCTCCACGAGTGTACTCCTAGAAATTGGTGTTCTTTAGGTAGTAGCAATGAAGCCATTTGATTCGAAGGTTGTCTTTTTTCCTTGCTATATCCCAGACCTGCTTGCCTAGGCTCGCATAATTCCATAGACCACAGTTGTTGATGTCTAGACCACCACAGCTCTTCTTTGAACAAACTATGTCCCATGCCACCAAGGCCTTAACCTTGCCACCAACGCCTCTGCCCCATAAGAAATCTCGGCAAATTTGATCAATTCTCTTCACAACACTGCTAAGGAGCAAGAACATGGACCCCCAGTAGCTATGTAGTGTTAGCAAAATTGAGTTGATGAGGCAACACCTACCAGCATAGGATAGATTCCTTGATGTCCAACAAGTAATTTTTAACTATCCTGTCCACCAAAACTTCACAATCTTGCTTGCTCCACTTGGTTGGTGATATGGGTATCCCAAGATACTTCATTGGGAAGGTCCCTTCAATACAACCAGTCATTCCCAAGATGCTCTGCTTCACAAGCTGAGGAACCCCTGAAATATAGATGCTGGACTTCGAGGGGTTTGCTGCCAGGCCTGTCACTTCCTGGAAGTGCTGCAATCTGTCCATGACCATAGCTACAGAGGCCTGATGAGCCTTGCATGCAATTAGCAGGTCATCTGTAAAGCATAAGCTCACTATATTAAGCTTCTTGCATAGTGGGTGAAACTTGAAACCAGCCATCTTTGAGGCCAAGAGTAGACTCCTTGTCAAGTACTCCATGATCAGGACGAACAACAAGGGTGAAATGGGGTCACCCTGCCTCAAGCCCTAGCCCTGTGGATATTACCTTCTAGGTTTCAATTAATAGCCAATTTGTAGGTGACTGTGGTGATACACTCCCTTACCCACTCTACAAACTTGACCGGGAACCTGAGGTGTTTGAGCAAGCCAAGTAAGAAGTCCCATTCAACTGTATCATAGGCCTTCCTGAGGTCAATTTTCATCATGCATCTAGCTGAGGCCTTCCCTCTCTTATACAGTCTGAGGAGTTCTTGAACGATCATGATATTATGAGCTATTGATCTGCCAGGCACAAATGCACCCTGGTTATCATGTACTAGTAGGCAACACAGCCCTTAATCTGGCAAACAGGAGCTTGGAGATACACTTGTAAACTGTATTGCAGCAAGCTATAGGCCTATAGTCCTTCCCAGTTCTTGGCTGATCTACCTTCGGCACAAGGGTGATGGTTGTAGCATTCATAGGCTTTGGACTTACCAGTCTCAAAGAATTCCAGGACAGCTGATATTATGTCTTCACCAACAACAGGCCAAACTGCCTTGAAGAACTCAATGTTGTACCCATCTGGACCGGGAGCTTTGTCACTATGTATGGAGAACATAGCTTCCTTGATATCCTTCCTAGTGAAGGGAGCAGTTAGTACTGTTCCTCCACAGTTAAGGTATCCCCCTGCTTAATGGCATCTACATAAAGAAGTCCCACACCGAAAAGTTTGAGGGGAGGATTGTTGGGTGCAACCCAAGAAGTCCCACACCGAAAAGTAAAAAGAATTAATAGTCTAGCTATTCTATAGCCAAATTCGCGTTTATTTTCTATTTGTAAAAACAATCGAGCATCTGATCAAGTGACTGAAAATTTCATGTGTTTATTCCTAATAGGAGTGAATGTGAGTCGAACTGGCTAATTTTACCTTTATTATTTTAGTTTATTATAATTTTATTCTTATTCTAAAATTTTATTTTTAAATAACTTAATTAACAATATAAAATATTCAAAATAAAAAATATATTTGCACAAGACATTAGACGTGCTAAATATACTATTTCCTTTCCTTTATAGCTCTAATGAGCCCAACATTTTTTCTGAACTTTGGTTTAAAGTCGAGCTCGAATTTTACAAATATAAAATAAAAGTAAAAAAAAAAAATAGCGGTTAAAGTTCAATTTTTATTCCACGTAGGTTCGTCTTCAACATTCCAACTACCTTACTCTGCACTCTTCAGTGGCAGTTTCCACAGTAACTCATTCACCTAAGAGAGAAACTGGAGAGGGAAAAATGTGCATACGCTTTGCTTTAATGGCGTCGATTTTCCTACTATGGCCGCTCGAATTCTCGACCGCACGAATCCTCAGCCTCGAAATGCACCACCGATTCTCCAAGCAGGTCCAACAGCGGTGGTCTAAAACAGGTTCGACGCCGCGCGATTGGCCGGAAAAGGGAAGCTTCGATTACTACTCCTTGTTGGCGGGCCACGATCGCGCCCTTCACGGCCGGAAATTGCAGGCCGGCCTCGACGACGCCGTAACTTTCTCCGATGGGAACGCTACGTTTCGGATAAGCTCTTTGGGATTGTAAGTTAGTGCGAGTTTTCCTTTTTTCTCCCCCATTTTTTGGGGATTATGATTGGTTCAATTTCTACGTGGAGATTCTTCGTAGCTTGCATTACACGACGGTGACCTTAGGAACGCCGGGGTTGAAATTTCTGGTGGCGCTCGACACTGGCAGCGACTTGTTTTGGGTTCCTTGCCACTGTGTTAGGTGCGCGTCCATCGATGAATCTCCATACACTTCTGTAAGTTCATCTTCTTAAAGCTTCAAAACACACCCACACGGACATTTTAATCTGAGTTTTCATTTGATGTCGCTCTGCGTGGAAGGATTTCGAGCTGAACATATACGATCCTGACACATCTTCGACGAGCAAAAACATCACTTGCAACAGTGAATTATGTCCCGGCAAAAGCAGCTGCCCAACAACGTCTGCCCACTGCCCTTACCACGTTTCCTATGTGTCCTCCGAGACTTCAACCTCGGGCATTTTAGTGGAGGACGTAATACACTTGCAGGCCTTGTATTACGACGATGACGACTATGATGATGAAGAACTCATTAAAGCATACATTACATTTGGGTGAGTGGCCATCGATCGATTCGATCGAATCAGAGCCCTAATCCTTGGGTTTTAAGTCTTACAATTTTTTGAAAAGCAGATGTGGGCAGGTTCAGACAGGCTCGTTCATAGATATTGCAGCACCGAATGGTTTGTTCGGGCTAGGTTTGGACAAGATATCTGTTCCGAGTATGCTGTCGAGAGAAGGGTACGTATCGAACTCTTTCTCCATGTGTTTCGGGCGGGATGGGACGGGGAGGATAAACTTCGGGGACAAGGGAAGCTTCGATCAAGAAGAGACTCCTTTCAACGTGAATTCATTTCGGTGAGTGAAAGAATTTTCGACAGTTCGAAGTTTATTACGATGTTTTCGTTGAGTGAAAATGGAAAGTTTTCTTTGCAGCCCTATGTACGATGTTAACGTGACCCGAGTTTCTGTGGGGATGGACGCTGTCGATTCTGAGTTTGTTGCGCTCTTCGATTCGGGCACTTCTTTCACTTACCTCGTCGAACCTCTCTACACAGAGATTTCAGACATAGTAAGTCCTCTTTTGACGAAAACGACCATGTGCCCATTTCTGGGCTTAAGAGCTTTTAAGCTTTTCTTGCAGTTCCATTCGAATGTCAGAGATATAAGACGTCCGCCTGATCCAAGAGTCCCTTTCGAGTACTGTTATACTATGAGGTGAGTCTTGATACATTTCATATCAGTCTCTTAGCAAAAGGTTTCTTACAAAGCTCTCCTCGATGTTTTCTGTTACTGTAATAACGGATAGCCATGGATCTAACATGAGCTCGATCCCTGGCTTGACGTTGACTATGGATGGAGGAGGTCAGATGACGATCTTTGACCCGATAATCGTCATCTCAAGCCTGGTAAACGTAAACTTATGCAGCTTAATCTTACTAATTTCTTGCCTGATGAATCTGACGTTTTCTTGCAGCGTGATCTTGTATACTGCTTGGGCATTATCAAGAGCCATGAACTCAATATAATAGGGCGTGAGTTACTTAGTTCCAATGCTCTCTCCTTTTGCTTTCACTTTGTGGGGGATTCTCACCATTTACGATTTCGTTTAATAAAAATCATATCCCAGAAAACTTCATGACGGGCTACCGTATTGTGTTTGATCGAGAGAAACTTGTGCTCGGTTGGAAGAAGTTTAACTGTAAGTCTCTTCTTCGACTGTCAACTGATTACTATCGCTGAACCTCATGAACTAATGCGAACAAAAGAAACTCTGTTTTCCTCTGATTTGTTGCCCAGGCTATGACATGAAAGACGTGGACACGCATGAACTGTTCCCCGTAAACTATGCCACCGACCCTTTCCTACCTAATCGTACTACAGATACGAGTAGAAGCAACATCCCCAGATTCTCTAGCAGATACACTGTATTTTACTTCGTTTTCTTACTCTTCTTTTTACATCTTCCTTCAATGACTGAATAGTATTGCTTTCTTGGGTAATAAGGTTAAAGCCCATCAAGTGAAGAAATGTCAAGAAAAAAGGAGTACATTTTACATAAACATCATTAGAAAAATTTCGATCTGTCGAATTTTAAATAAAGGTTCAGTTTTTGAGCTTCAGAGAGCTGATGGTCAGAAGCTGGCGAGAACGAACCGTGATCTGAAGACGGGCCAAAGCGTGCATGCACTGTAAGGCTATCCTCGCTTGTCTCCTAACGATTGCCCCACGAACAATAGCCTGCAATTTCACCAGGCTTTTTAGTGCTCTATAAGCCCTCTTTGCCTGCAAAAACATCCTTTAGTTAGTACCACCTTCATCGTAAACGGTAAGAAGTAAAAGACATCAGATGAGAAATCTTTACGAGGTGACCCCTGAAGAATGACTGTATTACGACAGCAGCCATGTCTTCCCTCGAGTGGAATTCTGTATTGCATGGGTTGTCTACTACTTCGTAGGCGCTGCTGCTGTTGAGTTCTTCGCTGTAACGTCCATTGTTGGTATGAACAACTATGGTATGAACAGCAGAAGAAGCTGATGGTGGTCTGAAAAGCTTTTTGCGAAGGATTCCCCACCATGGCTTGTCTCTCTTTCGAGCCATTTCTATATCTTGTTCCACTTTTTCTACTGTTTAATTGTGGAATGATATCTACAATTTTAAAGATGGAATCTTGGTCAATGAATCAGTGAAGTCAACGCTGTTTTCCATTGCGTGGGATGCATGTTTCATATATGTGTGCGGGGCTAAGAAAACGTGACAATGTGAATGTTAATTCTTTTCATTTATGATCTAAATGCTAGTATCTATAAAATATTAAGGAACTTCTATCCCCCTTTATTTAATCCCATATTATTAACCATTTATATTTTAAATTTTATTTAACTTTTTCTTTTAAAAATAACGTCTCTCTCCATCTCTCTCGCCTTCTCTCTCTATATTTATCTCTCTCTGCCCCTCTTATCTCTCTCTCTCTACCTCTCCCTCTTCCTCTCTCTCCCATTCTCTCTTTTGGATTTTTTAATTAATGAAAGGATAAATTTGTAATTGTATTTATTTAAAGCTAATATTATCTAAACCAATATACCAAATATGTCAGACATCATTACTTAATCCCACCAACCAAACATCCCAAAAAACTCATACCTTCCAACAAAACGGGTTCCAAGGGTATGACTTCAAATTCACTACGGACATTGGCTATCGTTCTTCGATGGATAGTGTTGTTACACATTCTCATCTGTGTGGAGATATGTTCATGATAAAAAATAGAAACTAAGGAAAAAAAAAGGACTTCAATGTGTCTCAAAGCATATGTCAAGTGGTTGATTCCTTAGAGCATCTCCAACCCGCATAAAGAAAATACAGTTAATTCTGCATAATATTACAGCTGCTACAATGCTTTTACTCCAACCCATAAACTCTGTTTTCTACACTAATTTTCACTCCAACCCATTAACTCTATTTTCTACTCTAAAAATCAAATTCTATATTAAACTTTATATTATAATTATTAAAAAAAGTCAATGAAATATAATAACTAATATCTAAAATTAACTAACTATAAACTTAGCATATTATTTAACTATAATTTTATTAAGTTAAAACGAAAATATAAATAAATAATAGAAAATTAATATTGTTTACTTTTATTATTAGAATATCAAATATTTAAATATAATCAAAATATTTTTTATTAAATAAATTATAATATAAATAGAAAGTTCAACACAATTTTTGTGTTGAAAATTGTGTGTACTCTAGATCTAGAGTATCTCTGCAGATCAACACAATATTAGTGTTAGATATAGAGTCCCATTGGAGTAAAGACGTACTTTATTTTTGTGTTTTACACCAAAATGAAGTACCCGTTGGAGATGCTCTTATAGCACTAGTTGGAGTTTAAAGATGTATTTGATTGAATAGAGTACTGTCAAAATGACTTAAGAGAGATAATATAAGTATAATCTTTTTTTGTCCGCAGCATTTGGCAGAGGAAAGTAGTTTTCAAATTTCTTTAGGGTTATGTATAAACGTATAGTATAAAACTAGATATCATTTCATTTCCTTTTCATTATCTTTTCGCTACTAATAAGAATGAGCCTTCACGATCCTCCCATATTCAGATAATGAGGTTCAAATCAGGTCAGATAAAAACTTGGTGGAAAATGTTGTTCTACCTACAAAAGGTCATGTCAGCGTTGATATTGCACAGCAGAGAGTAATACAAATACAATCACAGAAAAAGAAAAGCAGCAAACGATGCTCAATCCCTACTATATACATCCGCCCTACACCGTAAAACATTTCTACAAAAGCACTGAGTTCATACCGAGCAAGTCGAGAAGTAGTCGTACGTGCGAAGAGTACGTGAAATAATGTACAAAAGAAAACTCGTCATTTTCATAATCATAGGACCCTTCTGCACAATGGGCACGAACCATGTCTGACAAGCCACGTATCGATGCACGGTAAGTGGAACATATGCTGGCAATGGGGTAATTTTCTTACCGTCTCTCCTATTTGAAAGTCCTAAACAAAACGAAGAAAAATTGGTGGAGTTAAAACACAGAAACAGACAAAAAGAACGAACGCGGTACTACCTGAAGGCAAACCGAGCAAGAAAATCTCTCCCCAGAACTATCAACGGTGTCATCTTTTGTAATAACGCAGGTTGGGATTTCGTCGAGTGTGTCTAGCAATATGCCCTTTGACCCGCCCGTGTCGAATATATTCTGGGCTTCTTCAAATGACGGCTCGACAACTCCCATCTGATGGATAATATCGGAGCAATTTGTCATTTTCTTTGTTTATTCCATGTGAAACGTATTCATGGAATTCTTGGGTTTGATATACCTGACTTTGCACTGCACTGAGCATCGCTGGACCAATACGCTCACGGACGAGCCTACCACTGAGAAGGCTTGTTATCACATCAATCTGTGTAGTCGAATCGATTCAAATTAGAAGGAATCGTTATTGATAATGTATCTTGGAACCGTTGAGCATCAAACTGAAAGAAGTTTCCAAAGTTTTAAGGGAATGGATTTTGCTCAAAGATTTGAAAGATTAACAAGGAAACGTAGATTATTGTGTATGAAAATTAGCTCTTCTCTTAGCAGCTCACCAGATAGAGAACACAACAGATCCCAGATTCATCAGACTGCCATAAAAGTAGAGAAGATTCAAACACTTCGATGGAGAAAACAGCGCCTGATATGGCACCAACAGAAGCTCCTCTAATGAATCCACTCTCTGTTTCTTGACCTATCAGAGCACCAGTCAATGCTCCTAGCAAGATTCCCACTGCAGAAAAATGGATTTAAGCGGCAAAACGAAGAAAGAAACAGTTACGATGGATTCATATAAAGGCTCATTTTAACTAATAATCCATCCACAACACATATCATAAGCAAGAAGTGATTATTAGACGACTACAGATCGTTTTCACTATCTCCCAACTTCGCGCACCGAAAATATCATATTCCAGAATAAAAAAAGTCCCAAACACAAATTGACCTCCCAACATACTGTGGAAAAGCAACGTATTAGCAATTTTACATTAACAACAGGCGATCGTTTCCATGAGATAAGCTTTGATGAGAAACTGTAATTTCCAAGAACTCTTGACCTATAAAATCAAACAGAAAGATGCTTATCGAGGTCAATTTCAACGAATTTAAGGCCGCCAAGCCCAGCCAGACAAAAAGAAAAAGAAAAACCCCATCACGTTCTGGCGATTAACGAAAAGGGAAATTAAAAATCCACTAACCGAGAGCAAAGAAGAAAGTGAAAATCGCAGAGATAACATTCCCAAGGATCGCAATCGCAGCGTCTCGATGGAAACGATCGATCCTTTCCACCAAACCACAGATTGAGAAATTCGCAGGCGTCGACGATGATGCCCACCGCGGAAAATAACGAGAAGGATGCGCGTCATCAACCTCCATCAACTTAGGGAAACACAATTGAGGAAGCTTTCTTGGATCATACGTATCTCAGAAAACAATGAAAAGGAAGCTCTTATGGAATGTTGTTATCAATTTGTCTGTACTGTGCATCAAACGAACAACACTTGACTTTTTGACAAGTGGATATTTTCATTTGCCAAATAAAATCTGTCAATAGTATAAAGTAGATATTTTAGCTTTGGGAAATCTACCAAAAAATGCCCATTTATATAAAAACTTGCAAGTTAGTACTCTTGTTGGTACTTTTTTTATATGTAAGTACCTAGTAGAATAAATTTTTTACACATTGGTTCCTGATCCATATAGAAACGTATTGTGACATGTAATACAGTGAGGAAATGGTACATTCTATAACACATTAAAGTACCGTATAACAACATATATGGGTACAATATAAACGAGTGACGTGGAACTGGGTATTGACTTGCAAATTTCTTATACATATGTGTCTTTTTATGTAGATTCAAGAAAAACAACAATAATCGATTTTTTGCGACGCCAAAATCCTCATCTACGTTACGTGTAGGTGTAATGTATATGTATTAGTTCGTGGCCCAAGTTCTATTAAAGAATTTTAGATTTTCTTGAATTAATTCGTTTTAAAAGGATAAATTAGCTGCCTCAAGGCCCTAAACCACGATCTCGAATCAAATTCATGATTGTCGAGCTCAAATTTCGTCGTAATTGTATGTGTATATTTGGGTCAATACACTTTTATAATAACTAGTATGTTTTACACTCTAGTGCGTGTGTTATATTATATAAATCTGTCATGTTATTTGAGCTAAAAATAGAGGGGTAAAATAATAATTACTTAAAGGTTTTGGGTTGTCTTTTTAATGTTAATCTTATAGTAAATTGAAAGACCAATTGTACTACAGTTTATAGTAAGGTCCGAGGCTTAATATATTAGATAATTAGTCCCGCTGAAAGACGGATCGTCCCATAGCTGAAGTTATGTATAAATTCACTTCAGATTGAATATAATTGGAGGCCACGATACGAGGGATTATATCGCAATAGTCAAAAGTAATTGTAGACCTTTTCGGTTCAAATGATTATAAGAGTTTTGATTATTCCAAGTCATTATGTATTATGGGGGGTACAATTTAGAAAACTCGATATGTATGATTTATGATGTTTAAGTATGTGAAAATATTCGATTAAGTGCTTCAAAGTGATTTAAATCGTTAAGAAAATCGAATATATGTGATGTTGTGCTTAAACTGGAATATTGTTGTGATCACATGGTTATGAACGTTTTCGTACGAATGGAATCTCACAGTGGGCTATAAATGGAAAATATACTACGTTGAGTGATATGTGAACTGTCGCGAGATTGAGTTATTTAAGGAAAGAATATCGCTGTGATCACCCGGATATGGATGACTAATATATATCGAAAAAGATATTATGACTAAGTGCTTATATGTTATTGATTTATTTTAGGCAAGAATATCGATGTGATCACCCGGATGACCATGCTATATATATGGAAAAGATATTCTGATTAAGTTCTTACATGTGATTGATTTATTTTAGGAAAGAATATCATGATATATCCGTTTGAGTGCAATCATATTTGACTTTTAAATCAGTGAATCAATGATCTACCTTTCCTTAAGCGACTAGGATTTATATTTTGGAAAGTGATTAATTGATAGGGCTTATATGTGCTAATATGCTGATTGAGTCTATTTATGGAATGTGCTGAAATCGGATGAGATCACCATGCATGGAAAGTCTGTCTTTACCTTATACTTAGTAGATAAAATCTTTCCTTGTGCGAATTGACTACATATTTTGGGAAAGAAATCAGTTGATTGAGCTTACCATTGATAATATGCTCAGTGGAACTATATATGGAATATGCTGACAATGGATGAGATCACCACGAAAGGAAAGTAAGGTGTGGTATTTACGGTAAGTGATCATGCATGACCGTTGTGCTTAATTGGTTTATTCTTGGCATGATTCTTTGAGTTAATGCACGTGATTATTGGGCCTCTCTTGCATATTTTGTGCTTAACTTTTCTTGTGAAGTGTAAAAGCGATTCTGAGGTTTATATAGAAGATAAACACTTCACGTTGAAGGGTACGAAATGAACACACAAGCAAACGAATTCCTTAGAGTGATTGAGCGTTAATTTGCGATTCATTCGTAGTTTGTGTTGAGCTTTAATTTGCGAATCTGTACCCGTGAGCGATCTTTAGCAACACCTTACCCTAACACCCTAGTCTTCGGACGTGTTGAGCGCACAAAGGAGCACGGTTGGAGTCTTCCGCACGTGGAGGGACGAATTTGGTGGATTCGGTGGCCCTTCGGTAGCAACTGTGTCCAGTCGGGGAATATGTTTCCTGGGTAAACGACGTGGAATGAAACTTGGCGTGCGACAGCCTAGATGGAGGTCTAGTTTCCAAAGTGCTTCGGTTGTGTAAGGGTCGATCATTTTGTAACCATAACCGGTAATACTTAGTGATTGATTGGAACTCTTGGGGATATCACACCCAAAGACAGGATTAAACCCCAGTTGGGGATATCCATCTGTATAAAAATATCGTCTCATTTACTTTCAGTTATTTACTTTTCTGTGAGACAAACCCGGAACGCCTGCAAGTAACTAAGTAATATCATTGGAACGCTTTCTGAAAATAACGAGATATTTTGTGAAACATGGTTAGGGAGATAACATAGACACTCTTACTGCTTTCTAGGGAATAACATACTCTGCAATATCTTCTTAATGGAAAGTATTTTTCAAGAAGAACAAGCCAATTTTTTATAGCATAATTCACCCCCTCCTCTTAGGCATATTTTATACTTCAGTAATAATATGAAAGACAAGTAATCCCATCTTTACTAAAGTTCGACTATTTCATGATTGTTGATGTTGAATATAAGGTTTGTCGTAGTTCTCCGAAAGCTAGAATTTTCTCCTATTATTTTGTAAAAATTACCGTTTTAAATTTTTAAAATTTAAATTCGAGTTCGCTGAGCAAACGAGATCACAAGTTGAATTGGAGCTTAAAATTTTACCCTTAACCTTGAGCTTAACCTAGAAAGCGAGCTTGAATCGGGCTTTTTTTAATTATTTTGACCACTTTTACATATATTAACTAATACATTTCCTTATATATATATATATATATATATAATATAAGATATGTTTAAATCTTAATAGAATCTTAACCTTGAGCTTAACCTAGAAAACATCTTCATTGCCTTTCCTTGCAGCTAAACTGGAATCTGCACAAAAACCTTAAAACAGTTTTCATCAGTTTTTGAAAAAACTGATCTGCCAGCCCGACTTGTGGTCGATTTTTCTTCATTTTCTTCCACAGAGCTTGCACAGTTCTCCACCTCATATCCATCCCTGCCATGTGGGCTTGAGGTACCTTCATCGCTTTGCACAAATATCTCCATCTCGGGCTCGGAAACATCGTCGCAAACTGCCATTTCTACCAGTTTTCAGCAGTAGCAGGTTTCAGAATTCCAGTCGCGAGCATCACTTTTGAGCCGCCTGTTTCTACCTTTTCCTAGCTTTCTGGGGCACTTCTCCCACACCATTCGAACCACCATACTTCCTAGTTTCATGATGTGCCTTTGCATCTACAGAACATCCCTCGAGCACGTAGATACAACGCCTCCTTTTCCCTTGTAGAACCAGCCTGTTCTGCTTTTTGACTAGCATCTTCCTTGCTATTTGGGTGTTAAATCCTTTCCTATCCAATGCACCAATCGATATAAGATTCCTCTTAAGTTCAGGAGCATACCTGACCTCCTTGAGGATACTCAACACCCCACTTGCAAGCCTCATTCTCACGGAACCATAACCACTAACCTCGAAGCTTTTTCCATCACCTACCTTCACCGTTTTGCCCTTCACTTCCTTGACGTCGTGCAACCATTCCTTCTTGCAGGTTATATGGAAGCTAGACCCCGAGTCTAGGATCCATTCCTCCCTCCTTTCCTCCTCAGAAATGGCTAAAACTTCTGCATACTCAAAACCATCATCATATTGGTTAATTGAGTTTGCATTACCTTGTTTTTGCAGTTTTGGGCAGTTCCTCTTGAAATGCCCCACCTCATTGCAATGAAAACACCTCCTAGGCTCAGCCACCTCCTTCCCCTTGCCCTTCTTCCACCTCGGATTGGACTTAAACTGCACATTGAGCATCTCGGCCGAATTTGGTTCATGTTTTGGCACCATCCTTGTGTTGAGCTGTTTCGTGCTAAGAGCTGCCATTACATCTTCCATGCTAAGCTTCTCCCTTCCATAGAGAAGAGCTTCCTTGAAAATCATATCTCTTTGGCAAGGAACACAGCAACAACGAAGCTTGGTCTTCATCTTGAATTTCTTCACCAATATTTTGTAGGTCCAAAACCAGTTTCTGAAACTGGTTTATCTGCTCCTCAATGGCATTTTCCTCATCCATTTGGAACCTATATAGGGCCTTCTTGAGGTAGAGCCTTCTAGCCAAGGATTTGGTCATATAAAGAGACTCCAATTTCTTCCACAATTCCTCGCCCGAGGTCTCACTTGCAACCTTCCTAAGCACATTGTCTGACAGGCTGAGAATGAGTGCGGAGTAGGCCTTTTCCTTCAGCTTCTGCTTCTGATCCGCGGTTAGAGTCGATGGCTCCATTTCGGCATCCGGTTTCAAGGCTTCCTCCAAGTCTTTCTCCATGAGCACGGCCTTCATTTTGAGCTTCCACAACCCAAAATCATTAGCACCATTGAAGACCTCCATCTCGAGCTTGGTCATGGTAGACATTTCCCGGGGATCCGAGCTCTCGTACACGCTCGCCACACCGCTTGTTAAGGAAATGGCTACCTCTCGATGAGTATTCAATGTATTTTCTATGTTTGCTAGTGTTAAGAATCGAATTGAGCTATTTGGCTCAATCGAATCAAAGAAAAGCAAGAACACACACACTCTAACAAACTGTTTTAACGTGGTTCGCCCAGACTTTGGCCTACGTCCACGGATCAACCGAGCTTCCTTTCTTATTGATCACATCACGAAAGTTGTACACTGCCGTGCCCTCTACACTTTTCATGTTTACACTTCACTCAGATTCTCACTCTATAAGAACTTATGGTTGCTCAAAGATGCTAGCTCGAACTATACAATTTGCTATTTATAAGAGCTGAATCATGAAATACACATGTCGCACGTTCTATCTGGACCGTCGATCTAATCCTATCCAACGCTCCAAAGCCTGCCACGTGTCCTTTCCATTTCGCATGACCCAACAGAGATTGCATGAACACTTTTATAAGTGAAATGGCGCGTTTGTCTTGGACCATCCGATTACGATCTAACGGCCATGATTGATTATCCGCATCAAAGCACATCTTCTAATCTGGGCCGCTGATCACGTTCGCGCCTCATCTGATGGCAATCATTAAATCACTGCCCTTCAAATTTCAGCCGTTGATCTGCGCGCCAATTGATCCGACGGCCACTGTTCGCCGCGATCATCTTCACCTGAAAAACCTTAAGCTCTTATCCCAGTTCGACCAGCTCAAATCCGGCGACTTCTCCGGCGACTCCGGCGAGTTTCCGGCTCGCCTTTCCCGACATCATGGATCGTCCCAAAAAGCTAAGTAATCCAACATCATGATGATGTTTCATGATTATGTTGTGATCTATTTATTTAAGTACCCTTTATATTTTAACATTATTATCTTATACGACATTATAATACTTTATCACATAATTGACATAATGAATCTTAAAAATATTTCAGTTTTAAAAATATTTAACACTTATATTAAAAAATGGGAGAAAACCCAAAATAGTCCCCATTGTTTATCTCATGGACCAATTTAGTCAACGATGTTTCCCGTGAATCAATTTAGTCCCTGATGTTGTTAAAATCGAACCAATTTAGTCCCTCCGTTAGTTGACCGTTAATTTGGCTGAAAGTGACACGTGTCAACATATGATTGGTCAGTCATAAAAATCATGAATTAACATCAAAAGGGAAAATAATTCTAAAAACCTCTAAATTAAAATAAAATAAACAATAAAGAGAAAATTAAAAAATAACAAAATAAAAAAGCGAATAAAAAATTATTAAAAAAATATTAAATTAAAACAAAAATGAAAAAAGTAAATTAAATAAAAGCAAAAATAAAGAGAGAAATGTTAAAAATAAATAAATATTAATCAATATGGAATTATAAAAAATAAAAAAATAATTTCCTAAAACTAAATAAAGTAAAAAAATAAAGATAAAAAATTCCACTGAAAGTTTACTAGCTGTAGCGACCCTTCTTTTTTAATAGTACTTAGTGACAGATTTCCACAATGTAAGTCGCGGAAGGCCCGTCTAATTAAAACTTTTTCCTAAACTAATATACATTACTATCAAAATCTATCTACATCGTCATCATTATACATGGACCAAAGCCCCAAAATGCCAAAAGAACAGAAGTCCTAACGCTGATCCACAGGTCTTCATCCATGTACCGCACCACCCTCAAAAGTTCGTGGAGCACCGCCACTAGCCGCCTCAGTCTTGACACGTATCAGCGTCAGACTCGGTACCTACAACACGTAAACACTGAGATATTTGCCCAGTAGGTGAATAAAATGCATGTATGCAAGTGTACACTCAACCCCAGTCCCAATGTCTCACATGCAAAGTACAATATTTCTTTTCCCACAATCCCATCTCAAATCACATAACACAGGGCCCTAGGTTAGGCTCAGCACCAACTCGCACAATAGACTACTGGGTAGCTACTCCCAAGTCTTGCGGCGAGCTTCTGGTAGTGCACCGATCGATCACGTCAATGGCTCCTTACCAGGTCGTATCTCCCGCACCAAAACAAAAATCCCATCCGGCGGTATGCACCTCGAATCGATCACGTCCGAGTAGACAGATCGATCACGTCTGACTCCGCCAAGTGCCCTGCGAGCCCAACCTCGGCTCCTCTAAGAGTCATAAGTCACAAACATCCCCCGTACGTCACTATCTCAAATCATCACTGTCTCAATACGGTGTAAGCACCTCTCGTCCGGACGTGATATGCATGTGCATGCATGTACAAAAAATAACATAAAAACATGATTCACGTGAAAGGTACGTAAAACAAGTAAAATACGTTAATCACGTAAGTCACAGAAATAATCGAATCACACAGCAGCACATAGATCTCACATATGTGTTTAAGCATTGTAGATGGATGATCCACCTATCTGTCCTCCCGCTATTGTCAAATAAGAGGTCTGATGTAGTCCCTATATATCGATCCTCTGAACATAATAATCTTATCAGTACATGTGCAAATTTTCGAACTATACTAGTATGAGATAATTATAGTTATATATTGGATTCAACATTCAACGGTCAACCCGCTCAACTAATTCGCCCGATTTTGGAAGTATGTTGGAACGACCGAAAGCTTAGTTGGCGAATTCTTCAATCGACCGAACGTGATTATAATATTCTAAGATTTACACTAAATCGCCCGATTTGTGGTCAGAGTCGAGTCAACGTCTGATTTTAAATTGGCGATTTCCACTATCGACCAAATCTGGAATCGGCGAATTCCTTAATCGATCGAAGGTGGTTTCGCCCGATTTCGCCGTGTGTTCAAATCGCCCGGTTGCTTAATTCTCGCCCGATCACCTAACTTAAATCTTATATATATATGTGTGTGTGTGTGTGTGTGTGTGTGTGTTTGTGTGTGTGTGTGTAACACAGGCAAATCATATATCAACCGAAAGTCTTTGTACCGACCTAAAACGACCGATACTTATACCAATATAAATCGTCCGATTCCTTCAAAACCCTTAAGAACGAAATTCATACACCATCAAAATTGGCTTCAAAATCTATGCTAACTCCGAAAACCTTACACCCTAAACTGGAGCTGTCAATGGGCCGGGCCGGGGCGGGTGGCGGGCCTCCAAAACTGAAGCCCAGCCCTCCCCGCCAGCCTTTAAGTTTTTTTATATTTTTTTATTTAAACTTTTTAATTAATTAACAATAATTTATATAATTATGTTATTTAAATATAAATTAATTATGTATCATTAATTATTTAATTATAATATTAAATATACATTAATCATGTATTAATTAATAAATGCATCATTAATTATAAATAAAATCATTAATTAATTTATCTATTTTAATAAATTTATATTTAAGTTAAAAAATAAATATCCTAAAATATATGGCGGGCCGGCCCGCGGCCCGCACGGGCCTTAAAAATCCCAGCCCAGCCCGCACCATAGGCAGGGCAGGGCGGGCCATTTTGACGGCTCTACCCTAAACCATTAAGTTTTTAAAGAATACAATAACTCAACATCGTTAAAGCTTATATTACCTAAATACTTATTAACTTAACTTGAATCTCCTATAGTTTCCTGAACAAAATAGATTTCGAAGCTTGCTATGTCTAGTATCACACCATATAAAAATATCTATATAATGAAAACTTATTAATCCTATCGAAACTATATATGTAATAGGAAATTTAGATCAGCTCCTATTAGCTTACAATATCAGAATATCCCTCGTAGGTGTGCAAACATGATTCTAATGCCGAAAGCTTCTTAGACTCTATAGATCTTATATTAACGTTACCTTAACCTATTTGGTATCCCTTAAATCTCATCTATATATCATGTGAGAATATATACATATACATATATATATATATATATATACCAAAAATGAATCGAACATAGATTAATTGTACCAAACACGTTAAATAGCTCATATACCTTTTCTTGAAAATTAGCTCCTTAATATGGCAAAATCTTCTTACCCTTGCTTAAGATACCTTTTGCTACAATGTTCTTGTATGGGACTGAGGGTTTCTTCTATCAATCCTCTTTGTTATAAGGTATATGTTGGATAACTAATAAATCTTTGAAAGTCTAAATGATGGGACACAGTTGGTAGACGAGTTTTACCTCAACGTTAAGAAATCTCATTACCTATTATATTTCTATGATTTAGGCTTTCGTTTGAAATATAACCCAACAAATTATAGACCCAAATTAAATTTATCATAGCATTATAAATTATCTTCAATTCTTTGGTCAAATTTTGAATTAATTCAAAGCTAGCAAAATATCTTCGCTTCAAGACTTTAATTCCATACCAATATTCCTAATTCACAAATTACATAATTGATTATACAAAAATCCCGTACTAAAATTTACGGGTATTACATCCCCCCTTAAAAGAATTTCGTCCCTGAAATTACGCCAACTGGAATAACTCGGGTAACGATTTCCCTATCCGTGGTTTATCTGTACCTTATTAAGATAGGATTTATTCCCACCTCCACCACGCAATTTTTTCTAGGGTCAACAATTTCTATGTCTAGACTCGCATACATATTTTCAACATTCTCTAGACATATTTATTCCTATTACTACTACGCTTCCGCTGTGCACTCTAGGCGATAAGGAGCTTTAGAAATTGGGGCGGACCCCGATATCAAATCTATCGTGAACTGTATTTCTCGATCAGGGGGTAACCCCACGATCATCGGGAAATACAGCAGCATACTCATTAACAATTGACACGTTTTTCAGTTCTGGTTGAGGTAATTCCTCCGCCTTCACCGCATACACGAGGTAAGACTCACAACCGGACCTTAAAAATCGTTGAGCCCTCAGAGTAGAGATTCGTGGAATACGATTACCCAAAAAAGTGAACACCTCTTCTTCGGCACTTGGAATTTTACGACCTTCTTGTTACAATCTATGATGGCTCCGTATCTCGAAAGCCAATTCATCCCAAAGATAACATCGTAGTCGTTCATTGGAACTTGCAGAAAATGGTACCCAACTTGTTACTGAAATTGAAAATGTTTCGATCTTAGCTCGCAGCAAAATTCGTTGTTATTTCATGTCGATTACTAAGACCCACATCCGAATTGGTGTGAATACTCATTATTCGAACATAAAAGTCGAGATTTCACTCGTTTTTTTACCAAAATTTTCGAATTGTGTTTTAAGCATTATTCCAACTTAACATCGAAAATTGTACTTGTTTATGAGGACCCATGAAATTGAGATCGGTTTTACCTTTTTTGATTACTCACGTTGAAGATTTATGCGGTTTCAGAGAGTTTTGGTGTCATACGAATTTTTGATCTGCCTCTTGATGCCCTATTTCGTACTAGTTGGATGTTGTTATTATAAGAAACAACCGTTATTGTCTTCTTGTTATTTGTTATATATGAGGCAACATATATTCCTCAATGTTAGGAATCTGTTATTGTTTTAGGGTTTCCAAAGTAGTAGAAAGTGGTACCGTGACGTGTTACTGAAATTATTTGTTATTACTGAGGCAACATTTATTCCTCAATGTTACGAATCTGGTACAGGTTTTGATGGTATAGTTTCCGTACGAGCAAAAAATGGTACCCAGAAAAAGTGATTTGTTACTGAAATTGAAAATGTTTGGATATTAGGTCGCGGCAAAATTCTTTGTATTTCGTGTCAATTACTCAAACTCACATCCGAATTGGTGTGAATCTACATTATTCAAGAACAAAAGTCAAGATTTCACTCGTCTTTGTAGCAAAATTTTTAAATCTAGTTTGAAACATTATTCCAACATAACATCGAAAATTTCCGTTGGTTACGAAGACCCCTGAGAAATTGAGCTCGACTTTACCTTTTTTGCTCAATAACGTCGAAGATTTCAGAGATTTCAGGGCATTTTGGGTGTTGGAAGAATCGAAAATGGACCAAAAACTAGAACGTGAGGGATGTGGCATATATAGGTACTTTTTTGCAACAGTCGAGGGCAATTCGGTCTTTTTAGCACAAATGGATCCTTAACTCTAAGCCAAACTCGAATTGGGTCTTTGAAACTTAAAATTTTAAAGTAATAGGGCCTGAATTTAAATAAAAAATGCTTAAGGGGGCCTGAAACGAAATTAACTCTTGTATGTATTCTATATGTGTTGAACAACAACTTTTCGTTGATCAGTTTCGAATCTGCATATGTTTTTTGGACAGACTGCTGATATTAAACTCTTATGTGCACAGTACCATCATGAAGTTTGGAATTGGGCTTTTCGTCCTTGTGACCCTAGTTGTTCTCGCGAGCAAATATTATCCTTCTTCCTTTGGACCATCTCACCCATCAGACCTCTGATTACATGTGGCTTCGGTATCATTGTGTAATGACCCGTCCCATACCGAATGTCACTGTAGCATCGGTTCCTACCGGGACTAGTGGGGTTGCGTCCGCCACACTCCGACTGATAGCCTGGCCCCACCGTATCACCATTCCAGCGTGCTTCATGCACTCGCTCACACACACCCTGAGAAACTTCCCTAGGGGTCGCCCATCTCTAGATTGCCCCGAGTCAAGCACGCTTAACTTCGGAGTTTCTATATATGGACTCCTGAAAAGGTAGATCGACCTCGGTGATATGAGTACTACTATCAATTGTCGTATACGATTCTTAGCCTGAAACGCTCATACGTTGCCAGTCTCAGGATCCCCCCTCATTCGGGTGTCGAATCGGTTCGTTCATGTACCCGTTTGCCTAGAAGCTTGCCAGGAGCCGCTTCTTATCCGTGCACCTCTCTGCATTGGCGATCACTCACCGCCCTCATCGGCCCCGAGCATCACACATCGTCAAGGTGGGCTAGCAAAAGGTTCGTGAACCACTACTCGATGATACGGGCATCACCTTACATGGATACGGTGTCGACCAGTACATCCACATGCGGTAAACACAGAGTACGACTGTAGACGGCCGTCCTCTTATGAAGCTTTGGATTGCTACTCTGAGTTCTGCCTTCATGGATGCAATCACCGTCTGAACAATTGTCGATATCGTAGCTACTACGGATCCGAACAGAGCAGCAACAACATCTTGAGCCGTGGGGACTTTTTCTTCAACGAACCGCATAGCGTGGTTGAGAGCTCCAAAAGGGTTTTGTGGTTGGCTGTTCGAGCGGCCCGGACGTATTAATGGACTCTATTTTAGGATTGAAGGGCGGGTTGCTTTCAATTCTATCCCAGACATCGACAATCAAGTTCTCCTACTGCTTGGGCTACTAGGACGATGATCCATCACAACGGGCTGGCCATTTGGTATGTTAATCATAATGTGATGGATGTTAAATATAAGTAGACCAGTGAAGAAGGAATCGCTGGAGCATTTTCTTAGGTTAATAATCTTATTCATGTTTATGTAACATAAGTAGACCCATGAAGAATGGTTAGGACTCACTCAAGCTTCATATGTCAATGATCTTCTCATGTTATGGCAAAATTTCATATGGATCTGTTTTGGTTACAGATCCAATCTGAGGATCGCATTCGCGACACTAAAAATGGAGAAGAGAAGACGAAATGGGAATAAGAAGAATCTCCAATCTCCTCCTCGCACCTCCATATCAACAGCCACGTCCAAGGCAAGACAAGGTAATATTTCTATTTTCAATTAGGAAAACCTACTTCAAATACAAACAGCTATATTGTGTGTTGTTTGTGGTAATATTAATTGGTCGCAATGAATCGTTGATGTTGCATTAATTTGTTTGTTAAATCGAATACCTCGGGATACTATTTATTGGCCTAAAAATGTAGTCACTCGAGTATCAAAAACCCTCAGACAGAGAAAAGAGGGAAACAAAAGACTTGTCAGCATAAATGTTTGCATCTGTTGTTTTGTGCTTGGCTCCGTTGATTAATTATTGTGTTTGTATGTATTCTATGTGTTGAACAACAACTTTTCGTTGATCAGTTTCTAATCTGCAGATGTTTTTTGGACAGGCTGCTGATATTAAACTCTTGTGTTGGCACAGTATGTTAATGTTGACTAGCTCAGCATTGACAATGTCGAGCTGACATTCCAGCCAACATTGTTGTCTGTGAATTGGTCAACATTAGATTTTATCTTTCATGCCCAAAACAGTTTAACCTTTTTTTAGAAGCTCTATTTACTGATGTGCAGGACGTGGTAAAGTGCTGGAATGAGTCAAAACTGTGTGGAAAGCGTATGGAGTAGCTTGAACGAGTTTTGGAAGGAAGGATACTAAATATAGGATGCTTGGAGTTCAAGTCAAGCAACTATCATAATTAGAAGATCTGAATATCAAAGGAGAATCAGTCAATCGGTTACCATAAATAGAAGATAAGAGATCGGCCAATTATGTGAGAATATTCGAACTAAATATATATTATATTTAGAGAGATCTTCGAGGAGATATTCAAGCGATCTTTTACCAATTCAAGAGGGAGCCAAGGCCTATAAATAAAGGAAATTTCGAGCTGTCACAAGGTGACTTAGATGAAGACTTTCGAGTGCTATCATGGAGTAACTTTTGAGTGACTTGTTGAGCGAAAAATATATCGAGTTTGAGCGAGCACTTTAGATCACGAGAGTTTGTTTTTAGTCTAGATTTTCAAAGGTCGAAAGACTTTGTATGTTTGCAGAATCATTCTTAGTTTCGCTAGGCTTGTTTTTGACTATCTTTTGATAGTCTTATGTAATCCATCTTTATAGTGGATTCCGCGCCTTGAGGCACGCATCAAGTTTTCTAACTTGCTGGACAATTTTACATCTCTTGTTCATCAATTTTCGTCACTAAGTAATCGATACATTCCGATGTACATTCTGTGTGAGGTTGAGTGTTGCTCCGACATTACAGTCAATATTTATGTCACCAGTTTAATACTTAGTGTTTTTACATCCATATTGTACTGGGACCACTTCACTGTACCATCTTAAAGTTTGGAATTGGGCTTTTCATCCTTCTAGTTGTTCTTCTTCCCTTCGGACCATCTCACCCATTACACCTCTGATAACATTTGCCTTCAGTGTCATCGTCAGGGTGGGCCAGCAAAATGCTCGTCAGCAACTACTCGCCGATACGGACAGCACCGTTACGTGGATACGGTGTCAGCCCGGAAATCCACATGCGGTAAATATAGAGTGCGACTGGAGATGGTGGTCCTCTTATGAAACTTTGGATTGCCACTCTGAGTTCTGCCTTCATGGATGCGATCGTCGTCTGAAGGATTGTCGGCGTAGCTACTACGGATCCGAAAAGAACAGCAGCAACATCTTGAGCCGTGAGGACTTTTTCTTTGACAGACTGCACAGCTAGGTTGAAGAGCCCCGAAAGGGTTTGGTGATTGGCTGTTCGAGCGGCCCAAACGTATTAATGGTCGGGATTTTAGGATTGAAGGGCGGGTTGCTTACAATTCTATCACAGACATCGACGACCATGTTCTCCTACTGCTTGGGCTACTTGGACGATGATGACTATGGCTACAATCATAGCAGACTGGTCTTGGGGGAGCCCATCAAAGATTCTCTTAAATACGTGATCCCCATGACAATCTACGGAGGCTACTACATCGACATTGCGGTTGTATACGTTGGATAAGCTAGAGTGAAGTTTACCAAGAACGCTCTCACAACGGACGCCAACCAAGTGAGAGGTGGGATGTAAGTCGACTCGGGATATCTGTTTACTCACTTGCCCTATGTCCATTCGAAGCACAAGTGGAGAAGCTCATTGAGCATCGACCGCTGATGCAATACCACGGTCGTTCGAGTATGTTGTGCTATGAGGGGCGGTTCCAGAGGGATCTCGTGGGGTTTCCAGCCTTCACACTGCGATTCAGAGAGGCAGCGTACATGAAGCTACAGACGGTACACTTGTTCGATCAGAACTCACACTTCTTCTGTCTTGCGTTCTCGCCAACATCGAGGGACCATGGGGTTTTTGGTATCCAATGTTTTGAAATACATTTGTCCATCTAAAGGTTCTTAAGTCAACATTTGTCCACATAACCTATTGTTGACTATTTAATTAATAAGGTCACTAAAAACCCCTATATTACTAAAAGGGATATTAGTAAGGCTATTCCTAAGCTGTTAGAAGATAGATATTAGTAAGGCTACTAAAAACTCCTATAAGACAAGAAAAATAGGTATCTGCATTCTTTGTCCGTACTGTGGGTTCGACCGATACTTTATGTAAAAAAAAAAGACTATACAACACACGCACACAGACGCAAAATGAAAGAAAAAGAGCAGAGGCAAAAAAGAAAAGATGGAGAAGAAAAAGTGGAAGACAAAGCTTCGATCCAGAAGATCTGTTATCCCGATCGTCGAAACTTCGGGAGGAGACTCATGTCGACGTGCTCTACGCATCTACCGGCTCAGATTATTCGGTTCCTCACGTTTGGGTGGTAACCCCTTTTTTAATCTCTTCATATATTCCGAGCTTGTAGCTCAAGGATTGTTGGTGTTCCGAGTTTGTAACTCGATGTTCTATGTGCTCGCCTAGTCGGCGTCGTATTTTTGGTGCGTTGTGGGTTGTTGTTACATTGAGACGGTCTCGAGAGGTGTTGTTCGTTGTATCCGTCGAACTCGATTATAGTGGATTATTTCCTTGAATCGGCAGATTGATCGTATTGGTTTTCCCGTTCGGGTTTTCCATGTTAAAAGTCGCCGTGTTATTTTTCGTTTCCGTTGATCGATTGCCTTTTAATCATCCGTTATTATTGTTTGTTATTTACGAACACACAACACGTACTTCGTCTTGCTTGAAAATACGCCGTGATAATTACAGAGGGTACTTAGAAATTTTGAAAATAAAAAAAAAAACATAATAACACACAGTAAGAAAAAAGGGAAGAACAGAACAAAGCAATCCACCAGCAAATAGGGTTTGTTCATTGATAGTAGAAGACATTTACTGTAAGTCTCTCTTTTTTTTCATATGTTAATCTTCGTGTTGTCTAACCTATTAAGAACGACGAAAGTTTACGACTCGAGTTTTATCTTCATGTTATGTTACATAAAGTAGACCAAGATAGCAGGTTTAAGACTCTAACTCGAGCATTAATTTTTCATATGCTAATTTTTCGTGTGTAACCTGTTAGGACCAATGAAGAGAAGGTGTATATGACTCGCATTCCATATGTTAATTAACATTCTATGTAACGCAGTGAAGAAGGATTAGGCATTTTATACGTTCATCTTTTTTTTTTATGTTACCTATTAAGACCAGTGAAGAATGTGTAACATAAGTTGACGACCCGCGAAGAATGCTTAGGACTCACTCAAGCATTTCACATATGGTCAATGATCTTCTCATGTTACGTAAATAAGAGACCCTTCTTGATCGGTACTTATGATTGAAACAACGGCACCAAAGATGACAACAATTTTCAAATGATCTATTTGGTTACAGATATAACCTGAGGATCAAATTGGTGACACTAAAAATGGCGAAGAGAAGACGAAATGGAATTGAGAAGAATCTCCAATATCCTCCCCGTACCTCCATATCAACAACATCCACGTCAAAGACCTCCAAGACAAGCAGATAATATTTCTATTTTCAATTCAGACAGCTCTATATTATTGTGTGTTTGTGGTAATATTTGGTTTGCATGGAGTTGTTTGTTGAATCGAATTATTGGGATACTGTTGGCCTAAAAATGTACATAAGTCTTGAGTATGAAAAACCCTCAGTAACGAAAAGAAAGCAAAAACAAAAGACTTTCCTGCATAAATGTTGCATTAGTTGGTTTGTGCTTGGCTCCCTTGATTAATTATTGTGCGTTTGTATGTAATCTATGTGTTGATTGGAAGAACCCTACTCCACATTCATTATGTTCAAATTGAACATCTTTTTTGTTGATTAGTTTCGAATCTATATGTATTTTTGGACAGACGGCTGATATTAACCTCTCTTATGTTGGTTGGCAGTACTACCCTCAAGTTTGGAGTTGGGCTTTCCGTCCTTGTGATCTTGGTTGTTCCCGCGGGCAATGATTATCGTTCTTCCCTTTGGACCATCACACCCATTAGACCTCTGAGTACCCTTGCCTTTAGTGTCATCATCACGGTGGGCCAGGGTTCGCCTGCAACTACTCGTCGATAGGGGCAGCACCCTTACGTGGATACGGGCATCCACATGGGGTGAATACGGAGTACGACTCGAGACGGTCCACTTACGAAGCTTTGGATTAGGGTTAAGCAAAAATATCCGAAAATCGGATTCCGATCTGGTATTCGGTTTTCAAAATCCGAAAAAATGGATATCCGGTTTTAAAAACCGGATCTGATATCCGATACGATTTATTATAAAATAAACTGGATCGAATACGGATAATGGTTTGTCTAAAATACGGATATCCGATATCCGGTTTTATATTTAAAAAATAATTAAAAAAATAAAAATAATAGCCCAAAATGAAAATTGAAGGTCAAAAAAGGAAAAAATCCTCAAAGTAGAAATATTTATATTCATATTATTTTATTATTACAAACACCTTTATAAATAAAAATAATAAAAAAACAAAAACTTCGAGATGCAAGTTAAAAAATTAATGTGAATTTGTGGTACTGTGTTTATTATTTATTATGTAATTTTGAATCATAAATTTACATATTGTGTTAATTACTATGTGTAGAAATTTTTATATGAAAAAATATATTTTTTATCTTGATAAGAAATACAAAAATGATTTTGAAAAGAAAATATTAAAAATATAAAAAAATAAATTTAAATACCGGATGCGGATATCGGACTTAAATATCTGAATAAAGTGGATATCCGATTATCGGATATCCGAATAAAACCGGACCGGATGCGGATTTCATTTTTTGTTATCCGAAAATCTGGATATGCGATTTTGCTCACCCCTACTTTGGATTGCCACTCTGAGTTCTGCCTTCAGGGATGCGATCGCCCTCTGAACAAGTGTCGGCATCACAGCCACTACGGATCCGGACGGAGCAGCGACAACAACACTTGAGCCATGAGGATATTTTCTTCGTAGATTGAAGGGCGGGTTGCTTTCAATTCTATCCCAGACGTCGACAACCAAGTTCTCGTACTGCTTGGGCTTCTTGGAGGATAACGACTGTTATCTACCATCATAGCGGACTGGCTATGGGGGAGCCCATCAAAGATTCATTAAAATACGTTATTCCTATGACACTCTACGGAAGATATTATATCGACATTGCAGCTATATACGTCGGAGAAGCTAGAGTGAAGTTTGCCAAGAACGTTGTCACAAGGGACGACGACCAAGTGAGAGGTGGGATGTTGGTTGACTCGGGATCTCAGTTTACTCTCTACCCCCAGGTTGTGTATGGTCCATTCGAAGCACAAGTGGAGAATCTCGTTGAGCATCGACCGCTGACGCGATACCATGGTCGTTCAAGCATGTTGTGCGATCAGAAGTCACATTTGTTCTTTCTTGCGTTCTCGCCAACATCGAGGGACCATGGGATTTCCAGCGCCAATCTACAGCAAGGACATTAGGTGTCGTACGAGAGCGTCCACTTTCATATTTGAGGAGATGGACTGTTCGACTCTAGACAAGTTGTAGTAGGATTTCCTTTTGTAGTTTGTTGTCTGTTTTTGGGATATATTTCAAGAATTTGATCTTTATGTTTACTCGGTCTATAATCATCGATATTGGCTTGTTAGCCTTGCTCATGGTGTCTGACAACTTATGGGCTCGCTCGACTTGTGGTTGCCACCATTTTTGTTTGTAAAAAGAAAAAGAGATAAAGACTTGGTTTTAGGTATATATATTCTGATGTATACCACTAGTTTGTTTTAGTGAAGGAACTTAAGATTTGGGTGGGGATGATTGACTTGGAAATAAGGGCTTCTGTCTGTGGTAGTTATGTTTCTGGTAAGCAACTTCAGTTGTGGCACAAGTTTTTGGGGGAATGTGATCTGAATAAAAATAATAGCATGGATATATTTATTACCAGCAGCAGTTCCATTGATTATGATTTGATTAACTACCAGACGACAATAGGTAGGTATCCAGATTATTGCCTTAAGAACAAAGATTTTACTGGCAATATGTCACTGAACACAGACCAACAGCAGCAACAAAATCAAGAAAAATTATAATGACTGACTTAATATAACCTAAAACAAACAACTCCAACGAACAAAAAAGTGGGAAATATCTAGGAAAAAAAGTGAGAGACAAGTTTATGGTCCATTATTTCTCAACATGGCTAGGAAACAAAGTCCATCAGCAGCAGCAGATGAAAATTTTAAATTCCAACTTGTAGAAACTCAATTAACTCAACATGTTTTTGCCACCTATTCCCTCTCCCTGGGCTTTGAGAGAGACGCAATGTTTGAATCCATTAGAGCCTCCACGCTATATCCAACCATATTCCCACGCAATATATGGTACTGATCCTTCAGCTGGTTATCGGTTCGACCAGGGAAGAAAATGCACCGTTGATGCCCTCTGTTTCCGAAATCATTTAGGAGCTTTTCCCTAGGTCAAGGGGAACCCAAAAAATTTTCAAAATTTTTCATAGAAAAATACTCAGAAGAAATCTCTATTCAGATATGAAAACGATAGAATAATACCAGTCCTTCCCGGGATCTGTCTATCAATGAACTCCCACTTCTCTAGACCGTGTTCTTCAACGAGCTTAGATATCGAATAATCCTCCAAACTTCGAGGGCGATTGTTACCAAATTAAATAAATAGAGACAAGGGCCGAAAAAAGATGAAATGACTTCAAGCTGGAAAGAATCAATCATCTTTCCTTGATGAACGCCTTCCACGCGATAAAAAGTGTCTGTAAAGTGCAGGTTTTGTCGTAATTATGCAGATGGACCTTTGACAACACAATTCTATTACCACGGCATGCGATAAACGGAAAACCGACCAACAACAAAGTAACTTTTTCTTTTTCTTGTTATTAAATAGAACCACGAATATAAACGAAAAAGTTTAGAAAGATATTATCATTTTCTAAGGCTAGGGAAGACAATAGCTTCTGAGTGTCCTTGCTCGAAGGGCATTCTCAAAAGGATATTATAACTAAACAAACAGAAGGAACTTCAAAGATAAGTCGGGACTGCATAAACGACTTTTTTCATACATAAGGAAATCAGATAACATTAAACTTGACAGGTAATAAATAAGCTTGTCCTAACATCTCGAGGTACTTTTAGTCAACAAATACCGAGTATTACCTCCATTTTATAACATAAACCTGAGGGGTTTAAATCAGCACGTATTGGAGAACCATTGGTCCTAAACAATAGTACAATCCAAATTTCTGTTTGCTGCATCACATATTTTACTCTGAAAAATACATCACAGCTAATTTATAACTTCATTTGTGGGGAAAAAATCCTGAGAAAGCAATCTTGATCATGAGAAACGAGAACGAGGAACGATATAACACAATAGCAGTGAGATATGACATCAAAATTCACTTCGAGTAAGTAACGAGTCCCACCTTAACAGAAACAACATTGATCATTTTTATAAAACCATTCAAACTGTTCAGTCAGATAATTTAAGAACAAACTATCAAATGCATAAAATATATCGCACCCACACATGACAAACAGATCTATCGGAACTTCCCACAAGCATGCTATCATTGGGTTTAAGAGTGCCTAAACAAAAGTTTTTGCTTTTGTACTTATTTTATCAAACGTGAAAAAAAAAGAAACAAAAAATAAAACTGGAGATAGGCAACACAAGATTGTAATATATGAGCAGCGAACCGAAATTAGCTGGCCAGCGAGGGGAAAGTATTACTCAGCTAGCAAAGTCTATCTTCCAACTTAAGATACCGAACATCAAGCTCATGCTTGCGACCAAATTCTAGTTGCCCGTGAATGATTAAAAGATGCATAAGGAAGTTTTGTCAAATTGTGATCTCTGAGTGGAGCAGATAGTAAAAGGTGACTGAAGGGTATGATATGCTAATATGGTAGTAGAGTATTGGAATAACCTTTTATTCACATAGATAAATCCTCATGGCCCCAAGTGAGGAAAAACTTGTATAAGAGTAGATCTAAATGTAATTTTCGGGGGCGTGCGAATCAAAAGCATTTATGATTGTCCGTGAATTCCTAAGACAATTTTTCTGTACTGATTATAGTTAAGCGTGATAATAAGGATGATAAAAGATGCATTAATTGTACCTATTGATGGGTCTCTACCTGACAAATTATACCTATTGCGCAAAATCTGAAGAAACGTAAGCTTGCAGTCATGAAGCGCAGATTGTCATGCACCAGAAAAACTTATCTATCTACACCTGGGAAAAATAAAAGAAAATAGGCCGTTATGTTAGATACAAGACAAAGATATTTGAAAAATTGCTTGTGTGGTGTAATGAACAGAATTATTTATTGTGCACCAATTCAAATACTTGACGGGGCTCGATTGAAGAGAGAAGATCATAGCAGAAGAACCCCAAACACTGTTCGAATATTTGGCCAATAGCTCGGATAGCGTCAATTTTTAAATTTAACAGAGAAAAATTAGATCAAGTGAAGTGTGAAGTCAAGTGATCATTTTTAAAACTATCAAATCCCTTTTCAAACACCTTAAAAAACAAACCTTTATCAATCATATGCAGTGCAATAATATATAACTAGTAAATCAAACAACTAGAATAATGTACTATAGTAGAAACTCTGTAGATAATTTAATAAACTGTTTAATATAATATTTTCGGCCGGTCCCGACTCGGGGATAACGTACTAAATTAATAATTCTCTAAAATTATAAGATAATAGACTTTTGATAATTTCTATAGGTCTTGTATAAATTATAAATTAATAATTCCATAAGTAAAAACATTCGTATTACATGAACAAAGATTACTTAAAAAATGAATCAATTGTCATTTGTTTTTTGTTGAAATCAATTTTCCCTTGCAGATTGTCTCTAATTGTCCTTATCATTGTAAAAAGTCCTGGAGTTGTTTTCTTATAGGTCAACAAGAAATTTCCCCTTGCATTTGATGTATAGGAAGTTTGAAAGTTTGAATGTGTAACAACTGATTGTTTGATAGAGATAAAGTTTATAAAAGGGCGTAGTCAAAACTTTTAATGTCGCTTCTTCTCTTATGTCTCCAGGAAAATACGTCCACACGGTGAATTTCCAATGAAAAAATCTTATTTTATTGCAAGTGTAGTAGACAGAGAGAACATCAAACAAAAGTTATAGCAATATGTGTGGAAGGATTAATCAACAATCAATACATGCATATACAATGCAATTAAGGCTATTTCACATCAGTTTGAGAGAGAGAGAGAGAGAGAGAGAGAGAGAGAGAGAGAGAGAGAGAGAGAGAGAGAGAGAGAGAGAGAGAGAGAGAGAGAGAGAGAATGGACACCAAGCACACAAGCTAAATTCAGCTGGTAGCAACAATGATTAGTATTCCAAAGACAAAAGCCAAGCCTAACCGAAAAGCAAATAAGGGAGCAAAGAAAATTTAGCTTTCGAACGGCAGTGTTATATTGAACGTTAGCTGTTGGCAAACTCACACAAGAAACTCAAAAAAGAGAGGACCAAAAGAGCAAATCAATCTCAATGTGCTCGAGCACTAAGGCATACATGTCATACTGCAACTCACATTCTCCGACAAGAAAGAAAACAAAGAAAGCCCAAACAAGTAGTGAAAACAACGATTTCGTGGCAGCGGGACAAAATTACCATAAAAAACACCGTGAATGGAAGTAAAATAGATGAATGTGGATCGAGTTCTTACTCTTATTAAATGATCTGGTCTGAGCTGAGCTGAGCTGATCTGAGTTAGGAAGCAGACTCCAAGAGAAAAGACGGGGAAAGAACGACGAATTGTTCACGAATAAAACCCTAGAAGAGGCAAGCCCGTACGAGTCAATTACACATTACACCTTGACTTTCATCAAACAATCATATCGGCATCAATAAATAACGAAGGTAGGGCGGGGCGCGTCATCAAACTCTATCAATTCAGGGAGAACAGATTACGAAGGAAGCTTTCTTGGATCATACGTACGAACAATAAAAGAGAAGCTCTTATTTAATGTATCAATTTGTTTCTGTTGTGCACAAATGAACAACACGTGATGGTTGAATAAGGTGAGAATGGCACAATAACGTTATTTTTAATAGTGCTATTACAAAAAAGTAGATAGTTTTCTAAGCCGAATAACAAAATTAATCAATTTTTTATTTAATTATTTTTTTTTTTCAGTTTTTACCACAAAACTTTTTAAGATTGCTTTTTTTATCACTACAATTATCTCAAATTCTCAACATAATTATGATAATTATAATTTTAACTGTAATCGTTTTAACACTTCCATCAACTAAGAAATCTCATAGTTTAATCTTAGTCATTTAATACTAGTGATCGTGGAAGAAGGGAAGATGTACAAAATTCGAAGGAAAAGGTTTGGCTTTTAATAAGTGGATATTTTCATTTGCCAAATAAAATGATAAATGTCAATAGTATAAAGTAGATATTTTCACTTTTAAAGAAAATAATAATTATTCGATCTTGATACGGCAAAGTCCTCATCTACGTCTATTAGTTTGGGCCACGTTTTATTAAAGAATTTTAGAATTTTCTTGAATTCGGGTTAAGGATGAATTAGTTGCCTCAACTAAGATCTCGAATCAAATTCATGGTTGCCGAGCTCCAATTTTCTGTCGTAATTGTATGTGTATTTGGGTTTAAACACTATACCATAACTAGTATGTTTGCACACTCCAATGTTGTGCTATAATATATAAATCTATCATGTATTTAACTAAAAATAGAGGGATAAAATAATAAATAATTAAAGGTTGCGGGTTGTCTTTAACAATCTTAATTTAATTAATGAAAATAAAATGACAGATCAATATATGACAGTTTATAGTAAGCCCTTAGACTTAAACAGTAGTATAGATAATTAGTCCCGCTGAAATATGAGTCATACCATAGCAGACGAATAAAATTCACTTCATATTGAAATTAATCGGAGTGCAAAGATTACGGCGACGATATGTGGGATTATCTCACAACAGTCAATAGGAATATATGAAAAGAATTTTTTTTTTTTAAAAAAAATCTTCGTTAGGAGTTAAAAGACGAGTAATGCCATCTTTACTGAAGCTCGACTATTTCATGATTGTTGAATACAAGCTTTGTCGTCCAAAAGCTAGTTTTTTCCCTATTAGTTTTTAAAATTACCTTTTAAACTTTTGAAATTTAAATTCAAGTTCGCCGAGCAAACGAGTTCGCAAGTCGAACTGGAGCTTAAAAGTTTTATCCTTAAGCTTGAGCTTAGCCTAGAATAAATGAGCTCGTTTTTTTTTTTTAATTATTATGAGCACTTTACATATTAACTAACCAGTTTATCCATGCAATGCACGGAATTAACTATATCAAGTTATTATATGTTAATAAAATTAAATTATGTTTGATAGTGGGAACTAGATAGTACTATGTAATTTAACATGTGATAGTGGGATTTTTTGGAATTTTTATTATCAATTTTATTTTTAGGTTAAGGGACGCATGGTAGCATATGAAAAGTTGAGTTGGTTCCGGTGTTGGCGTCTGGTCGGTGGCGCTCGTAAAACTCGGACGGAGTTTCGGCTTTTTACGTCGAAGTCGAGGAATGTATGTCGTACGCTTTCCGTAAGACGTTATTGCCCCGTATTTCAGTGTCTCGGGTTGTCGCAATACATCCCGAAGATACAACGACTTCAGAAATTTCGAAACGTCGCACACCGTAATGAAATTATCGGGCGAATCTATTAAAGACTCGAGCCTTTCTTGCTTTTCTATCACTTTATTATGCCTAAGGAGATGCTGTCAACTTTTTAGGAAATGCTGGGAGTGAATTGAATGAATTTCTCTTCTGCCAGGGGACCTATTTATAGTGTCTGAAAAACTGCAGGGGTCAATTCGCGAAAAGTTATAACTTTTCAGGTTGACCTCCTTTGACTGAGCCAAATTGTAAATAGACACAACCTTTGGCCATGGTCAATCTGAGAATAGTCACAATTCTTGGACTGAAACTCAATATCCCTTCAAACAGCCACATCAGCACTCCCAGTCAGCGCCAGATTAGCGCCACGTCAGTCCACGTCAGTCCGCGTGTCAGTGACACGTCATCAAGCCGCCACATCTTCATTTTTTATTATTATTTTTTTAAATAATAATTTTTTTATTTTATTTGGGCTGGCTTTACTAATTAATTTCTCATTCACCCGGTATTGGTTTTGAGCAAATTAATATTCGTTCGATTCGTCTCGAAACGTAGATTCGTAATCTTTCAACGATTTCTCATTTCGGCGACCGACGTCTTCTCGATTTAATCAAATCGTTTCAGCTCTTCTCTTAGTGGGCCAATTACCACACTTGGGCCCAAGGCCCATTGGGCTTAAAACCCAACAATCCCCACATGAATGGAAATTAATGCAAATGCAATGCATGCTGACTCTTGCAAGAAAGTCCCGACGACCCATCACTGCATCGGGATAGGTAGCTTGTGGCTTTGAACCTTCCTAGTGAAATACTATCGGATTTACTCACTGCTCAGTGAACGTGATGTCTTGAACTGACTGCTTTTTGTGTAAACCAAGACAACAGTATACACACAGTGATGAATCTGATCTCTTTTCGATTCTCACGTTGTGTCCGTTTCGGCCGTGGACCATATCTCCGATTCATAAGTGTTTATCATTGAAGCAGCCCCACTTCACACTTATATAGGTGACCGACTATTAGGACTTAATCCTGGAGTAGCCCGAAATACTCCACCAATTTGGTATAGTCATCATTAAAAGCATACATGGTTACTATAACCACACTTCATCGGGAAATTACTTGGACAGCTGTCGAGAATGGACTTTATTAGTTTCCAAGTATACTATTGAATAAATCACAGCTTAGTTGTCTCATTGAACCAAGTTCGTGGGATCTCCAATCATCGAGGTTGAGTTACCACTGTTTTTGTTCTTTGCTGTGTGGATTTTTAGTCCCATTGCCCTTACTGCATTTTCTAACTGATCTCTAGCTGTGCATTTTGTCAGCGAATCCGCAATATTTTCCTTTGACTTTACATAGTCGGTGGAAATTATTCCACTAGATAAGCTGTCTTACGGCGTTATGTCTCCGACGAATGTGCCGAGACTTACCGTTATACATACAATTCTGTGCCCTACCGATAGCCGCATGCTATCGCAGTGAATCATAATTGGTGGCACTGGTTTATTCCAACACGGAATATCCTCTAGAAAATTTCGAAGCCATTCTGCTTCTTCGCCGACTTTATCTAGTGCGATGAACTCCGACTCCATTGTGGATCGAGCTATGCACGTTTGTTTGGAGGACTTCCAAGAAACTGCTCCTCCACCGATTGTAAATATATAACCACTCGTGGACTTGGAGTCTTTACTATCAGATATCCAATTCGCATCACAATTCCCTTCTAGTACCGCGGGATATCTCGAGTATAGTATGCCATGATTAATAGTGTGCTTCAAATATCTTAGCACTCTTTTTAATGCTACCCAGTGGCTACTACCCGGGTGACTCGTAAACCTACTTAGTTTACTAATGTACGCTATGTCAGGTCGAGTGCAGTTGGACAGATACATCAGAATGCCAATCACCCGAGCGTATTCGAGTTGCGATACGGGCTCTCCTCTATTTTTGGCTAAGTGTACATTAGTGTCCATAGGTGTCTTTGCCAGAGGATCATCGAAGGCGTTAAATCTTTTTAAGACGCTCTCAACATAGTGAGATTGTGTACTCACAATTCCTTCGGACGTCTTAGAGACATTTATTCCCAAAATGACGTCAGTCAAACCCATATCCTTCATACTGAAATAATTTTTCAGCATATTCTTTGTATTCATGATTATTTTGTGACTGCTTCCCATGATTAACATGTCGTCTACGTAAAGACAGACAATCACAAACTCATCGGGTGTGCCTTATATATAAAAACATTTATCACACTCATTAATCTTAAACCCATTCGACAACATCGTCATGTAGAACTTCTCGTGCCACTGTTTCGGTGCTTGGTTAAGCCCGTAAAGTGACTTCACGAGTCTGCACACTTTATTTTCCTGCCCGAGTACAATAAACCCTTCGGGCTGTCGCATATATATATTTCATCCTCGAGTTCCCCATTTAGGAAGGCCGTTTTGACGTCCATCTGGTGTATCTCGAGGTCATATAACGCTGCTATAGCGATCAAGACCCGTATGGAAGTAATCATTGTCACGGGTGAGTAGGTATCGAAGAAATCGTACCATTCATTTTGGTTAAATCCTTTAGCTACTAAACGAGCTTTATATTTTTCGACTGATCTGTCGGTCTTAAGTTTCCTTTTAAGGACCCATTTGCATCCTAATGGCTTACACCCCTTTGGGAGGTCTACCAGCTCCCACGTATGGTTTTGCATAATGGACTCAATCTCGCTGTGCACAGCTTCTTTCCAGAATGGAGCTTCTGGACTAGACAATGCCTCTTGCAAATTCCGTGGTTCATCATCTAACATATATGTTAGGAAATCAGGCCCAAACGATTTGGCCGTTCTCTTACGTTTGCTTTGCCGTGGTTCCTCGTTTTCTTGAGGTGAACTCTCCATGGCATCGTAAGTTCGCTTATTATAGCTTATTTCTTTCTTTTCCTTTTTTGGAAAAATATTCTCGAAGAATACTGCATTCCCCCATTCAAATATCATCCCTGTGTTCATTTCAGGGTTTTCTATTTTGTGCACTGGAAATCTATATGCACTACTGTTATTAGCATATCCGATGAAAATGCAATCAACAGTCTTGGGTCCTATCTTAACCTGTTTAGGTTTAGGTACTTCGACCTTTGCTAGGCACCCCCACACTTTCAGGTAATTGTAGGACAGAGCCCTACCTTTCCATAGTTCATATGGAGTTTTTTCTTTCTTTTTGTGTGGCACCATATTCAGAATGCGATTTGCCGAGAGGATTCCTTCCCCCCACAAGTTCTGAGGTTGTCCAGAACTGATCAACATAGCATTCATCATCTCCTTGAGAGACCTATTTTTGCGTTCAGCAACGCCGTTTGACTGAGGTGAATAAGGCACGATTGTTTGATGAATAATGCCGTGCTCTTGGCAAAATTCTTCGAATGGCGCCACGTATTCTCCTCCTCTATCACTTCTAATTATTTTTCTTCGCGAGTTTAGTTGATTATCAACTTCACTCTTATATCTTTTGAAGGCATCAAGAGCCTCGTCCTTGCCACTTGACAAATATACGTAGCAAAATCTTGTGCAATCGTTGATAAAAGTAATAAAGTACTTTTTTCTACCTCTAGTCTGCACGAACTTCAAATCACATATATCTGTATGGATTAGTTCTAGAGGCGCACTACTTCTCTCAACAGAGAAGAACGGTGCCTTGGCCATTTTTGCCTCGACACAAACTTCACATTTTTCTTGTGAGTCAACTTCCATTTGTGGAAGCAGGTTTAAACTTATTAACTTTTTATTTTATTTAAACCCACGTGTCCTAATCTACGATGCCATAAATTGGAACACTCAACCAAGTAAGATGAACTTTCTTTATTATTATTAGCGAGCTCAATCTCGCGTATTACAGGTATTACATTCATCTTAAAGAGCCCCTTCTCGAGGTAGCCCTTTCCTACAAAATGACCGTTTTTGGTCAGTGCATATTTATCACTTTCAAACACCTGTCTGAATCCGGCTTTGCTCAACAGGGAGCCGGACACCAAGTTCTTGCGGATGTCTGGCACGTGCAGCACGTCCAAGTGAGTTCCTTGCCCGAGGTCATCTTCAGCACTACCCTCCCTAATTCGACGATGTCAGAGGTGGATGCATTGCCCATAAACAGCTTCCTGCCTGAGATAGGGATGTAGGTTGAAAACATCTCCTTATCAGAGCAGATGTGGCGAGTCGCTCCAGAGTCGATATACCACGACCTAGGATTGTCTACCACGTTGGCCTCGTATACGATGGCGGCTAGGCCCATTTCTGTCAGATCTGTCCCCCGCTTTGCCTCGGTCAGGTGAGCTTGGCTCTTTTTGCTCTTTTTCTTCAGCCGACAATCCTTGGCCATATGCCCAGGTTTGTCTTATTGTAGCAGTTGCCCCTTATTTTGTTGGGCTTCTGTTGCGTCGTATTAGGCCTCTTGCGCTTTTTGCCGGTGCTCAATTCGGCCAGGTTCACGCGTACCTCCACGTTGCGCCTTTTGTTCTTGGCCTCAATCCTTCGATTATCTTCTTCGATTCGAAGCCTCACAATCAGGTCCTCAAGCCCCATTTCCTTACGCTTGTTCTTGAGGTAGTTCTTGAAGTCCCTCCACAGAGGCGGCAGCTTCTCTATTATAGCAGCTACCTGGAAGGATTCGCTGATCTGCATATTCTCCGCTTGTATATCGTGGATTATCAGTTGCAGATCACGGACCTGGTCCAACACTGGTTTGGAATCGGTCATCTTATAGTCCAAAAACCTGCCGACAATGAATTTCTTCAATCCGGCGTCATCGATTTTGTAATTTTTGTCCAACGAGTCCCACAACTCTTTAGCAGTTTTAGCGACTGCGTAGACGTTGTGTAGGGAGTCGCCCAAGGCGTTCAAAATATAATTACGACACATGAAATCATTGTGATTCCAAGCGTCCAACGCCGCATGTTGTTGTTCGTCAACTTCGGGTGTGGTGTCATCAGCGGCGTCGTTGGCGTTCACCTGGGGCGGGAGCTCTTTCAGAAAGCGCACCAGGTTCAGGGTCGTGAGATAAAACAGCATCTTTTGTTGTCATCTCTTGAAGTCCGCCCCGTTGAATTTTGCCGGCCTTTCGGCGTGGTTGCTACCCGTCAGCGGTACGGCGGTGGGAATGTTCGCTATTGTCGCCATCGATCAGACAGAATAACGTCTTACGATTGTTGGTTTCGGTGTTGGCGTCTGGTCGGTGGCGCTCGTAAAACTCGGACGGAGTTTTGACTTTTTACGTCGAAGTCGAGGCACGTACGTCGTACGCTTTCCGTAAGACGTTATTGCCCCGTATTTCAGTGTCTCGGGTTGTCGCAATACGTCCTGAAGATACAACGACTTCAGGAATTTCAAAACGTCGCACACCGTAACGAAATTATCGGGCGAATCTAAAGACTCGGGCCTTACTTGCTTTTCTATCACTTTATTATGCCTAAGGAGATGCTGTCAACTTTTTAGGAAATGCTGGGAGTGAATTGAATGAATTTCTATTCTGCCAGGGGACCTATTTATAGTGTCTGAAAAGCTGCAGGGGTCAATTCGCAAAAAGTTATAACTTTTCAGGTTGACCTCCTTTTACTGGGCCGAATTGTAATAGACACAACCTTTGGCCAGGGGTCAATCCGTGAATAGTCACTATTCTTGGACTGAAACATAATACCCCTTCAAACAGCCACATCAGCACGCCCTGTCAGTGCCACGTCAGTCCACGTCAGTCCGCCTGTCAGTGACACGTCATCAAGCCGCCACGTCATCATTTTTTATTATTTTTTTAAATAATAATTTTTTTATTTTATTTGGGCTGACTTTACTAATTAATTTCTCATTCACCCGGTATCGGTTTTGAGCAAATTAATATTCTTTAGATTCGTCTCGAAACGTAGATTCGTAATCTTTCAACGATTTCTCGTTTCGGCGACCGGCGTTTCTCGATTTTATCAAATCGTTTCAGCTCAGAGACTCTTTGTTCTCCTAGTATTTAAGTTTTTTAGATGTATTTTTATTTTGATCTAGACATATAATATTTTGGCTAAAAAGCACGAAATCCCCCCGTGGTTTCCCCAGAATGCATAACAGTACCTTATGTTTATAAATTGCATAAATTGTCCTTGTAGTTTACTTAATTCTGCACATTCTCCCCCTGAAAATTAACGATCATTTTAAATGTTGAATTCCCATTTTGCCCTTGAAAGTATACCATAGTAATCGTACTCAAAATGGTGCATTCCCTCACATTTCTCCTCTCCAAGAAAAAAGCTTAGCCCTTACTCTCAATCGTGACCCAATTGATAATTTCTTTCCTCGTTGTTCTTGAGCAATTTATAGGATAATTTCTGATCGGAGTATTGATGTCCCCATTACCTGAAAGTGTTTCTGCAATTGGTGTAAATAGTGGGGTTGTGGCTGAGGGTCAAGCAAGTGCGAGTGAGGGTCGTTCAAATAGTTTCGCGCATAATGACATGGATATTGGGGCTGTGGTGGAAAATCAAGGTGCAGAGGTTGGTGTTGAGACAGAAGCTGAAGATGAGATGGAGGAATGCGATATTCAGTCAGAGGCCGAGGGTTTAGTGTCTTCTGTAACTGATTCGGAAGATAAAGACTTTGTATTTGAGGATGGGCTAGATGAAGATGAGAGTGACGATGAAGTCCAGATTGGTAAAGGAAGACAACAAGGAAGTGAAAATAAGGCAGGAACTAGTAACAGACAAGAAGAATGGTTGACTTAGATGAAGATGCTTATGACGGGTTGGAGAGGGACAATTACAAAATAATTTTCCTTTCGTTGCTTTCGTATGACCAACAATTCTAACCGCGGCCACTCTACCACATTTGCACATGTGATTTTTGTATCTCAAGTCCATTTTTGCAGTATTCATTGAAGCAGATGACATCCTGCCATAAAAATATACAGTATTGCAGAAAGTGTCCAAGATAACAGAAATTCAGCATTATAAGAAATGAATGCAACAATTATTGGAAATTGATGCAGCTAGCTCTCACTCGAGATCAGAAATTAAATGATGAATGTATCTACCCAACTTACTTACATAAAAATGCAGAAAACTGGCTTACTCGAACAAAAAAGTAGTATAAAAAAATCAAGATAGAATATTAAAAAAATAATAGAGAAGCCCAACTTACGATATGCAGTTTAATTATCTTGACTCAAGCTAAACCTCGCTTCAAAGGCATGGCTGCAGCATCTTCGCTCAACAAGACTCCAAAATCTGAGTGAAGCACAAACAGAGTCAACACATTGCAGTGAGTAATGGTGAATCACAAAATTGTAATCTAACCTTTGAGATGAAAGGAATAATAGCACTCACAAGCCCCTTCTCATATGCCTGCAAAAGAAAGAAGACGATGGAAAATCAATCCTCAGAACTTGATTTTTGCCAATTGTGATCTTCCCAAGCCAGCTTCCCAAATTTTCAGCTTCCAACGTACTACCACGCTAGACCTTATAAGGTCAGATTAAGTGTGATGACCTGCAAAAGAAGGTTACATTATAAACGATCGCTAACCCTAATTTTCGTCCGCAATCTTCGATGGACTGTCAAATTATGCTATTTGAGAAGATGGTCGACATTTGAGGTTAAATTGGTCATTTCAGACAATAAGACACGAGCACTCCTAAACAAACCCGCAGTAACGGCGCGTGAAGTGCAATCACGGGCAGGAAAGTGCTCACCGGGGGTAATCTGCTATGTTTTCAATAACACATGTGGGTTTCACGTAACAAATAAACCACAAGGTACTGTTATGCATTCTCGGCAAACCATAGGGGGATTTCATGCTTTTTAGCCTAATATTTTTTCTGCTGTCCGTTATGCTATTTATTGATGTGTAATTATTATGAATTAAAGATGTATTTATGGTTAAGTTAGTAACATTATTTCGGGAATATGTACTATTAACATTCTCACTAAAAAGGTTAAATATTTTAAGCTATAATTTATTTAAAAGGAACAAATACGTTAGATTAATATTATTTATATGCAATTTCTAGGAATATAAATTTATAATACATATAGTTGTTGGGGGTGGACGACTTTTGGACACAAAGTCTATTATTATAGTATAAATATATCACAAAAGTTTTAAGTAGGCACGCATATCAATAAATCCTATAAATAGAAAGGGTTAATTACGAGTCAGGCCCTAATAATATTCTCAACTAGTGTTCAGGCCCCAATCAAATTACATTTAGTATGAAGGACCTGCTTTTCAAAATTCTTAGCGAAAAATACCCAAACTACGCGATATGACATATTTACCCCTAACACATGCAAAAATTACAAACTTTTGCCATCATCTTCTCCAACGAGCGAGCTAATCTTCAAGCTCGATTTCCACCTATAATCTCGACATTCGTGAGCAGACGAGGTCCGACCCTGACCCGTCGTCGTAGTAGAGCTCGAAGGAGGTCACAGGCGAGGCGACAGGCTGCCGGAGCTTAACTTAATTTTTTTTTGTTTTTTCAAATCACTTTGTGACGTATGTTACATCTCTTCTAGTAAATAACAAATCGTCACACAAAAATACCACATCTTACATTAGAAATAACGATCCATATATTGTTAATAACACAGTCCGTATACAACTCATAGATCGGGAGAAAAAGAACGAAATCACAAACGACACTAAAAATAGATGAAAACTGCATAAATCGCGTCGTTATTGACTCAATAAGGTAAAATAGAACTCAATTTCTCATGGGTACCTCGAATTTATACCGATTAGTTGCAAGAAACGGATATTATATTTTCCCTAAATCGTGTAAAAAAGAAATACTAATAACATAAAAAAAATAACAAATATCTTATGGTTAATAACTGATATTGACTTAGAAGTAACACGTCGCTGAAAGGTAATGACGCATTGTCAGTAGTAAATAACACATTCTGTATACAACCAATGGATCGGGAGAAAAAGAACGAAAATCACAAACGACACTAAAAAACAGATGAAAACTGCATAAATCACGTCGTTATTGACTCAATAAGATAAAATAGACCTGAATTTCACATGGGTACCTCGAATTTATACCGATTAGTTGCAAGAAACGTATATTATATTTTCCCTAAATCGTGTAAATAATAAATACTTATAACATAGCAAAAAATAAGTCTTATGGTTAATAATAAATTTTGACTTAGAAGTAACACGTCGTTGAAAGGTAATAACAAATTGTTCGTCGTAAATAACACAGTCTGTATACAAGTAATGGATCGAATGGAATAAAACGAAAATCACAAGCGACACGAAAAGCAAGACGAAAACTGCATAAATCACGTCGTCATTGACTCAATAAGGTAAATTAGACCTCAATTTCTCATGTGTACCTCGAATTTATATCGATTAGTTGCAAGAAATGGATATTATGTTTTTCCTAAATCGTGTAGAAAAGAAATACTTATAACATGGTAAAAAATAACAAATATCATATGGTTAATAACAAATGTTGACTTAGAAGTAACACGTCGCTGAAAGGTAATAACGCTATGTGTGTCGTAAATAACACATTCTGTAGTCAACCAATGGATCAGGGGAAATATAACGAAAGTCGCAACGACATTAAAAACGGATGAAAACTACATAAATCTCGGCGTTATTGACTCAATAAGGTAAAATAGACCTCGATTTCTCATGGGTACCTCGAATTTATACCGATTACTTGCAATTTATGTTGACATCTAGATTCGATTTACCATTATTTTTTCGAATTTGCACCCTAATTAGACAAGCAAATTCTACCTCGTGCATCGTCAATATCATAATGAATCCAACATTACATGTCGAATCGATTGGATTGGTCAATCGGATTTTTTTTGTGCTCGATTCAGTGTAAGAAAAATTAGTTTGAAAAAATTCTGTTGATAACGTTTCGCAGTTGTAACACAATGTTGTCGAAAAATAACGTATCTGTTTTGTATAGTAACACTATGCTGTAACTATATAACATACAATGAAGTAAAAGTGACGCTTCATATAAGACCAAAAAGCATGTCGTGACTTTCGCTGGAAAAAAAAGAGCAAAGGGTATTTTCGTCAAATTCCATTTTTGGGTCCTTTACTCAGATTTTTACAAAAAGTGGGTTTCTTAAACTTATTCATTTTCTGACAGGGTCTGACAGGTAAATGAAAACTTTAGGGGGGCCTGAACAGAAATCTTCCCAAATAGAAATTCCTGTTTTACCATTTATCATATATACGAAAATAATTGTATATTCCCATTCCCACACGACGTCGGTTTTTTGGTGAGAGATCAATTAGGCAATGATTATATCTAGAAGTAGAGTACGATGACGAAAAATATTGTTGCTAATCCCATATACACTTATAAGTATTAATATATAGGTTACATATGATATACGTTGCCTACTATCTATTCTATTTTATTAAACGCGAGACTTGATATAAACTGTTCAATTAGTTTATCAATTGAGCTATATTAGAAAAAAGATTATTAAATGAAATAAAAAGAAATCATCCACTACATTATTAACTATTTAGTTAATTATTAACTTACTATTTTTAGTTAATTATAATTATACCTTTAATTTTATAGATTAATTTTTCCGTTTAAATTATAACTTGATATAGCTGCAAGATACCAGTATCCTTAAATACCAAGGTCTTAAATTGCCATCCATATGACTTTCTCCCACCCGTATCCCATTCATACGGATTCCTAATTTTCAATCATATTATGTGGCACTTTATCACATACTAGATAATACTTTTTATATTCTAGTATATTTTAGGTTTGCGTTTCAGCAAATATATTCTAAGCTTTCTCATCCTTATTTTCGTCGCTCTTCACTAATTTTAGGTTATCTTTTTATTTATTAGCTTTATTTAAATACAATACTACGCTACTATATATACATTTTTTGTATGTGAGTTATTTAACCTTTTTAGCAGGCCGTAGCCGAGGAAGTCGGACCTGAGGTGAAACCTATATTTTAGGCCCTTGATCGTTCTTAAGTAATTTTTTTCCAAATAGATTTGTATATATAGGTAAATTTAAACCATAAATGTAACTAAAATAATAAAATAATAGAAGTTTTATAGTAGAATGTTCAATAAATATTTAAACTAATTACATAAATACTAATATTCTAGATGTTTATAGCCAAAAATATTGGTCAAATTTGCATAATCTAGTTGTCCGACATTTCCTTTTCAATCGACAACATTGCTAGCCCATTCAGCCGATATTGTGACATTGTTGGTCAAGGATAATTCTTGATCAACTTTAATTTAGAAAAGCTCATTTCTGCTGATGCAACTATTACAGGTATCATTAGCAAAATCTTATATGCAATATACGTATTTGGAAATAAACCATCCAGTTTTACCAAACGCCAGAATATCAATTGCTCTCTTTTCATCTCTCAAGTAGCACTTCGCAACCATCAACTCTGAGCATAGGTCTTCGCCACTGATGTCCAAATGTCCATCATGACTCAGGAATTTTCAAGCTTCTTACAAGACTCCTTAAGCAAGCGGACGAATCACTCCTCAACGTTTCCAAGTTAACAAAAATCCGAAAAATCTCTTGATATTGTTTGTTCAAATCTAACTTGGAGTTACGTTCTGACTTGATCACTTATAAATAAAACGTAATCCCACCAAGCAAAACCGGTAGTTTCTTGGTCACGGCAGGCTACAGGTAAAGTTCCATTAAAGAGCATTTCCACGTGGTAGAACCTCCTCAGGGAACATAAGGTTTTCATGAGGCTGATGTTGAGCCGCCATCCAAGCATGATACCTTCGTTTAATAGAATATTTTTGGTAAAGACAACCTCAAATTCCGGATCTTCCGCTGCGCGAATTTCTTGAGAAACGAAGTCATAGGCACGTAGGTTCAGGGCCAAACCGACTACTCCAAGAGCACTAATTCATAAACCTATTACTGGTACAAATAGCATAAAGAAATGTAACCAACGTTTATTGGAGAAAGCAACTCCAAAGATTTGCGACCAAAAGCGAACTCTAAAAGATTCTTCACCTGGTTCCGTCTTTGTTTTCTTTTTTCTCTTATAAGATCTCGATGTAGTAGACATTTATGATTTTGTTTCTCGTATACCTTACAACAACAAAAATAAATGGGAAGAAACTTGTCACACCACACAATTAATACAAATGCCTCATGAATACTACTAAATTAAATGGAGTAAACTTTGATCGGGATTGCAAAATCACAACCTAGCAAAATTTTGGTTTGCACTACACAATGGTATTACACCCACGAATTTTGGTTTCGGAAAGTACAAAAAAAAGAAGAAACAATTGTGCTTGCAGCAAAACAAATCAATTAATAAAATAAGGAGCATAAGTATACCTAAAAGATCACAGATCAGTCCCGGGAGAAAATAGGAAACGATTTTATCAGATGAAAAACGACACCCTTTGTAATCTAACTGAAGCCATTTGAGAATTTTGATATTGTATCAGTATCACCAAGAACAAGAAAGCACGCTTTTCTTTTTTTTTTTTTCCTAAATAAAAACTTTAATATGTTTAATTTGAGCTGAATTTTTTAATAAATACGAGATTTGGGCTTGCTTTGGTTAACATAGAGGCCCATCTGTATTTGTATACGCTTGTCCACTTAACGTTTGCAGCATTTTACAGATCTATTTTGCTTTTTTTTTTTTCTAATTTAACCGGGGGGGCGACCGCCTCACTGGCCTCATATAAGCTACTGCCAGTTTTTTACTACACTACATTTCCGTGCAAGCCTGTGATAGAACCCTTAAGAATTAATTAACTGAAGAAAAAATCATAGAGTTGATTTAGTTTGCTTCGTTACTACGTGTGTACCTAACGTTTGTCGATGTTTTGAATTAATTTGATCAACCAGTTACTAGGATATATCCTTGTTATAATTTATCGAAATAAGTAAGGTTGATCAACATATGATTGATTGTTGGCCATTTACTGACAAGGAACTTTTTCATATTTTTTTTTTTTATGGCTGACCTCATATATACATGCATGCGCTATTAAGTGACTATATATTACACCAACACAACAATGCCGTTAATATAAATAATGTTCTCAATACTGTAGGGGTGTTTGTTTATGGTGATCTAGCATCGCGTTGATACTCGTATCGTCATAATGTGAGTATCACCGTGATGTAGATCAAGGTGATATATCATCACTATGTTTGTTTTGGGGTGATATTTCATTGCGTATATCAATGTGATATTGAAATATGATGTTTGATTAATCATGGTGATGTGTGGGTGATATTGCATAAATGACATATTTAATTCTACGGATATGATACCAGTAATGTGAATTAATATGTTTATGTTGAGATGATATTTTACGTAACACTGATCAATGTTTTAGTATCGAGTATAAATTTTTTTAAGCATTAGTTATAAGTCTATCATATAATTATCAATATTATTTTATATTTTTAATTATTAAATATGTTTTTAAGATTTAAAATAGTTAGTTATATAATTTAAAATATGAATAAGGGTTTATAAGGAATAAATGTTAAAATATCATGGGTAATATTGTCCAAATAAGAATTCCAAATATCACATCATCACCGTAATGTTGAATCACCTAGCTTTTTGGGGGTGATCCAAAGACCTCATTTTGATCACCTAGGTGATCCGTCATTACGGTGATGACACATCAACTACGAAAAACAAACACAGTGATGAGGAGGTGATGTGAAGATCACGGTGATGTTTTGGAGGATCACCCCAAAACAAACACCAGAAAGTTGATTCGATCAAGTATTAACAGATTCGACATTTGTATTGGTACTTAAAAATACTGAAAAAAATGTTTTGGACTTTCTTTATTTTTTTGTCTACGTGGCTTTTCTATTTCTGTTTTCCCCGACAAATGTGCTTGGTGGTAGGGGTGGGATCGGGTCGGGCTTATCGGGTATCAGGTTTTTTTGGGTCGGGTACCCGACATGTGGGGGTTTCAATTTTGATACCCGACCCCGACCCGACAGAAGTCGGGTACACGACAATCGGGTACCCGAAACCCGTCGTGTACCCGACTTACGGGTTCGGGTTTTCTTTTTTTTCAGCATAATTAATTATATTAAATCCCTAAAATATCCCAAAATGACGACGAGCAAAATCCCTAAATAATAGTTAATTATACCTTTTCAGTTGTGAGATGACGCGGTTGTGGTGAGGAGAGGCTTGTGCCGGCGTAGATGGCTCGCCGGCGGTAAGGCCGACGGCGGCGCAAGAGCAGGTGGACGATGGTGGTTAGGCGATGACTTGATGGACGAGTCGACGACGAGCAGGATGTCACATATGGGGATAAAGAAAAAACAACAGAGAAGAAATGTGATTTTGCTGCATTTGATATTAAAGGTGGGGCTAGGGAGCATTGCTGGAGAACACTGCGTTCGGAAAATGGGAGTAGAATACGACGAAGAGCAAGCAAGTGAAGATGGAATTTGGGCCTAGTTGAGAATTAACAGTCCATTAGTAGTTTAAATTAAGGGTATGGTCCCAGCCTAATTATATTGGGATATCTCATTTCAGACATAATTTTTTTTCTAACATGATCGGGTCGGGTACCCGATCGGGTTTTTCGGTAGATATTGCTACCCGAGACCCGACTCGAAAAACCAATACCCGATGAAACCTAACTTTTCAACCCCGATCGGGTAGGGTCGGGTTGGGTACCCGAAACCCCACCCCGATTGCCACCCCTACTTGGTGGACTGGGTATGCAAAGAATTTAATAATGTTTGTTAGTTAAGTGTGACGTTTATCATCGTAAGATATTCAAGTGCCTTAATTGAACCAAACCCACTATATATAAGTATTTATTATTACATATAGGATATGTCGCCTACTATATATCATTAAATACCAAGCTCTTGAATTGCGATCTTATCGTACGTTGTTCCTACAGGTGACTTTCTTGAACCAGTATGCCATGCATTGATTCTTTTATATCTATGGCTTTTTATCATTACTAGTAATTTGCACATACTCTATGCGTGTGCATATGATTTAATATTTTATGCTCATTTTTAGATTTATTTGTTATTGTCGAATTGATGAAATATAATTTATAACTATATAAAAGAAAAATAATGTTTAGTGGGTGTAAGTATGTAAATAAAAGATATAAAAGTAACATGTGGGAGTTTATAGCTATCCGACACCCCTTTATATAATAGTATAGATAATAGTTACATATACCATTTTTATACATCTGCTATTAAGTTTGCACTTCAGCAAATATATTCTACAATTTTCATCCTTTATTCTTACTCATTCTTTCCTAGTTTCATTATCAACTTGAAGGCTTTATTTTTTCTGGCTAGACATTTTTATGTCTACAAGCAGAGTGTAATTCCTGTTTTTGGTTTTTTATTTAATACCATCCCACGTTACTATTATTATATATGTGTGTGTGTGTGTGTGTTAGACGTTACACAAGACGACCCGCTAAGGAGCGTGGCGAACCGCAGAACGACGGGCCGGGGCGGGAAATGGAAGACGGTGGGCCGGGCCCGGAAATGCAAAAGGTTGGGTTGGCCGAGACATAAATGCAATGGATGAGGATTGACTAAATCAAGGAGAGGATCCGTTGGCTTGATCCTAGCCACTTATTACTATTGGATTGAATTCCTTGATTGCAGCTTATAACAAAGTATATGATTTTTAGGTTATTTCCTACTGTAGTGATTGGGATGAGTTTAAATAAGGATGTAGCTCGTAGCATGTGGAGGGAGGCGAATTATGAGGTGAATGTGAGACTGGGGGTGTCTAACATGGTTGCATAAATAAATATTATCATTCGATTCTCTCTTTTCTTTACATTGTCTACTATACATCGGAAGCTTTGGTCTTCACTCTAACAAAGTGGTCCGACCTGCCGCGACATGACGCGTTCAACCGATCAACGATTCGAGGGGTTAGAGAAGACTGTTGAATCACTAAGCACTTCCCATACCCAACTTGCGACGCATATGGAGGAGATCCTAGCATTATTGAAGGCCCAAACCCCACCAAACCATATGCCGACCGTGGAGACGACCACCTCAGATCCACCCCCGGAATTCAATGTAGGCGACTCTCTACCGAAAATGGTCCAACGTCGCGTGGAACTTCCAACGTTCAACGGCACAGACCCCCATGGATGGCTAGCACAAGCCGATCATTATTTTGTTCTCAATCGAACTCCGGCCTCTCAATGGATCTCATGCGCCATGATATGCATGGAGGAAACCGCTAAACCTTGGATACGATGGCTACTCAAAACACATCCCAATATCATGTGGGAGGTTTTCACACGGAAGTTAATCGACACATTCGACAACCAGCACGTGGGCCGCCCGGTACAACGTCTCGCTAGCGTTCAACAGTCGGGCCCGATTGACAATTATTTTCACAAGTTCATACGCATGGTGTCTAAGCTGCCCGATATTCCGGTCTATCAACATTTGGATTTCTTCTTGATGGGCATGCATATAACATTGAGGGATGAAGTTTCCGTCTTAAGCCCGTATTCGGTGGAAAATGCTTTTGAAATCGCTCGGGGCATCGAGCGCAAACTCATGCGACAACAGAATGAGGACTATACCACTATGATCAATCGAGCGTCATCTTACCAACAGCCCACACGAACCACGCCATTCTCGCGCTACTCGCACAATCCGCCCACGCCGACTCGAGAGATTCGTTTAACCGATTGATATGTTCCGCCACACATTCGGTCAAATACGACAACACCTACTTCTACGCCTCACCAAAGGCCATTCCAACGTCTTTCAGATCGCGAACTTCAGGACCTACGCGAGAAGGGCCTTTGTTTTCGTTGTCGTCAACCGTTTGTGAAGGGTCAACATGTCTGCCCACGGAAGGAATTTCGAATGCTCGTAAGCGGCGAGGACGAACTTCCATGTGAAACAGAGCTTACCAAAATGGAGGAGTTTGATACCACTGACGAAGGCGAGGAGGAACACGTGACGACCGCCGTGGGATATCTGACGATGCTGACATTGCCAATATTTGCACTAGGCGGCATCTCGGGACCACAAACACTCAAGTTATGCGGGTTCATCAATCAATGTATGGTTATAACTATGGTTGACAGCGGGGCGAGTCACAACTTTATCTCTGCTTCTCTGGTAGAGCGCTTAAAGCTGTCGGTGATAGGAGATTCGAATTTCCAAGTGCGATTAGGAAATGGTAAAGTCGAGCCGACGTTAGGGGTCTGTCGTGGGGTGCAACTACAGCTGGGTACTTGCGCAATCAAATGCGATCTATCCATTTTTGAACTAGACGGTGTCGACGTGATCCTCGGGGTAGATTGGCTTCGAACATTGGGGGACATCAAACTCAACCTAGCAAAGTCAACAATGAAATTTGAGCATGAGGGTCTTTCTCATTGCTTAACGGGCGAAGCGAACATAACACGTGCACCAAGTACTACACCTCCCGATGACATACTATCGTCTATACAACTTGCTGATCTGGAGACTATACGTATACGTTCTATCCCGACCAAGGAAGGAAAGGAAAGGCGGGGGACCATTTGTGTGCATCCAGCAGGAATGGGAGTGGATAAATTCTCGAAGATTTTCGACACACCATCATCTCTTCCGCCGACTCGATTGGATGACCATCTGATGGTTTTATCACAAGAAACATCGGCAGAACGAGAGCTACGACATTCGTATCCAACTTTCCGCCTTGAGGACAAGGCTGCTTTTCGAGAGGGTGGTAATGTTAGACGTTACACAAGACGACCCGCTAAGGAGCGTGGCGAACCGCAGAACGACAGGCCGGGACGGGAAATGGAAGACGGTGGGCCGGGCCCGGAAATGCAAGAGGTTGGGTTGGGCCGAGACATAAATGCAATGGATGAGGATTGACTAAATCAAGGAGAGCATCCGTTGGCTTGATCCTAGCCACTTATTACTATTGGATTGAATTCCTTGATTGCAGCTTATAATAAAGTATATGATTTTTAGCTTATTTCCTACTGTAGTGATTGGGATGAGTTTAAATAAGGATGTAGCTCGTAGCATGTGGAGGGGGGCGAATTAGGTGAATGTGAGACTGGGGGGGTGTCTCTCATGGTTGCATAAATAAATATTATCATTCGATTCTCTCTTTTCTTTACATTGTCTACTATACATCGGAAGCTTTGGTCTTCACTCTAACAGTGTGTGTGTGTGTGATTTAACCTTTTTCGTACCCTTTGCTTGAATATTATTACAGTTCATTTTCATGCAAGTTTGTGCCAGGGACTGTCTAAGAATTAACTGAAGAAAAAATAATTTGCAGTGTTGCTTATGCTTGCTTCGTTACTGCATATGCCTGAAAAATCTCCACGCAGACGCTTTTACAGATATATGTCTTTGTATTCCAACATTTGAAATACATTTGTCCATTAAAGGTTCTTAAGTGGTCAACATTCGTACACAGAACATATTGTTGAACATTTATTTAACAACAACTTTTTCATATTTCATACTTGTGAAGAGGACCTCATACATGCATGCGCGATAGATTAGTCAATTACACCAATGTATGTCGTTTATATACAAACACGTATGTACTTCATATTATTGTATTCCAAAAGCAGATTAAGAATTTTTAGGAAAAGGATAAAGCTTTGTTAAAAGATAGGATATTAGTAAGGCTACTAAAGCCCTTCCTCTACTACAGGAAAATAGGCGTCTGTATTCTCGTCCGTAATTTGTCTTGCTAAAAAATGTGCAGTGATAATTACAAAGGGTACTTAAATTTTGCAAATAAAATAAATTAAAACACAAGCCGTAAGAAGACATGCAAAAAGAGAAGAACAGAACAAAGCAATCCACCAGCAAATTGGGGTCGTTCGTTTATACCGGAAAGTCATTTGTTCGACCCGTGGTTGCCGCCATTTTTAGGTATATATATTCTGATGCATACCACTAGCTTGTTTTATTGAAGTAAATTAAGATTAGGTTGTATTATGATTGACTTGGAAATCAGAGCTTTTGTCAGTGGTGGCTGTGTTTCTGGTAAGCAGCTTCAGTCGTGGCACACACAAGTCTTTGGGGGGTCAGAGTGTGATCTGAAAAGAATTAATAGCATGGATGGCGATGAGATTTATTACCAGCACCAGTCCATTGATAAATTATCAGACGACAATAGGTAGGTATCCATATTATTGCCTTAAAGATTTTAATGAAAGTATGTCACTGAAACACAGACCAGCAGCAGCAAATTGCAAGAGAAATTTTAATGACTGACTCAATAACCTAAAACAAGCAACTCAAACGAACAACAAAGTGGGAAATATCCAGGAAAAAAAGAGAGATAAGATTATGGTACAATATTTCTCAACAGGTCCTGAAAACAAAAAGTTCAGCAGCAGCAATCGAGCAAAACTTTAAAATCCAACTTGTAGCAAGTTAATGAACTCATAATTGGCTGTTCGAGCGGCACGAACATATTAATGGACGTTTACATTTTAGGATTGATGGGCGGGCAGATTTCAAATCTATCCCGGACATTGACGACCAAGTTCTCCTACTGCTTAGCCTAATGACGACTATGGCTACCATCACAACAGACTGGTCGTTCGAGTGTGTTGTGCTATGAGGAACGGTTGTAGAGGGATCTCGTGGGGTTTCCAGACGTCACACTGTGATTCTGAGAGGAGGCAGCGTACATGAAGCTACGGACGATAACATGTTCGAGCAGAAGTCACACTTGTTACGTCGTGCGTTCCCTCCAACATCGAGGGACCATGGGGCGTCAATCTACAGCAAGGACATTACGTTTCATACGATATTGAGGCGTCCACTTTTGCATTTGAGGAGATGGGCTGTTCGACCCTAGACAAGTTGTAGCAGGATTTTGTTTTTTGTCAGTTTTCCAGGATATGTTTCAAGAATTCAAACTTTATGTTTTACTTGCTCTATAATCATTGATATTGCCATGTTAGCCTTTTTGGATGATGTCTGTCAACTTATGGGCTCGCTCGACCTGTGGGAGCCGCCATTTTTATGTACAAAAGAGAAGAGAAAGACTTGGTTTTTAGGTATATATATTCTGATGTATAACTAGCTTGTTTTATTGAGGAAATTAAGATTAGGGTGGATGATTGACCTGGAAAATCAGGGCTTTGTGTACGGTGTGTGTGTTTCTGGTAAGTAACTTCAGATGTGGCACACACAAGTCTTTGGGGTTTGGGAGGGGGGATATTGTCATCTCAATAAAATTAATAGGATTGATGATGGTGATTATTGATTACTAGCAGCAGTCCATTGATCAATCACAAGACGATAATAGGTAGGTATCCAAATTATTGCCTTAAGAACAAAGACATTAGTATGTCACTGAAACATAGACCAGCTGCAGCAATTGCAAGAGAAATTTTAATGACTGACTCAATATAACCTAAAACAAACAACTCCAACGAACAACAAAGTGGAAAATATCCAGGAAAAAAAGAGAGGCAGGTTTATGTACAGTATTTCTCAACAGGATCAGGGAACAAAGTTCAGCAGCAACAGCAGCATAGCAAAATTTTAAATTCAACTTGTAGAAAGTCAATGAACTCGTGATTGGCTATTCGAGCGGCACTGACGTATTAATGGACGTTTATATTTTAGGATTGAAGGGCGGGTAGCTTTCAATTCCATCCCAGACATTGACGACCATGTTCTCCTACTGATTAGGCTAATGACGACTATGGATACCATCACAACAGACTGGTTGTTCGAGTATGTTGTGCTATGAGGGGCAGTTGTAGAGGGATCTCGTGGGTTTCTAGACGTCACACTGCAATTCATAGTGTAGGCAGCATACATGAAGCTACGGACGGTACACTTCGAGCAGAAGTCACACTTGTTCTGTCTTGCGTTCTCGCCAGATCGAGGGACCATGGGGCGCCAATCTACAACAAGGACATTACGTGTCGTAAGAATGGGGTATCCACTTTCGCATTTGAGGTGATGGACTGTTCGACTCTACACAAGTTGTAGTAGGATTTCATTTTTTATTTTTTATTCGTTTTCTGGATATGTTTTAAGAATTCGATCTTTACGTTTTACTCGCTCTATAATCATCGATATTGTATTGTTAGCCTTGCTCAATGGTGTCTGTCAACTTATGGACTCGCCCGACCTTTGGCTGCCGCCATTTGACTTGATTTTTAGGTATATATATTCCCATGCATACCACTAGCTTGGACGGTGATGATGATTATTACCAGTAGCAGTCCATTGACCAATTACCAGACGACAATAGGTAGGTATCCATATTATTTCCTTAAGAACAAAGATTTTAATGGCAGTATGTCATTGAAACACAGACCAACAACAGCAATGCAAGAGAAATTTTAATGACTGTCTCAGTAATCTAAAACAAGCAACTCCAACGAACAAAGTGGGAAATATCCAGGAAAAAAAAAGAGACAAGTTTATGGTACAATATTTCTCAACAGGTCCTGGAAAAAATGTTCGGCAGCAGCAACCGAGCAAAACTTTAAAATCCAACTTGTAGCAAGTCAATGAACTCATGATTGGCTGTTCGAGCGGCACGGACTTATTAATGGACGATTATATTTTTGGATTGAAGGGCGGGTAGCTTGCAATTCTATCCCGGACATTGACGACCAAGTCCTCCTACTGCCTGGCCTAATGACGACTATGGCTACCATCACAACAGACTGGTCGTTCGAGTACGTTGTGCTATGAGGGACGGTTGTAGAGGGATCTCGTGAGGTTTCCAGACGTCACACTTTGATTCAGAGAGGAGGCAGCGTACATGAAGCTACGGACGGTAACATGTTCGAGCAGAAGTCACTCTTGTTCCGTCGTGCGTTCTCTCCAATATCGAGGGACCATGGGGCTCCAATCTACAGCAAGGATATTACGTGTTGTACGATATTTCGGCGTCCACTTTCGCATTTGAGTAGATGGACTGTTCGACCCTAGACAAGGTGTAGTTGGATTCCTTTTTTAGTTTTTTGTCAGTTTTCCAGGATATGTTTCAAGAATTCGAATTTCCCAATGCTCCGTATATGAACCTCTTCAAACTGGGCTTATTGCTATTGATTCAATGATCCCTATCAGACGTGGGCAGCGAGAATTAATTATTGGGGACCTTTATGTTTTACTTGCTCTATAATCATTGATATTGCCATGTTAGCCTTGTACGATGATGTCTGTCAACTTATAGTGTGATCTCAATAAAATTAATAGGATTGATGATGGTGATGTGATTTATTACCAGCAGCGGTCCATTGATCAATTACAAGACGATAATCGGTAGGTATTCAAATTATTGCCTTAAGAACAAAGACTTTAATGACAATATGTCACTGAAACACAGAACAGCAGCAGCAAATGAAAGAGAAATGTTGTGACTGACTCAATATAACCTAAAACAAACAACTCCAACGAACAACAAAGTGGAAAATATCCAGGAAAAAAGAGAGGCAAGTTTATGTACAGTAGAAAGTTCAACAGCAGCAGCATAGCAAATTTTTGAATTTCAACTTGTAGAAAGTCAATGAACTCGTGATTGGCTATTCGAGCGGCACAGGCATATTAATGGACGTTTATATTTTAGGATTGAAGGGCGGGTAGCTTTCAATTCTATCCCAGACAAGTTGTAGTATGATTTCATTTTTGTTTTTGTCTGTCTTCTGGATATGTTTCAAGAATTCGATCTTTATGTTTTAATCGCTTTATAATCATCGATATTGCATTGTTAGCCTTGCTCAATGGTGTCTGTCAACTTATGGACTCGGCGGCTGCCGTCATTTGACTTGATTTTTCGGTATATATATTATCGTGCATACCACAAGCTTGTTTTATTGAAGGAAATTAAGATTAGGGTCGGTGATGATTGACTTTGAAATCGAGACTTTTCTTTATGGTGGGTGTGTTTCTGGTAAGAAGCTTCTATTGTGGCACATACAAGTCTTCGGGGGGCCACAGTGTGATCTGAAAAAAATTAATAGCATGGATGATCATGATGATTTATTACCAGCAACAGTTCAATTGATTGATCAATTACCAGACGACAATCGGTAGGTAACCCAATTATTGCCTTAATAACAAAGATTTTAATGGAAGTATGTCAATGAAACACAGACCAGCAGCAGCAAATGCAAGAGAAATTTTAATGACTGACTCAATATAACCTAAAACAAACAACTCCAACGAACAACAAAGTGAGAAACATCTAGGAAAAAGAGGAAGACAAGTTTATGGTACAATATTTCTCAACAGGACCGGGAAATAATGTTCAGCTGCAGCATAGCGAAATTTTAATTTTCAACTTGTAGAAAGTCAAGGAACTCGTGATTGGATATTCGAGCGGCACAGACGTACTAATGGACGTTTGTATTTTAGGATTGAAATGTGTGTAGCTTACAATTCTATCCCAGACATTGACGATCAAGTTCTCCTACAGCTTGGCCTAATGACGACTATGGCTACCATCACAGCAGACTGGTCGTTCGAGTGTGTTGTGCTATGAGGGGCGGTTGCAGAGGGATCTCGTGTGGTTTCCATACGTCACACTGTGATTCTGAGAGGAGGCAGTGCACATGAAGCTACGGACCGTAACACGTTCGAGCAGAAGTCACTCTTGTTCTGTCGTGCGTTCTCTCCAACATCGAGGGACTATGGGACGCCAATCTACAACAAGGACATTACGTGTCGTACGATATTGGGGCGTCCACTTTCGCATTTGAGGAGATGTACTGTTCGACCAGACAAGTTGTTTGTCAGTTTTCCAGTATATGTTTCAAGAATTCGAACATTATGTTTTACTCGCTCTATAATCATTGATATTGCATTGTTACCTTGCTCAATGGTGTCTCTCAACTTATGGACTCGCTCGACCTGTGGGTGATGATTGACTTTGAAAATCAGGGCTTTTGTCTATGGTGGGTGTGTTTTTGGTAAGCAACTTCAGTTGCGGCACACAAAAGTCTTTGGAGGGCCACAGTGTGATCTCAATATAATTAATAGGATTGATGATGGTGATGATTTATTATCAGCAGCAGTCCATTGATCAATTACCAAACTACAATAGGTAGTTATCAAGATTATTGCCTTAAGAAAGATTTTAAGGGCAATGTCACTGAAACACAGACCAACAGCAGCATGCAAGAGAAATTTTAATGACTGACTCAATAAAACCTAAAACAAACAACTCCAACGAACAATAAAGTGGGAAATATCCATGAAAAATAGAAAGACAAGTTTATGGTATAGTATTTTTCAATGGGACCAGGAAACAAAATTCAGCAGCACCAACATAGCAAAATTTTAATTACAATATGTAGAAAATCGAGGAACTCGTGATTGGCGTTCGAGAAGAACCGACGTATTAATGGACGTTTATATTTTAGGATTGAAGCGCGAGTAGCTTTCAATTCTATCCGAGACACTGACGACCAAGTTCTCCTACTGCTTGGGCTAATGACGACTATGGCTACCATCACAGCAGACTGGTCGTTCGAGTATGTTGTGCTATGAGGGGTGGTTGCAGAGGGGTCTCGCGATCCAGACGTCACACTACGATTTAGAGAGGAGGCAGCGTACATGAAGTTACGGATGGTACACTTGTTCGAGCAAAAGTCACACTTGTTCTGTCTTGCGTTCTCGCCAACATCGAGGGACCATGGGCGCCAATCTACTCCAAGGACATTACGTGTTACGATATTGGGGTCCATTTTCGCATTTGACGAGATGTACTGTTCGACTCTAGACAAGTTATAGTATGATTTCCTTTTTTTAGTTTTTGGTCTGTTTTCTGGGATATGTTTCAAGAATTCAAACTTTATGTTTTACTCGCTCTATAATCATCGATATTGCTTTGTTAGCCATGCTCGATTGTGTCTGTCAACTTATGGTCTCGCTCGACCTGTGGTTACAACCATTTTTATGTAAAAAAATGAGAAAGACTTAGTTTTAGGTATATATTCTGATGCATAACTAGCTTGCCTTATTGACGGAAACTAAGATTAGGGTGGGTGATGATTGACTTGGAAAATCGGGGCTTTTGTCTATGGTGGGTGTGTTTCTGGTAAACAACTTCAGTTGTGGCACACAAACGTCTTTGGGGGGCCATAGTGTGATCTCAATAAAATTAATAGGATTGATGATGGTGATGATTTATTACCAACAGCAGTCGATTGATCAATTACCAGATGACAATAGGTAGGTATCCAAATAATTGCCTTAAGAACAAAGACTCAAATGGTAGTATGTCACTGAAACACAGATCAGCAGCAGCAAATGCAACAGAAATTTAATGAATGACTCAATATAACCTAAACAAACAACTCCAATGAACAACAATGTGGGAAATATCCAGTAAAGAAAAAAAGAGAGACAAGTTTATGGTACAATATTTCTCAACAGGTCCTGGAAACAAAGTTCAGCATCAGCAGCAGAGCAAAATTTTAAATTTCAACTTGTAGAAAGTCAATGAACTCAACATTTTTTGCCACCTATTCCATCTCCTTAGGCTTTGAGAGAGTCGCAATGTTTGAAACCATTAGAGTCTCCATGCTATACCCAGCCATAGCTAAACATATTCCCACACAATATATGTATGGTACTGGTCCTTCAGCTGGCCAGGGAGGAAAATGCACCGTTGATGCCTGTGTTTTCGAACCATTTAGGAGCTCAGCAACGGTGAACGGTGGTTGTTTCTTGAGATTGGGATCTAAATTATTCATCAAACCTCAATTTACAGCTTTTCCCTTGGACAAGGGAACCCAAAAATATTCATAATTTTCATAGAAAAATACTCAGAAAAAATCTGTATCCAGATATAATAACGATAGACTAATACCAGTCTTTCCTGTGATCTGTCGATCAATGAAATCCCACTTCGCTGGCCCGTGTTATTCAACGAACTTAGATAACAGACCATCCTCCAAAAAGTGTCCAATGGCATTTTATGTTGGGACGGTGTTTGTTTGCTTCTAGCTCCGGTACCTTCAGGTGAAGACAACCAATTTCGAGGGCGAGATCCAAATGAAATAAATAGAGACAATGATGTAAAAAAGATTAATTGACTTCAAGCTGGAAAGAATCAATAATCTCTCCTTGATGAACACCTTCCACGCGACAAAAAGTGTCCGTAAAATGCAGGTTGCAGGGGGATCCGTGCTATACAACAGGGGATTTGTGCTATACAGCAGGGGAGCTCGAGCTGTCAGCCGCTTCAACTACTGTATAGCACGGGTTCCCTGCTGGCTGCTGCACAGCGTTGGTGTCCCGTACTATATAACAGGGGACCTCGATAGAGATACATCATGGACCGGTGCTGGCAGCGTTGGGATCCGCGACCCCGATGCTGTGCAGCAGGGGATCCGCCTATGCTGCAGCGGATCCCGGCGCTGCCAGCATGCATCCACAACTGTATAGCATGGTCCCGGTAGTAGGGGGATCCGTGCTATACAGCAGGGGACCACTGCCATATTTTAAAAAGAGATCCTATAAAATGACAAATATATCCTTAAATTGTAGGTTATTTTTTGACAGGTTAAATCAAGAAGGCTACTTTTTTTAACTTGACCGAGTTCAAGGCTATTTTTTATGGGACCCCACGAAAGAAACCTAAAAGAACACGCGTTATTTACACATACACCCTTGACTTTCATCAAACTATCATATCGGCATCATAAATGTCAACAATGGAAATATACCCTTGACATTAGGGATGCCAACGGGGCGAGTCTGAAGCGGGTTTGGCAGGACCTGAGACCCATCCCGATTAACTTTCGCTGGACCAGGGACCTGCCCGCTTAATGTCTGGGCCAGACCCGATCATCTTTAACTTTTTTTTTTTAAATTCTAATTTTGTTAACTGCAAAAAGCGAAAGAGTTTATACTATTTGGGGATTTAACCCTCGATCTTCACTTTATTAGACTAAATATCCACTATGGCCACGTAGCTTTTTAATAACAATTTTAACATTCTGTATATTTATTTAAATATAAGTAAAATATAAATTTTAGATATAAATATATACCGAGACGGTTCACTAGAGTTATCAAAATGGGCCGAGCCCATCGGGTTGGCCCGCCCCGCCATTTAAAAGCGGGCCGAAAGGGGCCAACCCGTTTGGGACGCAGGTGGAGGCGGGCTGGCCCGCGAGTAATTTTATGTTTAATTGTTATGTATATATATTATATTCAACTTTGTATGCTAAATATTAATAAATAATATTTATTAGTAATTAATTATAATTGATTTAGTTATGAACTTATATCTCATAAATAATTTATGAAATTTCGTTAATTATTCCAACATACATTATTAATAAAAGTATTATTTGCAAAAAAAAACACAAATTTTTTTTAAAAAAAATAATTGACGGGCCAACCCGCCAACCCGATGCGGGGCGGGGCGGGGTACTAGTTTAGTAGCCCGTTATGTTGGCAGGCTGACCCGCCCCGCCCCGTTTAATGGCGGATTGAAGCGGGGCGGGCCGGCCCGTTTGACAACTATACGGGTCATGGGCTGGGTTTCGGGACAGGGTTAGCAAAACCCGAGACCCGCCCTGAACCCGATCGGGTTGAGACATATGGGACCCGTAACCCGACCCAATATCCGAATATTTAAAAAAAAACGGCTTCATTACGGGCGGGTCTAGGCGGGTCCGGGTCTAGACCCGCCCCATACCCATCCCTACTTGACGTTGATAATCGATCAACATGGGCCTGGCTATACTTATTTGAATAGCCAAAGCCCATAAGTAATGCCCAATTAAAAACAAGTTGACCGAGTTTGACTTCTCAAATTGAATGAGTAAGCAAAGCAGGTCAGCAGCTATAATGAAGAAATGTCGAGTAGTGATGAATTGATGATAAAATGTTTGAATTTGTCGGCGATCGGCAATCGGCAATCGGCGGCAACGTAAACAAATTGGAATTGTCAATTGATTGTCTATTTAGGGTTTGGGGCGTATGCAATTTGTCGTTTACCTCAGAATATTGATTTTTGTTCTGATCCCATCTGTGGAAAAAAGGCAAGCCCGGCGTGAAAATTCAGACGTTGAAAAACCTTTTTTTCGCGTTCAAGCAATGTGTAGCTCACGCATTACGTCTCCTTTTCCCCAGGACTAAAACCAGATCTGCTCTCTGGTTCCTTGCTCTTCAAACTGCACCGCACTCAGAGACGCCTAATTCGCAAGTAAGGAGAGCGATCTGCGTAGGCCGGATCTGTTCGATTATAGAAATGGAGGCAGAGAAGAAATCGTCTGTCTCGGATGTTGGCGCGTGGGCGATGAATGTGATCAGTTCTGTGGGGATTATAATGGCGAATAAGCAGCTCATGTCGGCCAATGGATACGCTTTCAGCTTTGGTAAGAGTTTTCGAGTTATATGCGTATGCCTCGCTTCAGCATCTATCTTAATCTATCACTTTGCTTTTCTCAATTTGATTCAGCTTCCTTTTCGTTTTCGATTGATCTGCTCTGTGATTTGATGCTGGATCGTGCATTGAAAAGTATGCGATTGTGGTTGATAATTTTGAATTAAAGAAGGAAATGGCTGAGGAATCAGAATTGGAAAAAGAAACTCAAAGTATTATTTGTTGGTTGTTCCTTAACAACTACTCAGTGGCCCTTTCTCTTTGGTATCAATTCATGGCTTAATTGTCAATTGATATACCTTACTAAACATGGCTTGTGAAAGTGAGATATGTCAGTATATCCATCGATTCAAATCATACTTTTAAATTCACGGTGATTCTTTGTGTTTCCCTTTCTCAGCGACGACATTGACTGGGTTTCACTTTGCTGTGACGGCACTTATTGGAATGATATCAAATGCTACCGGCTTGTCTGCATCAAAGCACGTGCCTTTTTGGGAACTTCTATGGTTCTCAATTGTAGCAAATATGTCAATCACGGGGATGAATTTCAGTCTCATGCTGAACTCTGTTGGATTTTACCAGGTCAGTTTACTTTTCGCTATGTAAAATCCAGCTAGCATAATCTCAGCCTTAGACAAACATGCCACTTTCTCTTCCACAAGTCAACTTTCGTTCTTTTGTTTCCTCTCATAGTGATGACATTGTGCAGATCTCAAAATTGAGCATGATTCCTGTGGTCTGTGTAATGGAGTGGATAATGCATGGCAAGAAGTACTCTAGAGAAGTAAAGATGGCCGTCGTAGTTGTAGTCATAGGTGTGGGAGTTTGCACTGTGACCGATGTCAAAGTGAATGCTAAAGGTTTCATCTGCGCTGCTGTCGCTGTTCTCTCCACATCTTTACAGCAAATCGTGAGTAAACCTTACCATTTTTTATTTTGTAATCATAACTAAATATACTTCTGTTAGGATGGTAATAAGATGCCATGATATAAATTTTGTCCAAAAATTGCAAGTTACATTATCGGATCATAGGCTGCATGATTATGCGATACTCTTGTTGATTGCAGTCCATAGGCTCCTTGCAGAAGAAGTACTCCATTGGATCATTCGAACTACTGAGTAAAACAGCCCCTATTCAAGCTGGGTCTCTTCTAATTTTGGGTCCTATAGTGGACTATTATCTTACGGGGAAACTAATCTCCAAATACAACTTTGGCGCTGGAGTCATTGTAAGCACCTTTAACGTCAATTGATAAAGTTTTCGCCCGTATAACTCGATCGTCTTCAACTACGTGCAGTTTTTCATTCTCTTGTCATGTTCCCTCGCCGTCTTCTGCAACGTGAGCCAATACCTCTGCATAGGGCGTTTCTCGGCCGTTTCTTTCCAAGTGTTGGGACACATGAAGACGGTCTGCGTCCTAACACTGGGGTGGATTTTGTTCGATTCTGAGCTGACTTTCAAGAACATCTCGGGCATGGCCGTAGCAGTCGTGGGCATGATAATCTATAGCTGGGCGGTTGAGTTAGAGAAGAAAACGCCCCATTCGAAGCCAATTTCCCACGCCAAGAACAGCATGACTGAGGAGGAGATCAGATTGCTCAAGGGGACGAATCCGGCCATGGACGTCGAGCTTGGGGAGCCAAAGTGATTGTTGAAATTCTGGTGAGCTTTGTGTAGTTTATATAGTTATTTATTTTTGTTTTGTTCATTCGCCTGAAGTTATAGATTGGTGGGGGGGTGGGGGGATGAGTGATTTGAATTGTGAAAGATGTGTAAGAGAATTTTTACCTGTTAAATCTCTGTAATCTATATACCATTTTGTCAGTGGATTGGTTCTATATCTGTTGCCTGTGGTGTATCTACTTCAAATGATAAAGGGGGTGCTATCCCAATTACTTCAGTGAAGATGATTTCAATCAATAAAAGGTATAAACTGAGAGAACCATCAAAATGATACACTTGATAATTTCTCCCACTTAGTTTCGTCGAGTCTAAGTGGAAGCGAACCAATTAGCAGTGAGTCCTATCTTCGAACAATGCAGACATCGTATTCCCAGGTACATTAGCTCGTTTCTGAAGAGCATTGTAATTGAGCATAGCTTCGTAGAAGGGAATGAATGCTCTTTTACTTTTCGAAGTATATGTTCAACTGAGGAGTAACATCCTTGATATTCAGAGCCCACAATTCAACTTCTCTGAGAAACTTCACATCAGTTTCTTCTTCATCACTGGAAGCCGAATAGCTGAGCACAAGCTCATTTGCATACTCAGCACAGTTTTGCTTGCCAAATCAAAATTAATGGTGTGGTCAGCATCAGCTATCTCCTAATGTTTTAGAGTCATCTGTTTTTCTTTGATTTTACGGTAGGGTTAGCCCACTTGAAGAAACCACAGTTAGCCTCAGGATTCGATGAAGGTCCCTGATAAAGATACGAAATTTAATCAGAAGAGTTAATAATATACGAATTCAACAGATTCTCCACTACCAACATTGATTGCCGGTGGCCACCTTCACTTTATCCCAGAGTTAAGTTAAGCAAAAAAAAAAAAAAAAAAAGCAATTCATTTCAAGAATACTACAATCGCAAAAGCAACATAAGAGAGTAGTTTCGGTTACCTCACCACGTGCACAAACGTAAAAACGGCGCCCTGAGTTAGGTCCCGATTTTTTTACCACTCGAGAAACACATGGTTCCTTGTGCCCCTTGCAATGGGGTATGCTAGTTTGCATGAGCTGTTGTATCCTTTGCCACTCGACCAACGCCGAATTTTTCCTTTCGTCTTCGGATGGTTGTGAGGTGTCGTCTTCTTGAGTCAGCACTTTTTCCTTCGCCTGCCACTCCTTTTGAGATTCGTGCATTTTGGTTTCACCATCGGGGCATGGGCTAGAGATATCAGCTTTCTTTCCATGGCAGACGCTGTCTGAATCACAACCCTCAACTACGGTTTTACAGAAAAATGATTTGAGTGAGAGCTGAGACCATTGCTGCCCTGCTTTTTTCTTGTAAACAACGGAGGAAATCGACTTAGCATGGTCAATTTTTGAGTCCTCTATTGACTCTTTAAAGTTCTCTTGAGAACAATCAGTTGAAGAAACAAGCACATCTTCGCCAATCAAATCTGTTGAAGACGAGCCGCACGAATCTTGAACTCCATCAATAACTTGACTGCACCTTTCAATCCCAACAAAACTTCCATTAATAGAGACGGACGTACTAGATGCACTTATTTCTTCGACAGAGCGCTTTCTTGAAAACATTGACGCTGTCAAGAGAATCACGACATATAGATTGGTAAGAATGTAGCAAGGAGAAACTCATTCAATTCCTGACTATGTTGCAAGATTATGGTCTTCAAATATAATAAGTGAGCACCTAATGTCTGCTGGCACCCAAAGACCTGGGGACAATATCTCGTAGACAGAAATGGGGTGTTGTGTGGTTGCATATTTGGTATCTCCACCAAGCTAACATAGACGGGAACATGATCTGAACCTTCCAATTTGATATTTCTTCCTGCTTTCCACCTGCACTATTTGGAAACAAAATCACGAATCAGACAAAGATGATAGATAGCATACTATTCGTCAATGTCTTTTCATGTCATGACTAATATATGTTCAAGTAAACATCTTACAGAAAGTTCATCACTACGTCCCATCATTACCTAGGTGTAGTACCAGGTTTCCATCGTTTGAACTGCTCTAATATGTCACAATCTTCAACATGGCAAGTCACGAGGGTATGTTCCTGATCTTTTCCTTCATGAAAACACGGACCAGCACAAAGAACGTGGTCGATACGTGTCCCGTAGTTGAACTCCTCCGCACCAGAATTCGTTGGCCAACAGGTGAAGGCATCTGTCCTAAAGTAAGATCGAAACAGAAAAAAACAAACAGTTCAATGACTTTGTGAAACAAAAAATTAACATCACATAGCGACAAATTAAACTTTCATAAAGTGACTAATACCAAGAAAAGCCTATTCATAAAAACTAAAAATTATTAATATATATATATATATATATATATATATAGGTCATCGCAAATGCCCGAACCTGTCCGGATATTTTTCTCTGAACACATCGAAAAAGTGGCCTCCATTTGTCGTTAACAAAGACCTAAACCAAGTCCTAAACCTGCAAGACAGTTACGAATATATGATTCTGAAGGAAAATATACAATCCTGTAACTTAAAGACTTTGATGCTGAGCCTGCAAGCCTGCATATGTGGCCAAGAAAAAAAAGGATAATACACAAACAAACGCAACTTGCCTATCTTTCTCAAAATCAGGTCCGGCATCACACCGATCTATAGCACAGGGGGCAATATTGAGATCCCCAACAACAACTATCCTCCGTCCCTGACTTAGTATAGACTCCCATCTTTTCTACACAAAAATCATCAACATTTACCATAAAAGATGAATATTCAACTCCAAGACAAATTGCATTTCTATACATCCATGGAAGCTGAACTGAACCAACTACCTGTAAAACGCTGAAAAATTCGAATTTAAATTCGATTCTCTGAGCATCATCAGAGGCAGCTCTGGGCCCATAGATATTAAAAATAACTGTAGGGAGAAAAAAAGATGGTTATAACCAAGATACACCCACACCAAACAAAGTTAGGAAAAACGGTGCAGAACCATGAAAAGGTATGGTCAGAGACTCTTTGAATGGACAAATAATGCTCAGAGAGGGAAAACATGCCGGTACTAATCTACCAATCGTGCGCTCACCAAAATGTCCGTGGTCAGTTATGATACATCGCCCTTCACTATCAACTTTCAGAAGTTTCTCAGTGGACAACCTTTCCAAGCCTTCTGCGACAGAAAAACATTCATCTTTCCTGGACCCAAACCCAGACGAATGTTTCAGAATACCAGTGAATCCCTCTTCAGCATGAATTGGCAGTGCCACTTCATCGCTGGAAAACGCAGATTTCACGCGACAAAAAGTCGCCACACCTGATTATAAGCATGTAAACTACAATTAATCTCCACTACGAAAGACACAAGGAAACTAATCACGAAAGGTGGAAACACAAAATAGCATAGTGGCGAAATCAAGAGTAACGTTCTTCGAGAATAATTAATCCAGAAAACTAATGCATTCTAAACCACCGCGCAGAAGAACTCAAGTGCTGAATCCACCGCAAAAACTCGAAATCATTACCAGAATAGCCAGTTCGTCCTCGATCAGAGGTGCGAGTGCAAGAGAAAAACGATTCATAACCCTTCGCCTGCACCAAATCAGCTCTCATTTCCCGCGCGGACAGCTTCGTCTCCTGCAAGCATATAACATCGGCGTCGAGGGAATCGAGAAATTTGCCAAGAGAACCAAACTGTGCGACGCGCGGCCTCAATCCATTCACGTTGTACGTCACTATCTTCATCATCAACAAGATTTTCCCGCTGTTTCCTTAACATATGCGCCCCAAAATCAATGTCGGAAATGGTGTGCAATTGAAAAATAGCATTTCTAGTCCTCAGATTTAGACCTTTTACCAAAATTGGAAATATTATGTTGATTAGGGCTGAGCAAAAATATCTGCAAATCGAATTTTGATCCGTTATCCGGTTTTTAGAAAATCCAAAAAAAAAACGGATATCCTGCTAAAATCGGATCGGATATGCGATCTGATTTATCTTAAACTAAACCGGATCGGATAGGGAAAGTAGTCGGTCTAACAATCCTGATTCTGGTATCCCATTTTATATTTTAAAAAACAAAAAGTAAAAAAAATAGTCCAAAAAGAAAAATGAATGTTTAAAAAGGAAAAAAAAAAGTAGAATATTTGAATTTAATCATTGCAAAAACTTTGTTAGAGAGTTGAAATAGAAAACCATAAAAACATCGAGATGAAAGTTAAAAAAGTTTAATGTGAAATTGTGGTACGGTGTTTAATATTTATTATGTAATTTTGAGTCATATATTCACATGTGATTACTATATGTAGAAATTCTTATATAAGAAAATATATTTATTTTTACTGTGACAAGAAATATAACATCATTTTGAAAATAAATAATATGAAAATAAATTAAAAAATCGGATGCAGCGTTTAAATATCCGAATAAACGTATATCTCATTAAAACCGGACCGGATACGGATATCATTTTTCGATATTCGAAAATTGGATATCCGAATTTCATATATCCAAAAATCCGGATATCCGGTTTTGCTCAACCCTAGTGTTGATGAGCATAGATACTCTAGTTTATTACCCGTGCATTGCACGGGTTAACTATATTTAATTATTTTATATTAGTAAATAAATATTTGTAGTGGATAATGTGATAGTGGGTATCATGTTTTTATTATATATTTTATTTATTATACTTTATTATGGGGCACGTGGCAGCATATGAGGGCACCTACATTTCTTTAGTAATATAAGATTACTATATGTAGCAACTTATTTGAAAACATATTTTTATTTTTACTGTGATAAGAAATAAAAATTTATTTTGAAAATAAATAATAACAAAAATAAATTAAAAAACTGAATGCGGATATAGGTTTAAATATCCGAATAAAGCGGATACCCATTAAAATCGGACCGAATAAAGATATATTTTTCAATATACGAAATCTGGGTATCCGAATTTCAGATACCAAAAAAACCGGATATCCGGTTTTGCTCAACCTAGTGTTGATGAGCAGAAATACTCTAGCTGTAGAGTACACAAAATTTTCAACCCAAACATAGAGTTTTAGTTTGTAATACTTATATATTATTTAATAAAATATATTTTATTTGTATTTAAAATATTGATATTCTTATAATAATAAATCAAAAATAATATTAATTTTCCTTTATTTGTTAATATTTTCCATTTATTTTAATAAAATTATAATTAAATAATATGTTAATTTTTAAGTTTATTTACATATTAAATATTACTAATTATAATATAGTGACTTTTTAATCATTAAAAGTTAAATAAGTCAACTGTGATAGTATTAAATAAAAATTTGATTTTTCGTGTAAAAAATAGAGTTAATGTGTTAGAGTAAAAATTAATGTTGAAAAGAAAGCTTCTGGGTTGTTGTAAAAGCAGTATAACAATGTATTATTGTGGTAATTAAGTGTATTTTTATGTTACGGTTGGAGATGCCCTAAAAGCATCGTACACAACACTACTATAAATTTATATACTATTGAAGCCATGAAATTTTAAAATTTCGAAAATGAAAATAAATAAGCACATCTAATTCTACTTGATAAAAACTATCGATGGTCTATTATTTTGAAGTTCACTAGGTGATTGTAATTCAGCGCTCAAAATTTCATTTGTTCCAACTTTAACATGAACGTCATTTTCTCTGTAAAATAATAAATACTAGTAAATTAAGCACATTCGATGCATGTGCTACTATCATAAAATTATTATATAAATTTTTGAAGATTTGATTGGAATAATAATATTTTAATTTTGTTTTGTGTGGTATAAGATGACTTTGTGGTGGTATATTTAGTATAACGTATTTAAATGATATATTGAATTATTCAATAATGGCAAAATTGTAATTGATATGTCATTGCAATTAACTGACATTAGATGTGACGGTCGGTTTGTTTTATTCATTAGAACATGGAGGCAGTTTTTCCCTAATATGAGCGAGACAAAAAATAGAACGCGAGTAACTACCAAATTGGGTTCAATTTTTGGTGTAATTGATACACCAAATTGGGTTAAATTTGACAGTTTTTAAATGGGGCTGATGATTATATAAGAGTATAGATGTAAGTTTAACCTTCATTTAATAAAGTATTAATTGTAAGTGAATTGTAAAATGTACAATATGTATGTAGAACACCGTATTTTTCCATAACACCGTTTTTGAAAATAGCAATGTCTTAAGGGGTCTACACACATAAGTACCTATTTGGATAAAAACTTGTAATTTAGTACCCTGTCAGTATTTTTTTATATGTAGGTACCTAACAGAATAAATTTTTTGCACATAGGTACCCGATCCCGATAGTTCATAACACATTTGGGTACCCTATATAACAAAAGTGGTACGACGTATGCTATATTAGGTACGCCCTATGTAACACACAGGTATGCCGTAGGTACGACGTATGCTATATTTATGTACCCTATATCAACGTGTTATGATACGCTATATACACACAGGAAGGTACGACATGACTAAAGAAACTGGTAAAAATTAAATCGGGTACCTATCTATAAAATTTTCTGTATGAGTACCTATGTGTAAAAATTTTATCCAATTGGGTATTTCTCTATAGATTCACCATGTCTTAAACTAATTATCTATTACTAGTAAGTTTAGCACACTCAATGTGTGTACAAATGTAAAAATTATTTTATAGTTTGAAATCATTTAATTTAATAAAATTTTAATTTCAAGGATTATCTTGTAACAAAGTAATAATTAAGGTTAAAATTTTAATTTACAGTAAAATTGTAAATTAATCGGACCAATTTAAGTATTTTTATCGTTCATATTGACACAGCACAGGCTTTTTATAAAAAGAGAATAGATGTTGATTTGTTACTTGTCTTTAATTCAGTCAAGTTTATCAAATCCCACTCTCGACATTTCTTAGTTCATCACTTCGAACACCGTTCCTTCAAATTACGTCTTCTTCCTATTCTCATCGCTGAAACCCAACGACCTAACAATGTCATCTACGACTGCCAACAATGCAGGTGGTTCAAGCGCTGTCGTACATGATATTAGGCATGGATCAGGTATATCATGTCGAATTCTTCAGAAAAAATGGTATCTTCCACAATTTTCGATTCGACAGCGTACCGACCCAATCCGACGGTAGACCTGAATCCATCTCGCCCGCCGCTCCATCCACCTCCGAACAAAATCGCACTTATCACTGGAGTCACCGGACAGGACAGTTCTTACCTCACGGAGTTCCTCCCGAACAAGGACTACGAAGTACATGGCCTCATACGGCGATCGTCGAACTTCAACCCGCAGCGGATCAATCACATCTACATCGATCCACACAACGCTCGCAAGGCGCTGATGAAGCTCCACTACGCGGACATGTCCGCCCTCGTCTCTGCGGCGGTGGATGGACACAATCGCCGGACGAAGTGTACAACCTCGCCGCGCAGAGCCACGTGGCGGTTTCGTTTGAGATCCCTGACTACACGGCCGACGTGGTGGCCACTGGCGCGCTGAGGCTTCTCGAGGCTAAGCGCTCGCTTATCACATGGCGAGCCAGTCCGCCCCGCCCCGCCCCGCCAAACAGAGAGCTTTGGCGGGTTGTGGGCTGGCTGTTAGAGTAGAATGCTCAGTGTTTCAACTTGATTGGATGTTTTTCTACTTGTAAAGATAATTTACTGGAAATTATATCAAATAAAAGGCATTATTTTATCTTATGCTGATAAATATGATAAAGTCCTTATTTCGTTATAAGCTGAAGGACATGATTAAGCATTTGATGATAATCATGAAATATGTCTTAGGTTGTTATTTTAAATAAGTTCCAAGTCGATGGATATTTCAAAGCAGGACATTGAATAACCCGGAAAGACTTGTGCATATGCTGCATGCTTGTTAGCCGAGGATGTTACGTTCCATTAGCATTAGCGTGTGACGCAAATGCATATATTCAGATGCTTGTTGGGGAACAAGTTCATTGAACATGACCCGACGAAAAATTCTTAATTGGAAAAATTTGTCGAATGAGAATTTTCGTGTTGCGATAGTACATGACTAATCCTCCGACTTGAGGCACGATAGTAGTCTTGTGCGCATTGTGTCCTACTTAGTTTTATCCTTTGATTGTGGGATAATCACAAAAGGGATATTCTGAGTATTGTATCAGTGTGTATGGAGATTTGTCTGTGGACAACATAGAATTCGACACTTATATTAATAAGTGAATTTCTTATGTTTTTCATAGTTTATGATTCAAAGACCTTGGCCAAGGCAGGATGAATTGAGATTCGTAGATGAATCATTTAAACTTGAAATGGAATCATAGTAATTAGATCAATTGGGCTTTGACTTATACTTCCATGCCCAAGGTCTAATTTGGAAATTAGTCGTCGAAAGGATTTTACGTGTATGCACTTGCAATTGAAAAGGCTTACTCGCTATTTCACTTAACACTAGGTAATCGCGCTATTTGCTAAGTGTTACCGTGATCTGTGGATTCTTGATATTAAGGAGTTAATTTAAGTTTATTACAAAGCGTTGTAAATCTACTGCAAGTGTTAATCGTGAACCTAAAAGGGTCACGAAGTTTTGGAGAATGACCTATGAGATTAATATTTCCAATAGTTGGATTAATTTTTAATTCAATTGTTGAATTAAAATATTAAATAATTTGATTATTTGATCAAAGGAATAAAACAGTCAATTGGACTGATTACTTCGAAGGTAAGTATTAATTTAGCTATTGTGAGAATTCAATTAATAGGATTTTAAAGTTGGACTTTGATATCCACGGTCATGCCTATGTGAGCATAATGAGATGCTTGAAGTAAATGTTATGCTGGCACGTTACAGTTTAACCAAGTAAATAAGAAATAGATTTTCTTCAAACCCTTGGTATTATCCTTTTATTAATTTTGAATTTAAAAGGTATAAAAAGAGTTATGACCATTTCTTATAACGTTTAATGGGTTAATGGAAATTAACTTTTTATAAGAAGAGGGGCAACGGTTTTAACCTAATAAAGCCCTTGCATAAACGTTACATATTATATATATGTACTTGAAAAACGTTTCAAGGATTGTTATATGCAATGCTATATATATGTTTGTATGGATCAACCAGAGGAGGGAAAAAAGAAATGATCACCATAAACTCTTAATGGGCGTGAGCATATAGAACAAGAATATTGTTTTGGCTATTCCTTTTTCTCGACCAAATATCAATTCAATATCCGGGTGCTTTCTACTAGCGAAGAATTCATTCCGGCGTCGTAATCCAAACGGTGGACTCAATTAGAGGGGAGGCATTTGAATCCCTATGACGAGTACGAATATGGTGACGTCTACGACGAACTTACGAAGACGGTGGTTGCCACTAGTTGGGAATTGATTCCCTCTCCGTCGTCGCTAGAAGACGCTAAGGAATAGGTAATATACTAAACCCTAGAGCAAAATTCGTAACACTTACGTGATTTTTAAAAGATGACGATCCCAATAATCGTTAGAGGAACCGATGGGGCGACATTTATACGATAAATGTATACTTTTTGTTTCGAAGTTTCCGCTGCGATTGCCTCGTGCGGCCTACCGAACCCAACACCGGCCCGGCCCGCCGATCCGTTTTGACAGTACTACATGTGACTCATGGGTATGTATTGTGGATTCGGATTGCATTATATTGCTCCAAATTCGAATAATCTGAATGTCTTGGCATGGATAGCTATAAATGGCGTATTAACAGCCAATTCAATCAAATTCTAACTTTACCTACACAATGTTGATGAACTTGGCTTATCAAATTCGGAGTTCTTGCCTAACTTTGTGAGACTGGTCTTACCTCTTGAGATAGATAGCGTTACTACTCCTTATGCACATAACAAAGATGACCAAATCAGCAACGAAATCCAAAGTAAACAAGATCTCCATCTAATGTATCGGGCCATTCATTTATTGGTATGCATTTTTGTATATGCATCTGCATTTCTTGGTATAGATAGCTGTTAATCAAAAGGGATTTATTTAATCCCTCAAACTTCTGAACTTACCACGGTGATTCACGCAATGTTTTCACTATCGAAGTATTACCAAGCGGGCTCATCCGAAAATGTTGAGTAATGCGAGCCTGGACCTCACCGGAGTCACCAGAAATCGCCGGAGAAAAACTGGAACGAACTGAGGTTGAAAAGAGTTGAAGAAGTGATCGAAGTACAGTAGTCGTTCGATCATCTGTGCGCCTAATCGGCGGGACGTCATTTAAACCTGGAAGATTAAATTAGGGACGTCAGATGGCGCGCGAAGCCGATGGACGGTCGAGATGCGTTGAGAAGCGATCAAGCGGATGATTGATCGACACGTGGTGTATTGTGCAAGTGCGACAAGTGATAAAATAAAACGTATACTAAATTACTATCACCGACGTGCGATAGGCAGTGAACCTATCGTTTGTAGTGCAGTAGAGTGAGTAGACGAGTATCGAACACGAGGAATAAATCAAGTACTAGTAATTACCTATCGTCTCGATATTTAGCCTAATTAAAATACGCAGATTTTTGATGACTTAACCTGACACTTACCTCTACGACTAGAAATTCAAAGAACACGTTAAACGGGTACGAAGCTTTCAGATAATAAAAAATGCTCGGGATTCGAATCCCGCTAGGTATTATTGGCTAAGACAATGAACTATCGCTCCTACGTGATTCTGACTAGATCGCAGTAATTTTCCTGCCCGCTCACGAGTTTGCTGTCGCCCTAAACGCTCGCGGGGATCTAAAATTCATTAATTACTAACGGCGAGGATCGAGTATTTGCTGTCGCCCTATACTCGAATCCTATCTTCTATGAACGGCCTAATCGTTATTTAGCTGTCGCCCTAAACGATTTTCCAAACAATTACTTTAACACATAGACATATTAAAGCAACGAAATAGTTTCATAGAACGATAAATAGTCAAAACACATAGTCACGATAATTACAAGTCTTAACTACGAAATATCCTAGCGTTCATCTAATCCCAAACACAAAGAGAATTAGCTACGCATAATGGAAGGAAAAACAACTAAGATAATAGAAATTAAGAGAAAGGAACTCATAATCGTTGAAAGCTTGGGTAGATCTTTGTTCTTCGTTCACGTTTGCGTAGAACTCCGTCTCTTGCGCTCCGGGGCGTGATTCTGCGTTCTTTCGTGCTATTTTTCGTCTCTAGAGGGTTTAGGAATTGTCTCTGCTCGAAGTCCCCTCTTTCTGAGTCGAATTTGGGCTTTTATGAGAAATTTCGCACTGGTCACGGCCTGGGACATGGGTCGTCACGGCCGTGACCATCACCGACTCCACGCGAGAATATCGAAACTATGCGTCACGGCCAAGTGCATCGATGGTCACGGCCGTGACCATCATCAGTGGGCTTCTCTGCCTAGTGTCACGGCCAGACGCATTAAGCGTCACGGCCGTGACCTTCTCTTTCCAACTCTCTGTCAAGTGTCACGGCCAAGTGCAATGGGTGTCACGGCCGTGACCTTCTCTTTGATTAGCCTCTGCCCCTTGTCACGGCCTAGTGCAATGGGTGTCACGGCCGTGACCTTCTCTTTGATTAGCCTCTGCCCCTTGTCACGGCCGATGCACTAGGTGTCACGGCCGTGACCTTCGCCAGTTTTCACTGTTTTCGCCCGTTTTGCCCCGTTTTCGCTCCTTTTCGCCCGAAACTCGTTCTAAGCTCCTTTAATATGAAAATAAGTGTAAATATAACGAATAAATGCATAAAATGATTGCTAGATCTCTATTATATCCCAATTAAATACTACGATAAACGCATTGAAATACGTTTATCAAACCTCCCCACACTTAAGCATTTGCTTGTCCTCAAGTAAATTAGAATTCAGAGAAGGCATCTAATCAGAATAACGGCACGATTGTTCACAATTCATCATCAAAGCATAGAAAGCACGAAACGAAATCAAGCAAGCAATCATGGACATCGCACTAATGACCTGCACCTGTCAACCTGAGCTTCCCTAGCACTGCAAATCGAGACCCATACCTCACAAGGATTCACTAAAATCAATCAAGTGTATAGGCTAGCATATGATGAGTCGCTCAATTCGTGCACTAGTCCAACCCCTACCATAAACTTGCAAGTAAATCGCATCTCTACTATTCAAAGTGGCAAGTATAAATCTGAGGGACTTTTCGGGGGAAACGAGTCGAATAATCATGAAGCGGCAAGCATAAATAATGAACACTTAATCTTAGAGCTAGGACACGTAATCAAAACTTATCAAAGAACACAGCATGATCGAACAGACAGTCACACGTCCCAACATAAGACTCGACGTTCTCGCTCCGAAATCCTAGACTTTTCTGCCCGACCCTCTCGACTCAGTTCCCTTTCATTTTCTGCCCTTTCACCTTAGTTACGCTCTAATTTTTTGTGCACTGCTCTTATTCCCTAAAAACATCAAGGTTCGGCTTTTGTCGCATAGAATACATCGTCACAGCGAATGCCGTGTACCTAAGGATACTTATTACGAGACCTATATCTTGCCAAAGGGTTATGGGCAGGCTTATGCAAGGGATCGGGTCATTTCAGAAAACGGTCGAGTAAGGGACGAGTCATTTCACGAATAGCAGAGAAGAACATCAAATCATACACCGAAACGGTAACTCTCAAGTTCAACTTCTGCTCTATTCTAATCAACTCAGGCTCATAAAATCTCTGGAGGTTTATTCGGGTCAGTGGCTTCTATAAAATACGAGGTAAGCAACGAATAGGCTCAGGCTCAACGTGGCTAACTAATGAGGTTCGTCATGGTTAAGAAAATTTTTGGCCCTGGACTTGATTCCTAATGCCCTCATCATTTTCACACTCGCACACCAAAACAGTTTCAACACGCATCAGACAGGCAAGTTCTAGATAGATATAGGCTAGGCACGTCACACAACCAAGAAAAAAAATGAGCATATGCTCGTCAGGCTCAAACTCTCACACGAAACAGGTTTATGTGTACGGATCTCTCAAAACAGTGCTATATCTATTCAGGCAGATAAGATTCAATCAGTCATGCATGTCCTAATTGCTCACTGAATTTCATAGAATGCAGACCAACTCGAGATAAGCGCAAAAATCGTGCCTGAATTCAATAATCCATGCCTTTCAACGAAATTTATAGCTCACAGACACGTCATAAAAAAAATTAAAATTTTCACGTAAGTTTTCAACCTAAATTTCAAGTTTTCATCACGTAAGTTTTCAACCTAAATTTCAAGTTTTCAACCTAAATTTCCCTCCCCACACTTAAGTCTGACATTGTCCTCAACGTAGAAATTGAATAAACGAAAGGAAATGTAGGTGTAAGAGAACGAAACTCCCCTGACGGTAAATGTTGACGTGGTCGTGACTAAACGCGCGATGATTGTCGTATCGTGACTCGTGGTGCCTGACATGACTAAAAGAAAAATTAAACGTAACAGAAAAAATGAATGATAATAATAATAGACATAATAAAAAAAGAAAATACTAGATAGATAAAACCTGGGTTGCCTCCCAAGAAGCGCTTCCTTTACCGTCTTTAGCCGGACGTGCTTTCGTTCGCTTAGGGTGGCTGAAAGTCGAGATACATCATCTCTTTTCCGCTTAAGTTTCCCTCGCTTGCATCCACGCCTTGGAGGTGTCGCCTTTCGCCGGGCAGCGGTTTCAACTCTAGTGGCGATCGCTCCTCGACTGGGCTCTTGTCCTTAACTTCTTTGCTGCTCTCGTCGATGGTTATGATGGGTTCGTCGATCTCCTCCCCACACTTATCGATTTCCATAATCGTGTGCCTATCATGCTTGCTGACCTGTGACAGACCTTGCACAGAAAAGAGAAAATCGCGCTCAAAGACATCTAAGAAATAGCATTTAACATCTTGCTCGTTGCTCTTTGTCATCGAATCAGCCATATTGAATGTAACTTTTTCGCCGTCTACTGTCAAGGTTAATGTTCCATTCCTAACATCTATCATGGTCTCGCCTGTAGCTAAGAATGGTCTACCTAGAATTAATGGAACATTTTCATCCTCGTCCATGTCTAAGATCACAAAATCAGCAGGGATAACGAACTTATCGACCTTAACTAGAATATCCTCGATAACACCTAGGGGTATTTTAACGATCTATCGGCCAGTTGAATACTCATTCTAGTGGGTCGTGGTTCACCTAATCCTAAGCGCTTAAACATGGAGTACGGCATTAAATTTATACTAGCGCCTAGATCAGCTAAAGCATGCTCAACAACTAAATCACCTATACGACAAGGAATAGTAAAACTCCCTGGGTCCTTGAGTTTTTTCGGTAACTTGCTCTGGAGTATCTCCGAGCACTCTCCTCGTAGGTATACCGTGGAGACATGTTCGAGCTTTCGTCGATTTGTCAGCAAGTCCTTCAGGAACTTCGCGAAACTGGGCATCTGCGTAATAGCTTCAACAAACGGTAAGTTAATATGTAATTCTTTGCACATACCCATAAATCTGCTGAATAGTGCCTCGTCTTTGTCCTTCTTTAACCGTGCTGGATAGGGAACCTTCGGCTGGTACGGCCTCACTGGTGGTTGCTCGATATCCCTCGCTTTTTCCTTTTCGGGTGCGACGTCCTCCTTTGTAGGTTGGACCTTCTCTTTTTCAGGTGCAGCTTCCCTCAAACGAGCTGGGTACGGGATCTTCGGCTGGTACGGCTTCACGAATGCTCGCACCTTTTCTTTGTCATCCTTGGCCTTCTCGACTCTGTCGCCCTTGCTTTCCTCTACTTCTGGCTCGTCGTGGCCCTCGAAATCGACTTTCTCCTTTGAATTCTGCTTGGCGGGAACTTCTTGCAATCATCTCCCACTCCTCAGGGTTATCGCGTTGCAGTACTCCTTAGGATTTGTCTCAGTGTAGCTCGGGAGTGATCCTTGATTTCGCCCGACCAGTTGTTTGGCTAATTGCCCCACTTGCTGCTCCAACCTCTTGATCGAGGCGTCCGTGTTCTGAGCACGCAAGTCGTTCGCCTCCATGTACTCCTCCATCTTCGTCATTCGGCTTTCGTGGGCTGCGGTGGTGCTACTGAAATTCGTGAGAAGTGCCTTCATCATGTCCTTCATCTCCCTCATGTCGTCGGATCCTCCCGCGGGCGCGTTCTGGTATTGTCGTGGTGGCCCGTTCTGGAATCCGGAAGGTCTGGGCTGAAATCCTGGTGGTCCTTGGCTCTGATGGTTCTGATTCCCGTACGCCAGGTTTGGATGTGCCCGGGGCTGGAAACTTCGCTGGCCACCTTGATAATTGCCCATGAAATCAGCATGCTCATGCGGCTGGCCAAGCTGGCATTCTGAGGTCTCGTGGGCTGCCCCGCAAATTCCGCACAAGGGCACATAAGGGGTGTGCTGTGTCGGTGTGGTAGTAACCACGGCGTTCACGGGCTGAGTCTGCCCGGACTTGGGAAGCAATGCACCAATCACCGTCTGTAACTGAGAGTTCGTCGAGGCGAGTTGTTGCTGGAGCGCCTCGATCTTAGCGTTAGTGGCCGTCTCCTCGCTCACTCCAAATACGCCTGTCGTCTTCATCCTGGTATTTCCCCTCATGAAACTGTTCCTCGAATAGTCCTCGATTAAATTCCATGCATCGGTGGCATTAAGTTTCACGAGTCCTCCTCCTGCGGCTCCGTCTAACATATGAACAGTCTGATCATTGAGCCCCTCGTGGAATCGGTTGATCTGGGCTGCCTTCGACATCCCGTGCTGCGGGCACTTCTTCAGCAGCGCCTTGTAACGCTCCCATACCTCATACAAGTTTTCGGAGTCCTTCTGGTGGAACAGAGAAATCTCCGTCTTCAATCTTAACACCTTTGTGAGTGGGAAGTAGTGGTTGATGAAGGCGGCTCGCATCTCCTCCCAGGTAGTGATCGATCTGGGCGGCAACATATCCAACCAGTCTCTCGCTCTGAACTTGAGCGAGAACGGAAACAGCATAAGCTTAATTGCGTCGCCCGGGACCCCGTTGATCTTGATGGTATCGGTCACCGTCAAGAATGCCTTCAGGTGGGAATAGGGGTCGTCGTCGGGATTGCCCTCAAACTGGGCCGTCTGGAAAATCATCTGAAGCCAGGAGTGCTTCAGTTCGAAGTTGCTGTTCTCTATCGGCGGGATGACGATCGCCGATTCAGTACCACCTAGCGCGGCATTTTTGAGGAGGTCTTGAAGTGATGGCTCCTCCTCCGGAACGTTGTGGACGGGCACTCGATGGTCCGCCATCGTTACTTCCGTGTTGGGACTATCTACGGTTGTCTCTATACGTGAATTTTGGGTGGATTCCTGCGAACTATCCTCTGAATAACAAACTAGCGGATCCTGAGAGCTAGTGGATGCTCCTTCGGTATCGTACTTCAGTTTCCTTCGTAACTTCCGCTCGAAATCTGGGTCTGCGTCAACGATGGGACCCGATGGATGGCTTCGGGTAATTCACCGCTGAATCGTACCTTCAATACGTGAAAACAAAAAAGATTAGCAAAGGAATAATAAAAACGCTCGAAAAGATTACGATAGTACTAATGACGCAGGAAACAAATAACGCAAATAACACAAATAACGCAAATAGTAATAGCAAATAAAGACGTCAAATAAAAGTGGCTAAATTACCGAACTACGTGTTCCTAATATCAATCTATTCCCCGGCAAGGGCGCCAAAAACTTGATCGACACGTGGTGTATTGTGCAAGTGCGACAAGTGATAAAATAAAACGTATACTAAATTACTATCACCGACGTGCGATAGGCAGTGAACCTATCGTTTGTAGTGCAGTAGAGTGAGTAGACGAGTATCGAACACGAGGAATAAATCAAGTACTAGTAATTACCTATCGACTCGATATTTAACCTAATTAAAATACGCAGATTTTTGATGACTTAACCTGACACTTACCTCTAAATCGACTAGAAATCCAAAGAACACGTTAAACTAGTACGAAGCTTTCAGATAATAAAAAATGCTCGGGATTCGTCCCGCTAGGTATTATTGGCTAAGACAATGAACTATCGCTCCTACGTGATTCTGACTAGATCGCAGTAATTTTCCTGCCCGCTCACAAGTTTGCTGTCGCCCTAAACGCTCGCGGGGATCTAAAATTCATTAATTACTAACGGCGAGGATCGAGTATTTGCTGTCGCCCTATACTCGAATCCTATCTTCTATGAACGGCCTAATCGGCTGTCGCCCTAAACGATTTTCCAAACAATTACTTTAACACATAGACATATTAAAGCAACGAAATAGTTTCATAGAACGATAAATAGTCAAAACACATAGTCACGATAATTACAAGTCTTAACTACGAAATATCCTAGCGTTCATCTAATCCCAAACACAAAGGGAATTAGCTACGCATAATGGAAGGAAAAACAACTAAGATAATAGAAATTAAGAGAAAGGAACTCATAATCGTTGAAAGCTTGGGTAGATCTTTGTTCTTCGTTCACGTTTGCGTAGAACTCCGTCTCTTGCGCTCCGGGGCGTGATTCTGCGTTCTTTCGTGCTATTTTTCGTCTCTAGAGGGTTTAGGAATTGTCTCTGCTCGAAGTCCCCTCTTTCTGAGTCGAATTTGGGCTTTTATGAGAAATTTCGCACTGGTCACGGCCTGGGACATGGGTCGTCACGGCCGTGACCATCACCGACTCCACGCGAGAATATCGAAACTATGCGTCACGGCCAAGTGCATCGATGGTCACGGCCGTGACCATCATCAGTGGGATTCTCTGCCTAGTGTCACGGCCAGACGCATTAAGCGTCACGGCCGTGACCTTCTCTTTCCAACTCTCTGTCAAGTGTCACGGCCAAGTGCAATGGGTGTCACGGCCGTGACCTTCTCTTTGATTAGCCTCTGCCCCTTGTCACGGCCGAGTGCACTAGGTGTCACGGCCGTGACCTTCGCCAGTTTTCACTGTTTTCGCCCGTTTTGCCCCGTTTTCGCTCCTTTTCGCCCGAAACTCGTCCTAAGCTCCTTTAATATGAAAATAAGTGTAAATATAACGAATAAATGCATAAAATGATTGCTAGAGCTCTATTATATCCCAATTAAATACTACGATAAATGCATTGAAATACGTTTATCAATGATTAATTAGGATCATTCGATCGAGATGGGACGGACGAAATTAAAGGCGGGAAATCACTTATAAAATCGTCATGCGATTTTTGTTGGGTCACGCTTAAAGCATGTGCGACATGGCTGAATTTGGGACGTCCGATCAAGATTAAATCAATGGATGGAAACATTTGATACTTAAACATTTCAGCTTATTTAAACTCTGTAAAATCAGTTCGACGATGGATCTTTGTGAGCTTGTAGCGTCTTGTAGAGTGAGAATCTCGTTGAGGTGAAAACACAAAAGTTGTAGAGGGCAGTGAGGTCCGTATGTTTCATGTTGAGAGTAATACAAGGTGAAGCTCGGTTGATACGTGGACGTAGGCTAAAGTTAGCCTAACCACGTAAAACAATCAGTTAAGAATGGGTGCGTTTTGCTTACTGTTTTCGAGCTGATTGAGCTTGCTATTGCTCAGATCAGTAAGAACGTTTAGCATAGCGTCTCATCGGTGCTGCTCGATCGACAATTGGTGCGGTGAGCGTGGACGAGCGTTCGGATTTCTGATCGATGGCAGCAACTCGGTTTGAGATGGAAGTTTTCAATGGTTCGAACAATGTTGGTCTGTGGAAGCTCAAAATGAAGGCCGTGCTTGTAGAGAAGGGGCTTGAGGAAGCTTTGAAACCCGAGGCACAGATGAAGCCGACCACATTAACGGCAGCACAGAAGAAGAAGCTAAGAGAAAAGGCATATTCTGCCTTGATTCTATGCATGAGTGATAGTGTGCTTCGTAGGGTTGCTTCGGAGGCCTCGGAGGAGGATCTATGGAAAAGCTCGACGCTCTTTACTTGACCAAGTCCCTGGCTCGAAGGCTATACCTCAAGCAAGCCTTGTATAAGTTTAAAATGGTGGAAGAAGAGCCCCTCGAAAAGCAGGTTGATCAGTTTCAGAAACTGATTTCACATTTGCTTAACATTGGAGAAGAGTTGAAGGAAGAAGATCAAGCTCTTCTCCTGTTATGTGCCCTGCCTCCGAGCCACGAACAGCTCAAGGAAGCTCTATTGTATGGAAGGGAGAAGATAACCATGGAGGATGTGCTCTCAACACTCAGTTCAAAGCAGCTAAACACAATCTTCACCTAAAATTGTCACTGATAATTCTGCTGCAGATTTACTGTTTGTGCAGAGGAAAATGAGCTCATGGAAGAAGAAACGCACGGAGAAAGAGAAGGCAGGGGCTAGGAGGTGCTTCCACTGTGATGAAGTTGGCCACATCAGACGGTTTTGCACAAAGAGATCAAGGGAAAACTCAAAACAGGCTAATGTGAGCTAGAGTGCTGTTGATGATGGGAATTTCGAGTATGCTGAAGTTTTGACGGTCTCTGAGGGCAAGGAGAGTGAAGATTGGATACTACACTCAGGCTCAAGCACGTACATAACCTTCAACAAGGCCTGGCTGCATGATTATAGAGAGCTAAAAGGCAAATCAGTGCAGCATAGGAATGGAAAAAGCTGTGAAGTGATTGGTTGTGGTTTTGTCCAAATAAGGCTAGCTAATGGAGTTGTGGGACTTCTGAGAGATGTGAGGTATGTCCCTAAGTTAAGGAGGAACTTAATCTCCATAGTAGTTTTGGACAAGAAGGGCTACAACACTCAACTTTCAGCTGGAAAAGCTCAAGTGCTGAAACAGGGAAGGCTGGTGCTGAAGGGAGTTTGAAGCATGGTATCTACGTGCTCGATGGATGCTCTGTGGTGGGAGGGCACACATTCCAAAACTAGGAAATGTGGTGGTGAGAATGATGTGCAAGCGCGACCACAAGATACTCAGGACGTGGGAGTAAAAGGCAAGGCAAAACTGGAGGTTGAAGCAGAAAACCAGATTTCTGCTGAGAGCTGTGAGAAAATCAGCTCTGTTGATGAAGATTCTGAGGCCGAGGTGGAGCTGTTTACTCCATATGGCAAAGGCACCTCAAGGTCACATGAGAGGGTGACGTCTGAGGTGGAGCAGAGCTCAGAAGAAGCAGAGGAAAAGAGCATGAAGTGGGGTGAAAACTGCTCTGAAATACCAACTGATATTGATTCTGTTTTTCTGTTGATGGTTCTTTAGGTACTGCTGCAGTCTCCACGGGGAGTGATGCAAAGGAGAATGTGTTGGCTAGCTCAAGGAAAGCCAGGGAAGCAGCAAAGGGGACTAGAACCAAGGAACTCACAGACGAGTTGGTGAGAGTGAGCTCAAATGGCCTAGGTAACTCCAAGTGGAAAATTTCCATCCTACTTGGAGTTGGGAAGTTCTCAATTGTGGCACGCAGCTCCTGAGGGAGCTGGTTGATCAACCGAGCAAAGGAGTATTACTGGAGGTGGAGCTTTGACGGGAGATTGAAGCTCAAAACAGAGATTCTCAGATGAAGTGAAGAAGATGATAAGCCGGTGTCTGGTATGTTTTCAGGTGAGTGTAGCTGGCACGTTTGAGCAGATTCGGGCAAATGTGAAGTTGGGTTCGCAAGGTCGCAGTCTCGAGGTGGAGTTTGTTGAGGAATGCGAGCATGGACCTCACCGGAGTCGCACGAAATCGCCGGAGAAGAAGCTGGAACGAACTGAGGTTGAAAAAAGTTGAAGAAGTGATCGAAGTACAGTAGCCATTCGATCATCTGCGTGCCTCATCGGATAGCGCGCAAAGCTGATGGACGGTCGAGATGCGTTGAGAAGCGATCAAGCGGATGATTAATTAGGATCATTCGATCGAGATGGGACGGACGAAATTAAAGGCGGGAAATCACTTATAAAATCGTCATGCGATTTTTGTTGGGTCACGCTTAAAGCATGTACAACGTGGCTGAATTTGGGACGTCCGATCGAGATTAAATCAACGGATGGAAACGTTCGATACTTAAACATTTCAGCTTATTTAAACTCTGTAAAATCAGTTCGACGATGGATCTTTGTGAGATTGTAGCGTCTTGTAGAGTGAGAATCTCGGTGAGGTGAAAACACGAAAGTTGTAGAGGGCTGGTGAGGTCTGTAAGTTTCGTGTTGAGAGTAATACAAAGCGAGGCTCGGTTGATCCGTGGACGTAGGCTAAAGTTAGTCGAACCACGTTAAACAATCTGTTAAGAGTGTGCGTTTTGCTTGCTGTTTTCGAGCTGATTGAGCTTGCAATTACTCAGATCAGTAAGAACATTTAGCGTACACTTATAGACCATTGAATCGTGGTCTCAATGGTGCTGCTCGATCGACACGAAATGTTTGGGGCAACGCCACCGCCCCAATCAGAGACGTCCCCGTTCCACCCACATTCTCCATACGCAGCGTCCAAATGCGCAGCCCACCATTACACAGTCAACTACGGAGAAGCCTACAACATATTCGCCTGCAACGGCATACTATTCAACCACGAATCCCTCGACGGGGCGAAATTCTTGACCCGTAAGATCACGCGGGCCGTGGGTCGGGTCAAGATGGGGCTGCAATCCAAGCTGGGGACCACGTGGAAGCAATGTGACTTATGCTTCAGCAGGAAAAGCCCGACACTATATGGTTGCCACCGAAGAGTCTCGCAAGGTCGAGGAGTTCTTGAAAGTTTCCTTTGGGTACGTGGGCTTGGATTGGAAGGACCATGTTGTGATCGATGAGAGGTACTTTAGGCTCGCCGAGGTTGATAATGTGAAGGGAGGTTCGAGCAACCGAGGAGGATTTTGAAGTGGAAGCTAGGGTTGGGTTCGAGGAGCTGGTGAGGATGATGATCGACGAGGACGTGGAATTGACAGAAAAGGGTTTGGCTGCGCTTTTTCGCTTTAGTCCTTGGACTTCCCCTTCTCTGTCTCCGAGGTATTTCTTCTCTACGCCATTTCTCTAAATTCCATCTTCTTGTTTCTTCTCCTTTCTTGGACACCATTCATCTCTTAGAAATGGGAAAGGAAAGACCACTCTCTGTTTCTAATGTTTCCTTCTTGATTTTCTTGGTTTGGATGCTTTTCTGTCTCGTCGTGTAAGAGTTTTTCTTTCTTAGTGGTGGTTCGCGAAAGAAACGAGCTGTTGAAGATGGAGGAAAACAAAGAGTGTTGTAGAGGTGAGCTTAATAAGTGTTGTTATGGAGTTTTAAGTTGATTTTATTTTGGCTCTCTCGTTCGAACTTGAGTTTTATTTTTCTTTGCTTTAGTTTGTTTTGTTGTAAATCATGATCAAATGTTATCAGCGGGATTATATATAGGCTCTTTTAGCTCACGTAAATATAATGTTTATTTATTCCTGAACATTAATGTTGTAATAGTAATTTTCTATTTTGTTAGCAGTCGTCATATAAACGGCTTTGGTTGTCAATATAAAAAAAAATCAAATTAAAAGAAAACTATTAACCACGTTCAAACAGGAAACTGTCATATGCTCATCTTAACAATTTCATACGCAATTTGTAGTTTAATATAAATTTAGTTATTTTTATATACAAATAATACACATTTAAAATATTTTCTATTAATAAATTAAAAGAACTAATATTTATATGTTAAAAAGCACATATGGTATGGTAGAAATTGTGGGACAGACGATTTCAACCGATATGGTATGGTCTATGGTTTGTCCAAAAAATACTAGTGTATGTAATGCGATGCATGGAAAGATTGATCCAAAAGGTAATTTTGATGTTAATATGCAGAAATCATCAATTCACGGGTCACGGCTATGCCCCAATATGAACGATGGGCACAGCCTAAAATATAAAATTGGGCTTCAACAAAGGCCCAATATGGTATTCCGCCTTGCGTCCCTTTTACGCGAGGCGCGGAAGCAATGCTTATATAATGCACGCAGTACACACCACGATACCTACACATTTGCACACGGAAGATACGCAGGGGAAAGAAGATGGCTGTGAGCGTGACGAAGGAGCAACTGGAGTCAACGCTGAAGTCAAAGCTCAATCCTGCTCATCTTGTAACAATTCGCCTTCTCTCTTTCTGTCTGCTTTAGGCTTTTTGATTCTGTGTTTCCTTCACGTTTGTTTGCTTCGTCTATGCGATTCTCGCAGTAGAGTTGATTAACGCGGTGTTTCTTTTCTAATTTCTGCGGTTATTTGAGTCTCTGAAATTTGACATTGAACGATGCGATCGCTGATGAAACCGTCGAACAAAGTTCATGTTATGCCTCTATATATGATGATCGATTTGGTTCGCGGAAACTTTAATGGAATGAAAGATGTGGTTTGGGCAAAAGGTTATTGCAACTCTGAGTATCTGTAGTTTGTTGATGTTCGCCTGTAGAATTATTTCATTTTGCTGTTCGTTCCTGATTAAGTGGTATAAAAAAACCGATGCTTCTCTCCGAGAGCTATTCCATGGCACTGAGATACGGAGAAATGACCTATAAAAACGATGCTCTGAAACCTTCTGTAATGGTTGAATTTCAGAATATGAGAATGCATCTTTCATTATGTCTTCTTGATGCATTAGTAGTCATTTTTCAACTTGGCTTTATTCTGTTCTTTCCTTATTGCTATCTTTATAATTCCAGTTGTTATTCTTCTTGGTGCGTGTTCGTACACCAATTTCTGCTGCTGATATCCCGTCTCTGTTTGCTCTTTGCATTATCCTTCTTCCACAGTAATCATCCTTTGGTAGCCTTACAACGTAGCCATAGTCTCTTATTTCCTTACCTATCTCCCATAGTTTCAGCTGTACTCTTCTCTTCTGCATACATACGTATTCTTAAACAAATTGATGTCACTGACTCTAAACCCATTTTCTTTCTCTTCTTTGCATCTGCCATCTGTACTCAGGATGTCACTGATACTTCAGGCGGGTAAGAATCCAATTTCGAGCCCTGTCCTTCTTTTCTCTTACCATTCGACTTCAGTTCTAACAAATATTGCTACTGAAACCATCGAATCTGTTTGTGATTGTTTTAAAACAGATGTGGGGCTAGTTTTGCCATAGCGATCGTTTCCGAACAGTTCGAAGGGAAACGCCTTTTGGAGAGGCATCGGTTGGTGAACACAGCGTTGGCAGAAGAGATGAAACACATTCACGCCCTTCCGATTACGAAGGCACTGACTCCCGACCAGTGGAAAGAGCAAAAGGAGGTTCATAAGACCGAATGATTTACCTACCGAGTATAGTTTTAGTTGAAAAGCTCAGAACTTTGATGATCTATCTTAGCACAATGCTTATGAAGTTTTTATCTTTCCATGGATTTGTCATGTTATGCTACTTGTTTAGTATACTATAAATAAGGAAGGAATTAGAATTTGAGGAGATGGTTTACTGCATTTGCATGAGATTAATAGGTGCTATATCATATATGGGATATCTTGTTCTAAATTGGTTTAATAGCTGCGATATAGTATTTTCGTTAATATTCATCAAATCCAATATGTTGAATATATTGGTATAAGTTATGGCGAAATGAGGACGTGGTAACGGAACTAATTTCACAATAATAGATTAATCATTAATTAACTTAACTAGGACGTTTTCGCATACTCTATCTGTGTGCTTAGAATATAATTATATTTATGTTACTTCTCACTTTGAGATTCATTATATGTAATGTTTAATATAAGTAATAAAAAATAAATTTAAACGTAATATAAAAATTATTAAAGTAATTAATTAACAAAGGGAGGACTAAATTGCAAATAACTTACATATCAAATAACAGTTTATAGATATCCAACACCTTTATATAATAGAATAGATAGTCCTCAAAACGGACCGGCGGGCCGGGCCGGCCCGTAACCCAATAAAGCCCGCAAGTGGCGTGGCGGGCACGGGTAAGCCCGCCTCTTGGCGGGTCTGGAAATTTAAGGCCCGCCCCGCCTGCAGGCGGGTAGCGAGCCTGGCAGGCTTAGCCCGCCAATTTAAAAAAAATAAAAATAAAAAAATAAGAAAAAGTAAGAGAAAATAATTAAAAAAATTGGAAAAAATAATATAAAAATAGTAAAAAATAAACAAAAATAAAGAATTTAAGTTGGAAAAAATATCTAATTTTTATGAACTTTTTAATTTTAATTTATTTATGTTATTAATTACCAATTATAGCTAAAACATATAGAAATCATCATAATTTATTTATAAATCTTATATTTTAAATTAATAATATAATACTTAATTTGCTGGTTGGCTTGCCCGTGGCCTGCCGGGCCCGCCCCGCCAAAGGGCAGGCCCACGGTGCATGCCCTCTCAGGCCTCGGCCGCGGGCCCGTTTGACAGCTCTAAGAATAGATATTTATTAAAGGCCATGTCTTTCCTATCCATTTGGGATTAACCCAAGTTCAAGGGTGGACCCAGCCCATTCGGCCGGGGGATCAAAGCTTTAGCCTAGCCCAATTAATATCCCGAATTCAAAATAAAATAAAATGCTCACTTGAGGGTCGAACCTAGGTCTATTCATGACATAATCTTTACTATTTAGTAAAAAATCATTAGACGACAGACACTTCTCTTAAATTCCTCTGCATATATTATACTTATTATTCTTGCGATCGGGGGTCAACTAACCCCCCAAAGGTAAACGTGGTCCGCCCCTGCCCAAGTTTAATCATTTTTTGACATGCGGCATATTAATTTAAGTATAATGAATTTATTGGTTGTTTAAATACGAGATAGAGTAGGTGCTATGTTTTGATAGGAAGTTGAGTATCGGTTCTAGTATTATTATATTAAGGGTGAGGCGTTAGGAAAAACCGGCAATTGGTCAACAATTGACAAATCATATTTTTCCACATATAATAAAAAAATAAAAAAGACTTACTAAACTACATACATTCTATAATCTCATAATAACAACCAAATTCTATTTTTAGTATATTACTTATTAAAACTATCTAATAATGATTAATTTTATTTTATTGCACACACGTAAGTGTGCCAGAAATGCTAGTAATAGGAAAGTATTACTCTTTACTAAAAATTGTAACTTTGGTCTCTAAATGTTTAAAGAACATTGGACCAAACTTCAGTTTCGGTCCTTTCTTTGGTATATTCAAAGACTCGATGCATTCACTAATACACAGAAGTATTATATTCATCATATCATTAACGTCCTACGCTAACGGCTCAATAATGAGTTCGTAGTCCGCACATATTTAAATATTGTTGGTTCCGGTGTTGGCGTCTGTTCGGTGGCGCTCGTAAAACTCGGACGAAGTTTTGGCTTTTTAGGCGAAGTCGAGGCACGTACGTCGTACGCTCCGTATTTCAGTGCATCTGGTTGTCGCAATACGTTCCGAAGATACAACGACTTCAGGAATTTCGAAACGTCGCACACCGTAACGAAATTATCGGGCGAATCTACTAAAGACTCGAGCCTTTCTTGCTTTTTTATAACTAAGGGATGTGCTGTCAACTTTCTAAAGTGTTGGAAGTGAATTGAATGAATTTCCAATCTGCCAGGGGACCTATTTATACTGTCTGAAAAGCTGCAGGGGTCAATTCGCAAAAAAGTTATAACTTTTCAGTTGACCTCCTTTGAGTGGGCCGATTTGCAAATAGACACAAAATTTGGCCAGTGATCAATATGGAAATAGTCACAACTCTTGGATTGATACTCAATACCTTTTCAATAAGCCACGTCACCACGCTCAGTCAGCGCCACGTTAGTCCACGTCAGTCCGCGTGTCAATGGCACGCATCAAGCCGCCACGTCATCAATATTTTTTATTTTTTTATTATTTCTTTTTGAAATTTATTTGGGCTGGCTTTACTAATTAATTTCTCATTCACCCGATATTGGTTTTGAGCAAATTAATATTCATTAGATTCGTCTCGAAACGTACATTCGTAATCTTTCAATGATTTCTCGTTTCGATGACCGACGTCTTCTCGATCTAATAAAATCATTTCAGCTCCTCTTTAAATGGGCTAATTACCCACACTTGGGTCCAAGGCCCATTTGGACTCAAACCCAACAATCCCCACATGAATGAAAATTAATGTAAATGCAATGAATGCCGACTCTTGCAAGAAAGTCCCGACGACCCATCACTGCATCAGGATATGTAGCTTGTGGCTTTGAACCTTCCCTAGTGAAATACTATCGGATTTACTCGCTGCTCAGTGAACGTGATATCTTGAACTGGCGGCTTTTTGTGTAAACCAAGACAACAGTATACACACAGTGATGAATCTGATCTCTTTTCGATTTTCACGTTGTGTCCGTTTCGACCATGGACCATATCTCCGATTCATAAGTGTTTTCCATTGAAGCGGCCCCACTTCACACTTATATAGGTGACCGACTATTAGGACTTAATTCCGGAGTAGCCCGAAATACTCCACCACTTTGGTATATTCATCATTAAAAGCATAAGTGCTTGCCCTAACCACACGTCATCGGGAAATTACTTGGGCAACTGTCGACAATGGACTTTATTAGTTTCCAAGTATACTACTCAACTAATCACAGCTTAGTTGTCTCATTGAACCAAGTTCGTGGGATCTCCACTCATCGAGGTTGAGTTACCACTGTTTTTGTTCTTTGCTGTGTGGATTTTTAGTCACATCACCACGCCCAGTCTGCCAATATCAGCGCCACTGATACCCAATACCCCTTCAATAAGCCACATCACCACGCCCTGTCAGCCAGATCAGCGCCACATCATCAATATTTTTTTATTTTTTTATTATTTCTATTTTAATTTTATTTGGGCTCACTTTACTAATTAATTTCTCATTCACCCGATATCGATTTTGAGCAAATTAATATTCGTTAGATTCGTCCGAAACGTAGATTCGTAATTTCTCATTCTCGATTTAATAAAATCGTTTCAGCTCCTCTTTAAATGGGCTAATACCCATTGGGCCCAAGGCCCATTTGGACTCAAGCCCAACAAATATAAATAAACTTATTATGCAAAAATAAATTATTATACAACATTCATCGCAAGACTAGTTCACTCGCAATCTTTGTGGAAGAGAACCAGGCCATTTGGAAATTTTTATGGAAAACTTATTTATTTCTTTTTTGTGTAATTAGATTAGATTTTATATGTGAAGTTTCTTATTGGAAAAAGAAAAGGAGAAAAACAACCGAATAATATTAATGTGGAAGGAAGAAATAAAACCTTGATAAATAAGAGATTATGCTCGCAATGTTTTATAAATAAAGGCAAAGGATGGTCAAAAACTAAAAGCTAATAGAATGCAACGTTAAGAAAATGATTGAAAACACTATTAGTGATAATTTATATATTTTATAAAAGGGTTCGAGTGGCTAAAACTGTCAATTTGATCCGTAATTTTATCTGCAGTTTAAAGCATCTATTTGTAATTTTATTAATTTAATAATTTATCATTTCAGTTCTAAATTTTTTCGTTGTGTAATTATACCCAACTATAGAAAATAGACCCTTAAATGGGTCGTCACGTTGATTGGGCCGCCCCTAAGTATTTATCTGCCCCACAAGGTCTATTACGGCCCAGTTCTATATAACTGGGACGTATTTGATCTAAGTGAAAATATTGTGGGCTAAGACAATAAGCATTAACAGTTTCGAGTGCCGCCATAATAATCCGGGGACTATCACATAATTACCCAGAAATTTATCCAACATACCTCAGATTATTCTCTATTCATTTTCATTATTCATTCTACGATACACGAACCCTAATCTTCCTCTTCATCTCCGTTCTTGATTCGTTATCTTATCAATATACTCTCTGCTTGTGTGATACACAGCTTGCCTTTCTGTGATCTGAAGTCATTCTTTTCTTCATCCTATCAGTAGCACAAAGTTGACCTTCTGTCGCCTTAGTGTTCAGATAATCCCCGTTTTCGGCCGAAACACTAGCTGCTACATTTTGATCTTCGTCTGCTTCACAGATAAGTTTCTTGGAGTATTTCCGTGTGTTTATGAAGTTCGTTAGTGTTCTGTGACTTGGATCTGTATATTCAGGTGCTCACTGATTTTGCGTATACTGTATTTCTTCGAAGAACTGTGAAAAATCATTGTTTAACATGGTATCAGAGCGTATTGTCTATCGATTCTGAACTGAGGTGTTAGCTATTTTTAAGTAAAATCATATTAAGAGCTCGGATCAGGGTTTCTACCTCATCTATAACAAGCCTCGTGTGATTAAGTGACTGTTTGTTGCTTTTCTCATTCACTGATCATTTTTACTGATAAATTCGATGCAGTTTCTAAATCAAGCTTGGCTTGAGACCGAGTCTGAATCAGCCTGACACACTGTGAATCGGCCTCATTTGGTGATATCTTCCACTCTTTATCCTTAACTGCCTCTCTGTGTGTCTAGCTGCTATCTGTTGCATTTGTGCTCGTGTCTAAGACCTTCTTAATCCACCTACAACACTATGGAACTTTTTGAAGAAAGAAATAGTGATAATGAACCTTCTCCACCCAAAAACAGTTCTTCAAACACTCTGAATTAAATATTAACCCTAGGAGTCCTCTATACATAAGTCAGTCAGATCTAACGGTCACAAATATAACCAACATTACTCTTACACGATCTGAAAATTACTCCTATTGGAGCAACTCAATTCTTTTATCCCTCACTGCCAAAAACAAAATTGGTCTTATTCATGGAACAGTGCCAATCCCATGAGACAAAGAGTTAGTCAGTGAATGGGAGATGTGTAATGCAATAGTCTTATCTTGGCTTTTAAATTCCCTTAGTAACGAACTAAGAGTTAGATATACTTATGCTAAGTTTGCCTCAAAAGTGTGGGAATCTCTTGAAAAAACCTTCCAAAATATAGATGGGTCTAGGAAGTTTAGTCTGCAGCAGTCTATATATATCTAAAGCAAGGTAATGATAGCATATCAATATATTTCTCTAAACTGCAACACTTGTGGGATGAACTTGAAGCTCTTACCACAGGACCAATTTGCCTATGTGATGCTAGTGAACACCAGCATAATATAAATGAAGAACAAAAACTTACGCAGTTCTTAATGGGTCTCAGTGAAAGCTACAATTTCATAAGAAGCAACATCTTATTACAACAACCACTGCCAAATGTTCTCCATGCTTACAACACGGTAAGCAGGGAAGAATCACACAAAGGAGTCATGCAAATGTCTGATTATAATACCTCAATATTTCTAAATGAAGCCTTCAATAAGTCCAGTCAAAGCAGTACTTTTCAAAACTCTTTGGTGTGTAAATTATGTGGAATTAAAGGTCACTCAATTGATAGATGTTACAAACTTATAGGCAACCCTAATAGCTATCAGAACAGTACTAATACCTATAATAATAATAGCAACAATTCTGTTATATGTAAACACTGTGCTATTAAAGGTCATCTGTTGAAATATGTTTCAAGTTGTTTGGTAGACCAAAGTATAATCAAAATCATAACAATACCAAAACGGGGCCAAAGTGGAACACCAATAAAACTGCTAATGTGGCAGAGATCAATCAAAATACCTCTAAAACAATAACTCCAAGTCTATTAATAATCCAATACAGCAAATTATTGAAACTGCTTGAAAAAGAGAATCAAGGTGAAGCTAATCAAGACATCATGGCAGGTGCTTTTATAAATACTTTATCCTCTGATTTCAGTAAAGGATGGATTATTGATTCAGGAGCAACTGATCATGTTGTGTCTTCTTGTGAAGGTCTGTTCAATGGAAGGCATGTTAAGTCTGACAGTATATATATAAAACTGCCTAATGGTACATGCTTGACTGTTGAAGTGATTGGATATTACATGCTGAATGATAGTATAATTCTTAGAAATGTTCTAGTTGTCCCTGCTTTTAAATGCAATCTGCTATCTGTTTCTAAATTAGCTAGCACTAGTCAATGTGTGATTAGTTTCAAAGATAATGTATGCATTTTCCAGGACCCACTGTCCCTGAGAGTAATGGGGCTGGTGAGTTGGTGGAAAGAAGCTATGAATCGAGAAATGCAAGTTCTTGCTAAGAATAGGACATGGGACTTAGTTAAATTACCTAGGGATAGGAAGCCTGTGGGTAGTAAATGGATCTTTAAGCTAAAATAGAAGACCAATGGGGATATAGATAGATATAAGGCTAGGTTAGTGGCTAAGGGATATAGTCAAAGGGAAGGTATTGATTTTAATCAAGTTTTTGCACCTGTTGTTAAAATGGTTACCATCAAATTACTGCTTGCTCTCTCTGTGATGCACAGCTGGATTGTCTTCGAACTTGACATTGATAATGCCTTTTTACATGGTTAACTAGATGAAGAGGTTTATATGTCCTTACCCGAGGGTTTCTATGACAATGACCATAGAGTTTGTAGACTAAATAAACCACTCTATGGCTTGAAGCAGGCTCCACGAAAGTAGAATGAAAAGTTAACTCAAGTTTTGACTATAAATGGCTATAAGCAAAGCTTGAGTGACTATTCCCTGTTTTCAAAAACTGAAAAAAGCTTGACTGTGTTTCTACTTGTCTATGTAGATGATATCTTAATTTTTGGAAATGACATTGCTGAAATAACTAGAATTAAGGCTGTTTTTAGTGAATTGGTTGGGATAAAGGACTTAGGTAGGCTGAAATATTTTTTAGGACTGGAAGTCATAAATTGTAGTGATGGCTTGGTACTAAATCAAATAAAGTACTGTCTAGATCTGTTAAGAGAGTTTGGGGTATTGGATAGCAAACCGAAAGAAACACCAATGCAACAAAATCTGAAGTTCACAGCTGAGAACAATTCAGATTTTGTTGATATTGGGTACTTTCAACGTTTAATGGGAAGGTTGATATACTTGTGTTAACACTAGGCCGGATATTTCCTACGTAATGCATAATCCAAATACATCTCATATAACTGCTGCATTTGGAATACTGAGATACTTGAAATCAACTCCTGGTTATGGCATACTCTTTTCGAATAAAATCAGTGGCCAGCTAACCATATTTTGTGATTCTGACTGGGCATCATGTGCTATAACTCGGAAGTCAGTTTCTGGTTTTTGTGTGTTCTTTGGCAATACTTTGATTTCGCGGAAAAGTAAGAAACAAAAAACAGTGTCACGTTCTTCGTCCGAAGCCGAGTATCGGGCTATGGCTCAAGCAACGTGTGAACTGATTTGGATAATTAATTTGATGAAAGATATGAAAGTTAATGTGTCGTATCCTGCTAAGATGTACTGTGATAATAATGCTGCTATTCAGATTGCAAATAATCCGGTCTACCATGAACGGACTAAAAACATCGAAATCGATTGTCATTTCGTTCGTGAATATATAAGTAAATGTCTAATTAAAACTGAATTTGTTAAGTCGCAGGACCAAGTGGCGGACATTCTAACAAAGGCGCTAGGGAAGGAGAGCCACTACAAACACAGAGACAGACTTCCGATGATTAATATTATCGATTCTTCATTTTACTCTTGAAATATTAACTAACACTGTTTCTCTGTAAATTTGTAGGGACAACTTCGGAATACCCTGACCAAGATGCTGAGGCTGAAAAGCCTTAAAAACAGTGAGCTTATTTTCTTGATGATAAATATTTTCGGCCCACCATCGTGAGGGGAGGCCGTAGAAAATAGTCCCTTAAATGGGTCGTCACGATGATTGGGCCCCTAAGTGTTTATCTGGCACACAAGGTCTATTACGGCCCAGTTCTATATAACTGGGACGTATTTGATTTAAGTGAAAATATTGTGGGCTAAAACAATGAGCACTAACACTTTCGAGTGCCCCTATAATATTCCGGGGACTATCACGTTATTACCCAGAAATTTATCCAACAGACCTCAGATTATTCTCTATTCATTTTCATTATTCATTCTACGATACACGAACCCTAATCTTCCTCTTCATCTTCATTCTTGATTCTTTATCTGATCAATATACTCTCTGCTTGTGTGAAATACACAGCTTGCTTTTCTGTGATCTGAGGTCATTCTTTTCTTCATCCTATCAGTAGCACAAAGTCGACCTTCTGTCGCCTTAGTATTCAGATAATCCTCATTTTCGGCAGAAATGTTAGCTGCTACATTTTGATCTTCGTCTGCTTCACAGATAAGTTTCTTGGAGTATTTCCGTGTGTTTATGAAGTTCTTTAGTGTTCTGTGACTTGGATTTGTATATTCAAGTGCTCACTGATTTTGCATATACTGCATTTCTTCGAAGAACTGTGAAAAATCATTGTTTAACACCAACACCTAAGTTTTCACTTGATATATTTAAAAAACATATTTTATTATACATTTTTAATATTATAAATATCAAAATTCAAGTAACATAAATATAATTATATTTTTTTTAACACGTCGTCGTGTAATTAAAAGTCGCCGGGGACGTTATTAAATCAGCTTGTCGGATTTCTTAAAAAGTTGGGAGGGTTTAATTTAAGACTCTTTAAGAAGAGGCTACGGTAGAAGAAAAGAAAACGGAAAAGCAAAGCGGTCCAAAATTCAGTAACAAGGAGACAAAATTCACCTCGGTTTCTTCTCTCAGTTAAGTGCGATTAGGTGCATCGGCGTCGGTTGGCGGCGGCGACTGCTGAGAAGATGGTGTCGAGGAAAGGAAACAAAGGAGGAGGAGGCGGCGAAGACGCCGAGGAAGAGCTTTCACGCGTCCCTCTTCAGGCCGTCCTTTTGGCCGATAGCTTTGCGACTCTATTTCGCCCAATTACCCTCGAACGCCCCAAAGTACGTAGGTTTGATATATGTAGATGGTTTACATGCGTGTGAGTATGTGTTGTTAGCTAAGGTCTATCAGTATCTTGTTTGGGATAAAGCTTAGCGTGTGGTTTATTGTGGCTCTAATTGTTTTCTTTCAATATATTTAGGCACTTTTACTAAAATGCTGCAGAAGCAATTGATGCATATACTTTTCCCCATACTACTCTGTGATGAGTATATCAGTGATGGTTTTTATATGAGAGTTTAAAGTGGCCTGATTCTTTAGAGACGATACATACGTGGATGAGATTATCATTTTTCTTCTTGTCTTCTCCTGGTTTGATTGTTCGTGTATTTTGAAGGTATTGCTGCCATTGGTGAACAAGCCTATGATTGACTATACATTAGCTTGGCTGGAATCAGCTGGGGTGGAGGAAGTTTTTGTGTTTTGTTGTGCTCATTCTAAGCAAGTGATTGACTATTTGAAGAAATCTAATTGGATTGGGCAACCGAACTTTTCGGTCAATACGATAGAGTCGTATAATGCAATCAGTGCAGGAGATGCGATGCGATTGATCTACGAAAAACACGTGGTATGTTTTTTTTGCTCTCTCCTTTCTTGTTTACTTTCTAAGTTGTTGATAACTAACTATCTATTCATCCTATATCCATTAATATGCTTCCACGTCATTAAGAATCCAAACTTTTTTAACATGTCAACACCTCTATGCAGTTACTAACTAACACGTGTAGGTAAGTATAAAGCTTGGAAATAATTATATCGAATCGAAAGATACACTATAAAGATACCATAACTTGTGGGCTATTTGACTTTTGCGATACTGATCTAAACTAACTTTTGTGTTTGTTTCTCTTTGAAGATACGCGGTGACTTCATCCTTGTTTCTGGAGATACTGTGAGCAACATGTCGCTTACAGAGGCGCTTAAGGAACACAAGGAGAGGAGGAGAGTTGACAAAAATGCAGTGATGACTATGGTTATTAAACGGTCTAAACCATGTGCTATTACTCGTCAATCTCGTCTTGGAACAGATGAATTGTTTATGGCAATTGACCCTGACACAAAGCAGCTCTTGTATTATGAGGATAAGGCTGATTTTTCAAAGGGCACGATCACTTTAGATAAGGCAATGCTGATAGAGAATTCTTCCATCTCGCTTCACAATGACAAGCAGGTCTCTGTTTTCTTGTTGAAGCAATTTCCCTTGTTTCTTGTTTGGTACTATCCGGCTAAATGTAAAAAATTGAATCTTTTGGAAAGAACGACAAATATAATAAGACTTTAATGCTGTGGCTCATTTGTATTATTCTCAGGATTGCTATATTGACATATGTTCCCCAGAGGTCCTCAGTCTTTTCACAGACAATTTTGACTACCAACATTTACGACGTCACTTTGTCAAGGGATTGCTAGTTGATGATGTAAGTTCTTATATGACATTTACTTGGATAAACAGTCCTATTCGATGCTTTTGCCAACTATCATGGCATTTACTTCAAGATGCTCTGTTGTTTTATCACGGTGGAACCTTCAATCATTGACTCATTCTTTTAGATGACATAATTCTTTGCAGGTCTGATGTTGTTCGTATAGTTTTTCGTTTTACTATTATTTTTCTCTTAAATATATGGTAATGTATCTTATGCTCGTTTCTTTCTTTATTTATCTCTGGAACTCTTGTAAAATGAAATTCCAGATTATGGGCTACAAGATCTTCACCCATGAAATTCATTCAAGTTATGCGGCTAGGATTGACAACTATCGGAGCTATGACACCGTTAGCAAAGATATAATCCAGCGGTGGACCTATCCATTTGTGCCTGATGTCCAGTTTTTTGGAAATTCTGGGGCAAGTCTTGAAAGACAGGCCATGTATCACGCATCAGGTGCACAAACTAGGCTGTTAACTCTATTTTGTTAGTTTGGTTTTGCATATTGATTATTTTTCTTAAAACTTGATTGTATTTGTCCTGTATAACATTCATGGATAAGAACTAACAAATGGTTGCTATTACTTGTACACTCATCTTTGACATTATTATTTCTCTTTATTTATACTTTTATATTGTTGTATCTAACATTTCTTCATACTACAGATGTGAGCTTGTCACGTTCTGCGAAAGTTGGCCCTTTCACTGTAATTGGGAATGGAAGCACTATCGGAAACTACACTGAAGTCTCTAACTCTGTTATAGGCCAAGGCTGTATTATTGGATCGAATGTTTCAATTGATGGTTGTTATATTTGGGATAAGGTCACTGTTGAGGATGGTTGTAAGTTGAAGCATGCAATAGTGTGTGATGGAGTGATCATAAAAGCTGGAGCCATTTTGGAACCTGGGGTTGTTCTGTCTTTAAAGGTAATGCTTTTTAATATGCCTAAATTGGAACCCTTTGATAGATATCATTCATTAATTTTCATTTATGGAAGCTATATTTGTTGCGACATTGGAAATCTTTTGTTTCTCTGTCTTTAATTATATAGTATGATTTGATTAAGGTCCAACTAGTAATCACAACTTCTAATTTCCATCATCTTGTAGCCCGTGTTTAAGATGATTGAGGTCTACACTAATTGATGGTTGTTGATCAATTATCTCTTTGAAATGAGAAGCATATTTATAGACCGGATTACTAATAAATCTGGAAATTGTGTATGCTCATCTTTATTCTCTTTATGCTGCCGTTATCTTGAGTCTAGTGATTGGTATTTATATCCCTGGAAACATTTTTGGCCCTGTTGATGAGTTTGATGGCCATTTATATACTATTTCAGTTTATATATTATTGCAGACTAGGTTCTGTGATGACTTCTTTATGAACATGTGCAGCGTTCTGGTTTACTTGTGCATGAATGGCGTCTACATATTTATGAAATTTGTTGTCTGGAACCATGATAGTGATTCTTATGTGCTTTAAATGGACAGGTAATCATTGGTCCGCAGTTTATTGTTCCAGCTTATTCAAAGGTGTCTTTATATCAAGAGCCAGTAAAGCAAGATAGTGATGAAGAGCTGGAGTATGCTGATAGTAGTAGTGGGAACGTGGACTTTTCTGGTACCTTCAACAATCAACTTCACATCTGCCTCTATTAATTCTACTGTATCATTTTCTTGGAAGAAATATCCATGCTCTTTTCAACCATACGGTTTGCAAATTTAGCTCAGTAGGTTTCTCTTTGTATAGTGGTTACACGGTGGATAAGAAAGCCCTATTCTCATCATGCCTCTCATATTTCAGTATGAATTCCAGTATTACTGAGATTTCGAGTGATAGATTATCTGATGCATTCAAAATTACATTGAATTGCCATAAAGGTCTTTCATTAAATTATATTTTTGTACGCAGCGATATCTAACATATCCGAGAAGTTGGAGGAGGGGTTATGGACAAACTTACCTGATTCGCAAACAGCAGCTGTTTCAGAGGTCCGCTTTTCCTTCCCCGTTTGTTAGTCATTCTATGTTTTTCTTGGCACTATCATCAAGGGTGAAAACATTTACTTGCTGCGACAACCATTGTTGCCCTGCCCTTCTATCAAGTTTCAGCATATGCATTTAGGACAGCTAACTGAATGGTTTCGTCCAATTTCATTACAGTTTGCACCTTCCTTGCCTATCGAATCATATCATGTTCTCCGTCGCATAAATGTCAAACTAGATGAGTCGTGCACTTTGTTAGCTGAAATCATAGTATTTCTGGATTAATGCTTTTATTCTTACTATCGGATTAGAAATCTCATTAAACAAGTGGTATTGGAGTTTCACACCATGCTTTTTCCTTAACTGATAACGTTTATGACCAGGTTGGTAGTGGTGGGGTTGGCTTCATTTGGTCATTTGGTGAGGGAGGAAATGTAGAAGAATGGAGACATTCTGTTGCGCCAATACCTCAAGACCGGCTTTTGGAAATTGTAAAGAGTATGACTGAGGACCTCGATATCTCAAATCAGGATGATGCCATTCTTCCTCAGTCGGGGGAGCTCGAAGCTGAATCAACTAATGATTCCGACGACGATGTCAGAGATGACTATGTCCAATTTGAGAGAGAGGTATATGCATGCTCATGATAATTTTTTTCCTTGGTTAAAAACCTAGTCTAAACTCTAATTCAATATCTCTTTCTTCATCTTGCTGCAGGTTGAAGCAACTTTCCTGAGGGCTGTACATGAAAATGTCAAAGACGACAATGTTATATTAGAAGTCAATTCACTGCGGTACGATGTTACATTAGAGTTTCTTTTAGTGCTCTTTTAAACAAAATCTTTAACAATGTCTTATTTTCAAAATGCTGACTGTAACTTCCCTTATCTCAGAATTTGATTGGTTCATAGACTAAAATTCTTTCCTTCATGACTCAGGCTATCCTACAATCTTACTGCTACTGATTGTGCTGGTGCATTGTTCTATTCTATGATGAAATTGGCATTGGAAACCCCACATGGTTCACCTGGTAATGTTTCTTACATAATGTAATCAATAATGCATTGTCTTTGTCCATGGACTGAATTTAGAACCTTTTTCACAAACGAGTTTCGAGTTAGCGAAAGTATGTTGCATAACAGGCATGACGTTCCCTTTGACTATCGGTCTGATCCATTAATGACTGTTCCTTGTAGGTGAACTCGTTAAAAACGTCGCCTCTGTACTTGTGAAGTGGAAAAAGGTTTTGAAGTATTACTTGCATAGCATAGATGAAGAGGTTCGTACAGTCACGATCATAATTTCCTTTTATGTTCAATTGATTGCCTCTGTTGCATATAATTTATTCGATTCACGACAGATTGAGGTTATACTGAAATTTGAAGAACTCTGTTCAGAGACTATGAAAGAATACTCTGGACTGTTTGCACAGGTGACTGATCTCCTGCATTTGTGGTTTCCATTCGTTCTTAGTTATTAACATCAGTTTTTCGATTCTCACTCCGTAATTTCTTCTGAACGCGCATTTTCAGATATTGCATCTTTTATACGATAAAGACATATTGCAAGAAGAGGCTGTACTCAATTGGGCTGCAGAGAAGGAAGACGCTGATGAGTCTGACAAGGTTTTTCTGAAGCAAGCTGAAAAGTTTATCCAGGCAAGTCATTATGTATATCTTTTGTGAGATTTATGCAGCATTGTAAGAATCATACGGATTTTCTACGTTCAATTCGATCGAAAAGATCCATGCTAATGCAATTTCGCCCGATAATTTTTCGATGCAGTGGTTGAACGAGGCATCTGAAGAAGACGAAGATGAATGATGGGACCATTGAGTTGATCGAATTTTGAATTATGTAGGTACATAATACTCCTCTTATCTTTGTCGTACGGCTTAAGTTCGATCGATGCTGAATTTTAGTATCTTAACAAATGCGGTGAAGGGCAACATCTAGAATTTTGGCTGATGTTTGTGTTTCTGTTTGAGCTTCATTTCGAAATGGCTATCGTTGCTCTTTTTTGAAATGTACTATTTCGTATCTTTATATAAAATAAAATATTGATCGAGTTGGTTACTAAACGCAGTGCTCTCCTTCTCATATTCCACGTCCACAACCATCTTTGTTTTATCTTATCTTGTCCATTTTAAGGTTTCACTCTCGAAATTTAATAAAATAATGTAATTTTAATCGAAATTTAATAAAATGGAGTTATTTCGTCCGAAATTAATAAAATAGGGCAAAACGCATCCATTAAATGCGACGCCAGGCTAATAGCTGGGACGATGTCGTGGCAAGCTTTTTTTTCCATTTTTATTAGCGTCGCCCCCATTAGGGGCGATGATCACATTCCTTTTTTATTTTAATTTTTTATTTTAATTTATTTTATATTTATTATTTACAAAATCCACCAAATTATGAAATCACTATTATTTCAGGCGATTTACATAATTAAAATCAACAAATTCATCTAATTTATTGTATGTTTCGCGATGATTAAAATAATATGCATATCTTATATTTTCCAAAATAAAAAATATTATTTTTTATTTTTATAATTAAAAATACTTAAATTGGATTAAATTTAAAAAATAATTAAATATTTTTGATATTAAAAATATAAGATATGCATATCATTTTAATCGTCGCGAAACATACAATAAATTAGATGCGTTTGTTGATTTTAGTTATGTAAATCGTATGAAATAATGATGATTTTATGATTTTGTGGATTTTATAAATAATAAATATAAAATAAATTAAAATAAAAAATAATAATAAAAAAAGGAATGTGATCATCGCCCCTAATGGGGGCGACGCTAATAAAAATGGAAAAAAAGCCTGCCACGTCATCGTCGCGTCTATTAGCCGCGGCGTCGCATCTAATGGATGCGTTTTGCCCTATTTTATTAATTTCGGACGATCCCATTTTATTAAATTTCGATTAAAATTGCATTACTTTATTTAAAAAACCGTGACTGAAAGTAGCCTCTGTCCAATTTTCTTTTCTTTTTCTTACCTACGGACTTCGTAGGTAAGAATAGAATAGCCTTATAGAACATTCAAGAACGCTTGCCGATTTGGCCCCAAAATAATACCTCCATAATCCATACGCACTCCGACTATTTTAACCTTACTGTTTCTAGTGGGATTAATCTGTCTTATCAAATTTATGCATATTACAATAAAGTGAGTCTACGTGGAATCAAATTTATGCATATTAGACCATCTCCAACAGTCAACCGCAAACGCAAACGCATTTTGCAGTAACAACCATAGTTTGCATTAGCTGTTCTCCAACAGTCAACTGCAAACGCAAACGCAAAAGAATATTCCTGTAATATTCCATTTCATAACAATTTTTTGTAACTTTTCAATATCATCCCTATATTTTACCACTTTACAAACTAACCACAATATTCTTTTAATTTTGACGTCATTATTATACATATTAAAACATAAAATAAAATATTTATTAAAAATATCGAAATTACACAACATAACAATTGAAATATATTGAGATACACGTCGTACAAATAAACTATAAAAAATTATATTTGTGGTCAAACATTGTTTAATTATATTACATCTAAATAATATATAAAAAATAATAATAAGATATAAAAATATCATACATAAAATAAGTGTCCATGTTAAATAATTATTTATTATATCAATATAATCGTAGTATACAATTTTTAAATTCTTTAATATATTTTTATATGTTCGATTTAATAATCAATACAAGTAAATGGCTTATTTGTAATTTTAAACCATCAAACGCATTTTTGAGTTCAGACGCAAATTTGCGTTTGAAACAGGAGAGAGAACCCAAAAAATGCATTTTGCCGTTTGCAGTACTGTTGGGGCAGTTTTACTGCATTTATGCGTTTGCGTTTTGCCGTATTATTGGAGATGGTCTTACAATAAAATGCGAGTCTAAGTGAAATTGAACCGTCGGACCTCCATCTAACCAATTGTCCTTTCCCTTTCTCATGTTAGAATCGATCCTACTTTTAATTCTTTTTATGTTATTAAATGATTAGTTTCTAATAATACAGCCGATTAGGCTTTAGTGCCATAAGCAGTGATCGGCTTTGGATCCATGTTCTAAGCTTTGATTGAGTGAAAAAGAAAAAGGCAGAACAAGAACAATATGCAACAAGCTCACATACACTTGCTTGCCAGTCACTATATCTAGTACAGGAACTGCTATACTTAAAGATATACAGAAGTAAGTTAATCAAACTCCCTAGTTTCTTACCAACCTTTCGGCTTGCAAAGGTTCCATCGTCCTCGTAATAACTTCCCGGGGCCGTCCCCTCGTAGACACCGTACAAGCACGACACGTAGGGCACGAGGAATGCGAATTGAGCCACTTATCGATGCACCTAACGTGGAATCCATGTCCACATTCTGGCAAAACCCTAATTCGTTCTCTTGCAACGAACTCCGACAGACAGATGGCGCACTCAGTGCACGAGCCAGGAAGCTTCAGGCGGGCTTCGTAGCTCACCGTGGGGCCCGAGCCCGAGGGTGAAGAGTTGGAGAATCTCATTACGCATCTTATGATTGAATTCAAGCCGAGGGAGCAAATTAATGCGCACAGGAGGACCGATAAGACCATGACTACGTTCCCTTCGAGCCCATGCAGTGGTAGAAAGACGTTGCTCGGTGATTGTGGTGGTGGCGGTGGTGGAGAATCGAGCGGAGGGGCTTTGTGGTGGTGGAGTAGTAGTTTTCTTGAGGTGTGTCGTGAGAGTTGTTCTTGAATAATCATCCATGGTGGATGGAGTGGAGAGATTATTTGAGTCATTTGATTTAGTTTACCTTTTTTTTCATGATTGTTGTAGGAGATGAGTATCTTTTCAATCTCTAATGAAAATCAGGGGTATATATAGAGACTATTCTCCCCGTGATCTGATGAATACGTTCCGAATTCAACATGTAATATAGTTGTGATGGGGTTCGAACCCGTGCACAGAGAGGTGAAATATACCACCCCATGCCATTAGGTAAACCAATGGGAACTTAGTTCCACCATTCAATAAGCATTTGCATATAATAGAGGCACCTATTATGTGGAATTATTTTTTATATTCGATATATATGTATATAATTTATGGTGCTCATTTATGTGAGCACCTTACGTGGGTATCTGTCGATGTGACACTGATTCGTGCCATGTTGACATGCAACATTGACATATGATGATATGTGACATTAAATGACACATTCTAGGTACCATTTGTCTACCCCTCGGATGCTATTGTGACATGTTTACGGCTTTATGTTGCACATGTTATGTGTCATTGATTTTTGTGCGTAAACATGTCACATTAGCGTCCGATGGTCGACGAATGACACCTATAATGTGTCAATTAATGTTAAATATCATTTTATGTTGATGTGTCATATCGACATGGCACGCATCGGTCCCACATCGATAAGTGCCCACGTAAGGTGCTCACATAAGGTGAACATCATAAAATTCCTCTGTAATTTACTCGTGATAAGGTTAATCTTTTTAACTGAAAACATAGTAAACCCCGAATGCCAGCGATAATCTGTCAGACTACTCCAAACTAAGTAAACCACACTAGTAAAGGTTCATGTGTGATATACTCACTCAATCAGGACATTCCCAAGACATTAAGTTGCGGCGTTACTATTAAGCGATTACCTGATTGCCAATCCTTAATTTTTTTTTTTTTTAATCGAAAGTTCTTGAAACGAGTCTCTAGTGGTAGATTTAGATATGCCACTAACTATAGTATATTATGATATAGAAATATAAAGTATGGAAATCAACTCGTTAATGGCTGCGGTGCGTATGAATGGGAGATTAATGCGTATCTTTATCTTTCTATTAGACGCATTGTTTAATTATTTTTATTACATTGTAATGCGTATTATGTTCGTGTGAGTGCATGTCAACATTAATTATAACATCATAGGTTTTGCCGTTGGACCCTGTCGCAAAGGTGGGCTATATTGCACTATCAAGCTACGACTACGAATACGATGAATTTGAAATAAATAATATCATATTTTGGCCCCTTTTTTTAGTTAAAACGCCAACGGCCATGAATGATTTATAAGATGCATGATACATAATGATTGATTTAGAGGTTTGCAATGTACTTTGGCCGTACACAAAAACTCGGAAAACAATTGAAGTGTCACGGTTCATATACTATACCCCTTCCTTCCTAAAACAAGTCAGTTTAAACATATTACACCCATATTAAGAAATAAAATAAAATCTTCATTATACCATCAATTAACTATATTAATTTCAAAATTTCTATTTAAGATAAGGATTAAAACTGAAAATAATCAATATTTTATCCTGTGAAATGTGAAACGACTAGTATTTAAAAACAAATATAACTAAAACGACCGGTTTTCAGGAATGGAGAGATTTTTTCATTAGAAGCCCACGAAGAGAATGCCGGGCATCTTAAATCAATGAAATACTCTTTGATAACCCCCCTAATTAAAAATTTCAATTTCAACTTTGACCAAGTCTTTACATAGAAACACATAGGGACACAAAACACATTAGTCGTCATTTTACTCTATAATTTCTACATCTCTTTGCCTTTAATATAAATATCATGAAAGAAAGAGAAAAAACACAGATCCATGGTCGTCGGAATAATGATACCCGCCTTTCTAACGTATTTTTTCGTGATACTATAGAGATTAGACGAAGGCGACTTGAAAGAACGATTAATCTCATCCCAACGAATCATTGATCACCGAGACGAGTGAAATCTTTTTGGTAGCATATCTCCCAGATAGGTTTCCATCCAAAATTATCCCCAATCGATCAGCTATTAGCTCAGAACGATAGCAATGAGATTCCAGCCCACAAAAGTTGACGCTTTCTTAAAAATCCGAAAGATCCAAACTTCAATCCAAGCGTTTAGAAGCCATTGACGACCCTTCGGCAAAACCATATTCTACTGAAAGCAGTCTTACTTCACTACAAAAACAGTGGATAAAGAAAGTAAGAAGCCATTCCACAGCTAAAACAATTTCGAGATACATTTTATCCATTCGCTTAAATTAAAACCTTACCTTGCCGGTCGAAAGCTTCGCTTGAACCTCACGGCGATCGGTCGTTATGGTCTCCAGAAAAGTACCAGGAAAAGGCGGTGCAACGATTCATTCATACGCTTATCAATCAGTCTACGCACGTTAATAAATCAACTAATCGACAAAATAGAAGATAATTTACAAAGCGTATCTAAAATTCCTTACGTCGAGTCTCCTCTGAAGGTTTCTCGGGCGCTTCTTGAGTTTCTTCGGCGGCGGCTTCCCTAACATCTTCTGTAGAACTTCACTAGCCTCTTCTTTTGTCAGCGAAAGAGAGAACTTAGGAAGAGAAGACACCTACATTTGCGCTTTTCCTTTATGAAAAATATTGAATTTGAACGAACGCAATAATATTGGTAAGAGAGGAAAAGCGCAAACACAGGTGCCTTCTCTTCCTAAATTCTCTCTTTCCCTGATCAAATAAGAGGTCATGGAAGATCTACAAAGATGTTAGGAAGCCGCCGCCGAAGAAACTCAAGAAGCGCCCGAGAAACCTTCAGAGGAGCCTCGACATAAGAAATTTCATATTCGCTTTCTTAATTATCTTCTGTTTAATCGATTAGTTTAATTTATTAACGTGCGTAGGTTGATTGCTACGCTTATGAATGAATCGTTGCACCGCCTCTTCCCCGGTACTTTTCTAGAGACCATGACGCCCGATCACTATGAGGTTCAAGAGAAGCTTTCGACCGGCAAGCTAATGTTTTAATTTAAGCGAATGAGTAAAATGTCTTTCGAAATTGTTTTAACTGTGGAATGGCTTCTTACTTTCTTTATTCACTGTTCTTGTAGGGAAAGTGACTACTTTCAGTAGAATATGGATTTGCAGAAGGGTGACAAATCAGTTTGTGATAGTCTCCATTGAAAGTCGACACAATGCTAAGACAACCTAAGAACCCTAATTGAATCGCAGAAGCAATCGTATCGCACGCCTCACTCTTCACCTGTAAGAAAATCAGTTAATATCAAACCTTTTTTCTAAGAAAAATCGAACTTAGTCAGGGAATAGAATACTTACATGTCTCTCAAGTGTGTTCAAAGTAGCCACTAGAGAAGCCGCATGGCGGCGAATGTCCCGAAAGTAACTCATTTTAACGAACCGTTTCTCCCCAACCCGTGCCCATTGAAACTGGCCAGGACCCACACGACCCATACTCCGAATGGGCCCACCAAGCAAGCTATAAACAATTGGGCCCCACTTTCACCTTCTTAAATTCTTTGCCTTCTAAGAATGTGAACATATAGCCCATAGCAGAGTGAGTAGGGCAAAAAAAGCAGCATGCGTTTAACGACGCAAGACTAGTTATTACAACCTCGCGCGTCCTTTTTTGTTCGATATGTTACTATATGCTCACCATTATTCTATTTTTCTTTTGGAAAAACTGAAAAATGATTTTGGAAATGAGGAGAAAGCAAAGAGAAATTCTTCGCTTGTTTTTTTGCTTCTTTGGTGGAATGAAAGGAAGAGGGACAGCGAAATACTGGTTATATAGAGGTCGAAGATGAAGGAAAATTTCAATGGTGATGTATTGGCCTTTGCTTTTTTCGAAGTTAGTTAAAAACTGTTGGTGGAAAAATGCCGCGATAGTCGGTTGATCTCTTGGTTATTATTATTACCACGCAATAAATATAGTTAATTTTATCTGTTTATTTACTACCTTAATGGGAAGATAGGCTTTCGAAGGATCAACCCAAGAACACGGCACAATAACAATTGGGTCATTGTGTAAAGCTTTAATAGGCTTGAAAAGTTTTCTGTTTATTTCGTTAGTATTTTAGGGTAACAAACAACTACCTACCTACCTTAGACTAAAATAGATCGTATTTGTAATTTAAGGGCCGAAAAGTGAAAATTTTATATTCGTTGCGTAGTAAAAGTATCTATGTTTTATTATTCATGAGTAGCATCACTCAATCGGGTTCGCGCGAGACGAATCTCTCGAGATAAGGTGAATAAGTTCCAAATTCACCTAATACGATAGTTATGGGGTTCAAACACATGCATTGAGACGTGAATTACCCTCCCAGGTCATTAGGTCAACCCATGGCAACCAGTGGCGGGGCCACATAAAGTCCAGTGACGTGAAATACCCTAAAAAAAACTTTTATTATAAAAAATAGTGCAATTTTCTAATGATAGGTCTAAATATTGAAAAAAACTATACAATGATGTAGAGCTGAAACTTTGGGTGGGCCAACCCGCTCGACCCGCATTGAGCGGGCTGCCCGATTGTTACTGGGCCGGGTTGGGCTGGCCCAAAGTTGTACGAGCCAATGACATCTAGGCCCTAGCCCAACTAACAACGGGCCGGGCCAATCCGGCCCTAGCCCATTGGGCTGATGTTTTTTGAACTTCTAAAATTTATTTTCGGAAAAATTCTTTTAATTACTCTTCAACTTAATAACACAAGCTTCGTGCACGGGTAATTCAAGAAATAAACAAAAAAGTGCACTGTTAATACATGAAATAAGCAAAAGAAGTGAAGAGCTTCAATCATATGATATATGATATATATAGCAAAGCAATAGCCATTTAGCATCCCGAAAGAGACCATATGTAATCAGTAATAAGTTGAATCTTGCAGAGATGCTTGCATTCCTTCTAGTTCTGATTCTGCATCCTTCGCCGTACAATAAAACAATTGAAATCAAAATAGATTTGAAGTTGTATTAGTGTATTACTATATATATATGTGTGTGTGTGTGTGTATAACCTGAATTTCGAAAGTAACAAAACAAAAAATAAATATTAATACCTAAAGATCCAGGTCCGGGTTTGAAATATATTGCCATCAAATTTCACTCTCCTCGCAGTTTGATTACCAAGCAAATCACCATCATGATAATTTGGATTTTCAAACAATTTTCAGCATGTCTTGCTAAATGACAAGTTTCGGACTTGGATGCACAACTCATCATTTTCTTACATACTTGCACCTACACATTTCAACTCCATCAATCGGACCACGCCTATCACAATGTTGCCATGCTTCAGATCTCACTCTTTTCTTACCTGATTTAGTAGAATCATCTGAGCCCAATTCTGTAGCAGGAGCTGAAGTTAGAGATGAATGCGAACTCAACTCCATATTTCGGCCAGAAATTCAGAAAGACCTATGAAAAATTAGAAAGCAAACCTTTATATGCAATAGACATAGAAAATCATGGTTCTCAACACTAAACAAACATTATTTAATTGTCCGACAGACAATCGAATCTTTATATGCAAAAAGTCTTCCTCGACTTACATGGTCGCCCCGAGTGTAAAGCTCCCACCGAAATTATGCTTCCATTGAGGATTTGCGGAAACTTGAGCTTGTTCAATTGAATGGGGAAGAACTACAATCCGACATAATAAAAAATGCTGAAGTTTAGGGTTTTGAGAAATTGAAATTTAGCTCAGATATTAAGTTTCACTCTAACGGGCTAATTTAGCGCGAAACCATTGGGCTTTTAGGCCCACGACTCATAACCCTTCGGGCCTGGTGGATCGGGCCAATAGGCCCGATATGTTTTGAGCTACCGAAATATAGGCCCAAACCAAAACTTTTTTCGGGCGGAGCGGGCTGGCCCATGGACTCAGGCCCAAACTTTCACCTCTACTATGATGATCCCAGTGAATTTTGGGCATGAGGCCTAATTATACTGGACCCTACTGACTGACCATTCTGCCCCCGCCATTGATGGGAACGTAGTTCCACAATTCAAATAAGCATCTTTCTATTTTATTAAGGGAGAGATGCTAGTAACTGCTCCCAAATTGATTTGGTGTGGCAGTCACAAATTACCATTGTACCCCTAATTTTAAATTTATCATATTACATCCTTAAAATCATTTTTTAATTCTTAAAAAAATAATATAAAATTAATTCCAACATTATAATTTCACCTATAAATATTTAAAGTACAAAGTAGTATTATAGATTTATATAGTCAAGCACACGCATCGGGTGTGCCAAAATACTAGTTTGTTATATATTACACTAATGCAGTAAAGCACATGGACGACTGTTGTTATCTAACATAGGCGACGCATTCTCGCCGTCGCCCAGATCACAGTCGCCCATAATTAACATTTTGGGCCCGCGACGAAGTATAGGCGACGCATTCTGTCCCAGAATGCGTCGGCCATGCTCTTATTTATTTAAAATATGTAGCACATGGGCGACACGTTCTTCTGTAGAATGCGTCGCCCATAATCTTCGCCTGGTTCATGGGCGACGCGTTCTTAGAAGAGTGGGTCGCCCATGACTAATTGATTTTTAATATATATATATATATATATATATATATATAATGCATGGCGACTTATTCCTTGCCAGAATGCGTCGCCCATGATCAATTTTTTTTTAACGTTATTTTTTATTTAATCATCCCCTAACAGTCAATCACAATCAACTAAAACATTCCAATCAAATCCAAATTAACCACATTATCCAACAAATAACGAATAATCTCAGCAATAACTAATAATCATGCAACATTAAATATATATATATCTTAATAACGTAAACACTAACATATATTTAACATCATAGTCTAACCTACGGCAAAGTCGAGTGCATAAAATGCTCCGCCCACAATTCCCGTACTTCGTTGATCTCCTCGACGCCGTACGCGGAGGAGCGTTCTAGTATCTAACATATTAAACGAGAGGATAATATTAAAACATACTTTATAAACATAATATATTAAACTTTTAACTTAAAGAAGGTGGTGGTTTAAAGAAATACCGTTGGCAAGTTCGTCGTATCATCTCTGCCGATACGATTGCAGATAATATCGTACATGTACCTCATGACGTAAAAGCCACATAACTCACTCACGGTCGGTTGTCGTGAGCATTAATTTAGAAAGAATTTCATTTAATTCAATATCGAATGGTAATAAGTTAACCCAAATAACCTTTGAGATGCATATGTTTCCAACAAAGTGATCTCTGAGCAATTTTTCCAACAAGTGGTATCAGAGAATTCTATGGATATCTCTAGATTTTCCATAAGTTTCTAGATATTGGGTTTGTAATCCTCCTTAGCTCATGTAATACTCCTTAGCCCAAATATTAAATCCAACTCTTAATAGTCCAAGCTCAAATCCACTTCTTGATAATATTGGGGACTAAAAGTGTTACCTCGGAACATGTGAGGACAGAAAACGCTCATGCCCCAAGCATTGGGGACCAAAAGTGTCGTTCTCCCTTATTGACAGCGACAAACCAAGATTATTATCTCCAGATAAAAAGTTACAAAATTATTTTCACATCTTACAAACCAAACGCAGCCTAAGCATACAACAAGTTGATGCTTTCTCAAACTCTCAACATTCAAAGAAACACAATAACCACAGAAAAATCAAGAAACACGAAAAAAAAAAGTCAACCCGTGATCATCGTCCCCGCCCCTTCATCGGTGAGAATCTCGAGCAACAAAGAATGCTTCAATCTCCCATCGATAATGCTCGCCGTCCTCACGCCCTGAGCCAATGACCTAACGCAGCAGTTAACCTTCGGTATCATCCCGCCCCCTATCGACCCTTCCTCAACCATCTTCTTCACACCCTTTATGTCAATCTCCTTCACCAAACTCCCAATATCGTCCCTGTCTTTAAGAATTCCCGCCACATCGGTCAGAAGAATCAGCTTTTCGGCTCCCAAGGCCGCCGCTATTTCGCCCGCCGCAGTGTCAGCGTTTATGTTGTATGATTGTCCTAAGGGATCCGCCGCCACGGATGCAATCACGGGTATGTGCCTGTTTTTGGTTGCAACAGAATATTCGGTTCTATTGGACAATTCAATTCGAATAACTCAACGCGTATTTGAATATAGGGTTTAACTATATTTGTTCTCCTGTAATTTAGGGGGAAAGGGCATTGTAGAGAAACAGAATTTAGAGGGTGACATTATAAGGACAACTTTCAAAATTAAGTAATTTAGAGCAACTTAAAGATATACGACGGAACCATGAATTTTGTCTCAGAATTGCTTATTTGAAAGTTATATGGTTGTCTCATACCACAAAATAGGAATATATCTTTGGATAGAACATTTAAAGCTATGTAATAGGAAATCGACCCATTCGCCAAGTTGTAATTTTGCACCACTTAAATTAGCCGGAATCCCAAATTAGACGTCGAAACACAAGAATTTGGAAAAAAAATTCAAGAGTTGCAGCATATAACGCACCTAAATTACTTTATAAGAAAGTTATTGTCCCTATGATGTCAACCCCTAAATTCGCTGTCCTTATAATGCTTCCCACCTAAATTACGATACTGGAAAAATATTTCACCCTAGCTACAATGAGGTTTGCTATGGTGCCCACCTACCGTGAGCAACCACCGTGAGCACCATAAGCAAATCTCTCAATTTTTTGCTTTATTTTGATTCCCAACACCGCCAACACCTCCGTAGATCCTCTCATATCCATTCCTAACATAAATCGCCATCAACAACACGTTAATTTTTAAGAAAATCATCACATCAGTACGTCGCCCACATGTGAATAATAAATAATGAATTTTCTTAAAAATTAACGTGTTGTTGATGGCGATTTATGTTAGGAATGGATATGAGAGGATCTACGGAGGTGTTGGCGGTGTTGGGAATCCAAATAAAGCAAAAAATTGAGAGATTTGCTTATGGTGCTCACGGTGGTTGCTCACGGTAGGTGGGCACCATAGCAAACCTCCTAGCTACAATATATGTTTAAACATTATATATTTGCAACTTTTATTAAACGGATTTCGTGTAGAAAAACGAAATCTACATTCGAATTCGAATATATTTGAGTACGTTCGAACCGATTTCAGGCTTCAACACCAATCGAATATGAACACGAATACGAATATTTGATCATTCAACTCGGTTCGTTTGCAAACCTATGATTACCTGTTATCCACGAGCGGCCTCAAGATCGACGGGTCGACGCTGGCAATGTCCCCCACGAACCCTAATTGAGAAGCATTCGGGGACGGGCGAGCGGTTAATATCCTTCCGTCGATCCCACAAAGGCCCACGGCAGTCGATCCCTTCTTGTTGATCAAAGCCACGAGGCTCTTGTTGACCTTCCCTACCAAAACCATGGAAACGACTTCCATGGTAGACGAGTCCGTAACCCTAAGACCATTGAGGAAATTGGGCTTAATGTCGAGACGTTGGAGCCATTGGTTGATCTCGGGCCCGCCGCCGTGGACCAATACGATGCGTAGGCCAACGCAGGAGAGTAGGACGATGTCGTCTATTACGGAGGCTTGGAGCTCTTCGGACTTCATGGCGGCGCCGCCGTACTTGACGACGATCGTCTTGCCTTGGAATTTTTGGATGAAGGGAAGCGCTTCGGAGAGGATTTCGACGCGGGTTTGGGCTGGGAAGGGCTTTTTGGTAATTTCGGGGGTTTGCAGCGAGGATTTGATGGGCCGGATTTTGAGGTTGAGTTTGGGGATTCTGCAGAGGGAAAACGGAGGTGGTGGGCGGTGAAGGAGCGTAGAGAGTGACATTTTTCTTTCTTTCTTGATTTAGGGTTGAATGTATCGGCAATCAGAGGCCAGTCTGAATTTTTTTTCTTTTCGCCTGGATCTTTAGCAGCATTCTTTTGAAGGGCCGGCGACGGAATCATACGGCGGCGGGCGGGTGGTGGGCGGCGGCGGCGACATTGATTTTTGTCTTTTGTTTTTGTTTTAGAAGATTCGCGTGGAGGAAGAAGATAGAAATAGAACCCTAAATTGATTGACCTCTTAGTGGGCTGAATATTTATTGGGCTGTATTTTAAAAATGTTATAATAATTACCTAGGCGCATTCCGTTTGACTAAATTAAATTTCAATTATTCGAGGAGAATAAGCTTTTCTTTTTTTTTTGATAGAAATACAAACTACTATTTCTACTATTTTTTTTTTAAAAATAGGATTTCATTTCATAAACCCAAATGGAACAAAAGTACAATAGAGCAACAATCATCATATTACAACATGATTCTTATTGCATAGAAGATCGGTGGTAGCACAAATGTCCGTTCTCAAGCCCCAAAAAGGGAAAGAAAAACCCCGAAGAAAAACTCTCACCAGGGGAGAAGATACGCTCCCACGAGGGGAGGATAAGGCTCCCACAAAGGGGAGAAAAACTTCTACAAAGGGGAGAAAACTCCATAAAGGAAAACTCCCCCGAGGAGAACACGCCACGACCAGAACGGCCGGCGCGGAAGAAGGAATGGCGGAAGGCGGTGATGCGGCGGCCGACAGATCGAAAGTAGACATGGCAAGGAGGTGGGTGTAGGGATGTCAACGGGGCGGGGCGGGGCCGGGGATTAGGTCCCCATCCCCGTCCCCATGATTTTTTAAAAAAAAATTGTATTTTCATTATAATATAAATTGGAAATATTATTTATACTATATTTTAAATGATATTTATATTATAATTATAAAATAATGAGTAAAGAATATTATTTTAAACTATAATTATATAAACTATGTATAAAAAATATTATTTAGATATTAATTTAAGTTATCAAATATTTTATTTAAATAATATTAATGGCGGGGACGGGGCGGGGACTATGATCCCCGTCCCCGCCTACGGGGACATAAAATTCCCCATCCCCGCCTCGCGGGGATTAAAATTCGGGGATTCCCCGCCCGTTCGGGGCGGATCCCCGCGGGGACGGGGAATCCCCGCCCCATTGACAAGCCTAGGTGGGTGGTCGAGCAGAGGGAGGAGATGACGTCAGCGTGGGGGCGAATGTTGAAAACCCAAAACGGATCGTCGCCGTCAGATCCACGACTGTCCAAGCCGCAGCCTCCAGATTCATCACCGTCGGAGCTTGTCGACGCCAAAATCGCCACTTCCCTCTCCATTTATTTATTTAATACAAAATAGAAATAGAAAACAAGTAGGAAAGGGGCTCCCCCATCCTCCGCTAGGTGAGGAGGTGGAGGAAGAAGAACTGTTCGTAGACGGCTGTTGAGAGTAGGGTTTTGGAGGATAGAGAGAAAATGAATAATGTCGAGGAGAATAAGCTTTAAATTGAAGAAATGAATTAGATTTTATTAATAATACTTGTTTGAAATAAAATTATATAATAACTTGACAGATTAATTTATTAATTGTAACAGCTATCTCAGTTACTTTTTACTTCTATTTATTTTTTTTATGACGAATTGTATGCATATATAATATTAACAGTAATGTGATTGCAAAAAAACTAAGATATCTAACTATGAATTCATTGCAAATAACATTAGTAGTGAAAGGATGACTATTTTACATTATATTGATTTATATTTGTTAAAACAATTTATTTAATGGTGAAATAGACAATTATTTCAGTAAATATGTCAATATAGAAATAAGGAGTTACTCCCTCCGTCCCAAACCGTTTTATATATTTTACTAAATCGAGCATCTCATATCTTTTGTACATTCCTTATTTAGCAAAAAAACTGTCACAAACAATAAATGTAATAATATTAAATATTCTTAAAAGACGTGTCAAAATATACACTTTTTTACCTTTTAATTATACTATATTATTAAAATATTCAGTTTCTTAATTCCCGTGCCAACTCCCAAATGTCCATAAACATTTGGGACAGATGAAGTATTTTATAATTTGTTATTACACACTCCTATAAGACATTTTGACTATTTTATTACTGACGAAAAGTTTGGTAAATGTTAGTTATATAAGACAGTTTGAGATTTTACAAAAAACTTCTCATTTTTATTATTTTATTTAAACTTGTTATTTGTCTTAAGTTATGATTTATGATTCTGTTGTCGATTATAATATGAAATTAATTCTCGTCTAAAGACCGGATAAAGTAAAAAATAATTGAAAAAATAAAAAGAAATGAATGAAAGACAACAAGACCTCCCTAACCTCCAACTTGTGACAAAACTAATTTACTTTTCTGTGGCTATTAAAGAAAATTTAAGGATGACGATGAGAAAGAGGAGAGAAGCAAATGATAGGAAACAAAGAATCGTCGCACAATGAAAGCGAATGATTGAATGACAAAATAAATGAGATAAGAATTTAAGTCAGGAATTAAAATGAGTTTCTTCCTTTCTTCCTTGAATCTCTGTAGTGCTTTCTCTTCCTTTCTTGGCTAAAGCAAATAATACAGAAAAAAGTGGGACAAACATCATTCATCATCACGCATGTACCAACTTACTTCTTGGGCCCAGAAGACGGCCCATATGTGGCCCATCGGCCCATGTTGAAAAGAAAGGGCCCATATCAGTTTTCCTTCTAATTTTGGGATAATAAATTAGTACATTGTTTAAGGTTTTCATATCCAATGTTTAAGTTACTAGTATTTTTTGCTCACTCAAATGCGTGTGTTATATTGTATAAAAAACCTTATGTCAATATTCACTAAAAATGGAAGAGTAAAATAATAATTAATTAAAGGTTTGGGTGATTTCTTTGATTCTATTTTTAAATAAAACTATGAGCTTCTCCAATCCGAGAATGGATTCCCAAAACCTAATTCATTCTCAAACTCAAGATACAGTCAATGATAAACTCATTCTCGAACTCAAATTGATTATATTCGAAATATTCACTCTACACCAACTTTTATACCTTTTCAATATTGCCCACAAATAGAGCTGTCAACCGGGGCGGGGTGGGGCGGCCCGCACCCCGCCAAAGCCCGCAGTCTGGCCAGGCGGGGTGGGCTACTTAAAAATTGGTGTCCGCCTCTGTTCGCGCCGGGCTTGATGATAAAAACTGCGGCCCAGGCCCGCCAGTTTTAAAGATATAATTTAAAATTTCTTTAAATTTAAAATATTAATTTTATTGTTGATATTAATTAATTATGATATTTATCAACAAAATTAGGTGTAAATGTGCCATTAATTATGTGTTTATTAATAAATGTGTCATTGATTATGGTATAGTTAATGAATTATTAATTAAATTACCTAATTAATTTAATATATATTTAACGTATAATATATTGGACATAATATATAAATAATAATAGCTGGTGGACTGGCCCGCTTAGGCCAGCCAAACGCCCGTCCCGCCCTTCTAGCGGGGCGGGGTGGCCCGCGGGCTGCGGGCCGAATTGACAGGTCTACCCAAAATATTATTTAAAAAAGATAAACATTTTGATATTATATTACATCTAAACAGATAAAAAAAATAAAGTATTGCTAATAAAATTTATAATTCAAGAAACATTATTTTTATTATTTATGATGATGCTTTTATTATTAAAATGAATAAAAGAATTTTAAATCTACTTACGAATTATATAACCCATGTTATGCGTGCAAACGCATAGGTACGTTTATTGAGGAGAGATAAAGTGCAGTACTCATTTTGAAATTGGTTTTTGGATTCAATTGGAGTAATTTTAGGATTTTTTTTTGGATTTCCCGTGCCATTTGAGATGGTCTAATTACACCAATTATGACAGTGCAAGTCATGAGGCTTAATATAATAACTATCATAACACTTCATATGATATAGACAACTAAAATAATAAGAATATGAATATAACTTGCTATAGAGATAATTAAATAAAAGAAACATTAAATAAATCACGCAAAGCCTTTCATATTAAAATTTAGTCAAATTTGTGTAAACTAGGGCCTCCTTTGAACAAGAACATGCGTCGCATGTATAGACTTCAATGGAATGTAGTAAAGACTAGCGTATTCAACTGCATGCTATTTAATAGTATTTTACTCATTTTTATTATTTTAATTTTATGAATCTTTACTCAAATATAAAGTTGAAGAGGAGGGGTTTGGCCATTGCGTTTGGTCGGCCACTCTTTGGGAGCAACCAACACTAACTAGATAGACTTCTCAAGTTAATACATATTTACTATACACGTTGTAATATTAATTACATATGTAATATTTTTTTAATATACGTTTGTCCACCGAAATTAAGACGCAAGTTACATATCTACCCGATTTTTTGAATAATTTGGGAACACTATTATTAATCGGTGGAAATATTATCTGTTGGACTTTTGAAAGTCTGATTTATTTGTTTCTCTTTAAATAATTACCAAATTAGGGAATTGGATAAATAAAGACCATCGTTTATCTTCTCCTCATTAGAAATAAAAAGAAACAAAAAGTAAGAAACGAGAATGATGATTCATAATATCACTAATGGTTATTAGTAATAAGTTGCTTTTAATTGTGATTATAAACGGTGCGGCGTACCATAATTAAAATTATAATTGTGTGACGATATCATTGCATATCGAGTTATTAATATTAAAATCTCTTGAACGGAAATCACGGCTTTATCTCGCTCATCATAATTAATGTACATGGATATCGTCACAATTCATTAGGTATACACAAACCAAAAAACAACAAGAAAAATCTATAAAAAAAAGTGTGTATTGCCTTTGCCTATACCAATAAGAAGTCAGAATTCACGAGACCAAAACACAAACCTCGTACGGTAAATCAACAAAAACCATAAAAAAAGATTAGAAGATGATCAGATTCATCAGATGATAACAATCTTTCCCTAAAACACAAAAAAAAATCATTATAAACTTAATCTTTGTTCATGGCATTCGCCAGCTTTGCAAGCCAAGATCATTGTGCTTCCTCGAAGGGCCCGAGGCTGGAATCCATCTTCTCTTAGGCATGAAATTTCTGAAATGATCGTTCATTGTATTTCTTGGCTTTATAATCTTGAACGGATTTAGGATTCTTGAGCAGCTACATTCATGGCGGCCAAGGGCTAAGAAGATGATCAAAATCACCGTTGTAATAACCCTTCTTCTGCAACTAATACTTCTCATAACCTCAGAGAAGAAGTTCAGACAACCAAGAAAGAAATAGACAAGATATGTATGCTTCAATTGTCGTGTGTTTTAGAGAGAGAGAGAGAGGTTCTTACTTAAAATGTAAGAGAATCGGTGACAGTTTAAACTGTAGATATGGCTTTATTGAACGAGTCTAAAATGGGCAGACGATATTGGATTTATTATTTATTACAAACACGGAGAAAGTCCAAAACGACGTGCACGAGTTGAATGATTAAACGTAATAGAAAAATATTAGAATTTATTGGAAAAAGGAAAAGAGAAATACAATGAATAGTTATATAAGTAGTGGTTGGTTTTAGGGTTATGTCCTGTAAGAGTTAGGTGTACTGATTTGGTCCCATGCAGCAGAGCAGCTATGGACCCCTTGAAACAGGAAAACTTGTCCCTCTCTTTTGATCTTTTTCTGTTTCAACTTTTTAGATCTTTTTTGTATTATTTATTGTGTTGTTTATATTTTTATTGTGTTGGATATGTATTTGTGCAATGTAACGTAATTTATTTCTATATTTACTAAAGTAATTGCAGACTTAGTATTGTCCTAAGTGTCCCGTAGTCGACACAGATTACATTGAAAAAAAAAATGCAAGGATCTAACATTTAACCTCAGTCATAAGCTCTACAACTCCACGTATCGTTGAGGACACATATTTGGGGCCAATTGATGTGATGAGATAGTAATTAAATAGAAATATGTGATCTATATTTATATATATGGTTAATTTACTGTTGTTCGACCATGCTTTAATTTGTGCAATGATAGTAGCACCGTACTTCTATTTTAATGATATATGTATATATACATATACAATGTATAAACCTTTTGCTTATCATTTTTAATTCAAGGTACGGTGCATGATATGGATTGTGGGGACAATGAGCCCTCTATTTAAGTTCATTGAAATTAATTTACTACTCTTTCAAAACCCTTACTTTATATAGTGATCTTTGTACTCTTCATTAGCGTATGATAAAACAAATACTAAGATAATCAAAAGAATCACAAGAATTACAATACATGACATCTATTGGAAGATGTAATGAGCCGACCCATTGCAGGAGACATGGATTTGCAGTGGTATTTTTTTTTATTTTTTATTTGATCTGAAAGTGGTATATGCTACAATGTGACGGTAGTATGTAATTGTCAATCCGTGTATATAAAAATAATGAATTAAATATAGGGCAGCAGTTATGCACATTAGTTAGAGGCCCCTCTTTCTATTACAAATGAATTGAAAGCAACTTCACATTACTACATATAGGGGACAATGCGATTAATTTACAACTGGATTTATATTTTCGAAATACATATATGTGGAGCATATATTTATTAACTTAGGTCACGGCATTATAAGCTTTACAACGCATCAAGTACAAAAATCACAAGGGTTTAAGCTAATTTGCTACATGCACTTTGAAGCATATGTGTGGAGAAGAATTATTTTTTGACAAGTTTGAGTAATTTGATAGGGGGCAACCTTATGATTGTCGATTATAATATTTTATAATTGCAAAAACATGTCGTTACCTTATACGTCCGAACAAATTTAGGACTTTTTCTGAAAAATAAGTCAGAGATCTTGGCAGTACTCCATCGCAACTAGGGGTGAGCAAAACCGGATATCCGGATTTTCGGATATCCGTAATTCGGATATCCGGATTTTCAGATATCGAAAATTGATATCCCTATCCGGTCCGGTTTTAAACGGATATCCGAAAACCGGATATCCGCTTTATTCAGATATTTTAACCGGATATCCGCATCCGATTTTTAAATTTATTTTCTTATACTTTTTGTTATTTTCTTGAAATCTTTTTTCTTTAATTTCATATCAACATAAAAAAAATATTTTTTCATATAAGAATTCTACACATAGTAATTCACACAATATATGAATTTATGATTCAAAAATACATAATTAAAAATAAACACAGTACCACAAATTCACATTAATTTTTTAACTTGCATCTCGATGTATTTATGTTTTTTCTTATTTCAATATCTACCAATTTTTTTGCAATAATAAAATAATAATATAAATTTAAGTATTCTGAGGATTTTTTCCTTTTGGATCTTCATTTTATTTTATTTTTTTATTTTTATTATTATTTTTAAATATAAAATCGCATACCGGATATCCGGATTTTAGACAAACCACTATCCGTATCCGATTCGGTTTATTTTAAACTAAATCGAATTGGATATCCGATCCGGTTTTTAAAACCGGATATCAGTTTTTTCGGGTTTTGAAAATCGAATATCGGATCGGAATCCGGTTTTTGGATATTTTTGCTCAGCCCTAATCGCAACAGCCAAGTGGTGTATAGTACTACGCGTCAACAACAATTAGGGTTTCGAACTTATCTTCTCAGAAAGGAGATTGGAGATCCAAATTTATTCCATACGAGGATAGTGACATATTTTGTTATTATCAAATATAATAACCCAAATTGAATCATTATATTCAATTCTCAAGATTTATATTGATACCTTCATTTTCGCATTACAAGTTCTAGTTAAGGTTTAGCTTCATCTTAGTCCCTTTCAAGTTCACGCACTGAATTTTAACTCACGACTTCCAATATGGAATTAATCCCTTGTAATGAGTTTAGGCATTACTTAATAAATCATTTGCCAATAATTCTTTTAATAAAAAAGATATTCTCATTATCACTTGCGTGAAAAAAATAATAACTGAAAATCACTCGTTTTGGCCAATATTTCCGGTGTGATGTAGACAAGTATTAATCATAAACAATGACAACAATACTACTTATATACCGTGAAGAGAAGAAAAAAAGTACAACATCAAATGAGGGACGTTAAAATATTTTTCAAGATTGCTACCCTACAATACAAAACATACCGACATTTATTTTGATACTACATCAAACTAGACCGAGAAAAGGTCAAAATCAGGCCCCTCTCTATGTTATTACTTTATTTATGACTGAATATTAGTGAATTATGAAAGAAAAATAATACTTACATATTTTCCCAAGGCCAAATTATTATTTTAGGTCACTAAGTATACATGTTTTCGTTTTCGGTCACTATGTTTGATAATTGTAAAAGTAGGCCACTAACTATATTTGTCAAAACAAATTTGGGTAATCCTTTCATATTTGGGTCACTAAGTATACATGTTTTGAATTTTGGGTCACTATGTTTTTATGAATGCGAAAATGGATTTAAATAGCAACCCAAAAACGTATAACACATGTACTTAGTGATCCAAAATTGAAAACACGTATACTTAGTGACCCAAAAATGAGAGAATGACCCGAATTTGTTTTCACATACATAGTTAGTGACCTATTTTTGCAATTATCAAACATAGTGACCTAAAAAAGAAAACATGTGAACTTAGTGACCTAAAATAATATTTTGTGGTGTGGTGTGGTTATGTAATATATCATATGGAGACAAAAATGGATTAGGAAAAATAAGTCCAAAATCGAAGTTATATATTGATAATCGAATCTAAGCTTACTGACCTTGGCTGGACTGATTAATCCGCCCGATCCCTTCATTTCGCTGACGTTTCACAAAAGAATACGGGATAAGTCTTCAAACTATTTTTATATTTATTTTAAGATTTAATATGTTAGCCTGGGATTTGTGACATACTTGATCTTCAAAAACAAGTTAGATAAGTTGACAAGGTCGAGAAGGGCTTCTTGCATTTGTTGTATGATATTGAAATATATATTTGTAACACTCTATTTCCCTTCTCTTCATTACGAATTACGATCCGATAAATATGGGCTAATAAGGTGAAGTTCGATTTATGTAAGTAGGGTCCAAATATAGGCTAAAAAAAGAAGGAAATCTCCAAATTGAATTGCAAAAAATGTCGAGAATATCTACAGATATGAGCCTTGAAGAAGATAAATCTGAAGAAGAAGATCGCTTTCTCAAGAAACTCCATGACACCTTTCTAGGCATTACGTCTTGCAGAAAGATTTGTACCATCCAAAGAATCCCAGACTCAGCAGTCATAAGGTCTTCTTCGGTCAGTACGATAAAAATGGGTTGGTAGTTTGATTAATTAATTCCATCTTCTTGAGTTTTATAATTCCACAAGTTTCATACATTTAGAGGGCTGAGATGATTTTGTCTTACGATCCTTATTTTGTTTATCTACTGTTTATGTCCAGTTCTATATTATGTACGCCATGTATGCCTACATATATGTTTTTATTCTTGCCATTCGAGTTATTTGATTTTCTGTTAAAGACCGATGAATCTCATATGCATTCAATAGTCATTCTTTTATAATAACATATAGTTATCTATATATAAATTGAAGTCTTGTTCATGTGTAGTGGTCCTGTCGTTGAAGCGATGGATCTTATAGGTGCCAAGCACTACAGCCTCACAGAATTGGAGCGCATCACCCATTCGTTCAAAAAGAGCAACCTCATTTTTGAACTTAGAGGTTGGAAGCTATTTGCCGCAGAAATCAACCAAAAAAGCGTGTTGGTGAAGATACACGATATTGCTCACGGGCACGGTCCGCACCAACTTTCTGTGCGTGAGAAACATCCTCCGTTTCATCGTAATTTGCTCATCATTTATACTTGCACGTCGTACGACATCTACATGCATTTTTTAGGACGAGCTTCGACATCTTAGAAGCAGTAAAGTAAGGAATCACCCAACGTCATTAAAATCATTGGTTACCACTGCGAAAGGAGACTTGCTGTTATATACGAGGGAACGCGTCCAAAGCACTTCCTTTACGACATCATAAAATCTGAAATAGAAAAAAAAAAGCATGACCTGCCTTCCTTTCTATGATGTAATAATGTATATTTTGTTTGTTTAGATGAATTTGGATGGGATGACGCTCTTGATATTGCCAGCGTCGTTGAAGCATTTGATTGTCAGGGTTTCGTGCATGGGCCGGGGTATCGATGCTGATAGTTTTATGATATATGAGGTTCTTTTGTCGTTTATTTACAATTATAATCGTTCAATTTTGCATATCACAATTATCTTTTATCTCCGTCTTAATTAATGGTCTGTATGTATATTCGTTTGACGTTCGCAGGACTATTCAGTGATGAGTTATCACTTAAACGTGGAATATTACAACAACTATATTAGGACAGCATATAAATGTGGTTACTTCCTTCATAAAGATGATCACTTCCAGACTTCGGACACATACGGAGGCATCGGTATGTATGTGTGGTAGGCCTTCCTTCTTTCTTCGTTAGATAGTAGTAGTAATTTCTTATCTTCATTTTTCACTTGCTACGATAGACGAATCAAAGATGATGACTATGTGCGAAGATGTTTACCCATATGGATGCCTACTTCTTGCGCTCATAAGCAAAAAAGAAAGCCTTTACGATCTTAGTTGTTGGTGGTCTTCAGCTGACAAATCCACAGGCGATCTTGTCCGTGAAAGTTTCTTCCAAACTACAAAGGAAGTGAGATCTCAACTCACGAATTTGGTGAGTAGGTGTCTTGTAATGCAGAAGGACGATGTAGATCTGAACCCGTCGATGAGGGACGTTGTCGAGATCTTGTCAGAACTCCAAGGTTCAAACCCTTTCCCAGCGTCTAAGAAACAGAAGTTGTGTAATTTGTCTTAAACGATTTCTGTCTGCAAATGAATATGATTGAAAAGTTGTCGTTTTCATAACGATTTCAGGATTATTAGTATGTTCTGTTATGGTGTCGTTGCAGTCATGGTAAGGTAATACCTGCTGCTTCATTATTATATTAACAGCATAAGTTGAATTTTTAATGATGTTTTCAGCAGTGTTGGTCTTGTTCTGATTTGTTCTTTCAAGATTTGAGTTTACCAAATATTCCAATTAAAGCTTTTGGCCTTTTCTATGTGCTCTGTGATACACAATCAACATTAGCAGAGCATTTTAGTTGTTTCTCAAGTTAAATAACATTCTCAAAATTCACACATGAACGGATAAAAGCGAACTGGTAAGTTCATACTAACATGAAGATCATATGGCCCGACTAACAAGTTTTTGGAGAAGAAGAAAAATCGTAAAAGAAAATTGAACTAAACGCGTTGAGTTAACATCGTCCAAGCCATGGTTCGCCGTCGCGGATGCGGACGTCGATGCGGACACGAGCGATACAGATACGTTGCATTATCGCGGCGCGGTCGCGGGCGATAAGCAATTTTTGTAAAAAATTGTAAATTATATAAGTTTGTTTGCAATTACACCATATAATACAAAAAATTGATTTCTTATAGACTGTTTTCATATTAATTTAATTGGTATCAATATCAATTAACTTCAATTATGTTTATTTTTACATTTAGATTATTTTGAGATACATTTATATAGAATATATTTGTATAAAATATATGTAGTAAAGCTATAACAATTTGTATATTGATTTGTTAAATTAATGGAATAAAAAAATCGGTTTATCTTTAGTTAGTTAAAACTTGATATCACTTTTTTATTGCAAATAATATTATTTATACACGAACTTAGATTTTTTTTATCTAATATAATGATTAATTACTAAGTTAAAACTAAAAATTTGGGCTCAGAGAAATAATTACTTAATTTATGGCCCATCCCAGAGGCCCGTTAAATTCCAATTTAACAAGTTAGGTTTTCATCTATACGCCACCGTCTTCGTTTTTACCAGTCTTCATCTTCCACCATCGTTGTGTTCGTTTTCCTCCCTCGCCGTCTTCGTTTTCCACCTTTCAACCAATATCTCGCCGCTGCAACCGAGAACTCGGCCGCGCCGATCCTCGACGCCCGATAACTCGCCGATATACCCGATACTGCGCCGCGACAGAGTTGAATCCGCACTAACACGCATCTATGGCGGGGTGAGGGCCGATCCCGCTCCGATGCGGCCGCGACGGCCGAGATCTCGCCGCGACGGCGAACCATGGTCCAAGCAAGTAATAAAACCACTTCACAACCAAAGTCAATAATGGACACGCCTACTTGCATGTTATCTATCTGTATATCTTTGTTTGATTACATAAAAAGACGTTGTTGCTAAGTATCAAACAAGTTTAAGCTAACTGCTGAACATAGGTGATCATCAATGCCAGCGCCGGGTGTGGTTGAACTCCCTCTTCCGCCATCGTATATCACCCTCATGACCTTTAGTAAAACAAGTAAAATAAAATCACAATTATATAGTATACCATACCGATAAATAAATACGTGTACGTATATATCTTACGGATTCTGTTCAACTCGTCAACAACTGCATCTGCCGACGGATAATCTTCTAACTTTGACTGCAGACAATGAATTGCAAGCTCAACATGTGCACCACCATATTCGAAACATCGCACATTAGGTGCGGTCTAATCAAGCCGCTTAGGTCGTTTTGCATCTTGGAAGACATGACGTCTAAGAGATTTTGGATCGGAGGTCTATTGGCTACGCTCTTCAACTTCCACACTTAATGGTTGCGTCGTATATAGACGTATTATAAATCTTCCAAGGTTGGACACGTCACTCCCTTGACAGCTAGCTGTGCGACAAAGAAACAGCTTTAATTAGGGCGTGTAATGAGACGAACTTGAGTTCATAATAATTACGTCAACGTGAAAAAAAAAGAGTTACTAAAGAACATATAATTACAATAGTCTCTGTCGAAATAAGGACGAATTGAGGATGGCGATTGGGTCTGGCTACAACATCCGTTAACGATGCCATATCACCCATAGTTTCAGTTCTCGTGAAGACAAATGACTTTCCTAACAAAGGAGTTCATTCGATGGTTCATATCTATGCTTTGTATTTATCCATGGACATTTCATACAAGCAACACACAAAAGCAACATTCTGTTTTGTCTCATCGTATATAAAAACAAATGACAAAATACAAGCAACACACAAAATCAACATTCTGTTTTGTCTCATCGTATATAAAAACAAATGACAAAAAATAGAAAATAATAAAACTGTATGTACTCGGACACAGAAGTTCTGGGTTTAACACGGTACAAGAACACATCAATAGTAAAACTCGTAAAACGCTCATTTGATTTGCGCAAGAGAAGTCGAAACCTCCAGGCGTTCGTATCCTTCAATCCCATGACTCATTATTTGACAAGAAACGTCATCTCTGCTCTCTGAAATACCCCACAGTATTATACCTCATCCTTATTTCTTCAACAAAACATCACAACATAACAAAATACCACAATATAACATTCCAGCAGAAAGTTAAATCAAAGAAAAGAAATCAAGAGCCAAATCGTCAGTAGAGGGGTCCACTTGATTACTCATTAACAAAATCTAGAAGGACAATCCTCCAACTTATTCTCTGTATACAATTTTGCCCTCACATCTTATTCTTCTATGTTTTTGTTGGAGCGTCCTTTGATTGGGAACACCAATATTCATGTTTTCATCTTATTTCTTGTACGTTTATTTAGATCTATATACGTGGCGGTTTTTTCGGAGTCGTAATATTAGGGTTTAAGAACGTTGGACTGCTTGGTGACGATGGGAGGTAGAAGACGATCTCATTTTAATTAAAATATGAATATTTTATACTTACAATGGGTATTTCCTATTGGGTTTATCTTATACATTTGCCTTGAACTATACACTAAGGTTCGCTAAGGCCCACTGGATAAGAATTGTAGATATATTTTTTTTGCTCAACTTGATATTATAAGCTTTTGTTTAAATAAAAAATATTGGATTTCAATTTTCTAATTATATCTATTTGTAATAAAAAACCAATATTTTTTCTATTATGTCTTATTTTGTATAAATATTTGAATATAACATCATAAGTCATTTTGTAAGGTACTACTCAATATTATTTTTAATTTTAACAAACTTATGTATAATTGCTTATATTCATATATTTATTAAGAAGAATAGCGGAACATCCGTATCGTTTAACGATAATACAATGGAATGGAATGCTCGTCTTCGTCCGGCTGCGTTCCCGTTTCGGCGAACAATGCCTATATAAGATCCAGGATCATTCCTCACCATCATTTTTCTATCTTTTGCTGGAGACGATAGAATATAAACCTGCTTTTCTTTTTCATGCTAGTGCTACTCAATAATTGGTCCATCGCTTGTTTATAATACTATTGTTTTTAGGATAATAAAATGCCGAAAGATTTGATTTTCAGAGTGAAGTTTGTCAAGTTGAATAAGTTTTTTTCCAAGTTTGATTACATGTTTGAGTCGTCAAAGATTGTGAAGTCCTTGTGGCCACCGCAATGGTTTCGTCTAATACTATTTTCTTAGTTTAACTTATATCGTCTCATTTTACATGTGATCAATAGCACAGATGTATGTCATTCTTGTTACAGACGATGCGGACATACATAAAATGGTATGTCCACTAACTTTAGAGGCTTATCTTTACGTCATTATTCATGGCATTAAGTTAAGAGAGCCCGAATAAGAGCGCGAAAGAAATTCCACGCCTTTTTTATGATTGGCGAAGTGGTCGTTAGAGAGGATTTCGTTCTTGAAAGGTTAGGCACATGGGGAATCTTAACTTTTCGTGTCATGGAATATATTAACTTCGACAACGAATTTGGGGGGAGAGCCTGATGAAGCAAAATTAAAAGCAATTCGAGACGTGCTCCTCACATTAAAAAGATGCGTATCTCACAACTATTTCAAAAAGCATCTCGCTCATAAGAGTGTGGAGATAGAGGATCTCTTTTCGGAAGGTACCATAACTGAGTATGGAAATGATGTACGTAATTATTATAAATATTATTATTTGCATCGTCGTCATGAGGACGATATGACATCTGAAATGACTTCCCAAGTCGTAATAAGACAAGAAGCATCATCACAACTTTCTGAAATCATAGTAAACTCTCAAAACCTTATTTTAAAATCATAGTAAAGCTCCTAAAAATCCTGGATCTGAGTTCCATATAATTCATGTCTCATTATTGGGCAAGAAGCATCATCGCGGATTTCTGAAACATCAACGTAAAGCTCCTAATACCTTTATTTTGGTAAGAGAGAAAACAAAGCTTTCAATCACAGGCTCAAAGTTCTCTATATTTCAAACGATACCGAGAGATTTGACTTTCTTATTGATGTTTGTCAAATGGAATTAGTTCTCTTTTTTTTTTTGAAAAGTTTGAAGTTTTTGCGGCCAGTAGTTTTTTTAACCGATATGATTTTCTTTGTTTGACATATATCTTCCAATTTTATAAGGAAGTTTGCACAAATAGATGTTTGTCCTGTTACAATGATGCGGATATAAACAAATTGTACCATTACATTTCCTTCCCTTTTCCGCATACCAAGCGTACCCTCAAAACTTTGTCTTATTCGACATAGATTATCATTTTATGAATATCAATATTCCTTAGAGATAAATACTTCTGATTTTGATCAAAGTCATATGTTTCTAACCGACTTTTTTTTGCTCTCCTATAGATATTCGCAATTTCTGTGGTTTAGCTGGCGATGCATATTACAGTTTTTTAGTAATGCCAAAAACAACACAAGACTCATAAGACTGCGGTGTATCTTTGTCAGCTTGAGGCTTCATTTGGATTCCCTGAAGGCTACGTATTGATAAGTAGAGTTAAGTTATCATTATTCCCCATTTGCTGAGGAACATAATGGCTTCGAACGTAATGACTGCAATGATAAGTAAAGATAAATTATCATTATTCTTAATTAGGATACCAAATAATTTATATTTTTATTCAAATGCGTACATTTTAATTGTTTTGACCTTTCTTTATTGGGCTGAACACAACGGCTGGGAACATCTACAACATGATAATATATTGAAGATGATCGCATTTGGAGCACACTGGGAAGAAGAGAAAGAATACTACAATTCGATTATCCCCGAGTATTGTGAAGGAGGATCGTTAGCCGATCGAATAAAAGGTAGGTTACGATTATAACATATGAAAATCCTGATTGAGTTAGCTTACGTTTTATTTCAGGTTCATATTGATCGTTCGGGCAAAACATATCTATCGTATTGTGATTTAAGCCGGATATTTTTTATTAAAGGTAAATCTATTTGTTTTGTTGTCATATTATTATTATTAGTATTATTATTATTTATATGTTCTATGTATTCAAGAGAAGAAAGTTATCATGGGCGATCCGGCATCCGTAAAGGATGTTGTAGCCTACCCCATATGTCATCCTTATTCGATCTCTTACTTCGACGACGACTATTATCAAAGTTGTTGCCTTGTCTACAACGACTTTTCAAGGGAGTGACATTTCCAACCTTGGAAGATTTATAATACGTCTATATTATATGATGCAACCATTATATATGGAAGTTAAAGAGTTTGGCCAAATATTGAGACCTCCAATAAAAAATCTCTACGACGTTGTGTCGCCTAAGTGGTTTGATTAGACAACACCTAATATACGATGTTTCAGATATGGTGGTGCACAAAAGGTTGAGCTCGCCATTCGTTGTCTGCACCAAAGCTAGATGATCGTTATTGCTTATGTCGTGATCTAATCGTTGAACCGATAGATCTTATAGGTGCCAAGCAGTAGTCTCTCAGGATTGGAGCACCTCATCATTCACTGAGAGAAAGCAATCTCATGTTTTGATTAAGAGGTTGTAAGCTATTTGTAGTTGAAATCAATCAAAATATTGTGCTCGTGAGCATACGGAATATTGACTAGAAGATAGAACACTTTGATTATATATGTCAAAAAAGTTTGAACATTCTATTATGATTAGAACGTAGAACATTTTGATTATATATGTCAAGACCTTCGAACATGTTATGATTATAGCGCAGAACATTTTGTCATGAATAGAACATAGAACATTTTTTTGCACCATAAATAACACGTACGCGAGCTCGACGGAAGTATTCATCTTCTCGCACAACGGAACTTCGTTATCTACCAAGTAAAAATAATATAAATTATCATCTCTCGTATATTATATATATATATATATATATATATATATATATATATATATATACTCTAAGCAATTTGTTATGATCGTGAGTTACATCTTATTGATCGGCTAACGATCCATCATCACAATACTCTAGGACAATCGATTTGAGGGGAGATTTTTCTTTTCATCCAAATGGATTTGTTTTGAAATGCAATTATAACAATATTATCATATCGTAGGTGTTGCAAACCATCCAATTCAATCTTTCAAAGAACCGCAAGGTAATCAACATAAATAACAATGAATACATTATATGAAAAATTGTTGTTAATAATCCATCCTTTTGTGGATCCTCTTATATTAAACCCAACTTTTAATTATCTCACATTAAAACAAGCAATAGGGATTCTCTTCCTATATCGCACCCATACGACTAATTACCGATTCAGCCTGTAATCAACCATTTGGGATTGAAAAAAAAAAAATAAACCCTCGCCAAATGAAACCCGTAACAACAGGGGATTCCCGTCCCCATCCCCGCTGGGATCCCCGTGGGGCGGGGATTCTACGCCCCGTTAAAAAAAATAATATTTTTATTATAATATATAAATTTGAATATTTTTGATATAACTATATTGTTTTTATAAATATATTATTTTAATACTGTTTAATCTATATTTTGATATTATGTATATTATTTTACAATTATTTAAATTATAATTTAATATTATATAATATAATAATATAACTGGGGATGGGGCGGGATCCCCGCGGTGAAAAATCACTCCCTGTCCCCGCCCTGCAGAGATAAAAAGTCGGGGATTCCTCGCCCCGTTCGGAAGGATCAACGCAAGGACGTGGAATCCGCGCCTCGCTGCCAATACTAGTTGTGGCTTATATCATCTCAATGAGCCTCTAAATATATATTCTTTAATGGAAAAATATTATGAAATAAAGTGTGAATCATGAAAAATAAATTGTGAATCATCACAATGATTCATCACAAATTATGATGATTAAATGTGGATTTTTTGGAATGTTAAATGACTCATGAATTTATGATAAGATGAGGTGTATAAAAAGATTGTATTTTTTGTATGAGTTGCATAGATGATTAAATAGTATTTTAGTGTATGATTTAAGTATAAATAGATGTTTTGAGTTACATTGTAAAAACACACCAAAAATATAGAAATTATATTATCTCCCTCTAAATTCTCTCTATATATATTATCAAAAATCATAAAATAATCATAATAAAAATTTCGTAACAAAAATATTATTATCGGACAGTGAAAGAAATAAAGAAAAAAGGGAAATAGGTGTGGGTCCAACAAGCAACAGAAGTATGTTTCTTAAGGCAACAAATTAGATTTATGAAAAGAAATTACCGATCCTACAGGTAATTTGACACATAAGTGCAAGTATAGGAAGAGATAACTCTAATTGGTTGTTTTAACATGAGATAATCAAAAATTGGGTTTAATAGATATACGAAAGGAAGGATCATTATCACCGATTTTTCCTACATTATAATACAAACTGGATAACTTATATAATAGTCCTTAGTTGCATCAACCGCAAAGTAATCAACATAAATAACAATGAATACATTATAGTACAAACTGGATAGCTTATATAATAGTCCTTAATTGCATCTTCAAAGCGAGCATTGAAATACAGATTTTCGGCCACAAGTTGAACAAGATACACCATTGGCCTTGTGGGATTTTGCAATGTTTCACATTTATCCAAAATTTAATACAGACATATTTTAATCATCATACTGAAATATCAAGAGGAAATAATTTTAGATAGATGCAATAGAAATATATTATATGTAATCCCAATACATATTGTATTACAACCTAAATACATCTGTAGGAGTCGTAGTATTTAAAAAATGAACGTTTAGTCGAGCAATTTTCATGATTAGGAATAATAATAAATCGCATATTAAATCGTCAGCGATCCGTAATTTTCTGTTGTCCCAATGAAATCAGTTGCAAAGATTCGAACTTATCTTCTTAGTTACACAAGTAAACAAAAGGCATCCTTACTGATAAAAAAACGCAACGAAGTTCCATATTATCTTGCAAGATAAAAATTATTCTAGCCATCAACATTTTGTTAGATTCCACTTATTAATTAAATAATAGTTATATTCAAGTGTTACATGGTTGTTGCTTCAAGTGTTGATCAGACAACTTCTCCAACATCCCACCTATTTTTGTATATTGACCAGCCTTTTGTATAAAAACAGGTATTATTCTAGTAGAAATAGAAAGAAAAGATAATAATTTCCAGCAAATGTATATATTATATATATATATATATATATATATATATATAAACTCACATCAATTGTACAGAAGAATATTGTTTAAGAGATAATTTATGAGATATCTATAGTATTAATAAAAAAAGTCACTTGCGCGACGTCGTAAGTGTAGATATTTTCTTGGACCATCAGTGGGATAGGTAAGGCGATATCTGTAAATGAATAATTGGTACTGGTAAAAGCATTTTAAATATTAAATTTTATGAAAAACAAACATGAATGCAAAGTAAAACTAATAATCATTATGTATATTCTCGTTGGGGGTTTTTAATTAAATAATTAAAAAAAAACAAACCATTAACAAAATAAACATAAAATGAAAATCATTAATAAAATAGAGAAATTCGTATGAGTAGAATACGAGTTAGTAACTCGTAAGAACAAAGTACGAATTACTTGTCCAAGGTGGCTCGCGCGAGGTGATGTGGCGTTTGAATAACTCATATGGTTGAAGTACGAGTTAGATTGTAACTCGTATCTTCATGTTACGAGTTATTAACACGACTTCAATATTCAGTTATTTAATAGATAACACATCATTGAAGTTTACAGATATATAATATATATGTGATACCTACATCTCGTTAACAACCTCCACTAAAGTCTAATATTTAATAAAAAAAAGTCTAATATTTAATAGATTAGATATACATAGGCGATCACATCATTGTATTTTATTCAAATGCCTATCTATCCTCCATTGATTACACGGTTTCGCATGTGTCATAACCTAAGCTCATTCTGTTGGACTGTATAAAATAATAATTGAATATTATAGACATGCAAGGTGTGTATCTGTCAGAATTACACAACTGGACAGCAAATATCACATGACTATTACTTAACTCGTAAAAGTGTTACGTATCATTGAATTCGTTTATAACTCGTACATGAAGATACGAGTTACAATATAACTCGTACTTCAATCATACGAGTTACTCAAACGCCACAATACCTCGCGCGAGTCACCTTGGACAAGTAATTCGTACTTTGTTTTTACGAGTTACTAACTCATACAAGTTTCTCTATTTTATTAATGGTTTTCATTTTATGTTTATTTTGTTAATGGTTTGTTTTTTTTAATTATTTAATTAAAAACCCCTTCTCGTTGCTAGGGCTGGGCATTCGGTACAAACCGTACCGAACCGAAATTTAGGTTAACCGAAATTTCGGTTCTTTGATTTGGAGGACCGAATACCGAACCGAACTAAATCGGTTCGGTTCGGTAACACCGATTTATTTTTGGTTTTTTCGGTTATTTAGCGAAATACCGAATTCAAAAAAAAATTGCAAAGTCATATGCTCTCCACCGGGAACGATCTGATCTGGTGAATCCCCTACTAAACTCACTGCAATCTGTCTCGCTCTCTCTCTTGAGTCTTGCGGTTTGAAGATGTTGAATTTAATTACTAATCGACGGAATTAGAGGGGGATCGGCGGCGGACCTGTGGTTGGTGGCTTGATCTTATATTTAGTTTTGAGAAGATTCGTGACTCGTGTAGAGGAACTGAGGAAGAAGATTTATCTTCTTTTTTTTCCCAATCGATTGACTGAGGTGTGAGGAAGACGATTAAAGAACCCTAATTGCCTAGTGGGTTGTATTAAATGTATTATAATTATTATCTAGGTCTAGTTTTGTATATTGACTAGTGGGCTGACTAGTGGGCTTTATATTTATTCGGACTATGTATTAAATATATTTAGTGGGCTGTATATTACAATTTACATATAACTGATAAATTTAATATATATTATTTAAATTCGGTAATTCGGTATACAGAAAATACCGAACCAAAATTCCCGTACCGAACCGAATTACGGAAATTTCAGAATTCTAAAACCGAATACCGAACCGAATTTTTTGCTCGGTATTCGGTACGTACCGAAATTTCGGTAATTCTGTCGGTTCGGTCGGTTTACCGAACTGTGCCCACCCCTACTCGTTGCCACGTTTTCTGAGAAGAGAATCTCATTTTGTTCACCCTAAACCCTATATACACACTTTCTTAACTATAGGACATGAGCATATCTCGAATTTTGTTAGTCTTTTTCATGAGACTTGTGGTAGGAGCATGTTCTAAAAATCATTGGTTTTCACTGCGAAAGGAGACTTGCTGTTAAATTCATTGTTTCGTACAACTTGAACAAAAACAAGACTTACGGATGGAATATTTAAAAAAATGGCTGACATAGTCAACGGTAAAAAATAGCTCCGTCGTTTGACAGGGTATTTTTTAAAAATGGTTTGCGTCATTTGACAGGGTATTTTTTAAAAATAGCAGTTGGTCCCCTGCTATATAGCACGGGTCCCCTGCTCAGTGGACCCATGCTATATAGCAGGGACCCGCCCATCTGGTGCGCAGCATGGGCGGGACCCCTGTTGTGTGTTCGGGGGACCCCTGCGCTGTGGGCGGGGACCCCTGCGATGTGTGCGAGGTCCCCTGCTATATGTGCAGGGACCCCTGCGCTGTGTGCGCGGGGACCCCTGCCCACTGTGCGGCTGCAGGGTTCCCTGCTGTGTGCGCGCGTCTCCTGCGCGGTGTGCGAGGACCCCTGCGCTGCTGTCGGCCCACACCGCATGGGTCCCCCGCAAACAAGGCAGGGGTCTCCCACACGCACGGCAGGGGTCCCGCCCATGCTGCAAGGGTCCCGCCCATGTTGCAAAAAAATAAAAAAAAATGTACGTGTTGTGGATTTGAACCCATGACCTACTAATTGAACGTCTGACTACACAACCACTGGAAAGTCGTACACCCAAAAACATATTTTCTTTCGAAAATTTGAAGGATTTCGACCAAATTAAAAAAATTCTCAAGAACATTAAGAACATCAAACTTCATGAACTTAGGTTAATTGTCGAAACCTTGCATGTCAAAACTCTATGCCGAAAACTTTAAGCTTATTGAAAATTTCATAGATTAAAATACTATGCCGAGAACTTTCGAGCTATTAAACTCTAAACACCGAAACTTTGTAACCCTTATCGAGAACTTCTGATAATTTCTATTAAGAATATCGAAAACTTTATTGATATCGAAAATCTCCTTGCTATAAAAATAGTTTTATGCTATCGAAAACTTCATCATACCAAGAACTTTTTTAAATGCAAAACATGTCAAAAGCTTTACATGTCGAAATCTATCAGACCTTAAGTACCAAAATCTTTTACGGCCAAAAACATTCTACATTAAATAATTAATGTCAAGAACTAAATAACACCAAGAACTTCGTCGCAAAGTTCTAACATCGAAAACCTAAAAAACACAGTCATCCAAAATTATTGAAATATATTTAGTCTAACCAAAATACTTTGAAGACTCGAACTTCTATTAAAATTTAACATGCTATTGCTACAACCTCGAAACTTATTTCTATAAGTATATATTCAATCCGTCAACATCTGGAAAACCCTAATTATCTAAGGTTACAAAAACTTACTATAATATTATATACTCTTAACCATAGATTTACCATATATGTGTATATGTATTATTAAAACATTTCATAAGCTCCTTACCGTCAAGTTTCGATACAGAAGATTTGAACTTTCCTAATTTGTTCCTTTTTCTCCTTCGATCCAATTTTCCTTTTTGTTTCGCTGTTCTCCTTATTTTCACGAGGTTCTCCACTTAATAACATGTTATATATATATATATATATATATATATATATATATTATGAAAGGTGATGTGACAAGTTATGATTTTTCCTCTTAAGCCAAGTATGCTTTAATAGTTATCTCCTCATATCGAAAACTTTTTCTAACTATACCTAATGTCGAAACTTCTATATTTATTCAAAGCTCTTGTCTCTTCTCTAAGTTCCTTGTCGAAAAATTTAAATTCCCCAATTATATATCTACTTGGACTATCGAAAACTCCATAGACCACATATAAAACATATCGAAATTTTCCTCTGCTTAATTTCTTTTCTACTTTTCGTTAACTTCCTCTGCTTAATTTCTTTTCTAGTTTTCGTTATTTCAAGTATCCTAGATATATTTCTTCTCACAGACCGTATTGCGAAAATTAAATTTTTCGCGAGTCACCCTTAAATTAAATGATTCAGGTATGGCCGGTCTTCCTCCTCCCACTTTCATAAGTTATTCATGCTCTATATGCATCGTTCTACATTACTACCCTTTGCCTTAATATGCAAAAAGAGTCTAAAGCAAACTATAACATACACATACTATGCAATTGTCTACAGAACCTAAAGTCTAGGCTCTGACACCACTACATGTAGCCCCCGTTTCCTTTTCCTTTATTTGCGCAGCTAATACATTTTTCAAATAAAATTTTTCGCTTTTCTTTTTCCTTTCATAACCTCGAAACTTATTTCTATAAGTATATATTCAATCCGTCAACATATGGAAAACCCTAATTATCTAAGGTTACAAAAACTTCCTATAATATTATATACTCTTAACCATAGATTTTTACCATATATGTGTATAGGTATTATTAAAACATTTCATAAGCTCCTTACCAGTTTCGATACAGAAGATTTGAACTTTCCTAATTTGTTCCTTTTTCTCCTTCGATCCAATTTTCCTTTTTCATATATAATATATGAAAGGTGATGTGACAAGTTATGATTTTTCCTCTTATGTCAAGTATGCTTTAATAGTTATCTCCTCCTATCGAAAACTTTTTCTAACTATACCTAATGTCGAAACTTCTATAATTATTCAAAGCTCTTGTCGAAAATTTTATCTTCTCTAAGTTCCTTGTCGAAAAATTTAAATTTCCCACAATGATGTTTATCTACTTGGACTATCGAAAACTCCATAGACCACATATAAAACATATCGAAATTTTCCTCTGCTTAATTTATTTTCTACTTTTCGTTAACTTCCTCTGCTTAATTTCTTTTCTAGTTTTCTTTATTTCAAGTATCCTAGATATATTTCTTCTCACAAACCGTATTGCGAAAATTAAATTTTTCGCGAGTCACCCTTATTTCGAAATTCTGTTCTTCGCATTATTCCTTTCCTTTATCAAAAAAATTAGAACCATCTTAATTAATCTTATTTATACTATATCATAAAATTAATTATATGAATGCATGAATTTGCATGAAATAGTATAAGGTTTGACAATACATACATGTACATACATACATACATACATACATACATACATACATACATACATACATACATACATACATACATACATACATACATACATACATACATAAAGTTGGTGCATCACAAGAAGCTAGTCAAGAGGCCATAAAATAAATAAAAGAGAATGAAATAGTGAAGAGTCGTTTGGTGTTTGTTGGAATAACTAATACAAGTGGACGTGAGAATCTAAATATTTCATTGGGTATATGTGTTGAAAAATGTTTGCCTATAATTCAAAACATCAAACTCATTAGTCCCATATAAAAGTCTAAGTGGGATTTATTATAAAATCAAATTGACAATAAATAAAGAAAGTGCTTCGTATACTTTCTAACATTATGGATCTCAACTATATTTATCGTCGTCCTATGGACTGTATATGAAATTGTATATCATTCTTATATAAATAGTGAAGGGTTTGCCTACCCAATTGGGTATAACCTCGAATGAAATTCTCTGTCTCATAAACATGTCATGTCCCATTTTCTGTTTCATTTTATAGAATTAAAGTTGATTTTTATGATTATAGAAAAATATGATATGTATATCAATTTGATCATCATAAAACAAGGAATAGATTAGATACATTTGTTTATTTTTATCATATAAGTAAGATGAAATAATGATAATTATATGATTTGGTGGAATATAAGAATTAAAATATTTAAAAACTAAAAAGAGGATTTGTAAACCACTGGATTTAAAATTCAAGGCTCTGATTGTTGGGACATAGAGGGGGACATAATTGGTGGAACAGATGATTTTGTGCGGTATAACCCAACTCAAATTAATAAATGGCACATATCATCTTTCTAATTTAATTGACATAATTAGTGTGATTAGTGTTTTAACATGTGTGGGGGTAGTGTGTAAGAACTACACTTTTCATAATTAAATGGAGTTGTGTTATACACAATGGGGTTAGGGTTGCAAACGAATCGAATCGAGTCGAATACCGCAATATTCTATTCGTATTCGGATGACAATCGAATACGAATACGAATACTCGAATATTTAGTCGAATCATAAAATTGATTCTTATTCAATTCGAATATGTTCTCGAATATTCGAATCGGATATCGAATATTTGTATTCAAAGTCATCTTTCATTTTTTATTTAATAAATATATACAATATTATATTTAAAATATATATATTTTCGGTCAATACGATAGAGTCGTATAATGCAATCAGTGCAGGAGATGCGATGCGATTGATCTACGAAAAACACGTGGTATGTTTTTTTTGCTCTCTCCTTTCTTGTTTACTTTCTAAGTTGTTGATAACTAACTATCTATTCATCCTATATCCATTAATATGCTTCCACGTCATTAAGAATCCAAACTTTTTTAACATGTCAACACCTCTATGCAGTTACTAACTAACACGTGTAGGTAAGTATAAAGCTTGGAAATAATTATATCGAATCGAAAGATACACTATAAAGATACCATAACTTGTGGGCTATTTGACTTTTGCGATACTGATCTAAACTAACTTTTGTGTTTGTTTCTCTTTGAAGATACGCGGTGACTTCATCCTTGTTTCTGGAGATACTGTGAGCAACATGTCGCTTACAGAGGCGCTTAAGGAACACAAGGAGAGGAGGAGAGTTGACAAAAATGCAGTGATGACTATGGTTATTAAACGGTCTAAACCATGTGCTATTACTCGTCAATCTCGTCTTGGAACAGATGAATTGTTTATGGCAATTGACCCTGACACAAAGCAGCTCTTGTATTATGAGGATAAGGCTGATTTTTCAAAGGGCACGATCACTTTAGATAAGGCAATGCTGATAGAGAATTCTTCCATCTCGCTTCACAATGACAAGCAGGTCTCTGTTTTCTTGTTGAAGCAATTTCCCTTGTTTCTTGTTTGGTACTATCCGGCTAAATGTAAAAAATTGAATCTTTTGGAAAGAACGACAAATATAATAAGACTTTAATGCTGTGGCTCATTTGTATTATTCTCAGGATTGCTATATTGACATATGTTCCCCAGAGGTCCTCAGTCTTTTCACAGACAATTTTGACTACCAACATTTACGACGTCACTTTGTCAAGGGATTGCTAGTTGATGATGTAAGTTCTTATATGACATTTACTTGGATAAACAGTCCTATTCGATGCTTTTGCCAACTATCATGGCATTTACTTCAAGATGCTCTGTTGTTTTATCACGGTGGAACCTTCAATCATTGACTCATTCTTTTAGATGACATAATTCTTTGCAGGTCTGATGTTGTTCGTATAGTTTTTCGTTTTACTATTATTTTTCTCTTAAATATATGGTAATGTATCTTATGCTCGTTTCTTTCTTTATTTATCTCTGGAACTCTTGTAAAATGAAATTCCAGATTATGGGCTACAAGATCTTCACCCATGAAATTCATTCAAGTTATGCGGCTAGGATTGACAACTATCGGAGCTATGACACCGTTAGCAAAGATATAATCCAGCGGTGGACCTATCCATTTGTGCCTGATGTCCAGTTTTTTGGAAATTCTGGGGCAAGTCTTGAAAGACAGGCCATGTATCACGCATCAGGTGCACAAACTAGGCTGTTAACTCTATTTTGTTAGTTTGGTTTTGCATATTGATTATTTTTCTTAAAACTTGATTGTATTTGTCCTGTATAACATTCATGGATAAGAACTAACAAATGGTTGCTATTACTTGTACACTCATCTTTGACATTATTATTTCTCTTTATTTATACTTTTATATTGTTGTATCTAACATTTCTTCATACTACAGATGTGAGCTTGTCACGTTCTGCGAAAGTTGGCCCTTTCACTGTAATTGGGAATGGAAGCACTATCGGAAACTACACTGAAGTCTCTAACTCTGTTATAGGCCAAGGCTGTATTATTGGATCGAATGTTTCAATTGATGGTTGTTATATTTGGGATAAGGTCACTGTTGAGGATGGTTGTAAGTTGAAGCATGCAATAGTGTGTGATGGAGTGATCATAAAAGCTGGAGCCATTTTGGAACCTGGGGTTGTTCTGTCTTTAAAGGTAATGCTTTTTAATATGCCTAAATTGGAACCCTTTGATAGATATCATTCATTAATTTTCATTTATGGAAGCTATATTTGTTGCGACATTGGAAATCTTTTGTTTCTCTGTCTTTAATTATATAGTATGATTTGATTAAGGTCCAACTAGTAATCACAACTTCTAATTTCCATCATCTTGTAGCCCGTGTTTAAGATGATTGAGGTCTACACTAATTGATGGTTGTTGATCAATTATCTCTTTGAAATGAGAAGCATATTTATAGACCGGATTACTAATAAATCTGGAAATTGTGTATGCTCATCTTTATTCTCTTTATGCTGCCGTTATCTTGAGTCTAGTGATTGGTATTTATATCCCTGGAAACATTTTTGGCCCTGTTGATGAGTTTGATGGCCATTTATATACTATTTCAGTTTATATATTATTGCAGACTAGGTTCTGTGATGACTTCTTTATGAACATGTGCAGCGTTCTGGTTTACTTGTGCATGAATGGCGTCTACATATTTATGAAATTTGTTGTCTGGAACCATGATAGTGATTCTTATGTGCTTTAAATGGACAGGTAATCATTGGTCCGCAGTTTATTGTTCCAGCTTATTCAAAGGTGTCTTTATATCAAGAGCCAGTAAAGCAAGATAGTGATGAAGAGCTGGAGTATGCTGATAGTAGTAGTGGGAACGTGGACTTTTCTGGTACCTTCAACAATCAACTTCACATCTGCCTCTATTAATTCTACTGTATCATTTTCTTGGAAGAAATATCCATGCTCTTTTCAACCATACGGTTTGCAAATTTAGCTCAGTAGGTTTCTCTTTGTATAGTGGTTACACGGTGGATAAGAAAGCCCTATTCTCATCATGCCTCTCATATTTCAGTATGAATTCCAGTATTACTGAGATTTCGAGTGATAGATTATCTGATGCATTCAAAATTACATTGAATTGCCATAAAGGTCTTTCATTAAATTATATTTTTGTACGCAGCGATATCTAACATATCCGAGAAGTTGGAGGAGGGGTTATGGACAAACTTACCTGATTCGCAAACAGCAGCTGTTTCAGAGGTCCGCTTTTCCTTCCCCGTTTGTTAGTCATTCTATGTTTTTCTTGGCACTATCATCAAGGGTGAAAACATTTACTTGCTGCGACAACCATTGTTGCCCTGCCCTTCTATCAAGTTTCAGCATATGCATTTAGGACAGCTAACTGAATGGTTTCGTCCAATTTCATTACAGTTTGCACCTTCCTTGCCTATCGAATCATATCATGTTCTCCGTCGCATAAATGTCAAACTAGATGAGTCGTGCACTTTGTTAGCTGAAATCATAGTATTTCTGGATTAATGCTTTTATTCTTACTATCGGATTAGAAATCTCATTAAACAAGTGGTATTGGAGTTTCACACCATGCTTTTTCCTTAACTGATAACGTTTATGACCAGGTTGGTAGTGGTGGGGTTGGCTTCATTTGGTCATTTGGTGAGGGAGGAAATGTAGAAGAATGGAGACATTCTGTTGCGCCAATACCTCAAGACCGGCTTTTGGAAATTGTAAAGAGTATGACTGAGGACCTCGATATCTCAAATCAGGATGATGCCATTCTTCCTCAGTCGGGGGAGCTCGAAGCTGAATCAACTAATGATTCCGACGACGATGTCAGAGATGACTATGTCCAATTTGAGAGAGAGGTATATGCATGCTCATGATAATTTTTTTCCTTGGTTAAAAACCTAGTCTAAACTCTAATTCAATATCTCTTTCTTCATCTTGCTGCAGGTTGAAGCAACTTTCCTGAGGGCTGTACATGAAAATGTCAAAGACGACAATGTTATATTAGAAGTCAATTCACTGCGGTACGATGTTACATTAGAGTTTCTTTTAGTGCTCTTTTAAACAAAATCTTTAACAATGTCTTATTTTCAAAATGCTGACTGTAACTTCCCTTATCTCAGAATTTGATTGGTTCATAGACTAAAATTCTTTCCTTCATGACTCAGGCTATCCTACAATCTTACTGCTACTGATTGTGCTGGTGCATTGTTCTATTCTATGATGAAATTGGCATTGGAAACCCCACATGGTTCACCTGGTAATGTTTCTTACATAATGTAATCAATAATGCATTGTCTTTGTCCATGGACTGAATTTAGAACCTTTTTCACAAACGAGTTTCGAGTTAGCGAAAGTATGTTGCATAACAGGCATGACGTTCCCTTTGACTATCGGTCTGATCCATTAATGACTGTTCCTTGTAGGTGAACTCGTTAAAAACGTCGCCTCTGTACTTGTGAAGTGGAAAAAGGTTTTGAAGTATTACTTGCATAGCATAGATGAAGAGGTTCGTACAGTCACGATCATAATTTCCTTTTATGTTCAATTGATTGCCTCTGTTGCATATAATTTATTCGATTCACGACAGATTGAGGTTATACTGAAATTTGAAGAACTCTGTTCAGAGACTATGAAAGAATACTCTGGACTGTTTGCACAGGTGACTGATCTCCTGCATTTGTGGTTTCCATTCGTTCTTAGTTATTAACATCAGTTTTTTCGATTCTCACTCCGTAATTTCTTCTGAACGCGCATTTTCAGATATTGCATCTTTTATACGATAAAGACATATTGCAAGAAGAGGCTGTACTCAATTGGGCTGCAGAGAAGGAAGACGCTGATGAGTCTGACAAGGTTTTTCTGAAGCAAGCTGAAAAGTTTATCCAGGCAAGTCATTATGTATATCTTTTGTGAGATTTATGCAGCATTGTAAGAATCATACGGATTTTCTACGTTCAATTCGATCGAAAAGATCCATGCTAATGCAATTTCGCCCGATAATTTTTCGATGCAGTGGTTGAACGAGGCATCTGAAGAAGACGAAGATGAATGATGGGACCATTGAGTTGATCGAATTTTGAATTATGTAGGTACATAATACTCCTCTTATCTTTGTCGTACGGCTTAAGTTCGATCGATGCTGAATTTTAGTATCTTAACAAATGCGGTGAAGGGCAACATCTAGAATTTTGGCTGATGTTTGTGTTTCTGTTTGAGCTTCATTTCGAAATGGCTATCGTTGCTCTTTTTTGAAATGTACTATTTCGTATCTTTATATAAAATAAAATATTGATCGAGTTGGTTACTAAACGCAGTGCTCTCCTTCTCATATTCCACGTCCACAACCATCTTTGTTTTATCTTATCTTGTCCATTTTAAGGTTTCACTCTCGAAATTTAATAAAATAATGTAATTTTAATCGAAATTTAATAAAATGGAGTTATTTCGTCCGAAATTAATAAAATAGGGCAAAACGCATCCATTAAATGCGACGCCAGGCTAATAGCTGGGACGATGTCGTGGCAAGCTTTTTTTTTCCATTTTTATTAGCGTCGCCCCCATTAGGGGCGATGATCACATTCCTTTTTTATTTTAATTTTTTATTTTAATTTATTTTATATTTATTATTTACAAAATCCACCAAATTATGAAATCACTATTATTTCAGGCGATTTACATAATTAAAATCAACAAATTCATCTAATTTATTGTATGTTTCGCGATGATTAAAATAATATGCATATCTTATATTTTCCAAAATAAAAAATATTATTTTTTATTTTTATAATTAAAAATACTTAAATTGGATTAAATTTAAAAAATAATTAAATATTTTTGATATTAAAAATATAAGATATGCATATCATTTTAATCGTCGCGAAACATACAATAAATTAGATGCGTTTGTTGATTTTAGTTATGTAAATCGTATGAAATAATGATGATTTTATGATTTTGTGGATTTTATAAATAATAAATATAAAATAAATTAAAATAAAAAATAATAATAAAAAAAGGAATGTGATCATCGCCCCTAATGGGGGCGACGCTAATAAAAATGGAAAAAAAGCCTGCCACGTCATCGTCGCGTCTATTAGCCGCGGCGTCGCATCTAATGGATGCGTTTTGCCCTATTTTATTAATTTCGGACGATCCCATTTTATTAAATTTCGATTAAAATTGCATTACTTTATTTAAAAAACCGTGACTGAAAGTAGCCTCTGTCCAATTTTCTTTTCTTTTTCTTACCTACGGACTTCGTAGGTAAGAATAGAATAGCCTTATAGAACATTCAAGAACGCTTGCCGATTTGGCCCCAAAATAATACCTCCATAATCCATACGCACTCCGACTATTTTAACCTTACTGTTTCTAGTGGGATTAATCTGTCTTATCAAATTTATGCATATTACAATAAAGTGAGTCTACGTGGAATCAAATTTATGCATATTAGACCATCTCCAACAGTCAACCGCAAACGCAAACGCATTTTGCAGTAACAACCATAGTTTGCATTAGCTGTTCTCCAACAGTCAACTGCAAACGCAAACGCAAAAGAATATTCCTGTAATATTCCATTTCATAACAATTTTTTGTAACTTTTCAATATCATCCCTATATTTTACCACTTTACAAACTAACCACAATATTCTTTTAATTTTGACGTCATTATTATACATATTAAAACATAAAATAAAATATTTATTAAAAATATCGAAATTACACAACATAACAATTGAAATATATTGAGATACACGTCGTACAAATAAACTATAAAAAATTATATTTGTGGTCAAACATTGTTTAATTATATTACATCTAAATAATATATAAAAAATAATAATAAGATATAAAAATATCATACATAAAATAAGTGTCCATGTTAAATAATTATTTATTATATCAATATAATCGTAGTATACAATTTTTAAATTCTTTAATATATTTTTATATGTTCGATTTAATAATCAATACAAGTAAATGGCTTATTTGTAATTTTAAACCATCAAACGCATTTTTGAGTTCAGACGCAAATTTGCGTTTGAAACAGGAGAGAGAACCCAAAAAATGCATTTTGCCGTTTGCAGTACTGTTGGGGCAGTTTTACTGCATTTATGCGTTTGCGTTTTGCCGTATTATTGGAGATGGTCTTACAATAAAATGCGAGTCTAAGTGAAATTGAACCGTCGGACCTCCATCTAACCAATTGTCCTTTCCCTTTCTCATGTTAGAATCGATCCTACTTTTAATTCTTTTTATGTTATTAAATGATTAGTTTCTAATAATACAGCCGATTAGGCTTTAGTGCCATAAGCAGTGATCGGCTTTGGATCCATGTTCTAAGCTTTGATTGAGTGAAAAAGAAAAAGGCAGAACAAGAACAATATGCAACAAGCTCACATACACTTGCTTGCCAGTCACTATATCTAGTACAGGAACTGCTATACTTAAAGATATACAGAAGTAAGTTAATCAAACTCCCTAGTTTCTTACCAACCTTTCGGCTTGCAAAGGTTCCATCGTCCTCGTAATAACTTCCCGGGGCCGTCCCCTCGTAGACACCGTACAAGCACGACACGTAGGGCACGAGGAATGCGAATTGAGCCACTTATCGATGCACCTAACGTGGAATCCATGTCCACATTCTGGCAAAACCCTAATTCGTTCTCTTGCAACGAACTCCGACAGACAGATGGCGCACTCAGTGCACGAGCCAGGAAGCTTCAGGCGGGCTTCGTAGCTCACCGTGGGGCCCGAGCCCGAGGGTGAAGAGTTGGAGAATCTCATTACGCATCTTATGATTGAATTCAAGCCGAGGGAGCAAATTAATGCGCACAGGAGGACCGATAAGACCATGACTACGTTCCCTTCGAGCCCATGCAGTGGTAGAAAGACGTTGCTCGGTGATTGTGGTGGTGGCGGTGGTGGAGAATCGAGCGGAGGGGCTTTGTGGTGGTGGAGTAGTAGTTTTCTTGAGGTGTGTCGTGAGAGTTGTTCTTGAATAATCATCCATGGTGGATGGAGTGGAGAGATTATTTGAGTCATTTGATTTAGTTTACCTTTTTTTTCATGATTGTTGTAGGAGATGAGTATCTTTTCAATCTCTAATGAAAATCAGGGGTATATATAGAGACTATTCTCCCCGTGATCTGATGAATACGTTCCGAATTCAACATGTAATATAGTTGTGATGGGGTTCGAACCCGTGCACAGAGAGGTGAAATATACCACCCCATGCCATTAGGTAAACCAATGGGAACTTAGTTCCACCATTCAATAAGCATTTGCATATAATAGAGGCACCTATTATGTGGAATTATTTTTTATATTCGATATATATGTATATAATTTATGGTGCTCATTTATGTGAGCACCTTACGTGGGTATCTGTCGATGTGACACTGATTCGTGCCATGTTGACATGCAACATTGACATATGATGATATGTGACATTAAATGACACATTCTAGGTACCATTTGTCTACCCCTCGGATGCTATTGTGACATGTTTACGGCTTTATGTTGCACATGTTATGTGTCATTGATTTTTGTGCGTAAACATGTCACATTAGCGTCCGATGGTCGACGAATGACACCTATAATGTGTCAATTAATGTTAAATATCATTTTATGTTGATGTGTCATATCGACATGGCACGCATCGGTCCCACATCGATAAGTGCCCACGTAAGGTGCTCACATAAGGTGAACATCATAAAATTCCTCTGTAATTTACTCGTGATAAGGTTAATCTTTTTAACTGAAAACATAGTAAACCCCGAATGCCAGCGATAATCTGTCAGACTACTCCAAACTAAGTAAACCACACTAGTAAAGGTTCATGTGTGATATACTCACTCAATCAGGACATTCCCAAGACATTAAGTTGCGGCGTTACTATTAAGCGATTACCTGATTGCCAATCCTTAATTTTTTTTTTTTTTAATCGAAAGTTCTTGAAACGAGTCTCTAGTGGTAGATTTAGATATGCCACTAACTATAGTATATTATGATATAGAAATATAAAGTATGGAAATCAACTCGTTAATGGCTGCGGTGCGTATGAATGGGAGATTAATGCGTATCTTTATCTTTCTATTAGACGCATTGTTTAATTATTTTTATTACATTGTAATGCGTATTATGTTCGTGTGAGTGCATGTCAACATTAATTATAACATCATAGGTTTTGCCGTTGGACCCTGTCGCAAAGGTGGGCTATATTGCACTATCAAGCTACGACTACGAATACGATGAATTTGAAATAAATAATATCATATTTTGGCCCCTTTTTTTAGTTAAAACGCCAACGGCCATGAATGATTTATAAGATGCATGATACATAATGATTGATTTAGAGGTTTGCAATGTACTTTGGCCGTACACAAAAACTCGGAAAACAATTGAAGTGTCACGGTTCATATACTATACCCCTTCCTTCCTAAAACAAGTCAGTTTAAACATATTACACCCATATTAAGAAATAAAATAAAATCTTCATTATACCATCAATTAACTATATTAATTTCAAAATTTCTATTTAAGATAAGGATTAAAACTGAAAATAATCAATATTTTATCCTGTGAAATGTGAAACGACTAGTATTTAAAAACAAATATAACTAAAACGACCGGTTTTCAGGAATGGAGAGATTTTTTCATTAGAAGCCCACGAAGAGAATGCCGGGCATCTTAAATCAATGAAATACTCTTTGATAACCCCCCTAATTAAAAATTTCAATTTCAACTTTGACCAAGTCTTTACATAGAAACACATAGGGACACAAAACACATTAGT